>CM061136.1:138089728-138689728 GCA_030789695.1 Scilla litardierei
CTGAGTTTGTCGCTGAGGACATGGTGTTTGCTGACGCTGAGTCAAAACCCGCGTTGATCGAGGACTTCGTGGACACTAGAGATCATTCTTAGTGTCCTCGTAGAGCTTTCCCTTTTGCTTTAGACTGCTTTTAGTTATCGGTGCGTAGCACCCATACTTTGTTGGTGTTTGTTGTGTTGGCCGTGTGTTAGGCCTTTAGACTCTTTCTTTTAGCCTGGTGGCTTTTCTGGATGTTGAACTTATCTTTAATGTTGGACAAAATTCTGAGTTTGAGATTTTATTTCTGTCTCTCCTTGTGTTATCATTGTTGTTCCGTTTGTGGTTACAGGGACCTGCTTACGTTTTATTAACGCTTATCGGGTTTGGGGCTTCACAGCTCCACTCCAGTGCGGACCTTTCCACGTCTCGCCTCCATTTTAGGGAAGCGGGGTGTGACACCCGATGCAGCTGAGATATGACTTCTTGGCATAGCAGATGTGTCGAGTGACTCGGTCGAGTGAGTTAAGTCACTCGGTCGAGTGGAAAGAGTCACTCAGTCGAGTGAGAAGATGGGACATAGTGTGAGCTTTTGAGTCGTTTGCTACAACCTCCCACTTGGTCGAGTGGAATTAGTCACTCGGTCGAGTGAACTAATGACTCGGTCGAGTGGAGAGGCCTTACAGAGCATTAATATTTGGATTTCTGCTACATGGGTTCACTCGGCCGAGTGACAAAATATCTCGATCGAGTGGTATAAAGTTACAGAATGGGTTTTTAGTACTTCCCTTATCAGTGTGTAGATCGAGTGAACTCTTCACTCGGTCAAGTGAAAATTTCACTTGGTCGAGTGAGACTATTTTTTCAGCTTTCTGTTCTCTGTTTTTTCTCCTTCTTCTGTTTTCCCATCAGTCTTTAGTTACCTCCTTCTTTTCTCGTTTAAGCATGTCCATATCTCAACTCTCCATCACCATGGGTACTCTCCATTAGAATGGTACCCCCGTATCTTCTTCCTACAATTAAAGACGTTGCACATTGTCAATTCTTCTATTAGCTCTTGATCTATTGAATCAATAAAAATCTGAAACAAAAAGAAAACTAAAAATCAACTAAAACTAAGATAGAAATATCGGGTTGCCTCTCGATAAGCGCTTGTTTAAGGTCTTGAGCTCGACTCCTCAAGATTTTACGTTAAGCGTGTGATATTCGGTGCATATGAGATGCGTGTATTGAATTTGGTGAGGAGACTGATTGGATTTAGACGCTCCATGTCTTCTTGTTTGGCCTCCTCATTTGGCGCCTCCTTTCTCATTATGGTGGGGGTGGTTCCCCATAACTTTTGTTCTTGGCCTTCGAATGCTTTATCTTCTTTCCCGACGATGTTGAAGTCTTTGCCGATGGCACGTGCTTTTGTTGCTTCCTGAAAGAGAGCTTGCAGAGTTCTCTTATCCTCACGACATCAGCGTCATTCTCCTCTTCTTCGGTGAGAGGGTCCGGGGTGTGCAAGACGGGACCCTCTCACCGAAGAAGAGAAAAACTCTTGTAGTCATAATTTAGAGTCTTGATGGCCCAATAAGCGCGGTGCTCTAATTCTACTGATAAGTGACATGCCTTTCCATTTACAAGTCGATGCGGGGTTGTACCGATGGGAGTCCGGAAAGATGTGCGGTATGCACATAATGTGTCATTCAGTTTCATAGACCAATGTTTCCTCGATTTGTCGACCTTCTTTTCCAGAATTTGCTTTATTTCTCTATTGGATACTTCCACTTGTCCACTTGTTTGAGGGTGGTAGGCCAATCCAACTATGTGACGGACTCCATACTTTTTAACATGGCTTCGAATTTGTTTTCTATAAAGTGGTTCCCTCCATTTCTTATCAACATTCTAGGAACTCCAAAGCATGGGAATATGTTTTGTTTGAAGAACTTGGCGACCACTCTGGTGTCATTGGTTGGCGTGGTAATAGCTTCCACCCACTTTGAAACATAGTTGACATCCACCAATCTGTATTTATTCCCCTTGCTGGGGTAGGAAGGGGCCCATGAAATCAACACCCCAATAGTCAAAAATCTCGATCTCCAAGATTGTCTTCATTGGCATCTCATTTTGTTTGGATATGTTTCACTTCCTCTGGTATCTATCACACTTCTTGATGAACTTATGCGTATCCTTGAACATGATAGGCCAATAAAATCCGCATTGTAATATCTTTGCAGTGGTTTTGGAAGCATCTGCATGTCTTTCGCATGGCATATTGTGTCGGTATGAAATGATATCGTGGCATATCGTGCATGTCCGGATTCTAGTGGCTTCATCTTTCGAGACTCATCTCTATATGATACCGTCCTTGCATGTCTTGAAGAGGTAAAGGTCTTCCAAAAAATAGCTCCGGACCTCATGCATGAACCTTCTCTTTTGTTGCGTGGCTAACCCATGTGGCTTGATACCACAAGTCAAATAATTCATGAAGTCTGCAAACAACGGTACTTCCAGGTTCCTCAAAGCAAAGATCATCTCGTCAGCAAATGTGTCATTGATTGGTAAGCTTTCATTTTCTTCTTCATGAATTAGCCTTGATAAATGATCTGCCACAAGATTATCTGTCCGTTTTGTTTCTGATTTCCAGGTCAAATTCTTGTAGAAGGAGAACCACCTTATTAGCCTATGCTTGGCATCCTTCTTGTTCAGGAGGTATTTCAATGCAGCGTGGTTCGTATGCACTATTACTTTTGATCGAATAGACCACAGCCAAGAGCTCCTTTTTAGTAGTGGTGTAGTTCCTTTGTGCATCATCCAAGGTCTTGCTTGCATAATATATTGCATGTAGCTTCTTATCCTTTCTTTTCCCCAATATTAATCCAACCGCGTAATCACTAGCATCACACATCAACTCAAAATGGAAGGTCCAATCCGGTGGCTGTATAATGGGAGTGGAAATAAGTGCCTCTTTCAGCGTGTTAAAAGCCTGCAATCATTCGTTAGAAAAAAAAGGTTCATCTTTCACAAGCAAAGCTGTAAGTGAACGGGCAATTTGAGCGAAATCCTTAATGAAACGGCATTAAAACCTCGTATGACCAATGAATCCTCTAATGCCCTTTACATTAATGGGTGGAGGCAACTTTTTTATAACTTCAATTTTAGCCTTGTCTACCTCAATTCCCCTAGATGAAACCAGATGCCTAAGAACTATCCCCTCAGCGACCATAAAGTGGCAGATTATTTTGTTGGCATCCTTTTAAAACTATGGTCAGATTAGCCAGACAAGAGTTAAATTCAGCCACATAAACTGAAAAGTCATCCATGAAAACTTCTATAATTTCTTCAATATAATCAGAGAATATAGACGTTAAGCACCTCTCAAAGGTGGCAAGAGCATTACAAAGTCCAAATGGCATTCTACAATATGCGTAAGTGTCGTATGGGCATGTGAAAGTGGTCTTTTCCTGATCATCTTTATGGAGGGGAATCTGAAAGAATCCCGAGTACCCATTCAAATAGTAGAAATATTTGTGTTTAGTAAGGCGCTCAAGCATCTGGTCAATAAAGGGTAATGGGTAGTGATCTTTTCGGGTGGCTTTATTTAATTTTATATAGTTAATCCACATGCGCCAACATGTTACAGTCCTGGTGGATATCAACTCACACTTATCATTTTTTTATTACAGTCGTCCCTCTCTTCTTAGGGACAACATGAACTGGGCTGACCCATCTGCTGTCAAATTGGATAGATAATGTCGGCCTCAAGTAATCTAAAGATCTCTTTTAACCACCTTTTTCAAATTGGGGTTCAATCACATTTGAGGCTCTATGGAGGTGGCATCGATGTTTTCTAAATGAATCCTATGGGTACACAGCCTAGGGCTAATCCTCTTTAGGTCGGAGATGTTGTAGCCAAGGACACTCTATGGCTCCTTAGGATGTTTAAGAGGCTTTCAAGTTGGTTGGGGTCGAGATTAGCATTAACAATCACAGGATAAGTCAATTTGGCACCTAAAAATGCATAATTCAAGTTAAAAGGCAATCGCTTTAGTTCTACCTTAGGGGGCGATGGGCGATGTACCCCATGCTTCCCTT
The DNA here is from genome assembly GCA_030789695.1 of Scilla litardierei. Classification (NCBI taxonomy): domain Eukaryota; kingdom Viridiplantae; phylum Streptophyta; class Magnoliopsida; order Asparagales; family Asparagaceae; genus Scilla; species Scilla litardierei. Next base: position 138,093,782 of record CM061136.1, read on the forward strand.
TCCTATGAAAACATAGCATCCTCGGTCTCTTCTTTGTTCATTTCCTCTTCAGAAGATAGGCTTTTGCGTGCAGACTCAAAATCGACAATCGGTGATGATGGAGCATCAAAGTATATACCTGGCGGCTCAGCTCCCAAATCACTGGGACTACTGCTTTCTCCTTGTTTGTACATGTCATCAAGGGAGAAGTTAGTTTATAACTGAGTGTGACAAGAGGAATCGTCAGATACACTTCCCTGAACGTCAGCATCCCAAAGTTGTTCTTCACAAACATTGTTTAGCTCTGTGCACGCTTCTAGCCTTCATTCATCATATGTTGAGGGATTTTGTCGGCGTGAAAATGCAGCTCATTTCCCTCGACATAGACTCTAATACTGCCCTCGAGCGTACCTTCTAAGGAAGTTTGATCAATAATGAAATTGGCAAATTATTGTTCAAGCTGGCTCCCAACGTTGATAGCAATAGGGCCTGTGGACTAAACTTCATCCACTGGTTCTCCCAGTAAGGATGCGAAAGTTTTATCATGATGCGGATTATGATTTGTCCAACTCAAAACGACTCCCAGATCAACTGATCAAAACCAAGAGTAGTCTAGAAAGTAGTGTCAGTAACCAAGGAAGAATAACCAAGTAAAAAAATAAAATTCTGCTGCGTCCCTGGCAACCGTGCCTAAAAAATGATCACGCCTAGATATGACTCCAGAAACAATGTAGTTTTACCGCAAGCGCATGGTTAAGTGGTGGGCGTGTATCAAATCACGGGGAGGAACTATTGGTATTATATTTATTACTCAGTGGAGATGAAATAATGACTGAGGAATGTTTGGTGTCGCAAGCATATAAAATATCCGCAAGCATATAAAATACCGTTTGCAAATTCAATGAATAAAAGTGCCTAGGACTAGGGAATCCCTACTATAGATCTCAAGCATCAATATGAAATTGTATTCTTCCATATCACTACTCTTGGTTTTAGGTGAAATTGTCGCAACTATGTTGTGAACCAAAACACTCTCTTATGCTACACAAGTTTATAGAAATCTAAATTAGAACCTCGCTCTCGCGCAAGCCTAGTCCAAACCACCAGAATTAAGATCGACAATATAATTCAACTCCAACTCAAGTTCGCTCTCGCGCAATGTGAATTTGAATCTAGATCATAACGGTTCGTATTCGTTTTAACTTCGTACAAATGAATATAATTATAGAAATATAATAAAGATGCTAGCTTTAGTCGCTCTCACGCACCAATTCTAGGGTATCCCGATTATAGATCTAAATCGAATTTTTAGGGCTTCCTATAGATCAAGATCTTCTCTCAAGCTCCCAAGATCAAATAGAAATCCTTAGCTATCCATAGAAAATCAATCATAATCTAACCCTTTAACAAGTTTAGCAACATGTGTTTTCAATAGATTTCACATGTCAAACTTTGAATCCATAGGGTTCATCCCTTTGCCCTAGAGCAAAGAGACTACTCACAATTCATCATAATTGAAACAATAGAATTGAGATATGCAATAGAATTTATCACAAAAGATATATCCAAACAGAAATTTATCATAAAAATTAGAAATAGCAAGAGTTTAGACAAACCAATGAAGTTCTAAGGCTTCAAATAACAAAAGAATTAAGATCTTTGCACTCCAATCCTTTTGTAAAAACAACATGAAATAAAAATTCTCCTAAGAACTCTAGCCATCGCGTCTCTCTTCTTTAATGGCTCTCAAAACTAGCTATTTATACTCTCCTAAGAAGTCCAGAAAAAGCTGACAAAAATACCCCTAGGAGGAGGCAAACCATAATTTCTGAATCTGGGCTGTCAGCGCCCTCGACTGAGTCAGTTAAGTCACTCGGTCGAGTGGCAATTCTGCAGAGAAATAGTCGTAATCAGCCTTCTGTCATCTTTGGGCCACTCGATCGCGTGGTCGGCTCACTCGATCAAGTGAGCTTCTCACTTGGTAGAGTGGGGTCTTCTGCAGACTCCTCCAAAAATAGTAACCTGCCAGTTATATTTCCTCTCTCCACTCGGTCGAGTGGCTTCTCACTTGGTCGAGTGGAAATTCCACTTGGCCAAGTATATTTTTGCGTTTCTTTGGCTGGATTGGAGTTGTATCAGCCTCACTCGGTCAAGTGAGCTGTGTCACTCGGCCGAGTAGGCTGATTCTTCATCATTTTCTCCTTCTTATCGCTTCTTTTCTCTTTCTCTTGTCTTCCTTCCGCTTCTCCTCATCTTCAAACAATATGAGCTCCTTGATATCATCCTCGTTGACTCTCCAACATGTATGTATGTGTTCATAGCTCCAAATTGCTCCCGATTGCTCCATATTTCTTGAAAATTCAACGAAATATAGAAATAGTGAAATTCATCATGAAATCGTCGTTTAAGCGTTAAATTCACAATATGAGCAATCGTTATGGCATGGAAAATGTAGAAATAAAGTGTAAAATATGAGCATATCGGACAGCATGTAAGGATGCTTTCCAGGAACTGAAGAAGAGGTTGACGACTACACACATTTTGATAATTGCAGACCGATCATGAGGATTCAAAGTCTTCTGTGCTGCATCTGACAAAGGACTTGGATGCATGCTACATCAGCACGGTCAAGTCGTAGCATATGCATCCAGGCAGTTGATGATCCTTGAGAAGAACTACCCTACTCATGATCTTGAGTTAGCGGCAGTGATTTTCGCATTAAAGATTTGGAGGCACTTCCTATTAGGGGAGCACGTGAAGGTGTTTTTGGATCATAACAGTCTGAAGTATCTCTTCACTCAGATGGGATCAACATGCATCAGAGACTATGAATCGAGCTCATGGCGGATTATGACATTGACCTTTAGTAACATCCTGGGAAAGTCAATGTCGTACCTGATGTATTGAGTCGTCTACCAGTGGTGATGACCCTTACGACTCAGTGGAGGTTGCAGCAAGAGATCCAGGACATGTGTATAAAAGTGATTCTACCAGGGATGATTGCATCTCTGATGGGCATGCATATCTGATCAACATTGATGGAGAGGATCAAGGCTGCTCAGATGGACGATAAGAAGCTATGGAAGATCAACGACTTAGTGATAGCAGACCAGAAGCCAGAGTTTAAGATTTATGCAGATGGATCCTTGAGGTTTGAGGACATGATATGTGCAATGTCTGGCACCATTATAGAGGAGCTGTTAGAGGAAGCTCACAGTTCTCCATACCCTATACATCCTGGAGGAACCAAGATGTACCCGGACCTGCGACAACATTGCTGGTGGCGCGACATGAAGAGAAGCATTGAACGGAGCATGGTGAAGTGTATTGTGTGCCAACAGGTGAAGGCTGAACATCAGAGGATTACCGGCTTATTACAACCCTTGCCCATTCCAGAGTGAAAGTGGCAGCACATCACGATGGACTTCGTGAGTGGACTATCTAAGTGTACGAAGTAGAATGACGTTGTCTGGGTGATCGTGGATCGATTGACTAAGACAACATACTTCATTCCTTTTAGAGTAGGCCATTCTATCGAAGTGTTGGCCAAGAAGTACATGGATGAGATTGTGAAGCTGCATGGAGGTCCTATTAGCATTTTCTTGGGCAGAGACACCATGTTCACATCTCGTTTCTGGAGGAGCCTTAGGAGAGCTTGATAACAAACTTAAGCTTTAGTACAGCTTACATCCATAGACAGATAGTCAGTCAAAGCATACTATATAGATACTTGAAGACATGCTGCAGGTATGTATGCTAGACTTCAAAGGATCATAGGAAGACCATCTCTATTTGGTGGAGTTTTCATCAATAATAGCTACCAGTCTAGCATTGGCAAGGCACCTTTTGCGGCACTATATGGGAGGAAGTACCAATCCCCCTTGAGCTGGGATGATGTAGGAGATAGAGAGTTGGTTGGTCCTGAGCTAATTACAGAAGCCATAGATGTGGTTCGGACCATCAGAGAGAAGCTGCAGCTGGCTCAGGACAAGTACATGCATTGGGTAGATGCGAAACGTTGACACCTGAAGTTTCAGCTCGGTGATCAAGTTTTTCTGAAGATATCACCCAACAGAGGATTGATTCGTTTTGGTCGGAGAGGAAAGCTTAGTCCTCGATTCATTGGGCCTTTCGATATTCTGGAGAGAAGGAGAAGTGGCCTACAAGCTTGCATTTGCCCCTTGCCTTAGAGGGAGTGCACAATGTGTTCCACATCTCGCAGTTGTGTCTCTATGTGAGCGACCCTAGTCATGTCGTGGACTACTCAGAGATTGCAGTTCGTCCAGACTTGACATACGAACAACAACCAGTGGAGATCCTAAATCGACGTCAGAAAGTCTTCATGAACAGTACTATTGATCTAGTTAGGATGATGTGGCATCGTGACTTGCCAGGAGAATCTACCTGGGAGCGAGAGGACAAAATGAGAGGATGTTACCCCCACCTTTTCCCTGACAAATAGAGAATTCCAAGGACGGAATTATTCTAAGGAGGGTATGATGTAACGGCCTGTATTTTAGGCATGTTTGATTGCTTGTGTGCATGTATTTTACTTCAGTCGTCCAAGTGTTTTCGTTCGAATGTTATCCTATTTTATGCGTCGACGCGAGCGTGCGATTTTTTTTCACCATAGCTTAAATCATAAATAATTACTATTAACCTTAACTAATTATCCTAGCCCTACCCTAATCCATTTCCCTTCATGTATCCAAGAAAACCAGATCTAATCTCCTCTTTAAATCCCATCTACATTCTAACCCCACCCAAATAAATTTTTGTTTTCATGCCCTTCAACCATTTTTGGCAGCAATCACTCGTTCCCCTTCCATTTCTCAGCCAACAAACCCCACTTTCTTTTATAAAAATCAAAGGGAATGATCACCCTCATTCCCTGCTATTCTTTTCTCCCAGCCGTTTCTCTATCTTTATCCCAACCCTTGCACAGGCAACCCTCTTCCATTTCCTACAACAAAACAAACTAATACAATAAAACCACGCCTCTTTTGTTTTTAAGGCAACAACAACAATAACAGCAACAACATTCATCAGCTCCTCATACATCTTCATTCCCCCTTCCCAGTTTCCTCATCTTCACCATTATCGGCAAGCCAACCCCTTCATCAATCATCAAAACCTACCATCATCATCAATATATAGCCTCCTTCAATCCAAAAATCAAACACCCAAATCAAATTGAGAGAGGGAGAACCAGAAATCAGATCTGAAGCTCAGATCTAAATCTTCATCGAAGTCTGAGGTCATCATCCTTATCACAGTAGCCCTGACCCGTGTGTCGTCGCCCTGACCAAGTGCGTCGCTGCCCTAAACCTCTCGCACGCATTGTCTTCCTAACCCTGATGCACGTGCCTCTGCCCTGACTACCTTGCTGTTGCCTAGCCGCCCCCGTGAGCCCCGCTGCCAGATCTGCCCTGCTGCCCTGCCTACCCCACGCCCTGCCGCCTAAACCCCCCCGATTGCCCCGTGTCCTCTCCCACTCCTCCTAGTCGAGATCCCCTCATCCCACCTAGCTATTGGATACAACGATCGATGACTTCGTGTTTGATGAAAACAAACATGTGTGAACGTTTTGATGTGTGTGCTAAGTATTTTTAGGAATGGCAAACTCGTAAATACTCAAAGTAGGAACTAGTCAAAGCGATGGAGAAATTGGCTAGCCATATTGAATGAGAACTTGATCAACAGATAGAGAGATAAGGAGAAATCTCATTCATATCATAAGTGATTGAATCAAATCCTATTGCAATCAAATTTAAATTGCAAATCCAATTACACATCCAATTCAAATCCATTTTAAATTCCATATTCAAATCAAATCCCACAATACATGTTTCAAATCCTATTCAAATCTATTTGTGATTGAAACAAATTAATTGGTGATTGATTCAAATCCTATTCAAAGTTGAATTCCAATTCAAACCCATATCTTTGTAGGATTCTCCTTTAGCCTCTCCTCTCTTCACATCCTCTACTTAAACCCCCTTCAAAGGAGAGTCTTAAGCACGGTAATAAAAAAAATCACGCAAGAGAAAAAAGGAGGTCAGCCAAATCAAAACCCTAGTCTAATATTGCCTCAGCCGCAACCTACCTCCCTAGGCCAAAAAGTCATCTTGCTGATAGGATCCCAAGCCAATCAAGCAAAGCCATCTCCTAAAAATCACAAGCAGTAAGCAAAGTTTAGCCAGACCTCTTTAAAGCAACCATCGTCAAAGCGAAGAACTTTTGCCTCATGCCAACTCCTTCAAAGCCCAACAGTTCTCAGGCTGTCGAGACGTCCTTCGAGCATACAGCTATGGCTCCCTATACACACATGTAGCATCATCTGCATGAGGTCACATCTACATCAACTCAAAATCGAGATCAACTTCACCTCTGTCGACGTCTTCAAGCATAGACTCCAACTGGTCACCAAGAAGAAGCTGCAACCGAGATCTCCCTGCTGCCGTCGAAACCCATGCTACCGTGACTTCCTCCGTGTTACCGATGACGAGACCTAAACTATCGAGACCATTGAGCCCATGCTTCCATTGTCGTGGCTTGCAACCGTGACGAACTAGCTCTACAACTTCTTCAATTGCTACCGCTCGAGATCACCTTGTTGCTGCTGTCGACATCGCCACCAAGTCACTGCATCCTCTGCTTCAACTTGCTATACTCCAGCATCTCATTGTCGTCGTAAGGTCCTGTGCTACCATGAGATCAAGACTCCAACTCAGATCTGCATTACTGTCGTGTTTGTGCCATGCCTCCTGCAGAGAAATGATGCCCTCGAGGCTATTTATCTCTGTGTGAATAGCACAAACGTCTTGTTCGAGCTGTTTGGTAATAATTTATCTAAGTTATATTATAATGTAGTTAACATTAGATATCAACTTAGGTAAAGTCCTTAGACTTTATGCAAGGTCAAACAGGTATCGAGATGAGTATTTTGATCATGGAGAAATGTTTGACCGTCTGTAGCATAAGTCTAAAAGGGTTCATGGTCGTAGATGTATCGAGACAAGGATTTCGAAACATCGGATAGACTATTGTGTCTTAGTCTTCATCATTTAGCGGTGGCGATGATCTTATGATCGTTCGACTTGGCAAAGTAGAAGACGGGAACAGGTGCTCATTAGAGAATGAGTTCACTGAACGATTCACAAGAGTTATCTTATTGTTACATTGAGCAATCTGTCAATGGTAACTCTTAGTGATGATAGGAAAGTTGGTCTTTTGACTTGAGGTCAATTTACGAACCTGTGTGTGAACGGTGGCACTTAGATCACTGACCTAGCTTCGAGGCTAGGCCTGTCAAAAGGTCTTTGATTGGGTGTCACTTGAAGCGTACGAGGAGAGTAATGACCAAGAGAGGATTCGTCTCTCCCGGTCAATGGGAGTTAGTGTCGTAGAGTTAGTTCGGTCTTTAGTAAAATTTCTGCGCAGAGTATGTTGGAAGAAGTCCAACATTAATTGACTAAAGATTGATAGAAACTAACCGAAGTCAAGTTATTGGGGTTGACAGTTTGACCGTACCCTAGACTTGATCTACACGACATAATTTAGATGAAGAGACTAAAATTGCAGAACTCATCATGGAAACAGTCAGGGTGGTCCCAACAATACTCATGTCAATGGGTCAACCACATAATGATGATTCCTGAAGCAGGGACGGCAACCACTGCTCGTGGTCACTGTCGTATAGGGCTTCGAGCCCAACCGTTGTAAGGGTCAGCCTGTAGGGTCTCACACAGAGTGCGACCTTCATCAAGTAATAGGTAGAAATTAGTTAGGGAGAACAATTTTCATTTGATGCAAATGAAGAGAAAATTGCATTTTGATGCAAGTGACAATTTAAGCTTAAATAGGGACTAATTTGCATATGATGCAAAATGAGATTAAATGTGTCTTAAATTGTTTAAGGCAATATTTAGTGGAAAGGAAAAGTTTACGGTTAAGACGTGAATGTCTCGGTCTTAACCCAGGTTCGAACAGCGTCCAAATCGGACGCTAGATGCTCAAGATACGCCCATAACAGCCCAATAGGATCAGACAGGGTCAGACCAGGTTGACCCAGGCAAGACTAGGGTCTGGCCTGTGCACCTGGCCTGCCAGGTCCAAAGGGCCTGGGCCCGTGCCCAGGACCAGGGCCTGGGCGCCTGCCCAGGCAGCCAGGGCAGGCGCCCTGGGCCCGCCGGGGCCCAGACGCCCTCGGCCTGGGCGCCCGCGCCAGGGGCCTGGGCACCCACGTCCAGGCCTGTGCCAGGTGCCCAGTCCGCATTTTTGAGCTGTGGGGCCCACTTGCTGGGCCCCACCATTGGGTGTAGAACCCTAGGTTTAATGGGCAGTTTTGACAGCTGAGTTTAGTCGAAAATCTAGCCTTTGGCTGAACTTTGAGCAATCAATTGGAGGGTCAAACGAACTCCGATTGAGGAACTGTTTTTTCCTATGCGTTCACCATTGAACGCCCTTCGTATTGATAGGTTGTATCAATCATGAAGCTCAACAGTGAGTGAATTAAAATTCACGGAAATTTGCACTTTGTGAAAAGCAAACTAACTTGATTTAATTAACTCTAATTTAATTGTCCCTCATCGGTTGTGCGGAAAAGGGAAGAGTCTGCCGCCTATATAAATAGGGGCATCTCCCTTCCTCCAAACTCGTCCTAAGCTCTAGATCTGAGCGGCTCTCGTAAATGTTAGAGCACACTCGGATCTATGATTAAATTAATATTCTCTATCTCCCTATATTTCTGCCTTACTCCTGAGGGCTCTAGCAAAGCTGCAAAGGAGTTCGGATTCGGATCCAAAATCTTGGGGAAGGCTTTCACTCGCGTGAAACTTTCTTCCGCGCATGGTTGGCTCGGTGACACGAGGATTGCTCGCCTCGGGATGCGGAGCGGTTCGAGGAGCGGCTTGACGTGGAATAGGGACCGACTCGGAAGCCGGTGCGGAACGTCTCGCCTGTCACAGGGTTGAGATTCCGGGTATGTGTTTTAAGCATTAGTTTAATTTAATCGCAGTAGGTTAGATCCCTCTCGGGATGGTCAGATCCATCCCGAGTCGACATAGATCTTGGCTAAGGGTCTTGTACTTTAAGGCTAAGTTAAATTGTTTAACTGCATGTTAATTAGATTAACTTGTTTATTCTTCCGCTGCAAACGTTTTTATGTCTATGTTTCGTCCGACTTAGGACAGGAATAGAGTTTTTTGTGCCCTAAGGATCCTAGAAAACCCTTTAGTGGTATCAGAGCCTAGGTTTGCGTAACGATCTAGCACTGCAATTTTATTAAACATTGAAATGCTTTTTAAAATACTTTTAAAATGTTTTAAAGTTATTAGATAATTTTAAAATATTTTTAGATGCCCGATAAAATGTTTTAAAGTTATGAGATAATTTTTTAAAAATGTTTTAGAAGCCCTTTTGAAAATGTTTCTTTAAATTTATGCGATAAATTTAAAATAATTTTAGCTGTTTAAATATTTTATATGATAAATTTTTAAGCATGGAATTTTTTAAAATGATGTTTTAAATTTATAAGATATTTTTAAAAACTGATTTTAAAAGTTTAAAATTTTTATGCGATAAATATTTTTAGTAGCATGCAAATTTGGTGATCTTTTAAAACAAATTATTATTTTTATGAGATAAAATAAAATGTTTTAAAAATCACAATTTTAAATTTAAATGTTAAATTTAAGTATGCATGCCAAAATTGTTTATATGATAAACATTAGCCTATTTAATTTTTAAATAGTTGTACACTTTTATTTTATGCAATAAAATTTGTGTAACTTTATGTTAATGGCTATGACATCTTGTCCCTTATTTGATAACACAAAACAAACCTCTTAGGTTAGCCATTAAAGAACTCGTTAAAATTTATGAGATAAATTCTAATAACATGCTATGTTTTAATAAAACATTAACAACACTCCAAGACCTAATTCCTGATTAGGGTAGTCCCTTTAATGAATTTTTTAATTCTAATTGTTATAATTAATTCTCATTAAAGGACTTCGCTTTTAGCGTTGTTAATAAATTTATTAAAATCCTAATAACGATTAGGATAGCACGTGAACCTTATAGTTGATAAGGATTTAATAAAAGTTATCAAACAAATCCTAAAATTTTGAATTTAAGGATTCAACTAGTTGATATAATTAGTTGTTAATAAAAGCCTTTTAGTCTATGGCACGCATATAAAAATGACAAGCTTCATTCAATTGACCATTATCCTGGCAATATGCTTGGCTAAGTTTGCTGGTTCACCCTGTAAGGGATAGTGATCCTGGTTTAGTCAATTCCCTGGCTGTGTTCCGCTGGATCGCCATGACGCGAATCATGATTGTATGACACCCTGGACTATATCTAAGTCAAATACGTTAATAATCTTCTTCAAGATTAGCCGTAGCCCTCCTTTTTTAGGGGTTGGCAACTATAGAACACGTGTTATAGTTGTTGAGCTACACTCAAGATGTAACATGGCAACCTTGTAGAAACCAACTCCTTAAATACATAAGATGAAATCTTGAATTGATCCAAACAGTAGTGTCGTGAATACACCGAGAGCCGGCGTAAGATAAGTCAATGATGTAGTCTGGCTAGATGTAGTCTAAAGACCTGACCCAAACCAACGGGACATGAATACACCGAGCGCCGGGGCAAGTCAGGCTAGACACGAAAACAAGGGTCCGACTAGACTAGACATTGTTATTTGGATGAGCACACTTATGATCACAAATGTCTAGGGGTAAAAACCGATAAGAGGGTCATATCTGATATGATCGATGAAGAGTCATCTTTCGATTACCGAGTCAAGCAACTTGTTGAGCTACACTCAAGGTTGTTAGGCTCAGGGTGATTGGATCTCTTACCCATTTATTTAATTCGATTAAATCGTTCATTATTAAGGCTTAAAAATGATCGTAAAAATAGTGGGAGAATATAGATAGATAAAAGCCATTCTACCTATATTTAATACTGAACATATGCTGAACTAGGGCAAGACTATGGTTACCGCAGGAATCAAAATATAATATTTTAAATGAAATAAGTTAACTGGTCAAAAAGGTTGATTAATTGAATTTCAAGTTAAATTCTAATTGATAGAATTAAAACTATATTCTCGTTGACATTAAAATGACCTTCTGAAGAATAGACTTAAGAAATATGATTTCATTAAGTTCTGGGTCCAACAAATGAATTCACGCTATATGTCACTAGTCTCTATATGAGGCAGCTTGAACATAAAGGATATTCGAAGTATGTTTCTCCCTACAACTTGTCAAGCTACACTCAAAGTTGTATGGACAAACAATTTTAATCCGCAAATTTCGAGAATTCGGTCAAACTGTTTGAGTCGAATACGAGTGCATAAGCGGTGCAAGGCTATGTATCCCAACCGGATCTTGAGACGAGCAACTTGTTGCAAAGCTCAGGCGTTTGGATACATGAGATGCTTGCATAGCTATTCATTTAAGTTGGGCTATTTAATATCTAAATGTGATTTAGAAAAGGAAGAAGGCACTTCGGAAAGTCAATCGAGTTAAATAGTTTAATTTATCATTAGTAAAGGCATAAGGAGGAGGAAATGAAAATGTGACATATTCTGATATCAAGATTTCATAATTATTGCTATACAAAAGGTTAACACATTTTGACGAATGTCGTCACATTGCTTCTGAAGCAATGAGTAATATGTATAACGATAATATTTGTATTAAATGTTAATATATATATATATATATATACACAAGACAGTAGTAAACTTGTATGGCAAAATAGACTAGGCCGTATCGAGAGACTAAGCTTCACAAGTCACATAAAGAGGGGTCTGACCTCTCGTATTATGAAGTCTACTGACACTTGTGAATCTTACCCTCTTAGATACAACGGCCGATACCCATCTGTGAGACAGTGGGAGAATGAGTTGTCGAACTCAGTCTCGTACATACTGATGTACCCGAGTCTAGATTAACCAAAATAAGTTATTCGTATATTTTATTAAGACACGTGTTCTTGATGAGACACAGTCTGATAAAACAAAGAACGAAATGACAAAAGTATTTAAACTGTTTCGATTGGATCGAATGGTCAAATACGTAGCTACATAAAATATTGCGTAATTAAAAGAAAATGTGATTTTTCTCTAGTCAAGTCTGTTAACACATCAGTGTGTTAAAAAGTATGAATCACACTTAGTTAGACTTGGTGTGAACCATAGCAAGTGACTCTGAGTTATGTCCTCCCTCTGGGTTAAGTCCCAAATAGTAATGCCTAGGTTTTGATAATGTTCTATGAGGACATTATTAATAAGATATTCATTAAATCAATCGTAAGGAAGTTGTATAATTACTTGAATCTCGTGAGACGAATTGTCGAGTTAGACATCATAACTGATGATGACTTAGTCAACTTTCGGGATGAAATTCGGAGTAGTAACTTTGATTTATAACTTGATGTAATCAAAATAGGTCCGTGTGCGTAAATAAATTTTGGAATTTAGTTTAGGTGCCCAAGGAAAATGTTTCCTCATTTTCTGCAAGTAAATCTTTAAGTTAAAAGATTGGTGCAGAAAGAAAATAGTGAAGTACAATCATGTTGGTCGAGAATGGTTTTCATCCTAATTCCAATAAAACGGATTATGATGAAACCGTTTTCGCCAGCAGATGTGTACAGATCTCCTCGGACCAAACTCGATGTAAATGCTTATGTTGACCATGAAAATTGGAGCATTCACTTATAAGTTCGTTTTTCTAAATATGATTTAGACGAACCAACTTACATGAATTTGCCAAAAAGTTTTCAAGGTCAGTGGGAGCGTATAAATTACATGCGAGGCATCAAATGGATGGAACATTTATTTTGACAAAGTAATTAAAAGGTTTGACACTTTATCAAAAATAGATATGAGCCATTTGAAATGACCAGTAACTAATTTACAATTATTATCGTAAGGTACAATGAACTGGATAAAATCCAAGGAAATAAAATATTATGGATTCCGAAAGACAAAATGAATTATTTGAATGAGATTCAAATGGTTGGTCTAACATAAACATAAAAACCCCCTAAGTCTATAAAGTAGATGGTTCAGCAGATCCACTCACGAAGGCTCTACCACATGAAGTCTAGAAAACTTATGAGTAAAAACAGTATAAGATACCGGGATAAATGGGCCTGAGTGCAAGTGGGAGATGTAGAGAAATGATGCCCTCGAGGCTATTTATCTCTGTGTGAATAGCACAAACGTCTTATTCGAAATAACAGTAAGCTGTTTGGTAATAATTTATCTAAGTTATATTATAATGTAGTTAACATTAGATATCAACTTAGGTAAAGTCCTTAGACTTTATGCAAGATCAAACAGGTATCGAGATGAGTATCTCGATCATGGAGAAATGTTTGATCGTCTGTAGCATAAGTCTAAAAGGGTTCGTGGACGTAGATATTTCAAGACAATGATATCGAAACATCGGATAGACCATTGTGTCTTAGTCTTCATCGTTTAGTGGTGGTGATGATCACATGATCGTTTGACTTGGCGAAGTCGAAAACGAGACACAAGTGCTCATTAGAGAATGAGTTCACTGAACGATCCACAAGAGTTATCATATGGTTACATTGACCAATCTGTCAATGATAACTCTTAGTGATGATAGGAAAGTTGGTCTTTTGACTTGAGGTCAATTTACGAACCTGTGCGTGAATGGTGGCACTTAGACTACTGACCTAGCTTCGAGGCTAGGCCTGTCAAAAGGTCTTTGATTGTGTGTCACTTGAAGCGTACGAGGAGAGTAATGACCAAGAGAGGATTCGTCTCTTCCGGTCAATCGGAGTTAGTGTCATAGAGTTAGTTCGTTCTTTAGTAAAATCTCTGCGCAGTGTATGTTGGAAGAAGTCCAACATTAATTGACTAAAGATTGATAGAAACTAACCGAAGTCAAGTTATTGGGGTTGACAGTTTGACCGTACCCTAGACTTGATCTACATGACATAGTTTAGATGAAGAGACTAAAACTGCGAAACTCATCACGGAAACAGTCAGGGTGGTCCCGACATAATCATGTCAATGTGTCAACCACATAATGATAATTCCTGAAGCAGGGACGGCAACCACTGCTCGTGGTCACTGCCGTATAGGGCTTCGAGCCCAACCTGTTGGAAGGATCAGGCTGTAGGGTCTCACACAGAGTGCAACCTTTGTCTAGTAATAGGTAGAAATTAGTTAGGGAGAATAATTTGCATTGATGCAAATGAAGAGAAAATTGCATTTTGATGCAATCGACAATTTAAGCTTAGGTAGGGACTAATTTGCATATGATGCAAAATGATATTAAATGTGTCTTAAATTGATTAAGACAATATTTAATGGAATAAACACAAGTAAAAGTTCACGAGTAAGACGGGAATGTCCCGGTCTAAACCCAGGTTCGAACGACGTCCAAATCGGACGCCGGATGCTCAAGATACGCCCATAACAGCCCAATAGGATCAGACCGGGTCAGACCAGGTTGACCCAGGCCAGACTAGTGTCTGGCCTGGGCACCTGTCCTGCCAGGTCTAAAGGGCCTGGGCTCGTGCCCAGGCCCAGGGCCTGGGCGCCTGCCCAGGCACCCAGGGCGGGTGCCCTGGGCCTGCCGGGGCCCAGGAGCCCTGGGCGACCGGCCCAGGCGCCCGCCTGGTGCCTGGGCGCCAGGCACTAGGCTGGCGCCTGGGCACCCGTGCCCAGGCCTGGGCCAGGCACCCAGTCAGCATTTTTGAGCTGTGGGGCCCACTTGCTGGGCCCCACCATTGGGTGCAGAACCCTAGGTTTAATGGGCAGTTTTGACGGCTGAGTTTAGTCAAAAATCTAGCCTTGGGCTAAACTTTGAGTAATCAACTGGAGGGTCAAACGAACTCCGATTGATGAACCGTTTATTCCTATGCGTTCATCGTTGAACGCCCTTCGTATTGATAGGTTGTATCAATCATGAAGCTCAACGGTGAGTGAGTTAAAATTCACGGAAGTTTGCACTTAGTGAAAAGCATACTAACTTGATTTAATTAACTCTAATTTAATAGTCCCACATCGGTTGTGTGGAAAAGGGGAAAGTCTACCGCCTATATAAATAGGGGCCTCCCCCTTCCTCCAAACTCGTCCCAAGCTCTAGATCTGAGCGACTCTCGTAAATGTTGGAGCACGCTCGGATCTAGGCTAAAATTAATATTCTCTATCTCCCTATATTTCTACCTTACTCCTGAGGGCTCTAGCAAAGCTGCAAAGGAGTTCGGATTCGGATCCAAAATCTTGGCAAAAGCTTTCACTCGCGTGAAACTTTCTTCCACGCGTAGTTGGCTCGGCGACACGAGGATTGCTCGCCTCGGGATGCGGAGCGGCTCGAGGAGCGGTTCGAGGAGCGGCTCGGTGTGGGATGGGGAGAGGCTCGGAAGACGGTGCAGAACATCTCGCCTGCCCCAGGATTGAGATTCTGGGTATGTGTTTTAAAGATTAGTTTAATTTAATCATAGTAAGTTAGATCCCTCTTGGGATGGTCAGATCCATCCCGAGTCGGCATAGATCTTGGCTAAGGGTCTTGTACCTTAGGGCTAAGTTAAATTGTTTAATTGCATGTTAATTAGATTAACTTGTTTATTCTTCCACTGCAAACATTTTTATGTCTATGTTCCGTCCGACTTAGGACGGGAATAGAGTTTTTTGTGCACTAAGGGTCCTAGAAAATCCTTCACCTCCTGCATGCACGAGTCCTCCTCGTGCTAAGAAAGTGAGGCACCGAGCTTGCTGACATGGCCACATCTGAAAGTTTTGATATTTTGATAAGTTGCTATGTGCACAGCTCTATTCAAATTTAAGTTGAACTGAAACTGCTATACGCACAGACCTGCTTGCATCTTCGAGTTCATCGAGCCACAGGATCGAGATCCAGGGGTCAGATTGAGACACCGTTTGCGTCAAACTGAAGCTGACGACATGATGATTGACAGAGACTGCAACACCAACACAAACTGAGCTTTTCT
This sequence comes from Scilla litardierei, assembly GCA_030789695.1. Classification (NCBI taxonomy): domain Eukaryota; kingdom Viridiplantae; phylum Streptophyta; class Magnoliopsida; order Asparagales; family Asparagaceae; genus Scilla; species Scilla litardierei. Next base: position 138,109,778 of record CM061136.1, read on the forward strand.
AAACTTATTATCTCTTTACATTTGTGATATTTGGTTTTTTTTATCTTTGTAGGTTACTTAAACTATTACTTTGGGGTTTTTGGGGTCTTGACTAGTTGGTGCTAGTCAGGAGAGAGCGTTTACTAGAGTAGTAGTGTTTGGAACTTTGGTGAGTATGGTACAGAACTTGGTGTGCATAGTGTGGGTGCTCGTAGCACTTTATAGTTGTACCATTGACACTATTGAATCTAGTATTTGCTTTGGGGTTGGAGTAGGTCATTGGGACGACCGAATCAGGGTAAATCTCTCGTGCACTCTGTGATTGGCTTTATTTTCTGTGTTTTTTTGATTGCATTGAATATTTCCTGTGATATCTTTAGAAATTTTATTAGCCTATTCACCTACTCTAGGCTTAAATCCAGATTCAACAAGTGGTATCAAAGCAGGTTAGAGGATCTAGACTAGATAACCATGAATTTTTCTGATTCAGCCTTTGCTGAAGGTCAGTCCATTGCCCAACCCCCGCAGTTTAATGGAGTAAACTTTGCCTACGAGAAAGCTAGGATGAAAATCTATTTAATGTATGTTGATTATGATATGTGGAACATAGTTGAAAAGGGATATAAACCCCCCACTATTAAAATTGAAGACACTGAAATCTTAAAACCCGAATATAAATGGAATGATGCTGATAGGAGACGATATTCATTGAATGGTAGAGATATGAATGCAATTATCTGCTCTTTGGATAAACCTGAATTTAATCGGATCTCTCAATGTTTAACTGCATAGGAAATTTGGCACACGCTGAAAGTGACACATGAGGGAACGTCGCAGGTAACGGAGTCCAAACTAGCCTTGCTGAGCTCTGAATATTAAATCTTCTGAATGCATCCTATAGAGTCCATCAAAGAGATGTTTGCAAGGTTCACAGACATCTTCTATAATTCCAATGCTCTTGGAAAACCATACTCAAGTTTGGAGCAAGTAAGAAAGATCTTGAGGGTGCTGCCAAGCTCGTTCCGTCCTAAAGTCATTACTATCTAGGAAGTTAAGGATCTCACAAAGCTGGGCATGGAGGAACTGATAGGGAACTAGATGTTCCATGAGCTTGAAATACAGAGCATCGAATCAAAAGAGAAATCAGATGCCAAAGCTACCAAAGGACTAGCCTTCCAAGCTGAGGAAGATGAAGATGAAGAACTTGACGAGGAGCAGGCACTAATGGTCAGTGGCTTTAGAAGATACATCAAGACCATGCAGGGAAGAAATGAAATGGTATAAATGTTTAATCATTCTAATAAATTTAGTCCTGTTAAAAATTCCTCTGAGCAGAATACTACTAATAAAATTCATTTTTTTACATGCAGGAAGCAGGGACACTTTATGAGGAATTACCCACAAGAAAAGAATAACACTGTAGAGAAGGAAGGAAAATCTTTGGCAGTAACATGGGACGAGAATAACGAGGATGAGACTCAGGAGGAGATTACCCACTTCTGCCTCTGCTTGATAGGAGAGCTTAATGAGATAAAATCTTGCAATAAAGCTGAACTTTTAAATATTTGTAAAGAAATGAAAGATGAAATTGATGATTTAGAATCTATTGTAGATTGCTTTAGAAATGCTAACTACGAACTGCAACAAGAAAATTGTGACATGTCAATAGAAGTTGATAAACTGAAAGCTAAAATTGATTCTTATAAAGCCACCATTGACATGTGGAAAAGGAAAAGTCTAGCATGCATGAAAAAGCTGAATGCCAAAAATGTCCCACATTTTTAAATGAAAGTAAAATGTGTAAATAAAAAATGATTAAGCTACAAACTGAAAAATAGTGAGCTTAATGAAAAGATGTGCATGATAAAAAATGAAACCAAAGAGCTTAAAGGAAAAATGATCGAGTTTGAAAAGAAAGATGATAATGTGAAAACGAATGAAGAGGAAAATAAGAAGGCTTTTATCAGTAAATGCACCTTGCTTGTGAACGAAAATCTCTATTTGAAATCCTAAGTCGCAAACCAAGAATTGACCATAAAGAAATTCGGTGTTGGAAAATAATCTTTGGATATAATTCTTGGAAACCAAATATATGACAATAATAGGCGAGGACTTGGATATGATTTGAAAAATGTTGAAAAGCCAAAATATAATAGAGTTCATATGAGCCAACTAGTTTGAAATATTCATGCAAAGTGCTTTACAAGTTGCTGTGTAGGTCATAATTCTCATTATTGCATATATAGGAACAAAAACATAAAGTTTAAACAAATATGGGTTCATAAGAGTTTGATGACTAACATGAGTGGACCTTGTTGGATTCTAAGGTCACACATAACATCTTCGGTGTAGGTAAGATGGAGGGGTGAGGAACTATAGAGTGGACGTCGCATTTCATTGAAGTTCCTTAGAAAAATGACAACGCGAAGGTATGGTTTCTTGTTTGAGCGTAATGAATACCTTCATAGGATTTTTTTGGTGTGCTTTCCAGTTTTAGTTTTATGTGTGATGTTTTTGTGTGTTTACCTATCTTTGTAGTTTTTTTTCTTTTGTGCGATAGAATTGAAAAACTGAAAATAAAAAATAGAAAAGTGCAAAATGTGTAAAGATTCAGCTTAACATATACATCTCCTTTGAGTGTCAAAATTGCACTTATGAATGATATCCAATCCTTGTAGAAATTGATGTATTATTGTTATAACTACATGTGCATGTTCAATTTTCTGAATAACCATGACATATTCAATAAGTTGAATAATTTGATTTCTACACATACACTTTCACTTCCACGAGTATTAAATGTTATTGACATACGGAGACATCTCTCATGAAATATTGGAAAGTGAATGTAGGAGGATAAATTAACTGAAATTCTACAGGATATTATGTGTTTTGCCTTGGATGAAAAATAGAGCCCAAAAGAATTGAATCAAAAAGAAAATATAAAAATGAAAAAGAAGGAAAAGAACTCCGTATGAAAAATGGATACGATCCATGGTAATGATACAACCCACGAGTATCCAACATAAGCTTTAAGAGTAAACGGTAGCGTTGGTGTTATACTCATCAAGCTATATCACCCCACATCTAAGAGTCTTCATAGGATATGTTTTGGGTGTGGTAACTTGAACTCATTTTTAATGAGATGGGGAAAATCAATCCTAGATGATGTCATGTTACAAGGAAAAGTGGATTGGTTTTGGTGGTTTTTCTTGAAGGTTCTCCCTAGTACTTTAATATTTAATCATCACACTTACGCGTAGGAGTAGAAATCTTTGTTATATTTTCATCGGATACGGGTTGATTATTCTAAGTTTGTCTACATGCAAGTGCTTGTTGTAATCTATAATACTCTGTTCATTCGCATGTAATATGTCATTGACTTCGTGAGTACTCTTTTGATGATAAGAAAAGGGGAAGAATATTTTTGGTAATATTTGGTGTGCTTAATGCTTAAATGAACATTATTAATGCTTAATGAAGAATGTGCTTAATGAAAATGTGCTAAATGAATATCCGTTCAAAGGGGAGCTTGAATATAGGGGAAGCATGCATATATGTTGAACATTCATTATACATCACTTTGCACATCATTGTATATCATTGCATTATATCATTGTATATCATTGCATTATATCCTCCATCATCACACTTCCCACACACATGCCACGTTGACATTATTTGGATGTTTATTGCTCAAATCTTATATATGGGTTGTCATCATCAAAAGGGGGAGATTGTTGGATACAACGATCGATGACTTCGTGTTTGATGATAACAAACGTGTGTGAAAGTTTTGATGTATGTACTAAGTGTTTTCAGGAGTGACAAGCTCGTTAGTACTCAAAGGAGGACCTGGTCAAAGTAATGGAGAAATTGGCTAACCAAATTGTATGAGAACTTGATCAAGAGATGGAGAGATAAGGAGAGATCTCATTCATATCAAAAGTGATTGAACCAAATCCCATTGCAATCAAATTCAAATTGCAAATCCTATTACACATCCAATTCAAATCCATTTCAAATTCCATATTCAAATCAAATCCCACAATACATGTTTCAAATAATATCTATTTATGATTGAAACAAATTAATTGGTGATTGTTTCAAATCCTATTCAAAGTTGAATTTCAATTCAAACCCATATCTTTGTATGATTCTCCTTTAGCATGTCCTCTCTGCACATCCTCTACTTAAACCCTTATCAAAGGAGAGTCTTAAACGTAGAAAAAAAACATCACGCAAGAGCAAAAAGGAGGTCAGCCAAATCAAAACCCTAGTCTAATATTGCCTCAGCCGCAACCTATCCAAAAAGTCATCTTGCCAAAAGGATCCAAAGCCAAGCAAGCAAATCCATCTCCTACAAATCACAAAGCAGTAAGCAAAGTTTAGCCAGGCCTCTTTAAAGCAACCATCGTCAAAGCCAAGAACTTTTTCCTCGGGCCAACTCTTTCAAAGCCCAAAAGTTCTCAGGCTGTCGAGACGTCCTTCGAGCATACAGCCGTGTTTCCATCTACACACAGGTAGCATCATATGCATGAGGTCACATCTACATCAACTCGAAGTCGAGATCAACTTCACCTCCGTCGACATCTTCAAGCTTAGCCTCCAACCTGTTACCGAGAAGAAGCTGCCATTGAGATCTCCCTATCGCTGTCGAAAGCCATGCTACCATGACTTCCTCCTTGTTGCCGATGACGAGACCCAAGCTACCAAGACCATCGAGCCCATGGTGCCATTGTTGCACCTTGCAGCCATGATGAACTAGCTCCACAACTTCTTCAACTACTACCGCTCGATCACCTTGTTGTTGTCATCGACATCGCCACCAAGACACTGAATCCTCTGCTTCAACTCACCGTACTCCAACATCTCATTGTCGTCGTGATGCCCAATGCTACCGTTAGATCAAGCCTCCAACTGAGATCTGCATTGCTGTCGTGTTTGTACAGAGCCTCCTGCATGCACTAGTCCTCCTCGTGCTAAGAAAGTGAAGCACAGAGCTTGCTGACATGGCCACATCTGAAAGTTCCGAGATTTTGATAAGTTTCTATGCGCACAGCTCTCCTCAAATTTAAGTTCAATTGAAACTGCTGTACACATAGACTAACTTGCATCTTTGAGTTCATCAAGCCACAGATCGAGATCCAGGGGTCAGATCAAGACACCGTTTACGTCAGACTGAAGCTGATGACATGCTGATTGACAAAGACTGCAACACCAACACAAACTGAACTTATTATCTCTTTACATTTATGATATTTGGTTTGTTGATCTTTGAAGGTTACTTAAACTATCACTTTGTGGTTTCAGGGCTTGACTAGTTGGTGCTATTCAGGAGAGAGCGTTTACTAGATTAGTAGTGTTTGGCACTTTGGTGAGTATGATACGGAACTTGGTGAGCATAAAGTGGATACTCGTAGCTCTTTATAGTTGTACCCTTGACACTATCGAATCTAGTATTTGCTTTGGGGCTGGAGTATGTCATTGGGATGACCGAACAAGGGTAAATCTCTCGTGCACTCTGTGATTGGCTTTATTTTCTGTGTGTCTGTTTGATTGTGCTGAATATTTCCTGTGATATCTTGAGAATTTTTATTAGCCTATTCACTCACCCTGTAGGCTTAGATCCAGATCCAAACATAGCCACCCGTCGCCTGGCCGCACAGATCCACGTGCGTCACTGCCCCTACCGCGCCTGGTCGCCCTGTCGCGTCGCTCCCCTCGTGAAGAACCCAATGCCCCTTGAGCTCCCTCTCTACATCAAAAAAAGGAAAAAAGGAAAAAAGAAAAGAAGAGGGAGAGACAGGAAGATGGTGAGAAATAATATATTTATAAATTTATAATAGTGTATCTGTTTATATTAGATATTAGTTTACGTTATGTATTGTACTTCAATCTATTTTCAGATTAAGGTATTAATAAATAGAGTTAGTTTTATATTAAATTATTAAAAATTATTTTCAGTATAATATGTTAGTTATATGTTTTTATTATAAGTTTGTATAGCTAACTTGCCTTGTAATACATGTAACCAGTATCGCCACCACTGATCGAATCGCACCTTTCACGACACGTCGTATCGGTTACTCATCGCACCTTAACTATGGGTTTTGAAAACTATAATGATGCTTGGTAAACTATATTTATTTCATTTGCAAAGTGTCTCATTTGAACAGTTAGATAAGCTTGATAAATTGCACAATATCGTAAAAGACTCGATCGGACTACATGTCGTACTTGACGGAAAAATGTGACAATCTAGAAAATGACTCCTAAATTACAAATACGATAACATCATAGACACTTCGGGTGTTGGGGTAACTTATAATAGCAAATGTGCAGGAGCGACCAGTTCAGTCTTTGTTGTCCCGACCGGGTCCTAGCCACCCCTTCAAAGTTCGTCGGTGATAAATTCACAGATTCAGATCACAGATTATTGAATAGTTTTGTATTCATAGTTTTTGGTTTAACCCGGGTACGTGCACCCATGGTAAGATATGAACTCTTGGTTGCTCACTGTACTTCAGACTTGGCACAATTATACTCCCTTAACCTTGTCATCTTAAATAATGTTTCATTTTCATGCTAATAAATTGTGAATGTCGTAAATCTGCAAAGGTACCAGACTTGACACAGATGTGCTTGCTCGCATGCACATCATCAGGCCCCATGGTGAGTGCCACTGGATTTATCTTTTAGGTATCCGCCGTGAGCATCACATGTATCTCCCCTGCCCCGATCTTACACAGATAGAGCCAGTCATGCTTGACTGTCTCCTTCCTAGAATTCACCCCATCCAACCCATCTACGTCCTTGAGCCTCCTGGCCAGCCAGCCGCCCAGCTAGCCCCCGAGGAGGGCGATAGTGATTGAGAGCTTAGCTCCCCTGATGATGAGCCTGCCAAATCTCACACTAACACTTCCACCACTACCACACCACTGTTGAGCACTTATGTCCTTTCTTCTGTCAGTGCCACCATCACCACCCCCTACCTGAGACCTCCAGGTCTGTCCACACCTTTACCCCTGAGGTCATTCCATACTATCCTCCGTGCCCGTATCTGTGAGCACGACTGTTTCTTTTGCTCGTGCGCCTACTGCCTCACCCATTTTGGAGCATGTCCCCACCAATTATTTCCCCACCCCACCAGTTTCTGCAAGCACACTATCTGCACCTTTGGACCCACTCCTTCCGAGCCTTTCTTTTCGGAGTCCACAGCTACTCTTCCTGGCACCACTGCTGTATTCACCGAGAGCGTCGTGGGTTTTGTCACCACATCTGTTGCCATGATGACTGTGGTTGCTGATGTCGCTGTTTCGACCTCTGCACCAGATCTTGGATCCATTCCATTCCCATCTTCTGTCGAGATCCCCTCTAGGCCACCCTCTCCGGATTTTGCTTTCAGGCCTCGTGCAGTACATGCATGAGCCCATTCTGATAGAGGTTATTCTAGAGATGCACATCCACCACCCAGCTCCCGCTATACTGAAGCACACTTGACAGCGGTGGAGGACGAGATCGCTGGCTTGAGGCGTGACTTTGCTACCCTCACCCGTACGGTCGCTACCTACCATGAGTCAGTGGGCAGGGATATTAGGGATATTTTAGACATTTTGATGACGCATCATGCACCATCTGTCATACTAGCACCCTCTCCTTCGGTCACACATGCACCACTCGCCGACCCGATTTCATAGGCTTCTGCAGGGACTGTCACATTTTATGTTGAGCCAGCTGCACCATTAGTTGACCTACCTGTTGACCCACCTCTTGTTCCATCTTCTAGTCCTCAATAGTGGGACCCATCACCACCTTCAAAGGGTGGTTTCCCTGATTGATTATTACTTTTGCTCATGTTCTCCCCCTCATCCATATTTTAGTGCACATCTGTCCTTTCATGGCCTTACACATACTAAGCTTGGGGGAGGACCCATCATCATCCATTTGTATATCCTTCATTCCATGATTGCACCATCTGCATCATCTGCTTGCTTGTACATATTTTAGGCATTAGGACATGCACCTGCATTTTTCTCTTTCATTTGTATAATCTCAATTTTTTTAGTTTTCCTTTTTTATTACCCACCAGTCCCACCTAGCATGATTTCTCGCCTTGCACATGTGTTCTCAGCAGTGAGGACACTGTTGTGTTTAGCTTAGGGGATGAGCGCTTTCACTTTTTGTTTTTTACTCTTATCCTTTTTCTTTCATTTTACCCCCACCCCCTATTTTTATTTTCCACCCATTTTCCACCATTTTATTTTTTTCTTTTTAGCATCATATTTTCCATTTTTGGTATGCTTGCATGTTTGTTCTATTATATTTATCCACTTTTCTTTTCCTTTATATGCAAGATATATTCCATATGATGATATCTCTTATGCTTTGCAACTATCACAATGCTTATCACTCTTGTCATGCTACTTAGAGTATTTCAGTATCTTGCTATCCATGTGCATGCAAATATGTTTCTTTTGCTGACTCCTTTAAGTTAATGCATGACATATATTGAATCTGAATGTATGGATTAGTGTTTAGTATGCTTTTATTGAAAATGCACCAAGATTCACGCATCATTAGCATATCTGAAGCATCAGTTTTATTGTCTTATTCACCTTCTGTTGCATGCCTGATATAATTGTAAACTTTACTGCTTGACTTCACTATTTGTTAAAATGATTGAGAATATCCATGCTCACATACGAGTTTTAGTTGATGTATTATCTTATTGAACCGTTTATGCACATCTTAGAGTGAACCGAGTGTTATATTATATTTATTTCTCCACATATATCTTTATTTCTCTACTTGTCACTTGAGTTCACCCCTTGCAGCTACTTATACCGCATCTATTCCCAAAAATCCATTGCAAATGAAAAAGTTAGCTCATTATTGGAACCAATTTTATATTTGGAAAAACCAAGGCAAAAATTCCATTTCCCCCCTATCATTTTCCTTTGGATGCGATGCCTTAAGCTAAGCTTGGGAGGTGAATTCATTTGACCATATAAGTGCGTACTGTGCACGAATGGGAATATTTGATAATGCTGAAACTTAACGAAATAGTTTAGCTATGAGGATTTCTTATGATTTAATATGAATATGTGAATGCCATGACTTTTATTGTATTCTCTATTGCATGCTTGGTGTGTTCTTATATGCTTCAGTTATAACTCTTGATTGAAAAGTGTATCACCAATGATTTGCATATTGAACTCTATGAATTCCATGAAGTGAGTTTGAGTTGATTACGTGAATTTAAAGAGTCCCCTTTTGTTGATCTTAAAAGCTTGCAAGTATCACGTTTAAGTAAGATATGAAATCTTTATAGCATGTGATTCGTATTTTCTGAGTTATCGTGATGTGTAGCTTATGGCTTAAGATCTGAGAGAATAATCTAGCAACCTCCTCTATTTTTCATTCGATTTCTATTTCTTATTTTCATCTCCCGGTGAGCTTCGTATTCGTCTTCCTCGAGGATGATTAAGTGGTAAGCTTGGGAGATTTTGATGTGTCCATATTTTCCATGCATTTACGGCATCATTTCATATCATTTTCACCATCCAAAGATCATATTTATATATATTATCGTGCTTCTAACGATATATTCGAGCTTCGTATAAAATTATGGATTTTCAGGAACTTTGGAGCAAATTGGAGCAATTATAGGACATTGACACATTCGAGTCATCCGAAACATCATTGGCTAGGTTCAACAAGTGTTCGCTGAGGTGGAAAAAGAAGATTGGAGGAGAAGAGGAGAAGAGAAGGAGAGTTGAGAGCTCTAGAGGCCAAGAGAGCTGTTTTCCCAAGTAGCTCGGTCGAGCTGCTCAGCACTCGATCGAGCTGACACTCATACGGCTCCAGCAGATCGGATACGCCTCACTCGACCGAGCAGACATGTCACTCGGTCCGACCAACTCGGCAGCTACCAACACTTAGCAGATTTTCGAGAGCCCAAGGCCACTTGATCAAGCAGACCAGCTGCTTGACTGAGTGGAATCAAAACAGAGTGAAGATTTCAAGGGTTTCTCCATCCACTGTAGCTCGACCGAGAAAGCATGGCGACTCGACTGAGCAGAGCTTCTACTCGACCGAGCACAATCAAAACAATACGCTGATTCTAAAGACCTTTCAAGCCCACTGTAGCTCGACCGAGTGGAGGGGCTACTCGACTGAGTAGCCAATATCAGCCCAGAGCCAAACAAGCAGCAAAGTGGAGCCGCATATCCTGCTCAACCGAGCAGCACCACTACTCGACCGAGTAGGGCACCACGACCTGACAGTTGGTGGGCCCAATTACCCATATCTTGAGATTTTTGAGGGGTACACCCTTATTGAATATAAGCACAATTTTTACCATAGATTAAGGAGCTTGTTATTTTCCTTAGTTTTAATTCTAGTTTTGTTTTAGAGAGAGTTTTCTTAGCCGTCGCGATTTTGTAGAAGACAAAGATTTGATTTTTATTAATTGATTTTGCTTGGAATCTTGCGTTCTTAATTCTCTACGATTGGCTATTGCTCTACAACGTTTTGGTAACGATTTCCAACCTTCTATTACTTGCTTTAATGTCTTCTATTGCGATGATGATCTCTCTTGCTTTTATTGAATATTCCATGGTTACTTCTATGATCCATAAGTAGTCTTATCTAGGGCTAATGGATTAGCCCTAGGATCTTAGGATTTAGATGTAAAGTTAGGATTGTTATGTTGTTTTGGTATAAAAGGGATGTGTTTTGGGATCCAGCCAAGTTTGTAGGAGATTCCATATCGGGTTTGTGACCACGACAGTGGCACATACTTCTTGGATGGATATCCTATGAACTGAATTAGGTATGTTAGTGAATCCAATTAGGGTTCGTGACCACGACAGTGGCGCACACTTTAATGGAATCTACCGACATCCTATATTACTAATTGATAACATACGACAGTAGCATCAATGAGAGCCACCAATACACAGATCAAAGTTCTAATCCACAACAGTGGCGTGAGTAGAGATTGAGAATAGTTGTTGATCGTAATACACGGATCACGTGTGAGGCTATCCACGAAGGTGGGTTTAAACACTGGATATATTAAGAGTGGCACAACGACAATTGGTCATGATTTCTACATTCTAGATGCGACAATCTCTCCCAAATTAAGCCAATTCGACGTGAGAATTCTAACCTACCATCGACATCTGACGATCCTAGTGGTGTCTCCTATTGCCCTAGTCTCTTTATATTGTTGATAACCCCGTTAAGAGATAATCGTGACAATCATCTTTGAATACGACTGCTGACACTGTTTTGAGATCTAGAAAATACCCAATACTATATAAGCATCACCTCCCTATGTGATCGACATTTTTGTAAATTACAAAGTCTGACACCATGCACATGCGGTTGTTTCTGGGTGTCAGTCCGGTGGCATCAAGCTTTTGGTGCCGTTGCTGGGGAGGTTGTAGGGGTTTTGGCGGACCCTCAGAGCTCGGATCTGTGTCTGTCCGAAGTCGGACGGACCACAGGAGCATAAAGCGCAGCAGAAAAACAAAACTAAGCTAGCTAAACAATTTAGCTAGGCACTGAGGGAGCCAGAACCTAGCCTGATCTATGCCAACTTGAGGTGGATCTGACCATCCTAAGAGGGATCTATTCTACAGCGACAAAATTAAATCTACACTAAAATTGCTTAACCACATACCCAGAATCTTGGCCCTGGAGCGGGCAAGATGTAACGCACCGTCTTCTGATGCTCCTCGTAGCCGAGCCGCCTTGACTCGATCTAGCCTAACCGCCTCGCAGCCTCGAACCGACTCCCGCCTCCGAGCTGATCATACGCGGTAGAAAGTTTCACTTGAGTAGACCCGCGTCTTAGACGTCTGTATCCGAATCCAAACCCCCTTCGTAGTCTTACTAGGATTACTCCGGAGAATAGGAAGAAGAGAGAGAGAGAGAGAGAGAGAGAGAGAGAGAGAGAGAGAGAGAGAGAGAGAGAGAGAGAGAGAGAGAGAGGGAGAGAGAGAGAGTAGTAGTTTAGTCGTAGATCGAGCTTGCTCTAAAATTCTGGAGCTACTCGATCGAGGACTTGGTACATCTTTAACGAAGAGAGTGCACTCCTATTTATATAGGGAGTCGGCACTCCTTCTTTAGTTGTGAGCAATGTGGGACTATTTCTAAATTAAAGAGAGTTCAATTAAGCTAATTTGGCTAAATTTGAAGTTTAGTAAGCTTTTCATAAAAGCAAACTTCAATGAATTAATTCTCTTTACTCATTGAACTTTAGACACAAAACAAGCTATCAATTCGAAGGGCTTTGAATGGTGAACGCGTAGGAACCAATGGAGACGAATTTCGACTTCGTTTGGCCCCCTCAAATAATTGCCCAAAGATGGGAAAAATTTAAGTTTCGTAACAGTCATTTGGGGTTTCAAAAACCCCTAAATCACTTAAGTTGCGGGCGCGCCCGCTAGGCTTAGCGGGCGCGCCCGCCCAAAGCAAGAGGAAGGACGGGCCGCCCGCCCGCTGCATGCAGCAGGCCGTGCCTACTGTGCAACCAGCGAGCCGTGCCCGTTTGCCTTTGCTGATGGGCTTGTTAGCCCAGTGGGTCTAAACCACTTTGCCTTGGACTGTTTTTGCGATTCTGGGCTCGTTTGAGCTCCGATTTGGACGCGGTTTGAACCTGTGTTTAGACCTGGATGATCCCGTCATTCAGGTAACCCTTTCCAATATATTTGTTCCTACTAAATTTGTCGTAACCAATTTACGACATGTTTAATCTTTGTTTGCATCAAATGCAACGTTGTCCCTATTGCATTTACGACTTAAGTTCACAACTAGCTTTGTGAATATCAACTATTCAGTATCATCAAATGAATCTCTCTTAATAAATCTTTCTATTACTAAGACATGAATGCTACTCGGTGTGAGACCCTACAGCCTGACCTTACTACAAGTTGGGGCTCGAAACCCCTAGACGACGGTCACCACGAGCAGTAGCTGTCGTCCCTGTTTCAGAATCATCATAATGTGATCGACCCATTGACAAAAGCATCGTTGGGTTTACTTTGGCCCTGTCAGTGATGAATGTCGTTAGCTATAGTCCCTTCGTCAAGACTGTGTTCCTATTGGCCTAGGATATGGTTTACTGTCAACCCTATTAGACAACATTGGTTAGTATTCGACGGTCTTTGTTGTATTCACGTTGTACTTCTTACAACGTACCTCGACCGAGGATTAACACAAAGACCGTACTGAGCCTGTGACACTAACTTCCCTTTAACGGAAGTGACGAATCCCATCTTAGTCATCTACTTGCCTCGAGATCTTCGGGTGCAACAGAGCCTAAGATCTTTCAGCAGGCCTAGCCTCGAAGTTAGATCATGGATCTAAGCTACACCGTTCGCTCACAGGTTGGTAAAGATGACTTCAGGTCATAAGGACCAGCTTACCTATCATCACCCTAGAGTTATTAAAGACAGTTTAGTTAAAGTTAACCATTTAACAACTCTAAGTTGGTCGTTCAGTGAACCCATTCTCCTATGAGCACCTGTGTCTCGTCTTCGACTTCGCCAAGTCGAATGACTATGAGATCATCATTACCCTTAGGTAAGACAAAGACACAGTGGTCTATCCGATGTGTTGATATCCAGCTTTCAACACATCTATGACCACGAACCGTTTAAGACTTTCGTTTCTATTCGGCCACTTACTACTCATAATCGAGATCTTATCTAGATACGTAAGGACCTAACTATAAGTCTATGGACATTATCTAAGTATATTAATTCAAATGATTTCATACTTAGGATAATGGATACCATATACAGTATGAACAAGACGTATACTTAGGATAAATCGCCTTATGGACATATATCCTCCTACAGCTCCCACTTGCACTTAGGCTATTTATCTCGGTATCTCATACCGTCATAGCATATCAGTCACTTGGACATTTATATGACAAACCTAAGAGTGGATTTACTAACGGGTATCTATAATGCATTTCAATGGATTATTAATTAATACATCTATTGATCACACAGGGTTGATCCTTTGGAATAATGATTTGGATCGATTTTTCCTTTCTTTGTATCGCTAACAATTAGCTTATACAATCTAGATGTAGGGTCTAACATTTCTATAAGTTAGTCTCAGCTCATTCCAATTTTCTTGTGTCAACATGTCAAGTACATGCTGACACCCTAAGTCTCTATATATTCGCTTAAATCAAAATGATTTTGATTCAATGTTTTATATAGATGATTCATATAAGTTGGAAATCCTTTTTACTTAGTCCGAGAAACCAGAACTAAGTAAACGAGCTGGCTCCCACTGACTTTAAGAATTACCTGGTTAAGTACTTCAATATTATATCTAAATCATATTTAGATTTATACATATGAAGAGCATAAACATTTTATAAGTGCTTTAGATGGAATGTATTAGTGTCAGGTTCGGTTTGACGAATGAGTCAAGTCAAGATTGGTTTAATGAATCTTGACATTGACTCACTCAATCAAACGTCCTATACTGTACTTTTTCCTTTACTACATTTAATATTAACTCTTTATGAATAAAATGTAGTATATTAAGTATTAATCTTAATATGCGTATAATTGTGCTTACACACAATATACGCTCCTGAAACTTATACTTAACTACCGATTGACAACAACATTAAGTCAGCTCCAAAACAAAATTTTTTGAAGCTTCGCATCATAATTCGAGAATTTTCACAACCAACTCAGAAAGCCACATTTACAAAAATTTAAGCCAATCTCAATCAAATCTCAATTTCAACAGAAAACACAATTTCCGAGACATTCATTCAAAAACAACGGATTGATAAAGATGAACCGTAATATGTTTATCAAATAAACTTTGAGTGTTGAACACTCAATCATTGTTTTCACTTGGAGGAATGATACATTTTATTCACCTAAAATTGAGTATCAGCTCCTTCTCCATCATGTCTCTTTGAAGTCTTTGCACAGCCGTAGCAGCAACGATTGCTCAGATTGCCGACCGTCCTCCGAACTTCTCCTAATCTTCGCTTCATATCAGCCACCTGTATACATTACACAGATGTCTCAATATCTCATACTATGTGATTGGAAATAATTACGCTTCATTGAATTTATTTGTTGTATCTGAGGTATAGGCATCAGTATGCCCCTTCTTCTTCTCTGCAAGATAAATCTTGCAGTTCCTCTTCCAATGGCCAATCTTATGGCAATGGAAACACTCAGATTTTGACGGGACCCCTTTGGTATTTTTCTTCCCTTTCTTTGCCTTCGCAGGTTGCGGGACCTGCCTCTTCTTACCCTTGCCTTTCGGCTGGTCGGAAGAAGCAGAGCCAACAACCAATGCAGTTGGCTTCTTCTCAATCTCCTCAAACTGCCTAAGCATATTGAGGAGACCAAGAAGATCCGTTTCAAGACTGTTCATTATGAGAACAGTGATGAAAGGCTTAAAGTCTGGGGTTAAAGCCTTAAGGGTAATGTCCACGGACATCTCATTGTCCAGGACAAAACCTAACTGGGCGACGTCTTCTACGTACCCGATCATCTTGATGACATGATCTTGTACGGGCCCTGTCTCCATCTTTGTGCCCCAGAGGTTGCTGGTGGCTTCGAACTTGGCAGCTCTAGAATGCTTGCCGTATAACTCTTGTGCATTCAGAAGCATACTTTGAACATCCATATGTTCATGCTTCCTCTACAGTTCGTTATCCATCGAAGCCAGAGTAAGGCACCTGGCATTCTCTGCATCCCTTTAGTATAGCTTATAGGCTTCCTTTTCCTCGAAGGTCGAATCGCCATCAAGCTTTTCTGGAGCGTCCTCGAACAGCACGTATCCAATCCCGGCTAGAGAAAGGACTAACTTAATGTTCCTAAGCCAGTCTTTATAGTTCGTTCCATCGAGCACGTTCTTCTCTACCATATATTTAAGACCCGAATCCATTCTGCAGTTTTATAGATACTTTAGTCAGTATATGTTCGTTGCATAGTTTTAATGGTTTTTGATAAAACTATATTCTCCCACTAAATTTATTAAAGCCATAATAAACAGTTTATTATAAAATAACATTTGTGAGAGAGGGATCCGATTACCTTGAGTCTGACAACCTTGAGTGTGTCTCAACAAGTTGTCCGACTCTGCAGTCGGTAGACGAACTCGTCGTCAATCACGTTAAATATGATTCCCTATCAATTTTACCCCTACTCATTTGTGATCATGAGTGTGCTCATCTAGATCACAATGGCTAGCCTAGTCGAACCCTTGTTTTCGTGTCTAGCCTAACTTGCCCCGTCGCTCGGTGTATGCACGACACGTCGGTTTGGGTCAGGACTTAGACTAAAATCTTGGTTAGACTTATGCCGGTGCTTGGTGGATGAGACAACGGTTTTAGTCAGGTCAAGATGTATATCAAGAAATCGGTTTCTATAAGATTGTCATGTCACGGCTTGAGTGTAGCTCAACAACCGTAATACGTTTCTTACAGTTGCCAACTCCTAAAACAAGGAGGGCTACGATTTATCTTGAACAAGATTATTATCGTATTTGACTTAGGTATAGTCGATGGACTTACACAGTCATGATTTGACTCCTTGCCGTCCAGCGGATGCGGCAAGGGAATTGACTAAGCCAGGACCACTCGGCCCCTAGACTAGCTAGGGTGGTCCAGTAAACTTAGCCAAGCACATTGACCAACATCATGATCCATTGAAGGAGTTTTCATCAATTCTATGTTTGTTCAACTAAATGGCTTTTGTGGATCCTAAAATTCGAAATTTTATGGATTGGTTGAACAATTTTTATTTAGTCCTTATCAACTATAAGGTTCATGTGTTCAACGTGCTACCCCAATCTAATTAGGATTTTAATAAAACAATTACAGCATATTTCAAAAATAGTCTTTTATGAAAATCATCATTTAAACGATTTATTGCAATGATTGCCAATCAAAAAGGGACTACCCTAATCTGGTATTAGGTTTTGATGTTGTTTTGTTCATAAAAACGTAACATGTCACTAGTTTATTAAAATTTCATCTTATAAAATTTTAATCATTTAATGGCTAACCTAAAGGGTTCATGAATACATTATTCATCATGTCCATTAAAAGTATAAAACAACTAATTTATCTGCATTAATTAAAAGTTCATTTAGTGACATATAATGAGAACTTGCAAGTTAAAATTATCTACATAATTAATAACACGCAAATCTAAAATTTAACATTTAAATTTAAAGATCTAAAATTTAAAGCTTTAAAACATTTTTATCACATAAAACTAGGTTTCATAAAATTATCAAATAATTTTAAAACCTAGGCTTTAAAATTTTAACCAAAAATTTCTAAGATTAAAATATCGCATAAATAATCTTGAACCTATATGTAATTTAAAAGAAACAAATTTATCATTTCATCTTATGAAAATAAAATATTTCTTTAATTTACATATTCATTAAAGCAATTTTAAAACATTTTTAAAATCATTAGAAGTTGTTTTCAAAGCTTTCAAATAAAGTTTTAAAATTTCCAACCTTTATGTAACTTAAAAGAATTAAACTTCCAAAATAAAATATATCCTTAAAGTTACATAAACTTTTAAATGCTCGGAAAAATTATTATATCTCATAGAAATTTTTTAAAAGGCATTTAAATATTAGAGACTGGTTTAAAATTATCGCATAAAATTAAATCGGCCCAAAAAAATTTCGTGTTGCAAAAACAATTTTTTAAAAACACAAAACAATTTTTTCAACTAATTTTAGCATAAAGTTAAAATTGTTCGTATGTTTAAATAAGCAATTGAAAGATTTAAAAGCGTCGCTAAAATAGATCTATAACATAACCGTGGCTCCGATACCACTGTAGGGGTATTGGCGGACCCTCAAAGCTCGGATCTGTGTCAGTCCTAAGTCAGACGGACCACAGGGGCATAAAGCGCAGCGGAAAAACAAAGCTAAGCTAGCTAAACAATTTAGCTAGGCTCTGAGGGAGCCAGAACCTAGCCCGATCTATGCCAAATTGGGATGGATCTGACCACCCCGAGAGGGATCTATTCTTCAGCGACAAAATTAAATCTACACTAAAATTGCTTACCCACATACCCGGAATCTTGGCCCTGGGGTGGGCAAGATGTACCGCACCGTCTTCTGATACTCCTCGTAGCCGAGCCGCCTTGATTCGATCTAGCCGAACCGCCTTGTACCCTCGAACCGATCTGCCCGAGTCGACTCCCGCCTCCGAGCCGATCACACACGGTAGAAAGTTTCACTTGAGTAGACCCGCGTCTTAGACGTCTGGATCTGAATCCAAACCCCCTTCGTAGTCTTGCTGGGACTACTCAGGAGAATAGGAAGAAGAGAGAGAGATATAGAGAATAGTTTAGTCATAGATCGAGCTTGCTCTAAAATTCTGGAGCTACTCGATCGAGTATTTGGTGCATCTTTCACGAAGAGAGTACACCCCTATTTATATAGGGAGTCGGCACTCCTTCTTTCGTTGTGAGCAATGTGGGACTATTGCTAAATTAAAGAGAATTCAATTAGGCTAATTTGGCTTAATTTGAAGTTTAGTAAGCTTTTCTTAAAAGCAAACTTCAATGAATTAATTCTCTTTATTCATTAAACTTTAGACACCAAACAAGCTATCAATTCGAAGGGCTTCGAATGGTGAATGCGTAGGAACCAACGATGAAGAATTTCGACTTCATTTGACCCCTCAAACAATTGCCCAAAGATGGGAAAAAAATCAATTTTTGTAGCCGTCATTTGGGGTTTCAAAAAACCCTAAATCACTTAAGTTGCGGACGCGCCCGCTAAGCTTAGCGGGCACGCCCGTCCAAGGCAAGAGGGGGGGCTGCCCGCTGGCTGGGCAACGGGCGTGTGCCTGCTGTGCAGCCAGCTGGCCATGCCTGTTTTCCTTTGCAGATGGGCTTGTTAGCCCAGTTGATCTAACCCACTTTGCCTTGGACTGTTTTCGCGTTTCTGAGCTCGTTTGAGCTCCGATTTGGACGCAGTTTGAACCTGTGTTTAGACCAGTACAATTCCGTCATTCAGGTAACCCTTTCCAATATATTTATTCCTACTAAATTTGTCGTAACCAATTTACGACATGTTTAATCTTTGTTTGCATCAAATTCAACGTTGTCCCTATTGCATTTATGACTTAAGTTCCCAACTAGCTTTGTGAATATCAACTATTCAGTATCATCAAATGAATCTCTCTTAATAAATCTTTCTATTACTAAGACACAAACGCTACTCGGTGTGAGACACTACAGCCTGACCTTACTACAGGTTGGGGCTCGAAACCCCTAGACGACGGTCACCACGAGCAGTAACTGTCGTCCCTGTTTCAGAATCATCATAACGTGATCGACCCATTGACAAAAGCATCGTTGGGTTTACTTTGGCTGTGTCAGTGATGAATGCCGTTAGCTATAGTCCCTTCATCAAGACTGTGTTCCTGTTGGCCTAGGGTATGGTTTACTGTCAACCCTATTAGACAACGTTGGTCAGTATACGGCGGTCTTTGTTGTATTCACATTGTACTTCTTACAACATACCTCGGCCGAGGATTAACACAAAGACCGTACTGAGCCTGTGACACTAACTTCCCTTTAACGGAAGTGACGAATTCCATCTTAGTCATCTATTCGCCTCGAGAGCTTCGGGTGCAACCCAACCTAAGATCTTTCAACAGGCCTAGCCTCGAAGCTAGATCATGGGTCTAAGCTACACCGTTCTCTCACAGGTTGGTAAAGATGACTTCAGGTCTTAAGGACCATCTTACCTATCATCTCCCTAGAGTTATTAAAGATAATTTAGTTAAAGTTAACCATTTAACAACTCTAAGTTGGTCGTTCAGTGAACCCATTCTCCAATGAGCACCTGTTTCTCGTCTCTGACTTCGCTAAGTCGA
This sequence comes from Scilla litardierei, assembly GCA_030789695.1. Classification (NCBI taxonomy): domain Eukaryota; kingdom Viridiplantae; phylum Streptophyta; class Magnoliopsida; order Asparagales; family Asparagaceae; genus Scilla; species Scilla litardierei. Next base: position 138,129,684 of record CM061136.1, read on the forward strand.
ATGACTATGAGATCATCATTACCCTAAGGTAAGACAAAGACACAGTGGTCTATCCGATGTGTTGATATCCAGCTTTCAATACATCTATGACCACGAACTGTTTAAGACTTATGTTTCTATTCGGCCGCTTACTACTCATAATCGAGATCTTATCTAGATACATAAGGACCTAACTATAAGTCTATGGACATTATCTAAGTACTAGTCTATAACCCGTGCCCGCGGGCACGGTTCAATTTAGATATGTCCCCCTCAAATTCTTAGTTCCCCCGAAAATGTGGGCACGATTCATTTTAGATATTCCACACTCAAAATGTTAGTTCCCCTGAAATTGTGTACATGATTCATTTTAGAAATCACCCCCTTAAAATCTTATATCCCCAATCAAAGTCTTAGTTCTCCAAAATTTCGGTAACCTCAAGTGATTTTAGTTCTCACATTGTTTAATTACTCACAAAATTTTTAGTCACTGACAAAAATGTCTACTTGTTGATTTATTTTGAACTGGATCCCACTGCTTTAACTCAGGTTCCCATCCAAGCTGACCATGCAGAAATAATAAGACGTAATGTAATGGCAAGTATGCAGGATGGCCTTCGGAGGAGAAGCCGACGACAGAGAGATCGTCCTTCCTCTGTCGTATTAAATTTTTTCTGCGTGATTTTCTTTGCAATTTATTTTTAGAATATGAAAGAGAAGGGGGAGATGAAGTGATGGATGAGCTGTGCCCCTAAAAGTTTGATCCCACCATTTCAAAATTACTGGTATTTGCCCCCAAAGTTCTACCCAACGTGCGGTGGGATTTGAAGCCACATGGTTCCCCCAACGTGCGACGTATTTGACGACATGTCAGCGATTCGCGTGACGATCTCAGCCAGTGATTCATTTTTCTCCCCCAAATTTAATATTTTCTCCTTTAAAATCTTCACAAAAGCTTTTGTGTTTCCCAAAAAATTTTCTCCCAACCCAAAAATGCCCCCCCCCAAAACTTGATGTGACATTGCCATATAGGACAAAATTCAAAAACAGCTCTCAATTGTAATATAGATATTAATTCAAATGATTTCATACTTAGGATAATAGATACCATATACAGTATGAACAAGACGTATACTTAGGATAAATCGCCTTATGGACATATATCCTCCTACAAAGGAAACGGTTCATACGTTAGCTATTCTTACCATCTCACATCTTTCCATATTTTTATTCTTTTATTCCTTTGCTACTGACAATTTACTTTGAGTTGTTGCTTGTGCATGAACACGCGCCTCAGGGGTTCTGACGACCATTATTATTTGACCCCAAGATTGAAAGAACAACAAGGCGGCTCAGAGCAGAATAGAGGAGCCATATTTTTTAGGATTCAATGGTAGAAGCTACTAATACTCCTCTGCGTACTGGCAACATCTGGGATCACTTGCAGCCCAACTTATACAGTATATCCTCTATCTTGAGACCGTAGCTAGCAGTGGGAAATTTTGAATTGAAGACGGGGCTGATAAATCTGATGCATCAGGACCCTTTTCATCCCAACTTATGCAGTATATCCTCTATCTTAGACATTTTTATTAATTGAATTACAACCGACATCTTTACACATCTGTGACACACACATTCCTACACCAACATTCATAATCTTTGCTACACTCGGACAACCAAGATAATACCAACCGCCTCCCCGTGATTTGATACCCGTGCACTACTTAACCGTGCACTTGCAGTAAAACTACATTGTTTTTTGAGTACATCTAGACACGATCAGACGTAGGCCAAGGTTGGACCAAACCAGGATAAAAATCTCTGTGTATGTGCTGTGATATATATATATATATTCAACTGAGCTTGCAAATTTACTTGACATGGATGAAGAAATGCACCGTCAGAAGAGTAGACAGGATTGGTTGGACTTGGGTGATAGAAATACTAGCTTCTTCTATAATGCTATGAAGACAAGACAAAGCACCAATAATCTTAGTCATGTCGTGGATGTGAATGGTGTACAGAGCAAAACTTATGCTGACATTAAGGCTGAGGCTTACACCCAGACCAATTATTGGAATGTTTTCCCCAACCTTGTTCCCAAAAAGAAACTTAAGGTTGAAACGGCTAGGTGGATGGAAAGAATGGTCACTGCAGAAGAAATTAAGGAGGCGGCTTTTCAGATTGGATCTTCTAAAGCCCCCGGGCCTGATGGGTTTAATGGTTTCTTTTTCCAGCACAATTGGCAGCTTATTGGACATGATGTAGTTGTAGCTGTACAATCTTTCTTCAAATCTTCCTCGTTGCTAAAACAGGTGAATCACACTTTCCTTACCTTGGTACCTAAAAATGCTAATGCTTCTCCCCTGGGTGATTACAGGCCTATTGCATGCTGCAATATCATTTACAAAATCATTAGCAAAGTGATTTGAAACAGGCTCAAGAGAATTATTAGCGATTTGGTTTCCCCAAACCAATCGGCTTTTATTAATGAGAGATTGTTATCTGATTGTACTTTGCTATCTCACGAGCAGATCAGAGATTTTAGCAACCCTATGGGGTCCAGGACGTGCCTGAAATTGGACCTCAGAAAGGCCTTTGACAGCGTAAACAGAGAGTTTGTGTATTATATCTTGCATCAGATGGGATTTGGGAATAAGTTTATCGGCTGGATTAGGGAATGCATCTCTTCAGCATCTTTCTCTGTTATGGTTAATGGGTCCCCTGTGGGCTTCTTTGGGGGGAATAGAGGGTTAAGACAAGGTGATCCTTTATCCCCCTTCTTATTCGTTATTATCATGGAAACTTTCTCCCTCCTTCTGGCTGAGGCTATTGCTAAAGGAAGCGTCCAACCAATGAGACGAGCTGGATCTATATCTCATTTGTTATTTGCTGATGACCTATTGGTTTTCTGCCGTGCAACAGTAAAATCACTAAGGGGCCTTACAAATTTGCTGGAGAATTTCAGGAACTTCACGGGACTTGAGATCAACTGGGAGAAGAGTCTATCCATATTCAGCCAGGGAGTTAAGAACCCTGGAGAACTCGCAGATTTACTGGGTGTTAAGCGGGCTAGCACTATTACTACTTACCTCGGGCTCCCTCTCTCTTCCAAATACCCCAAAACACATATGTATAGTCGTCTGATTGATAAGTGTAGGAAACGACTAAGTGGGTGGACTTCTTCCCTATTATCTATCTCTGGCCGCATCGAGTTGGTAAGAAGTGTGATTTATGGAATGATAGCCTTCTGGGTGCAGGTTTATAAAGTGCCTACATCGGTTCTGCGAACCCTGTCCACCATGTGTAGGAAATTTATTTGGGGGTCTACAAATTCTTGGGCCTGGAAAGACTCTTGCAGACCTAAGGAGGAAGGGGGTGTTGGTTTAAGATTACTTACTGATTTGAATCTTGCATCTGGGATTAAGCTAACATGGAGATTCTTACAGGGCAGAGGCTTATGGGCTGAGCACATGCGTACCAAATATAAGGATTCTCCCAGGTTTTATGCTGCAAATGGTGATTTTTCTCAATTGGGTACGTGGAAGTTCCTTCTTCATTGCAGGAACATATCTCAACGTATTATTTTTAGAAAGGTACGAGATGGGAAAGACACTCTCTTCTGGCACGACAATTGGCTTCCATGTGGTCCCTTGAAAAATCTATACAACATTCCTGATGGTGCTAGTAGGAGACTTGTCAGCGACTATTGGGAGGGTACATCTTGGATGGATAATCCTGAAATCTTAGCCCTTAAACCACTCCTCCAGCATATCTCTTTGACATTAGGCATTGATACGTGGGTATGGAAGCGGGATTCTTCTTTCAAATTCAAAGACGCTTGGGATGTTGTGCGTGATAAAGGTACCCCGTATCCTTTCTCTAAACTGATTTGGTTTAGTAAGTCCATTCCAAAAATGGCCATTACTTTGCTACGAGCGTTTAAAGATAAACTCCTTACAAAAGTCCGCATGGAAAAATGTTGTGAGCTCAACTCTAATGTTTGCGAGCTATGTTCGGATGACGCCCCGGAAACTGCTTCTCATCTATTTTTTGAGTGCCCTTATTCCAACTATCTAATGCGCAGAGCCTTTCTCAAACTGGGAGCAAAAGGTCCTACGGCCCTCTCTCTGCCGACAATTGGGAGCTATTACTTGGAAAAATATGTGAGAAAGGGGGTTCTTGGTTTGCTTGCTCGAGTTATACTTTCTGCGGTGGTATATCACCTGTGGCGGGAACGCAACAGGCGTGTTTTTGAAAAGATTAGGAAACCCAAGACTTTACTGTTTGAGGACATATCAGCAGACGTTCGCTTGGCTCTTCGAAACATTGGGGAGGTGGAGGATGAGGCCTCTGTAGCAGCAATGAATTGGGACATTCGGCCATTTGACACAGGTTAAATCTTTTGATACTGGGATGTGCAAGCAGTTTTGTCCATTCTGGTTTTTGGCTCAAGGTCGCTTGTGCTCTGCTACATGCATTTTTATTCTACCTTTGTGCGGTTGCTTTTGATTCAGGCAACGTCATTGTTGCTACAGGACGTGTTCAAGCAGTATTTGGTAACAATGTTCTAGGCGTGTTCAAGCCATTCAGCTTTGTGCGGTTGCTTGCTGCTACAGGCCGTGTTCAAGCCATTCAGCTTTGTGCATTTCTTCTACATGCCCTATTGGTGCAACGTGTTTCAGCTTCATGCGGCCCTATTGGTGCAAGTGTGTTTCAGCTTGTAGTGTCCTGGGTTCCCTTGCCCGTGCAGCTGCATAAATTCTATTTGGGTTTGGTTTTGTGGGGTTGTATACCAAATGTATGTATTTGTTCCTGTATTATTTTTGTACTTTGGCTCTGATCATTGATACTAAGTAATATGTTCTGGGGTGACGACACTTGTGTCCTCTCCCTTAGTCATTGCGCCTGGTACTTTGTGATCAACCACCTTGTAACTTCATTTTTATCAATATAGCTACTAACTTACCTTGCATATATATATATATATATATATATATATGTCTCTCTCTCTCTCTCTCTGACTTATTATTCATCTCTTGAATCTTTTTATTTCTGATGCATCTTATAATATTATATTAGATTAAGTACAAATTGAGGCAACTTAATATGAGACTTAGGCAACTCATAGAAGGACTTTCATTCAGCGAAAAATTTTATTATTTGTGACAACCATATTCAATGCCCCCCTTAGTGTTGTCTGCCATCCATAGGGATCCTACACTTGGTATCAGAGCTTGGATTAAAGGTGATGGCATCAACATCTCACCCCTCCGAAGGACTCAACACTCAGCGTCCACCATTGTTCGACAGAACAAACTATGCAAATTGGAAGATTCGAATGATGATTCATCTACAATCCATTGACATTCATTTATGGACTATCCCCAAAAACAAGTACACATAGCCTGAAGCAGAAATGGAAATGTGTTCTACAAATGAAAAGAAGAGATGTAATCTAAATGCAAAATCAATGAATTCTTTATTCTATGCACTATCTGGTATCGAGTTCAACCGAGTATCGCACTGCACAACCGCACACCAAATATGGCATACTCTCGAAGTAAGCCATGAAGGGATGGAGAAGGTAAAAGAGTCCAGAATAAATATGCTATATTCTAAATTCGAAAGTTTTAAAAGGGAAGAAGGAGAGAGTATTAGCGAAGTCAATACTCAATTTACTAACATCACTAATGAGCTTGCAAGGTTATGAAAGAAAATTCCTGAATATGATCAAGTAATGAAGATTGTTCGGTCGCTTCGACCCAAATGGAAGGGAAAGACCGCCGCCATTCGAGAAGCTGACAACATGAAGAAAATAACCATCGAAGAACTGATGGAAAACCTCATGGTTTATAAGATTAAGTTGGAAAAGGACAAACAGATCGAGGAAAAGCCAAAGAAGAAGAGCTTGGCATTTAGAGAAAACAAATAGAGCTCAGATTTAGAACTTTTCGAAAGAAACAAAAACGAGATCACCTTCATTACGAGGAAATTTAGAAAATTCCTGTGACGAAGATCTCGTTCAACTAAAGATAATATTTGTTTTGGACGTAATTAGCCAGGACACATTGGGAGAGATTGCCCCATGGAGGAAAATTATGACCAAGGCAAGGGTAAATAAAAGGAGAAGGATAGGAGACAGAGCCGAAGAGACAAAAAGTTTGCAAAGCCAAAGAAAATGGCATTTGCAGATTTTGATCAAAGCGACATATCAAGCTCTGATGAATCATCATCATCATCCGACGACGAAGAACCCAGAGAAGAACATGCACATATGTGTTTTATGGTGTCAACATCACCTAAGGTAATTAATTCTGATCCATCTTCGCATCATTATAGCAACAACGACCTACTTAGTTGTAGTGATAGCGATGATGATAGTGATATTGACTCTGATTTCGATATTAAAGGTGCATATAAGGAATTATGTAATGTTCAAGAAAATATTATTAAAGAACATCAAAAATTGAATAATGACATGTGTTTATATTTTATATATCCATGCACGTCTTCTTTGTGTTTTTCGTTGTTTTCCGTTGTCCCGTGTCTATTTTCTTGGGATTTTTAGTTTTCTTTCACTTTTTGGTGTTTTTGTGTATTTGCAGAAGATTACCAGCGTAGGGGACATATAACGAAGACATCATGAGTCCCCAGAGCCACGGGAGGAGTCGCGCACAATTCAGGGGGTCAAACGACGAAGATCGCCATTTTTCATCCCTCAACCGATCGGTTGGACATAGCCAACCGATCGGGTGGTGCACGCGTGTCCGACCCGGACGGAAGCTGAAGTGAAGTGCAGATCAACCGACTGGTTCGCTGACTGGTTGAACACAGCAGAGTTCTCAGCCATTTGGAGCTGAATTCCAACCGATCGGGTGACACCTCACCCAATCGGTTCATCTGTAGCCGATTCTTCCAAAAGAAGACTCGGAGAGCTCAACCGGCGGTTCGCTGACCGTACCAAGTCGACAGAATTTTTTGTATTTTTTGGGGGGCAATTCCAACCGATCGGTTGAATGGTCAACCAATCGGTTCACCTGATGCTACATTTCTCCAAGTGACGACCCGGAGACGCCAACCGGCCGGACCAAGCGAGCGGGTGAAGTTCTGAACCGTCGATGTTGAAGTGCGAAGCAGCTCACCCGATCAGTTGATGCTTCAACCGATCGGTGACATCGATCTGTATATATAGTTTCCCTAGGTTTCTGAAAACGGGAGTTGTTATTTTTCTGTCTTTTTCTTGTACGGTGACGGTTAGAATTTTCTCTGTTTTTGTAGGTCTTCTGATTGCTTTCAAACTTTAATATAGTCTTAATAGCATTGCTACTACTTCATTTCAATTTCCTAATCATGATTTCTACGGTTGATTTTTGTTTAGATTGCCTTTTAGCTATAATTTGTGAGTAGTTCCCAAATCTGGGATTTTGGTGGATACCCCTTCGTGGGTTCTCCCTAATGCGTCCATAGGACTAGGATTTCGATAGGGATTAGGAATTTAGATGGTTACGTGGGGGTGTTTCATTGTCATCGATGGAAAAAGACCGCCTTTGACCGTAGGGCCAAGGGGGAATAAACTTGGCGGTTGACTCCCTAGCCACAGCTTATGCCCTTAGCATAGACATTGAATCCTAGCGCGTGAGAACAGCAGGATGAGATGTTGAGAGTTATCGTTGCGAGGTTAGTGCTCCTGGAGTCAGTCGGTGTTAATGGACATGGGAATGCCCATCGACCGAACCCGGGTAGTCCGGCGTATCATCATGGGCATCGACCGGAATATCGGGCCCATGAGACTCTGGTATCACTCCTAGAGGTAGTGTCTCACCACTAAACCCTAATTCCGATCGTTTTCCTATCCGTAGGTCGTAATAGCGAGAACATATGATAGGGTGAAAACCGAAGTCCTAGGTTTCCTTTTATATTGTCTATCCTCCGTAATTACATTCCGTGACAAACCATCGATCATTCGGGCTAGCTCACCCATAGGGTGAACTGGTTCCTCTTAGAAACAAGCACAACCATGCCTTCCTGTGTTCGACCCCTAAGCCACACTACAACACCGTGCGCTTGCGGTATAAATATTTAAATCCGGTATCCCCAATCCAATTGCACTCTTATGCTTCAAAACTAGGGGACATCAAGCTTTATGGCGCCGTTACCGGGGAGGCAACGTGCTTGTTAATTTTAGAACCATTCGAACCCTTGAGTCTAGTTCATATCTTCACCTCGCGATAATTTTTGCATTCTTCATTTTCATTTTCTATTTTCTATTTTTATTTTCTGTTTTTATCTGTTTCCATACCATACTTGATTCATGGGTTGTTTGTGATTTTTCATGCAAAGGAATACGAGGAGTCTCGACGACTTGATTCCTTTAGACCCAGAGATCAACGCCATCGTGAGGCGTCTAAACGTAGAAAGGAGAAGAAGATAAGAAGCTGAAGCCATGGGAGAGAACACTCCTACCCAGGAATCTATGCTGGAATACTCGATGCCTTCCATCGGGTCCATCTCCTCCATTCAACCTTCGGCTATTGTAGCCCAGAGCTTCGAGCTAAAACCGTCGCTAGTGACGTGGATCCAGCAGGATCAATTCTTTGGGGCACCCATGGAGAGCCTATTGAACATCTGGACTCCTTCCTCGAGAAGTGTGACACATTCAGGATTAATGGTGTCACAACTGAAGCAATCCATCTGAAGCTATTCCCCTTCTCTCTGCGGGATAAAGCCAAGCAATGGCTTAGGGGAAAGGACCGGAACACCTTCAATTCTTGGGAGAAGCTCTCGAATGCTTTCTTGACTAAGTTCTTTCCCCCGGGAAAGACGATGAAGCTGAGGAGTGAGATCTCCTCCTTCTCCCAGGCCAGCGACAAGTCCCTGCACAAAGCTTGGATGAGATACAAAGAGATGCAGCGGAGATGCCCTCATCACGAGTTTCCAAAGTGGTAGATTATAAATATGTTTTATAATGGGTTGAGGAATGACCTAAAATCTTCGATGGACGCCACGGCTGGAGGGTCCTTTATGTCAAGAAGTGAAGAAGGTGCTGGCAACATTTTAGAAAACATGGCATCAAACAATGAGCGGTGGTGCGATGAGCGTGCAACACCCAGATCTGGACGCATTCATAGAGTCGAGGACGTCGACAAGTTGTCTAGCAAATTCGATTTGCTATCTACCCAGATCTCAGCGCTTATGGTAGGGCTGGTGGTGCTTGCACCCAACAGGTAGCAGTGGTGGAAGCGGAAGTCCTGGGAGACTTCGAGGGTGGTGATATTTCACCACCGGTGGATCAAGCTAGTGCACTTTTCTTCAACCCGACGGGAAATACGCCGTATCCACCCAGGACTAGCTCGAATCTGGTTTATTCTCCTAATAACCGGAACCACCCCAATTTGAGCTATAGGGTTCCGTATCAGCAGCCCCAGCAGCCATAGCAACAAATATATCAGCCGCCTCGGCAACAGCAGCAGCAGTTTCAGCAACAGCAGCAGCCACATCAAGTATATCAGCTGTATCCCCCCAGAAACCAGCAGCCCATGCAGCAGCAGCAGCAGCCATATGGCCAGTAGCGAGTTATCTCCCCGGTCAAGACCTTCTTAACCTAGTATATTACGAATCAGGAGAAGATCAACTTAAAGCTGGAGATGGGGCAGAGGGCCCTTACCGACCAAGTGACCCAGCTGGGGTTGCAGGTGGCGAACCTTCAAAGGGCACAAAACCAATTACCGGGTCAACCGGAAGTGAATCCAAGGGGGGTAAATCAGACATTGGCACTAACGCATGATCATGCGAATGTGTCCGCTATCGTCTTAAGAAGCGGGACACAAATTCCTACAAGAGTGCTCGTTAAGGAACCTGAAGCTCCGTTGGTCGGTGGGCGACCAGTTGAAAAATCAAATGAAGACGGAGCTTCGTCACCAAAGAATACGACTCCGAAGGGAGTCTCTAAAGAGGAGAAGAAGAAGGACGAGGAGGGGAACCTTAGAGTATTTAAGCCCGTTGTGCCTTTTCCACGACTTGCAAAAGCTAAAATTGATGAAAAATATGGCAAGTTCTTCACTATGGTCAAGGATTTAGCTTGCAGATCCCTTTCCTGGAAGCCATAGAGACAATTCCATCCTATGCGAAATTTTTAAAGGATTTGGTGACGAAGGGTTCCAGAAAGGAAAAGGTCGTTCTCACGGCGGAATGTAGTGCTCTCATCCAGCGAGCGCATCCGCCCAAGCTAAAGGACCCGGGAAGCTTCTCCATTCCTTGTTCGATTGGGGAGGTGAAGAGCCATCGGGTGCTCATGGATTTGGGAGCGAACGGAAGTCTGATGCCCCTGTCACTATACATGAGGATAGGGATGGGAGATCTGGAGCCCACTGTATGACCCTTCAACTAGCTGATAGATCGGTCAAATATCTGGTGGGAATTGTAGACGACCTGCCAGTTAACATCAGCAGAGTGCATGTGCCGGTAGACTTCATGGTGATGGACATGCCCGAAGACACTCATACACCCATCATCCTTGGACGTCCCTTCATGCCCATCACTGGTGTGTTGGTAGATGTTAAGAAAGGGAAGTTATCCCTTAATGTTGGCGACCAGAAGGTCGAGTTTGACTTGGGGTTGTCTATGAAGCACCCTCCAGATGAACCTGGTTGCAATATTCTGGACATTGAAGAAGAAAGAACCGTAGAACCTGGGGCCTGGGAAATTCTCTCAAGGAATCCCCCCGACAGCTTGGGGGACCTTGAAGAGCCTGTCGGTTTGAAGAAGAAAGAAGTAGCTCGGGAAGCGGGTGTCTCACATACGATCCCTCCCGGATTCCAAAAAGTTGCTCCAACGAGGAGAGAAGGGAAAGAGCCCATGGGGCTCACCGCTGATGAAATCCGGATCTTAAGAAAAGTGGCGATCGACGCCAATATGAGGGAGAAGCCCCCAGACATCAACGGAGGGAGGATCGTCGAGCAAGTCTACTTATCACCGCTGACGACACCAAAGGCCACCGCTCCAACATCTGAAGGAATGGCAAACATTGGCATCACCCCCGTCCTCCTTGAAAATCATCTACCGGGCGTCGAGCAAACAACGTTAAACAGCTGCGCTTCATGGGAGGTAACCCATGTTCTAAACCCTCGTCTTTGTTTTTAGGATTATTTTTAGGTTTATTTTTCTTATTTTGGTGAATGAATTCAGCGACGGAAGACTTAAGCTATTTTCGAAATTGTGCAGGAAACAAGCCCCCAACCAATTGGTTGATCCCTCAATCGATCGGGTGGGACGTATCAGAAAGTAGCCAATATCTGTTCTTCAGCGAACCTCTTGGGTGAAACAAGTTGAGACCGGGCGGCTGATCGGGTGAGAAGAGTAGAACTCTCGGGAAATTTGGGGACTAAATCAACCGATCGGTTGATATGAAGCAATGGTCGTGTCGCCGTCCGGGTGAAGTGCACAGAACTCTCAGGAAAATCTTGAAGCGGCCAACCGATCGGTTGAGATTTCAACCGATCGGGTCACATGTACCACTTTTCAACAAATTTTTCGAAACTTTACCCAACCGATCGGGTGAGATCTCACCCAATCGGTTCGCCTAAAACCCTATAAATACCCTCGCCTTCATTCGTTCATTTCTCCTCTCCTGATTTCGAATTCCGCAGCCGTTTCGACTTCTCCACTCCTCAACCGGCCACGTTCTTCCCCTAAACGACCTCCAATCCCTCTCAACTGATCTCCCCACTCCCTTCTTCTCTCTCTCCATCACTCCCACTCTCATTCTCTTTCATCCAACTCTAATCTTTGCCCTAACCCTAACCGATTCTTCCCATTTCGAAAATTTGTTGAAAAGGCGTGCCGCGGCTTCACACTCCCATTAAGTGCATAACGTTGGGTGATTTGCGAGCAAGGATTAACTTTGCTTCTGGGTAACTTCGCTCCTTTGCTCAATTTTTAATATTGCCATATTACTATATTTTTGCTCAATTGACATTGATTGTGTGCATTCGTCATATCTTGTATTCCCTAGCATCACACACTATCATGGCTAGGGAAAAAGATAAGGGTAAAGCTATCATGCATGAGGAGGAGCCGTCTCACAAGAGACGGAAGTCCACACGTCCACCTATCTCACGTCCTCCTCCTACACTGCCTACACAACCCCCACCCCAACCTATCATCCCTCCTGAGGACCCAATGTTGGGCCCGCGTGGTTACCGTTTTCTGAGTCTTGAACAAAAAGATTTTTATAATAGACTCGACACACGTTTGCACCTTTCCACCAAGTTTGCACATGCACAAACGCTTATCGATCTTGGATTTTTCTCCGAAGTCAAAACTCTCTTCGCTAACTTAGGTTGGTTAGCTTTCTTGAACGCCCACGCGGCGTCCTACCCTGCCCTCACACTAGAGTTTCTATCATCTCTCCGTTGTGAGTCGGGATCGATCGTCGTTTTCCGCGTCTGAAACTAAACTATCCACACCCACTTGAATACCATCAACAACATCTTCGGATTCCCTATTCTTGGGGGCGAAGCTATCCTCCCATATGGATATCACTCCGACTTCGACGTCGATCAATTTTGTTTCCGCATCACCCTCAACGATCACTATCCCTGAGGTAAGGCCAAGGCATCCTCCATCATTCACCCCGTGTTTCGTCTGGCCCACCGAATCATATCTTGCATGTTCTTCCCCAAGGATGAGTCTGGGACGGTGACTATTGACATGCGTTTATATTCTATATATTCACGCACGTCTTCTTTGTGATTTTCTGTTGTTTTCCATCGTTTCATATCCGTTCTTTTGTGTTTTTTGTATCTTTTCACTTTCTCCATGTTTTTGTCCAAATGCAGGAGTTTCCATTGTTGGGGACATTCAAAGCAGATATCACGAGTCCCCGGAGCAACAGGAGGAGTCACGCGTGATCCGGATGGCCAAAAATCGAAGAAAACCAAGTTTCATCCCTCAACCGATTGGGTGGACAGAACCACCCGATCGGTTGATGCACACGTATCCGACCTAGTCAGGAGCTGAAGAGAAGAGCAGCTCACCCGATCGGTTCAGTGATCGGGTGAGATCGACAGAGCTCTCTGTATTTTTGATCTTAATTCCAACCGATCGGGTGATATCTCACCCGATCGGTTCATCTGAAGCTGAAGACCAACAATTCACGACCCGGTCATGCCACCGGCTCGTCTCAGCGCCCGGTTGAAGCTTCTGAAGACCGATTGCCAAAGCCACCCGATCGATTGACTTCTCAATCGATCGGGTCATCTCCCCGGGTCATTTTGGGGAAGAACTCACCCGACCGGTTGACATTTCAACCGATCGGGTGGCCTTTTCTTCCCCTTTTGTGCACTGCTACTCATTCATTGAAGATCTGCTATCATTTCAGAGGGATTTTGGGTGATCTCTTATTTTTTTAGCGTCGGCATCGTCATTAGCTTTCCAACGATAGGTCGCATGCCCAAATCCGATTTTTCTACATATTTCTGGAATTTTCTGAGCGCAGCTATATTCTGAAATTGAGTGCTATCTGGATTTTCATTTAAACCGATCGGTTGGTGTCCGGGTGCCCGTCCGGGTGAGCCAAATTTCAGCTGTTTAGTCTCTGTTTATTTCCACCCAATCGGGTGAACTTCCACCCGATCTTTGACAGTTTTGTTGGGTTTTTGGACCCGAAAAGTGAGGGCTTTGAGGGGGCTTATAAATAGGGGTTTGGGCACGACTTGAGGAGGATTCTTCCCCATTTTTCAGCAGTTTTTCTCCCCTTTCTTGGGAGTTTTAGGTTAGGTTAGATTAGGGTTTTATCTTCCAATAAACCTTGTAATGGATTGATGGGTTCAATTGCAAGCTAAGTATTTCTTTCTCTTGTTTTCCATTACTTTGTGTTGTTTTCATTTTGCTAGATGGTGAATGTGTGTTTGTCACTTTTATTACTTTCTATTATTTTCTTCACCATTGATTAGTGTTTGATGAACCCTAATACGGGTTAGGGTAGGATTGATGCTTGGAAATTTACATTTGACTTGATTGCATGGTATGCGTTCGATGGAATGTGTCAATGGGGATTTCTAGCAATCTGAGTCCAATTCGTACGGCAACACACTAGTTGTGTTGGGGATATGGGTCCGATGTCTTGTCCAGTCAAGATCCGTTTCGATGTATTGCTAGAAATCACATTCGACCTATTTGGCCATTAGGGTTACGCGGGGGTGTTTTATTGTCATTGGCGGGAGAAAGACCGCATCTGACCGTCGGGCCAAGGGGAAATAAACTTGGTGGTTGATCCCCTAGCCACAGATCATGACCCGAGCGTTGACATCGAGTCCTCGCACGTGGGAACGACTTGGATGAGATGTTGGGAGCTATCATTATGGCCTTAATGCTTCCAGTTGCGGAAGGTGTTACTGGACATGGGAATGCCCACCGTCCGGAACCAGGTAGACCTAGCGTACTGGGCATCGACCGGAATATCGTGCCCATGGATGCTAGGTACCACCTTTAGGGGCAATATCTCACCCTGGGTCAAGTCAAATGCCAAGTGTCATGAGTGCTCTAGCCCGTGTTAGCGGGGATTCATTTCTTGTCTTTTTTATTCCTTTCTTTTATTTCTACACTTCCACGCATATCATCCGCGTAGCTAGCACACAACCTAGGCGAGGCTAGTAGCCATTCAAGCCATCCACCTCACTGAGTTCGATATACCCGCACCATACACTAACCGTGCACTTGCGGTAAAACGACACCTCGCCCAAACCGTAAACGGGGCGTCGGTCAACTATCCCTGATCTTTTCATTTTATGGGCCATGACATTTGATTTTATTCATGGTGACGACGAGATCGCCTTCGAGGCCCCTCGCATTCCCATTCATGCTGGTGCTTGGCTCATTCACAAGTTACTTGAGATTAGCCGCGCCGGCAAGGGCAAGTATTGCTGCGGGGGCCTCATCACCATCATAGCTTCATATCCCCAGTATAATATCGTCATCCCCAGAGGTTCGCCTCCAGCCGCAGGACCTACACATCTAAATCTTGATGTCCTGTGGCACATGCACATGATCAAGCCTCTCCCCCACGGTCGTTTCACCTTTTACTACGGTCACCCCCTGCTCCTTACACCAGTCTGCCAACCCTGCTCGTATGATTATCGTTCTTGTGGCAGATTGGACATTTCCTCCCGACCCAGAGTTTCTAGGGGGGTTACGTCTTCCATTCCTTCCCTCAGGCGCACCCAGACCACCTTCCCCTACTGCCCACTTAGGCGAGTAGGATATCCATGCGTCCCGAGGAGACTCCAGGGCTGGCCCCAGTCGTCCCACCCCGGCTTCTGGCCCTATCACTTTTGAGGCTCTGACTGAGGCCTTCTTAGGCCTAGCCTCTAGTGTTGGCATGCCCACTGCCGCTGGCACCACTTCCACTTCCCGTCCAGCCTCTACTTCGTTCGTTCGCCGAGCCGCTCCGCTTGCCTTACTCTCGAGGCGAGATAGCTTCACTGCACGCTCGCGCTTCGTCCTCTGCCCCCTCGGACCCATCCTCTTCTATCTTCTCGCACCCACGTTTCCTCGCACTAGAGAGGAACGTGTCTACCATACTCTGCCACCTCACTCACATTTTCGGACCCTCCCCACCCACTCCTCCCACCTCGCCACAATCTTCACCTCCCCCATCACATTCATCACCACATCCATCACCCCCTAAGCGACCATCCCCTCCCGTCACAACTGTAACGACTAGTTTTTGTAATGACTATTTTATATTAATAATATTGGATGTTTCTCTCTTTGGGTGTTTTCTCGATAGAAGTTCTTACGATTAGCTTCATAACGTCTTGATCTTAGAGCTAGAGTGATCCTATAGGCCATATGAATCTTCTCGAAGCTTCGCGCTTCGATTCGGCACTTCTGGTGCATCTTAGCCGATTCATGAAGGGGAGCCAACCGACTAGATTGTAATCTAGTCGGTCGGCAACACTTCTCAAACCGACTAGTTCTTCTCAGTAAATTTCAGCTTAGTTACTGTTTACGTTTAGTCAGTCTAAGCTCATTTTTTGACTGACTAGTTCCCAAACTAGTCGGTCAGGACTTGTACTCAGACCGACTAATTATGAGTCCTACTGTACTGTCGAAGTTACTGTTTATGGTTAGTCGGTCAAAGAACAATTACCGATCGACTAGTTCCTAAACTAGTCGGTTAGGATTCCTTCTCAGACCGACTAACTCTCAGTACTTAATATCTATCTAATTTCACTCTTAGTCGGTCTATGAACGATCACCGACCGACTTGATCCTAAACTAGTCGGTCGACGGGCCTTCGCAGACCGACTAAATCTGTCTACCTGTACCAACCCTGTTCACGGTTTGGCTTTTAGCCGGTCTAAGTTAGGCGACCGACCGACTAGATCCTAAACTAGTCGGTCGACCACCCTTCTCTGACCGACTAAACTGTCCAGTAAACCTAGGTTAAGTCGCAGCCACCGTTTCATTTTCTATTTAATCCCTTCGATTCTTTCATTCTTTCTTCATTCTTTCTGAGCCAATTTCTTCCCCAAATCATCCTCAACATTCCTCAAGCCATTTCCTTCCTCCTCGAATCTTCCCTCTCGCCGTTTCTTGCGCCGGCCACCTTCCCTAGGCCGCCGGATCTCGATTTCAACCGTAGCTTCCCGGGATCGTTCTTCCGTCGCCGAAGCCAGATCTGTTTTGGCGTCATTCGCTTGCTACTCTTACGGTTAGTGAATCTATCCCTTAATCTCCTTTAACCCACACCGTAATTAGAAAACCTAATTAAAAACGATTCATTAGATGATATAGGATCCTATTATGAAATCTGATTTGGTGATCGTTCTAATGTTGCTTTGCCATAACAGCGAAACTAATTTCCGTAAGATACCGACCTCGTGACTCACGTCGAACAACAACTTCGGTACCAGGCAAGTGAAACTTGCCAACCTTACCTTAGGCCATGTTTTAAGGCCAATACCTTGTTTTAGCGTGAAACAGACTAGACCGTGAAATGATAATGGTCTAGGCACAAATTCAATTCTAGTTTGACAACGAAGCTAGAATTTCCCTTATCATGCCATGTCATACAACTGCCTGTCATGTTTAATTTTCTTTAACGGTACGCAATTTCATTTCAAATAATTGTCATGTGCATCCATTTTTTTACATATCATGTTGCATGTTGCATCGTAGCACACGCTACAAATCCTTGTACAAATCCGTGTTTCCGTGTTTCCGGCTAGGCACCCGTTATGCGGGCATAACCCTACGCCATAGGTGTTAAAAACACTTCCTGGCTCGTGATCCAGAAGCGGGCATTACGTGTTCGGGGGTAATGCCCTGGCTCGACACACGTGGAGGGGTAGGGATAAACGGTCACTTGAGCGTAAGAGTTGGCCCGTACAGCCACTCTAGCCAAAGGGCGGAATCTCTGTGCACGACGTGCTTACAATTCTTGTACTTGTCATGTAATTGCTTACTTGCCATGCCATGTTTAATTGCCAGTCTAAAATCATGCCATAACATAAACTGATGTTGTTTTCATTGCATAAAATGCCATGTCATACATTACTCTAGAACTGCTAGGTTGTTACCACATTTCTTTAGTTTCCTTGCACAAGTCTTGTAGACTTGCTCACATGTGCCCCTTCTCTTTGGGTGACGCATGTTAGTTGCTGAGCCAGATATTGCTGTGGAGGGTGATGAATTCGTGGAGTTTGTGCCCGATTCCATTGCTGACGTGGAGTACGAGGACACCGGTGACCATTCCTAGTTCCCTTCGTTCCTCCTTGGTTAGTTGTGTTGTTTTCGGTGAGTAGCACCGCTGTTGTTAGTTTCTTTGTTGGCCATGCTAGGCCTTTTCTTTTGGACTCTCTTTTTGTTTGCCTGGTGGCATTTCTGGTTGTTGAATTTATATCTGGACTTTGAGTTGAATAATTTTAATTATTTGCATCTTTTGCTATTATTGTTATTGTTGTTCCGAGTCACATTACAGGGACATGCTACTTTGTGGTATTTGACGCTTATCAGACTTGCAGCTTTGTAGCTTCAAGTCTGAGCAGACCTTCTCACGCTTCGCCTCCATATTTTTGGGAAGCGGGGCGTGACAGGTTTCTTTGGTGGCCCATGCAGGTGGCTATTTTCTGTAACTGTGACTTAATCGAAACAACGATAAGAATTATAGAATGTCGGATAAACAATGTCAACACCGAGTCATAAGACTGAGAGTCTAATTTGTTTCGTTTTCCTGTGTCAATAGATGGTTGGGAGACGGAATACCCGTGCTGGTGGTGGTGTGCCCCCTCGTGTCGACGAGCCGGATCGGGAGCCCACCAACGGGGAGATCATGCGGATGATGCATCAGATGATGCAGGTGCAGTAGGGGATGCTGCAGAATGCCCAGAATGTTCCACCTGCCTGAGCAGCGTAGCCTGTTCAGAATGTCCCTTGCTTCGAGCCTGGAGCGAAGCAATTTCGGGAGCTTGGCCCTGCTTACTTTGATGGGACCGAAGGACCTCTGGCTGTGGATGAATGGACCAGGAACATGGAGGACAACTTGAAGATGTCGAAGGTCGACCCTACTGGATGGGTTGACTTGGCGAAGAGGCAGCTTAAGGATAACGCTCGGAACTGGTGGGATGTCGAGGAGAAGTTGCTTGTGGAGCCGATATCGTGGGCTACCTTCAAGTCCAGATTTGACGAGGAATACTTTCCGAAGGCTGCCAGGAGGGAGATGGCACAACGCTTCATTGACCTGAAGCAGGGGAGCTTGACGGTGGACCAGTACCACCAGGAGTTCACTAGGCTGAGTCGTTTCGCACCGAAGATGGTGTAGGATGCTGATGAGAGAGCCCAGAGGTTTCTGCAGGGGCTTTCTTGGACCTTCAGAGCTATGTGACTTCTTCTGATGTGGAGTCCTATCAGAAGGTTTTGATTACGACGAAGAGGCATGAGCGGATTATGAACCAGAAGAGAGGATGTGCTTCTGGAGCTGGAAAGAGGCCTGTGGAGCAGGCCAGAGTAGTGGTGAGACCAGGTTTCGGGCCCAATCAGTCGGTGCAGTTCAAGAGTCCCGGAGGACCTCCAACTCTGAAGACTTGCCATTTCTGTGGAAAGACTGGGCATGTCAAGGATCAGTGCCGGAAGATGTTGGGGCAGTGCTTGATTTGTGGTGATCCTACGCATGCCATGAAGGACTGCCCGAAGTCCAAGCAGCCGTGGAAGGGACCTGTTGCAGCCCAGCCGTTGCAGCAGAGAGTGCCTGTACCTGCCGGACGTGGAGCGCCTCTCGTTCCACAGAGGCAGGCTTTTCAGCAGGTTGTTCAGCCGAGGCGGCAGGCGTTCCTGATGACTGCTGTTGAGACCGAGGCGGTGGATGAGGTTATCGCAGGTAACCCTCAATCTAGCTGTTTCTTTCCTTAGTTAGTTTTAGTTATTAGATTATGTTTGGTTGCTTGCATATGTTTGTCTACTAGAATAGAACTTGATTGTTAGACTGTCTGTTAGGTGTGATTTTGGTTTGCACATTTCCTGCACGAGTTCTATTCGACTCAGGTGCATCGATGTGCATCATTTCCCGGAGCTTCGTGGAGAAGCATTCCTTGTCGACTTCCCCTCTTCCCAAGAGTTGGAATATCGTTACAGGGAATGGCATGGTCTCGGTGCATCGTGGATGCAACTCTTGCCCTTTGGTGGTCTGTGGACATGAGCTCTACGTAGATTTTATTGTCCACTACATCATCAACTATGACGTTGTTCTCGGGATGGACTGGCTTGGGAGCTTCTACGCCACGATCAATTATCGGAGGAAGAAGGTGGTGTTCGAGATCCCTGGACATCTGGTGTTCGAGTTCAGCTGTGGCAGTAGTTCGCTTGGTCCGGTCAGGTTTCGGGCCAAGCCGGTGGAGATCGTTGCTATGCAGATGGAGCAGTGTCGGCCTGCGGTAGTACGTGACTTCGATGACGTCTTCCCCGAGGAGATGTCTGGATTGCCACCTGATCGAGCTCTCGAGTTTTCGATCGATCTCATTCCTGGAGCGCAGCCTATTTCGAAAGCGCCGTATCGCATGGCACCCGCAGAATTGGAGGAATTGCGGAAGAAGCTGGATGAACTTCTTCAGAAGGGTTACATTAATCCTAGTGTGTCTCCGTGGGGAGCACTGGTCTTGCTGGTGAAGAAGAAGGGCGGTTCACGTCGCATGTGTGTGGACTACCGGGAGTTGAATGCGGTGACCGTCAAGAATCGCTATCCATTGCCTCGCATCGATGATATTTTTGATTAGCTGGGGGGATCGAGGGTATTCTCTAAGCTGGATCTGAGGAGTGGTTATCACCAGCTGAAGGTGAGGAAGGAGGATGTTCTGAAGACAGCTTTCAGGACGAAATATGGACACTACGAGTTCGTGGCTATGCCTTTTGGTGTAACCAACGCACCCGTAGTTTTTATGAATCTGATGAATCCGATCTTCTATGACTTTTTAGATAAGTTTGTTGTTATCTTCATTGACGACATTCTGATCTATTCTAAGTCAGAGGAGGAGCATGCGTCGCACTTGAGGACAGTATTGGAGATCTTGAGGAAGCATAGGTTGTACGCTAAATATTCCAAGTGTGAGTTTTGGCTGGATAGAGTTGCTTTTCTCGGGCATGTGGTGACTGGAGGTGGTATTTCGGTGGACCCCGAGAAGATTAAGGCTATCAGGGAGTGGCCTGTTCCGCAGTCAGCATCAGAGATCCAGAGTTTCCTTGGACTTGCGGGTTATTATCGGTGATTCATCAAGGATTTCTCCCGTATTGCTGAGCCGATGACCAGATTGACACGGAAGGATGTATCTTTTGTTTGGACTGATGTTTGTGAGGAGGCTTTTGGTGTTCTGAAGGAGAAGCTGACGTCTGCCCCTGTTCTTGCTGTGCCCGACCGGAGTGGAGGATTCGAGATCTTTTACGATGCTTCTGGCAAGGGTCTCGGTTGTGTATTGCATCAGCATGGGTACATGGTTGCTTATGCATCTCGTCAGCTTAAGGCTCATGAGAAGAATTACCCGACGCACGATTTGGAGTTGGCTGCTGTCGTGTTTGCGCTGAAGATTTGGAGGAACTTCCTGCTGAGTGAGAAGGTGAAGATCTTCATCGATCACAAAAGCTTGAAGTATATTTTTACCCAGAAGGAGCTCAACATGCGACAGCGTTGGTGGTTGGAGCTCATGGCGGACTATGAGATTGATTTGCAGTATCACCTTGGCAAGGTGAAGGTGGTCCCGGATGCGTTGAGTAGGCTTCCAGCGGTGATGTTGTTGACTTCGCAGTGGAGATTGCAGCAGGATTTTTGCGAGTCCGGTATTGAGATTGTTCTGCTTGGAGAGGTCTCTTCGTTGATGTGTATGCAGATACAGTCGACGATCATGGATAGGATCAAGGCTGGACAGGCTGGAGACCCGAAATTGGTGAAGATTCGGGAGATGGTGGAAGCCGGTCTGCGGACTGACTTCTTGATTCATGAGGATGGATCGCTGAGTTTTGGAGCCAGGTTGTGTGTGCCAGCTGGGGACATCAGAGAGGAGCTGTTGGCGGAGGCACACAGTTCGCCGTATTCTGTGCATCCTGGTGGGACCAAGATGTATAAGGATCTTCGCCTGAATTTTTGGTGGCATGGAATGAAGAGGAGTATGGCTCGGAGCGTAGCCAAGTGCTTTGTTTGCCAGCAGGTGAAGGCGGAGCATCAGCGTACGACGGGGTTGCTTCAACCGCTTCCGATTCCGGAGTGGAAGTGGCAACACATCACTATGGACTTCGTGACTGGACTACCTCGGAGTCCGAAGCAGAATGACGCTATTTGGGTGATCGTAGACCGATTGACCAAATCTGCGCACTTTATTCCTTTCCGAGTAGGACAGTCTACTGAGGCGCTAGCGAGGAGATATATGGAGGTAAATTTTTACTCTCCGTTTTAATTTCCTTTTTCCTAGTTAGATAGTGATGTAACGTGAATCTCGCAGGAGATCGTACGACTTCATAGAGTCCCTGTGAGTATCGTGTCGGACAGAGACACGAGAATCGCGTCTCAGTTCTGGCGGAGTCTCCAGAAGAGTTTAGGTACGAGTCTGAGTTTCAGCACGGCGTACCATCCGCAGACAGATGGCCAGTCCGAGAGGACGATCCAGATTTTGGAGGACATGCTGAGGGCGTGTATGTTGGACTTCAAGGGTTCTTGGGAGGATCATCTCCACCTCGTGGATTTTGCCTACAATAACAGCTACCAGGCGAGTATTGGCATGGCACCTTTTACCGTGCTATATGGGAAGAAATGTCGATCGCCACTGAGCTGGGATGACGTTAGAGATCGGGAGCTGTTAGGACCTGAGATGATCGTGGAGGCTGTGGATGTTGTCAGGAACATACGGAAGAGGCTGAGGATTACTCAGGACCATTTTAAGCATTGGGCTGATGCTAAGCGGCGTCCGCTGGAGTTTCAGCCAGGTGACCATGTGTTTCTGAAGATTTCCCCGAATCGTGGAGTGATTCACTTTGGGAAACGAGGGAAGCGGAGCCCGAGATACATTGGACAGTTTGACATTCTGGAGAGAGTTGGCGAGGTAGCCTACCGCTTAGCCTTGCCGCCATCTTTGGAAGGAGTTCACAATGTCTTCCATGTGTCGCAGCTTCGACGGTACATCAGCGATCCATCTCACACTGTGGATTTCTCGGAGATCACCATTCGCCCTGATCTGACGTATGACCAGCTGCCAGTGCAGATTTTGGACAGGCGTCAGAAGTCACTTCGGAACAAGATCGTCGATCTTGTTAGGGTGATGTGGCGACACGGCTCGCCAGGAGAGTCTACTTGGGAGAGAGAAGATGAGATGCGAGAGCGCTACCCACTTTTGTTCCCTGACACGTGAGTGTTAGGAAATTCCAAGGGCGGAATTTTTCTTAAGGTGGGGAGGATGTAACGACCGGTTTTTGTAATGACTATTTTATATTAATAATATTGAATGTTTCTCTCTTTGGGTGTTTTCTCGATAGAAGTTCTTACGATTAGCTTCATAACGTCTTGATCTTAGAGCTAGAGTGATCCTAGAGGCCATAGGAATCTTCTCGAAGCTTCGCGCTTCGATTCGGCACTTCTGGTGCATCTTAGCCGATTCATGAAGGGGAGCCAACCGACTAGATTGTAATCTAGTCGGTCGGCAACACTTCTCAAACCGACTAGTTCTTCTCAGTAAATTTCAGCTTAGTTACTATTTACGTTTAGTCGGTTTAAGCTCATTTTTCGACTGACTAGTTCCCAAACTAGTCGGTCAGGACTTGTACTCAGACAGACTAATTATGAGTCCTACTGTACTGTCGAAGTTACTGTTTATGGTTAGTCGGTCAAAGAACAATTACCGATCGACTAGTTCCTAAACTAGTCGGTTAGGATTCCTTCTCTGACCGACTAACTCTCAGTACTTAATATCTATCTAATTTCACTCTTAGTCGGTCTATGAACGATCACCAACCGACTTGATCCTAAACTAGTCGGTCGACGGGCCTTCGCAGACCGACTAAATCTGTCTACCTGTACCAACCCTGTTCACGGTTTGGCTTTTAGCCGGTCTAAGTTAGGCGACCGACCGACTAGATCCTAAACTAGTCGGTCGACCACCCTTCTCTGACCGACTAAACTGTCCAGTAAACCTAGGTTAAGTCGCAGCCGCCGTTTCATTTTCTATTTAATCCCTTCGATTCTTTCATTCTTTCTTCATTCTTTCTGAGCCAATTTCTTCCCCAAATCATCCTCAACATTCCTCAAGCCATTTCCTTCCTCCTCGAATCTTCCCTCTCGTCGTTTCTTGCGTCGGCCACCTTCCCTAGGCCGCCGAATCTCGATTTCAGCCGTAGCTTCCTGGGATCGTTCTTCCGACGCCGAAGCCAGATCTGTTTTGGCGTCATTCGCTCGCTACTCTTACGGTTAGTGAATCTATCCCTTAATCTCCTTTAACCCACACCGTAATTAGAAAACCTAATTAAAAACGATTCATTAGACGATATAGGATCCTATTATGAAATCTGATTTGGTGATCGTTCTAAAGTTGCTTTGCCATAACAGCGAACCCAATTTCCGTAGGATACCGACCTCGTGACTCACGTCGAACAACAACTTCGGTACCAGGCAAGTGAAACTTGCCAACCTTACCTTAGGTCATGTTTTTAGGCCAATACCTTGTTTTAACGTTAAAGAGACTAGACCGTGAAATGATAACGGTCTAGGTGCAAATTCAATTCTAGTTTGACAACGAAGCTAGAATTTTCCTTGTCATGCCATGTCATACAACTGCCTGTCATGTTTAATTTTCTTTAACGGTACGCAATTTCATTTCAAATAATTGTCATGTGCATCCATTTTTACATATTATGTTGCATGTTGCATCGTAGCACACGCTACAAATCCTTGTACAAATCCGTGTTTCCGTGTTACCGGCTAGGCACCTGTTATGCGGGCATAACCCTACGACATACGTGTTAAAAACACTTCCTGGCTCGTGATCCAGAAGCGAGCATTACGTGTTCGGGGGTAATGCCCTGGCTCGACACACGTGGAGGGGTAGGGATAAACGGTCACTTGAGCGTAAGAGTTGGCCCGTACAGCCACTCTAGCCAAAGGGCGGAATCTCTGTGCACGACGTGCTTACAATTCTTGTACTTGTCATGTAATTGCTTACTTGCCATGCCATGTTTAATTGCCAGTCTAAAATCATGCCATAACAAAAACTGATGTTGTTTTCATTGCATAAAATGCCATGTCATACATTACTCTAGAACTGCTAGGTTGTTACCACAGTTCTTTAGTTTCCTTGCACAAGTCTTGTAGACTTGCTGACATGTGCCCCTTCTCTTTGGGTGACGCATGTTAGTTGTTGAGCCAGAGATTGCTGTGGAGGGTGACGAATTTGTGGAGTTCATGCCCGATTCCGTTGCTGACGTGGAGTACGAGGACACCGGTGACCAGTCCTAGTTCCCTTCGTTCGTCCTTTGTTAGTTGTGTTGTTTTCGGTGAGTAGCACCGCTGTTGTTAGTTTCTTAGTTGGCCATGCTAGGCCTTTTCTTTTGGACTCTCTTTTTGTTTGCCTGGTGGCATTTCTGGTTGTTGAATTTATATCTGGACTTTGAGTTGAATAATTTTAATTATTTGCCTCTTTTGCTATTATTGTTATTGTTGTTCCGAGTCACATTACAGGGACCTGCTACTTTGTGATATTTGACGCTTATCGGACTTGCGGCTTTGTAGCTTCAAGTCTGAGCGGACCTTCTCACGCTTCGCCTCCATATTTTTGGGAAGCGGGGCATGACAACAACTGTTTCCATTCCTACCACTTCACCTCCACTCACAACCACTTCCGTCCATCCCACAGATCCACCACCCTCCACTTCTGTCACCCCATACGTGTACCGCAAGAAATTGCAGGTGCGTTCGAGATCACTTCCCCCACCATCCTCTCGCGTCGCCGTATCTACCCCATCAACCCTGCATTGGTTGCCATTTCCCTACTACTCACCATCACCACCACCACATCACCCATTGTTCACACCTCCGCACCCATCCACAAACATCCTCCACCCCTCTCCCCACTTCTCTGCACCCCCCCCCACCTCTCCCCTCCACACCCCTCCATCTTCTACCGAGGAGGACGAGGACAGTCCCTCTCCTACTTTTTGATTTCTTTTTTTCTTCGATCTTCCCCCAGCATATTTCTGCATCATCATTATCATATCATATTGCTATCACTCTCATGTCCAGCTTGGGGGAATTCGAATTTTGTGTGTTTTGTCTTGTTCTTTCGTCGTGGTGTGTTTGTTTATATATGTCGTGTGGTGTGATTTTCTATCTTTTATTCTCTGTATTTCTTTTTCCTCCTTTATTTTTCAGTTTCGTATGTGTGTTTTTCTTGTTTTTCATTCTTTTTGTGTCGGTGCGTATTTCCCCCATTTACATTGCCCTCCCGTATTTACTTTTATTGCATTGAGGGTAATGCAAGTTTCAGCTTGGGGGAGTCGCACTTCGTGCGTCATTTGTGTCTTTTTCTTCGTTTTTGAGTCGTTTTAACCGTGTTTTCTTTTTTCTTCTCATCTTTTGTTCTCTCTCTCTCTCCTAGAGATGACCCCTTATGATGAATTGCCACAAAATCACACACACACCTAGCATGACTTCGATAATCACATTCACTAACCCTAGGAAGCCAAGTCCTCTTGCATTTCATGCATCGTGGGTCCACTTAGCTTTTATGTGAGTCGTGTGTCGTGATTAGCTTATATAGTGTGCTTCTACTTTGTGATTTTGATTTATATACCTGACCTGGAAAGACCCCTAGATTATCATACTTCGATTTGAATATGCGGTATTTGCTTCTCCTGTCTGCTTCTATATGCATGATATATATATCGTATACTTCAATTCGCATGAGTCGGGATTCCACAGTTAGGACTAGGATAATCCATTTAGCCTATGCTCTGATTAGCGAAGAAAATCTCCCTTGTCCAAGTGTTTAGAATCCGATTTCTTTTTTATTTTACTTGGTGCAAATCCACTCGTCGTGTACCGTTCTCCCACTTGGGAGAGTACACATGTATATACCTAAAAATCCAAAAATCCAAAAAAAGATAGAAAAGAAAAACCCAAAAAGAAAAGAAAAGAGAAAAGAGAAAAGAAAAAAATATATGTATAGCCAAAAATCCAAAAAAATACATATATCCAAAACCCAAAAAATTCCTGTGTGAATATTTTCCTACCTACCGAGAATAACGGGAAGGCGAGAATTTGCACCGAGTGTTCTACTCCACATCTTCTCAACCTCCAACGTTTTCGAAAACACTTG
Source organism: Scilla litardierei (assembly GCA_030789695.1). Lineage (NCBI taxonomy): Eukaryota > Viridiplantae > Streptophyta > Magnoliopsida > Asparagales > Asparagaceae > Scilla > Scilla litardierei. The sequence continues at coordinate 138,156,509 of CM061136.1, forward strand.
GAATAGGAACTTTCTAGCTATTATCTAGGCGGTAGTGTGGTGATTTCCTAGTCCCTAGCTGTGGAGTCCCTAACGCATGATACGCTTCGATTCTTACACTGTTCTCATGCATGCTTGAGCTATATATTCACTTCTTACTTCAAATCGAATCGATATTTGAGTCTTTCCTTGGATATGTGTATATGGAACTTTACTGCACAATGTAGATAGCGACACCGTCTGCTTGCACGTGACCACACTCACTCGCACTTCACCGCGTGGGCCCGCGACACTTGTTTGGACTCATATTTCCTTGGTTTAATGATGTGTTTTGTCGTATGCTTGTTTAATGTGGAGTGTCTGATTTTGTTGGCCCTGACGGGCGATTTAGGATTTTGACTTCTCTTTCTCTCTCTCTATTTTCTCCCTCCGAGCTCCCACTCTCACTCGTCTTCCTCGAGGACGAGGAAGGGTTCAGCTTGGGGGATTTTGACGTGTGTTTATATTTTATATATCCACTTACGTCTTCTTTGTATTTTTCCGTTGTTTTCTGTTGTCCCGTGTCTATTTTCTTGGGATTTTTAGTTTTCTTTCACTTTTGGTGTTTTTGTGTATTTGCATGAGATTGCCAGCGTAGGGGACATATAACGAAGACATCATGAGTCCACGGAGCAACGGGAGGAGTCACACGTAATCCAGTGGGTCAAACGACGAAGATCGCCATTTTTCAGCCCTCAACCGATCGGTTGGACACAGCCAACCGATCGTGTGGTGCACGCGTGTCCGACCCGGACGGAAGCTGAAGCGAAGTGCAGCCCAACCAACCGGTTCGTCGACAGGTTGAACATAGCAGAGTTCTCGGTCATTTGGAGCTGAATTCCAACCGATCGGGTGACACCTCACCTGATCGGTTCACTGTAGCCGATTCTTCCAAAAGACGACCCGGAGAGCTCAACCGGTGGTTCGCTGACTGTGCCAAGTCGACAGAACTTTCTGTATTTTTGGGGGGCAATTCCAACCGATCGGTTGAATGGTCAACCGATCGGTTCACCTGATACTGTATTTCTCCAAGTGACGACCCGGAGACGCCAATCGGCCGGACTAAGCGAGCGGGTGAAGTTTTGAACCGTTAATGCTGAAGCGCGAAGCAGCTTACCCGATCGGTTGATGCTTCAACCGATCGGGTGACGTCGATCTGTATATATAGTTGCCCTAGGTTTCTGAAAACGGGATTTGTTATTTTTTCTGTTATTTCTTGTACGGTGACAGCTGGAATTTTCTCTGTTTTTGTAAGTCTTCTGATTGCTTTCAAACTTTAATATAGTCTTAGTAGCATTGCTACTACTTCATTTCAATTGCCAGATCATGATTTCTACGGTTGATTTTTGTTTAAATCGCCTTTTAGCTATGATTTGTGAGTAGTTCCCAAATCTGGGATTTTGGTGGAAACCCCTTCGTGGGTTCTCCCTAATGCATCCATAGGACTAGGATTTCAATAAGGATTATGAATTTAGATGGTTACACGGCGTGTTTTATTGTCACAGACGGGAAAAAGACTGCTTTTGACCGTAGGGCCAATGGGGAATAAACTTGGCGGTTGACTCCCTAGCCACAGCTCACGCCCTTAGCGTAGACATTGAATCCTAGCGTGTGAGAACGGCGGGATTAGATGTTGGGAGTTATCGTTGCGAGCTTAGTGCTCCCAGAGTCGGTCGGTGTTAATGGACATGGGAATGCCCATCGACCGAACCTGGGTAGTTCGGCGTATCATCCTGGGCATCGACCGGAATATCGGGCCTATAGGACACTGGTATCACTCCTAGAGGCAACGTCTCACCACTAAACCCGAATTCCGATCGTTTTCCTATCCGTAGGTCGTAATAGCGAGAACACATGAGAGGGTGGAAACCGAAGTCCTATGATTCCTTTTATATTGTCTATCCTCCGTATTTACATTCTGTGACAAACCATCGATCGTTTGGGCTAGCTCACCCGTAGGGTGAACCGGTTCCTCTTAGAAACAAGCACAACCACGCCTCCTTGTGTTCGACCCTCAAGCCACACTACAACACCGTGCGCTTGCGGTATAAATATTTAAATCTGGTATCCCCAATCCAATTGTACTCTTATGCTTCAAAGCTAGGGGACATCAAATAAGAAGTTTAAGACCAGCACCAAGAAAAAAGAATATCTTGAGAAAGAAAATGAATAATTGATCAATAAGAACAAATCCCTTTTAGAAAAGGTCAATGGTATGAAAACTAGGATAAATGACATAGACAATATAGTAACCACCATAAAAAGTAAATTGTATGACTTATCTGAGATTATGGAAAAATTTAACAAAGAAAAGGGAAAGCTTGATGATATAATTAATGCACAATAATCCTCGGGGAGTAGGACCGGCTTAGGATACAAAAAATCCAGCCCTAAGCATATAGAAAAGCATACTAGGAATTCTTATTTGAAAAATATGTACATCAAAATGTAGATTCTTAAAAGTGGCAAGAGCAAAGCAAAAGAAAGGTATGTAAATGAATTTTTGCAAAATTTTCATTTCACCAAAATTTACACTTATATTTGTGACGGAGGTACTAGACCGTCTTGGGTTTGGCTTCCACCAAAATGAGATTTAATCTCATCTAATCACCCGGACCCAAAAGAAAAGGGTACAATGATTTTGTTTTTTAGGTACCAAAAAATATGGGGATTAGCAAAATATGGTGTCTCTCAAAATTCAATTGCATACAAATTAGAAAGATGACAAAAAGGGTAAAACAGTGAGGAAATTATTTTTAATTACTTTAAAATAGGTAAAACTACGGAAAAATTATTTTTCTGCAGTAAAATTATGTTATGTTTGAATACATGTTAATATTAGTTGGTTTGGTTTATTTATTAAAATGATAAAAGCATTTTTAACCGAACTGTCAGATAGCCGACTATTCTGGAAATAACCGCTTATCTATAGGTATTTTTCATCGCTTAAAATAGCAGACTATTGGCTTATGTTTTTCGGGTTTCGGGTTTCTTATTGGGGTTTTACCACATCCTTTCACTCATACCCACTAAGAGGAGTGATCTACACCTTAGTTTTGATCCTATAGCTAAGATTCACTAGAATGAGAGTAAAACCCTAGAGTTTCACTCCTTTTTCACCATACCTCACCATAACCGATTATTATCCTCTATGCTTGAAATTTTCGGATTCTCTCCCATTCAAAGCTTGGAATTTTCAGGGAATCACATGGATTTCAAGATTTTTGGTGAAGGATTTTCAAGGAGATCACCATCAACACCATATGTATAATCGCCATCTTCTCAAATTTCGTATTTCTAGTTTATCTTCATTTTCATTCTATAGAACCATGGTTATGGGAGTCTCCATCAAAAAGAAAAGAATGGAAGCTTCATCTTCCTCCCAACCCGTATCGGAGAAGGAAATCATCACCCCATATCTTCTTAAGCCCGATCTCAAATCCACATATGACTTGAATTCCCAAAGAACCATCCTCCAAGAGAGATATGTTAAAATTGGATACCTTATTCCAATATCAAGGCTTGACCGACCTATTTTCACACAAGATTAGGTGCAAATATTTGCCTAGGCTAATCAACTTGTTTTACATATACATTATTATCAACACAGTTATCTCCACTCGATTACCAAGGATCTCCTCTAAGGTCCTTGATGCAGCTATTGTTCTTGACATGGAGAGCTTAGGCTTAAGACTTGGCATCCCAACCACATGGACATTGCTCCGTGAGATAGAAATGACCGATAAGGATGTCCTAAATCTCATGTATCGGGAAGGTAAACATTATATACCTAGATTGCCCACAAGCCACCTCATTCATAAAGCGCAAATTCTCGTGAACATTCTATCTTACAACATTAATAAAAATGAGGAGTATAGCTGTATTGTCCCTAAAACAAGCTAATTGTGTTTATGCTGTAACGGCTGGTTTTTGTATGATGAATATTATTTATATATATATATGCAATTGTTCGTCTTCTTTCTTTACTTCTCCGCGCTCACATCTTAGTATAGGATCACTCTTGGAACTCATTAGAATCATCCCGAAGCTTCCCGCTTCATTTTGCGACTTCCTGTGCAAGTTAGCCGGTTCACGTTGAGGAACCGACCGACTAAATGTCCATCTAGTCGGTCAACAACTCCTCATGGACCGACTAGTTTTTGTCAGGCTTTTTCCCTTGAGTTACTGTTTATACTTAGTCGGTCTAAGTTCAACCACTGACCGACTAGTTATCGAACTAGTCGGTTAACACTTCTTCGCAGACCGACTAAGTACAGAGATCATTTTCGCATCAGGTTACTGTTTATTGTTAGTCGGTCAAAGAACGAAAACCGACCGACTAGTTGACGAACTAGTCGGTTAAGTATTCTTCTCTGACCGATTAATCTTCAAAATATCTTATCGACCATTTTCACCCTTTAGTCGGTCTATGAACACTGGCCGACCGACTAGGTTGCAAACTAGTCGGTCGACGAGCCTTCACAGACCGACTAACTCTATAAATTTTACAGCAACCCTGTTCTCGGTTTGGGTTTTAGTCGGTCACAGTTATACGACCGACCGACTAGTTCCCAAACTAGTCGGTAGACCGCCCTTCTCTGACCGACTAGTTGACCCCGAAACCCTAATTTTTGTGCTAGCCGCCGTTTCTTTTCTTATTTAAACGGGGCTTCTTTCTTCATTTCTCTTGATAGATTTCAGTCTCCATCTTCCCCAAATCCTACTACCCTACCTCCCACGTCCTTCCCTTGCTCGTTCCTCCATCCTTGCGCCTCCATCTTCCCCAAAGCTTTCCCCCTCTTCTCTCATTTCTCTTTCTTTTGCCCTAGCACGGTGTTCCCATCTCAGATCCAGCAGCAACGACGCCGGAAGACGCTGAAATCTTCACCATCACCGGCGATCAACATTCCTCACTGCGCTACCCGCGGCTTGGGAATATCCGGACGACGCAAAGCTTCCACCCTTTTCAGATTTGACGCCAGATCTTCGTGCAATCGTAAATTTCAGGTTGGTGCCCTAAATTCGTAGCAACCCACACAATAAATGATCGAACCCTAATTAAAATCAGCAACCTAATCAAACTAAATTTACTTTCCTTAGATTTTTAAAACGTTGTACAAACCATAGAAATCGACGAATGGACATTATGCATGCACACATAGGATAGATCGTCGATTAGGTCAATTCATTAAAACTGTGATTTTTAACTGGATAGGATAGTCCCGATAACCTAGACACAATCCTAATAGGGATTAATGAATCGTGATCTGACACCGTCGTCGTGTCACGATTTTCAGACACGTTTTCGCCGTCGAGACGATTGGACGAGGCGTACCAGGGAGACGACGCGCTCGCCACCACAGGCAAGTGTATCACTTGCGTTCTTGGACATGTTTTGGGCCTTCATCTTGTTAGGATTGTTAATTTAGAAACTTGAGGACCGGACGTGAAATGATAGCGTCCGGGACGCCTTTGATGGCTCAGATTTGACAACGAAATCTGAGTTCAACAACAACAATTTCTGACATCATAGGATTGACATGCGTGTGCGTGAGTTGTGGACACCCTAGTACAACCTCTTCCTGTTTTGTCGTGTCTTGTTCCTTTCCGTCTGCACAGCCCGCTGGGCAATAGGGCACTCGCCAAGCCAGAGCGAGTGATCCCATGTACTAGTTCACAGCCCGATGGGCAATTGGGCACCTGTCAAGCTAGAGCATGTGATCCCATGTACCGATACACAGCTCATAGAGCAATTGGGCACTTGTCAAGCTAGAGCAAGTGATCCCATGTCTTGTCACAGTTCTTGGGGTTATGTGGTATGGTTGAGCGTGCAAGCGGTAAGAGGGATGGATCCCCCTCGAACCGAACAAGCGTGAACCCTTTCGTGTCTTGTCTTGTCTTGTCTTGTATCGCTTCCCGTGTTCCGTCTTGTCTTGACACCTGTAGGCTAGTCCCGTAGTCCATAGCACTCGCTGTGATTACTACTTGTCTTATTTACTTGTCCGTTATGTTTCTTTCTGTTGTTAAAAACCTCAGCATGTTAATCAACCAGTAAAACGTTGTAAGTAAATGGTACACTTGTAGCCTGGTCTAATCTTTTCTTGTAGACCTTGCCTGACGTACATTTCCTTCTTTTGGTGTTGTACGTCAGGGATTGAGCCAGAGTACGTGGAGGAGACTGACTTGCCAGCCGACGCGGAGCCAGAGAGCGATGATCCCGAGTACGACCCTGAGGAGGATCAGAGCTAGAGACTTTTAGTAGCAGTTTCCAGAGACGTCATTTATTTTGTTGGGTGCGTAGCACCATTATGTTTCTTTGTCTAGGTTGGTTGCTTGCACCATTAGTTTTACTTTCCTGCTGTTGTAGCCCTTCGGGCGTTGAGACTTGGTACTTTTGATATGTTGGAATAAAAAAATGAATTGTTCTTTCTTTTCTTGTACTCTTATTGTTCTGTACTAATATGCAGGGACCTGTACCTTCGTCTTGGTACCACACAGACGCTTATTGGGTCAGGGCTCCTTAGCTCTGGCCTAAGCGGGCCTCGTCACGCTTCGCCTCCGCTGTTTTGGGAAGCGGGGCGTGACAGGTTTTAGTGGTGGCCCATGCAGGTCCACGTCCCATCTTTCTGCAAGTATAGAATAGTAAGAGTAAGTACATTCACTTTTGATATTCAAATATTGTACGAGTCTAACCTTCGTCTTTCTGTCAATAGGATGGCCGGCCGACGCATTACCCGATCGGGAAACTTAGGCGATGGAGTTCCGGAGGACCAGGGCGGAGAGTTCCGTCAGTTTCTGTGCGTGATGAGGGAGATGCTGGATGTTCAGCATCAGCTGGTTCAGCAGTCTCAGCGTGCTACCCAGGCTCCACCTGCTGCACCATCACCACCTCCGCCTGCCCCACGAGCTGCTCCAGGAGTGAAGCAGTTCAACGAGCTGCAGTCGAAGACTTTCTCTGGGAAGGAAGGACCTCTGGGTGCCGATGAGTGGATCCAGAGCACTGAGGAGAAGTTGGTTGCTGCCAAGATTCCAGATGAGACTCGAGTGGAGATCGCGAAGATGCAGCTGACTGCGATTGCCCGAAACTGGTGGCGTATTGAGGAGAGGCGTCTACAGAAGCCTGTGGAGTGGAAGACTTTTTGCCACATGTTCAAGGAGAAGTACTTCACCAAGGTGGCTAGGAGAGAGCTGATGGCAGATTTGTGGATCTGAAGCAGAAGGACATGACGATCGATGAGTATGAGGCTGAATTTGAGATGCTGAGCCGATTTGCCCCGCACATGGTGAAGAAGGAGGAGAACCAAGCTGAGCGGTTCCGTCAGGGACTTCGTCCGAAGGTCCAGGCTTCCATGTCCTCTGCTAGTTTCTCGACTATGAGGGAGGTGTTAGATGCTGCGAAGAATCATGAGCTCATAGCTCTTCTGCCTGACCCTCCAGCTGATAAGGGGAAGCGTCCCATGGAGCAGTACCGGCCACCTGCTAGGCCGGCGATGAGGCCAGTCCAGACCGTGCCATTTAAGAGGCATGGAGCACCAGTGCAGCAGCAGAGCAAGGGTCCGTGCCATTTATGCAGCAAGCCCGGACATGTTCAGACCAACTGTCGGAGGAAGCTGGGACTGTGCCTACTTTGTGGAGATGCTTCGCATGCTACAAAGGATTGTCCGAGAGCCCGCACTGCTGTTGTTGGAGCGCCAGTCCCGTTGCAGATGAGGGCGCCTGCCCCAGTTCAGAGAGGGCCTACTGTTCGTGGGCCACCCTGGGTGCCACAGAGGCAGATGTACCAGCGAGTAGTGCAGCCCCCAAGACCGGCCTATACTATGACTGCTGTGGAGACCGAGGAGCTGGATGGAGTGATTGCAGGTAATAACTTGACCTAGTCTTTTCATTTCATACTATATTATATTGCTAGTCTTGTTAGTGTTGTTTGTTTGTTTGATTGTTAGAGTAGTGTTTGACCTTAGACCCCTTGTTTTCCTAGGCACCATTCTTGTGTCCTCTCACCCTGCTTTGGCTTTGTTTGACTCCGGTGCATCTATGTGCATCTTATCCCGGAGGTTTATAACAAAGCACTCCATTCCTACCCACACACTTCCTAAGTGTTGGGACATCACTACTGGGAACGGAGTAGTAACGGTGAATCTGGGATGTCTGTCGATTCCTTTAGTGGTTAGTGGACATGAGCTATATGCAGATTTCATCGTCCACGATCTACCACATTTTGATGTCGTCCTCGGCATCGATTGGTTGGGAGATTTCCACGCTTCAATCGATTGTCACAGCAAGAGAGTGGTTTTCCGGATTCCAGGCCATCCGGAGTTCGAGTTCCGAAGCCGAGATGAGTCGCTTGGGCCCATCAGATTTCGGGCCAAGCCAGAGGTGCCGGTGATAGCAGCGTTGCAGATGGAGATGGAGATTGACCGACCAGCGGTTGTCAGAGACTTTGACGATGTCTTTTTGGAGGATATCTCGGGTCTGCCACCCGACAGAGCTTTGGAGTTCGGCATCGATCTGATGCCGGGTGCGCAGCCGATATCGAAGGCGCCGTATCGGATGGCTCCCGCGGAGCTTGAGGAGCTACGGAAGCAGTTGGATGAGTTGTTGCAGAAGGGTTTCATCCACCCTAGTGTGTCACCATGGGGTGCACCTGTGTTGCTTGTGAAGAAGAAGGATGGGTCCCACAGGATGTGCGTGGACTATCGAGGATTGAATGCTGTCACTATGAAGAATAAGTATCCGCTGTCGTGCATCGATGACATATTTGAGCAGCTGGGAGGTTTGAGAGTCTTCTCGAAGTTGGATTTGAGGAGCGGATATCATCAGTTGAAGGTGAAGAAGGATGACACTCCGAAGACAGCTTTCCGGACGAAGTACGGGCACTATGAGTTTGTTGTGATGCCATTCGGCGTGACCAATGCTCCAGCTGTGTTCATGAATCTTATGAACTTGATTTTCTATGACTTCTTGGATAAGTTCGTTGTGATCTTCATCGACGACATTCTTATTTATTCGAAGTCTGAGGAGGAGCACAGCTGTCATCTGAGGACAGTGTTGGATACGCTGAGGCGACACAAGTTGTATGCCAAGTATAGCAAGTGCGAGTTCTGGCTGGACAGGGTCGCGTTTCTGGGACACGTGGTGTCTGGTGATGGCATATCTGTGGATCCGGAGAAGGTCAGAGCAGTCAGAGATTGGCCGACTCCGCAGTCAGCATCTGACATCAGGAGTTTTCTTGGCCTAGCAGGCTATTATCGGCGGTTCATTAAAGATTTCTCGAGGATTGCGGAGCCGATGACGAAGCTGACGAGGAAGGATGAGGAGTTTCTGTGGTCTGATGCTTGTGAGGAGGCTTTCAGTATCTTGAAGGCGAGGTTGACCACGGCACCAGTTTTGACGGTACCGGATCGGAGCGGAGGCTTTGAAGTTTATTGTGATGCATCGGGGAAGGGCCTGGGATGCGTTTTGTATCAGCATGGCCACGTGGTCACGTATGCTTCTCGTCAATTGAGGACTCATGAGAAGAATTACCCGACGCACGATCTGGAGTTGGCAGCAGTGATCTTTGCGCTGAAGATTTGGAGGCATTTCTTGCTGGGTGAGTGTGTGAAGATTTTTACAGATCATAAGAGCTTGAAGTACATATTCACCCAGAAGGAGCTCAACATGCGTCAGAGACGATGGTTGGAGCTCATGGCTGACTACGAGATAGATTTGCAGTATCATCCGGGGAGGTGAACGTTGTGCCGGACGCTTTGAGTAGACTTCCCACGGCTATGGTGTATATTGCTGACTGGAGGATTCAGTAGGAGCTGAAGGAGATGGATTTGGAGGTTGTCCTACCTGGTGTGGTTCATACTTTCATGAATTTGCAGATTCAGTCCACGATCGTGGATCAGATCAAGGCAGCACAGGCGGGAGATCCGAAGTTGCAGAGGATCAGGAGGCAGGTTGAAGCAGGGCTGCGTGCGGAGTTCGTGATTCATGAGGATGGTTCGCTGCGGTATGGCAGCAGACTCTGCGTACCTGCAGGTGATGTTCGGGAGGAGCTTTTTGTAATGCCCTACCAGCTACTGCACAAGTACTAGAGGGGGGGTGTATAGTACTTTAAAATAATAAGGAGTATAATTCCAAATTAAATTGCAATCAACTACCAAATCAATTTGCGAAAGCTTAAATTGAATGACGACAACGAAATTAACAATGCTAACAAACGATGTTAATGGGTTCGGATCCACCCAAGTCTCCCCGACTTGTTCCCGGTGATCCTACGTCCCAACCACCCGGATCCCCTCCGGATACTTGAGTTAGAAACCCTAACTCAAGATTTCCACTATGAATATCTTGTGAAAAACCTTCACAAGATCAAATCATACATGCAATGGCAAAGTGAATCCCACAACCCGGGATCACAAACTTCTCTCACAACCGAGAGAGCCAATAAGCAATATAAAAGAGTTTAGATGAAATAAATACTCTTACCACAAAATCCTATACCTTGAGTTTTTCTTACCCAATAGGTGGAATGAAGGATTTGAGGAAGATGAAGTCACCAAGCCCTAGCAACAAGAAAATGAGCAGCAATGGGTGCCTAGGGAAGAGTTGGAGACTTGGATCAAGCAATGGCTTGAAGAGCTCACCAAGAACAACCTTCTCTCTAGATCTAGAAATGAGAGAGAATGGGTTTCTTGTGAGGAAGAGAGCTTTAGATTTGAGGGAGAATAGCTATCTCTTTAGAACTCAATGAATCTCTTAATGGCAGCTCTATTGAAGATAGAAATGACCTAGGTTCGTATTTATAGGGTCCCATAAAAACAAGTTAGGTCATTCTCCAACGGATAGAAATCTGGGAGAATTAGTCGGTCAAAGAACAAACACTGACCGACTAGTTCATCAACTAGTCGGTCAGTCACAAAGCATGGACCGACTAAGAGCAGATCTGAGAAGAGATAGAATTTCAGACCTAGAAATCTAGTCGGTCCAAGAACACTTTCTGACCGACTAGTTTCACAACTAGTCGGTCAGTCAATGAACGTAGACCGACTAAGAGGCAAAATAACTTAGTCTGAAAGCAAGTGACTTAGTCGGTCCAAGAACAAACGTTGACCGACTAGATTGTCAACTAGTCGGTCATCAAACGTTCTTAGACCGACTAACGGTAAACAGTAGCTCAGGAGAAATTTAGAGTGAACAGTAAGTCACAACTAGTCGGTCAAAGAAGCATCACTGACCAACTAGTTTACAAACTAGTCGGTCGGTGAGTCAACGTAGACCGACTAACTGTAAACAGTAAAGTCCAAGAAATTAAGGAATCAAACTAGTCGGTCCAAGAACAGTTGCCGACCGACTAGATCACCATCTAGTCGGTCAGTACTTGTTCTTGTACCAACTAACATGCACAACAAAGTCCGAATCGAAGCGCGACGCTTCGAGGAAGTTAGAATGAACTTGTGCAAGGATCCTAGAGCTACGAAATGAGCGTAATGAAGATAGAAACGTAAGATATACTCAAGGCTTAACATTCTATCAATCGAAGCTAAAAGACTATAAATAAAACCTTAATAAACGGTCTTTGAGAGCTTCGATTGAATCTTCATATCTTCCAAAGCATCGCAAGAGCTTCAACGAAGCTTTAGGCATGAATATGAGCTTTGGGAAGTGTTGAGATGTCGCTTTGAATATTCTCGTGAAATTGGCGACGATCTCCCATACTGCGCACACAAATTGTTAGTTCATGAATTATTTATGTTTGCTCATCATCCAAAACCAAATCCGGGGAGTCCAATATTCAACATTCTCCCCCTTTTTGGTGATGACAAACCAACATAAATAATAATCAAAGATAATAATTCAAATGTAAAATACTTACTCCCCCTGCATTGATGACACGTTAATTCCAAATTGAATATAAATGAATTGCATCAAGCAGACGAGTAAGATAAATAAAGTGAATTGATTTTTGAAATATCGGATTTTGAAAATCCTTATATATATCTTAACTCCCCCTGAATCTAACATATCAAACTAGATTCTTGGAAATTGAGTTAAATTTTCATTTGCGCTATTTATTATCATTATCTCTCCCCCTTTGGCATTATCCCAAAAAATGGGGGGCATACAACGATAACAATTAGGAAATGTAAAATCCAACATCGGGAGTCGTAGACAAAGACAATGGACCAACTTGACACCAAGGGAAAATTGTGGAAATCAAAGCAAGGTGTGCCAAATTTTCCATTATCAATAAAAAAATCAACGATAATCAAAATCATCAAAAATACCAAATGTTTATTCATTTCTTGAATAAAGAAACATACTCTTCAATATTCAATATTCTTGGTTAAATTTGTGCATGGAAAACAATTCTATACAATTATAGAATTTAAATCTATTTAACCAAGTTTTCATGCGACGAGCGACGAAATCACATTTCATATACATTCAACGAATATTAAAATGTGCACGACGAATTAAGATAAAGACAATGACGATGTATATATATTAATTATAACATCAAGAGTACATCCAAAAAGATATCAATCCATCAAAATACAACATACCCATCAAGAAGAAATACATCATCATCATCCTCATCAAAATAAGTACAACATCATAGACAACATCCAAAATACATCAAAACATCATAATCCTCATACTCTATCCTAACCCAAAATACTCTCGCAAAGATAAATCATCCAAAGCGTATATGGAGAGTCCTCGGAACAACGATCACGAGGAGGAGGCTGGATCTGCAGCGTCCGTGGGTCCAGTCGACGGAGTGGACTCAGGCTCTGCAGGGAGTAGAGGTGTCTCAACAGATGGAATCGTCGGGGCAGGAGTCGAGATCTCAGGAACAGGCTCAACAGCAGCATGAGTCTCGACAGAAGCAGCAGCAGCAGGTACATGAGCAGGCTCGGAAACTGGGTCAGCAGCAGGCTCAGAAGGCTGAAGAGCTGCAGCAGATTGCTCTGGAACACCGGAAGTGGTGCCATCGCCAGGAGCAGAAGTAGAAGTACCAGCAGCAGCAGCAGCAGTGGCCTCATCGCCACGGGCAAAAGAAGTGACAAGCTCGTCAATCTCCTCATCGTCCATCTCCTCGGCCTCAGAAACTGAAGGAGGAAGATCGATCCCCATCAGACGAGCCATACGACAAACGACCTCCTCGGTACGAGCCAAACGTGACTCGTGCCGACGAAGAAGGCGTACGACATCGTCCAATGTAGCAGGACGAGAGGGGGATGCGGCAGCAGACGGAGAAGCCTGAGAAGCAGATGCGGTAGACCTCTGCACGTGACGAAGTACCGCTAGAGATTTCTTCACGGCCATCGCGTTCAGAGGCGTACCCAAGGGACGCTCATCGTCAGGAGGGAGAGGGACTCGGAAATGACGGAAGACGAGAGTCAACAGGCAAGGGTATGGAATGTGCGCAGACTTATTGGTCTTGCGTATACACTCGAAAGAATCCATCTTATCGAGTATCACGCGAGCCCAATTAATCTCACACCCCAAGAAAAGAGCGTATATGAGCTTCAAAAACGGCTGAGAAGGGAGTGAAGAGGATCCATACTTAGGAAGAAGACAAGACTTCAAAATTAGGTTAAGAACCCACGCATTCGGCTTAAAATATTTCGAAGGAACACCAATGAATGCGGAGGGGATAACCTGGAAAATCTCAGAAAGAACAGACTGATCCAAGGAAGAAATGTCATCTACGGAAATGTCCGAAGGAAGGAGACCGGACGATGAACAACCAAGAATCTCCCCCAAGATTTCTGCCGTGAGAACTATAGGAGTTCCCAAGACAGTCGTCTCAATGGAGTGGCTGGCATCGTACTGTCCCCGAATGCAATTGGCATAGAACAATTTCACGAGGCGAGGATATGGTTTGGGATTGGCTTTGGGGTCGTATCGGAGATAATCTAGAAGACCACTATAGGACAGAAGATCAGCAAGGCCGAGAAAATCAGAGAACAGAACGTAATGCTCTAACAACAGTGGACAGTGCTCTATACGGTTGTACGCTGCGAGACACTGAGGGTCATCGCGGCACAACGATATGTCTACACCGCCAACTGGCATAGGAGCTTTACCCTTGGCCTTACGGGTCTTCGGAGGTGGGGTAGGTTCCCTAGTAGGCTCATCCTCAGGGATAAAATCAGTATCGGAATCGGGAGGAGTAGCCGGAGATTGGAGAATAGGCTTTTTGGCCTTGGATTTACGGGGTTTAGCTGTGGCAGTCCTAGTCTTCTTAAGAGGGGGCGACGATGGAGAGGCTTGGGTAGACTTGGCACGACGCTTAGGCTTCGGGGGATTCCTAGGGTCGGAAGGCCCTACGGTCATAGGAGAAGCCCCGGAAGAGGCGATAGGAATACGAGTCTTAGCCATAGCACTACGAGCACAAGCAATCGAAGATTAGGTCACTAACAACCTAGAGATCACAAGCTAACAACCCTAGAGATCAAGAAAATTCGAAAATCACAAGCCCTAGGTTAGAAATTGAAACCCTAGGATCTAGAGCTTGAAATCAAGGAGAGACAACCCTAGAATAGGAAATCGACCTAGGAGAGGGAGGGAGATACCTAGGAGGTGGAGTCGACGGCGGCGGATGGCGGCGATCGACGGAGAAACGGCCGGAAGACGAAGGGTTTCGAGTTGAGGGTTTTGGGTTTTCGGGCTGGAGCAAGTGAGAAGACCGACTAAATGAGAATTTAGTCGGACGAGATCGAGTATAAGTCGGTCGGGAAGCGAAAAGACTCAACTGCCCTAACACACTTAGTCGGTCACAGTTCAAGCACTGACCGACTAGATTACGATCTAGTCGGTCGGTCAATGAGCTTGAACCGACTAAGTCGAAACAGTAGCTCAGATGAATTTCTAGGGCAAGAATTAGTCGGTCGCAGTATACTTACTGACCGATTAGTTTTCAATCTAGTCGGTCGGAAAGTGTACTATGACCGACTAACGAAAGAAAATGATAGGAGATGGATATTTGCTTGATCTAGTCGGTCTGAGTTCATTTGCTGACCGACTAGATGAGCATCTAGTCGGTTGACAAGTGTACTGAAACCGACTAGAAGAGTCCAGAAGTAGAAATTTGATTTCTCTTCACAAACCACTTGGATGAAACATCCTAACTCACTCATTAGACATCTAAATTACCCCATAAAACGTCGAAATCTTAAATACGACATTGAAATACGAATTCGAGCAATAAATTCAAATAAATCACATAAAATTCCCAAAAATTCAATTAATCTAGCATGAATGAAATATCGCGAAATATATTAGCATGCAAGATGATTGTATTTAAATATGAATCCTATATCTCGGATTCACCCATAATCCCCAATTCTCGACGTAACCGCACAAAGGAGTCCTCCTTTAGGGGTTTCGTGAAAATATCGATGATTTGCTTTTGGGTTTCAACGTACACTAAAATGATGTCCTTTTTAGCAACATGATCATCTAAGAAATGGTGTCGGACATCTATGTGTTTCGATCGGGAATGGTGCACCGGATTCTTTGAAAGACAAATAGCACTTTGGTTATCCACCATGATAGGGCTAGTATCACAATGAATACCAAAATCCTTCAATGTGTGTCTCATCCAAAGAACCTGGGCACAAGCGGCACCGGCGGCAATATATTCCGCCTCGGTGGTTGAAAGTGAAACCGAATTTTGCTTCTTGGAAAACCAAGAGACAAGAGAATTTCCTAGAAAATGGCAAGTGCCACTAGTACTTTTCCTGTCGGATTTGCATCCCGCATAATCAGCGTCACTATATGAGACTAACTCATATGTGCTAGATCTCGGATAAAGTAATCCAAAATCTAAAGTGTAACTTAGATAGCGAAAAATACGTTTTACCGCTACTAAGTGAGAATCCTTAGGTTGAGACTAATAACGAGCACATATGCATACGGCAAACATAATATCGGGCCTACTTGCGGTAAGATAAATCAAACTACCTATCATACCTCGATATAGACGAATGTCTACATCCTTACCGCCCGTATCCTTGTCAAGATGCGTAGTCGTGCTCATCGGAGTCTTTTTCCCGGAGGCATTCTCCATTCCAAATCGCTTTAGCAACTCCACCGTGTACTTCGTTTGGTGGATGAAGATTGCATCGTTCATTTGGCGAATTTGGAGACCTAAGAAATATTTGAGTTCGCCCATGTGGCTCATCTCAAATTGTTCCTTCATAACATTAGAAAACTCTTCGCAAAGAGTGAAGTTAGTAGCACCGAAAATAATATCATCAACATAAATTTGAACTAATAAAATATCATTATTCGCATGCTTAATAAAAAGTGTTGAATCGGCTTCGCCCATTTTAAAATTCAAATCCAAAAGAAAATTCTTTAGGCGATCATACCAAGCTCGAGGAGCTTGTCTCAAACCATAAAGAGCTTTCTTTAGTTTAAAAACGTGATTTGGAAATTTTTCATTTATGAAGCCCGGAGGTTGAGAAACGTAAACTTCCTCAACGACATCTCCGTTTAAAAATGCACTTTTAACATCCATTTGAAATAATTTAAAATTCTTATGGCATGCAAAAGACAAAAGTAATCTAATTGATTCTAATCTAGCTACCGGAGCGAAAGATTCTTCGAAATCGATACCTTCCTCTTGACGATAGCCTTGAGCTACTAACCGAGCTTTGTTCCGGACGACGACTTGGTTTTCGTCGGTTTTGTTCTTGAAGATCCACTTTGTCCCTATGACGATGTGGTTCTTCGATGGCAACGGAACAAGCTCCCAAACTTCATTCCTCTCGAATTGAATGAGCTCCTCCTCCATGGCTAAGATCCAAGCGCTATCTTCGCATGCTTCATTAATATTCTTTGGCTCTATCGATGAGGCAAAGGCACAATTTGCGAAGTGGTGGACTTGTGATCTCGTCTTGACACTATCTTGAATATTGCCAATGACTTGCTCATGGGGATGGTCACGAACGGTATGAAGCCGTTTGGGAATACCTTGATTACTAGGAACATTCTCAACAACTTCATTAGTTGGGTTAGTCTCAATAGAATCAATAGAATCATTAGACTTAGAATTATCAAATGAATCACATAAAACATCCAAAGAATCATTATCATTTGAAATTCGAGTTGGAACAAATCCTTCATTAAATGAGACATGAAGCGACTCCTCGATCGTTGAGGTTCGTTTGTTGAATATCCGGTAGGCTTTGCTACGCGAAGAATATCCGACAAAAATCCCCTCATCGGATCTTGGATCGAATTTGTCCAAACTACCATATGTGTTCTTAATAAAACATTTCGAACCAAAAACACGAAAATGTTTAACTTGAGGCAACCTACCAAACAACAATTCATAACAAGTTTGTTTAGTGCCGGGCCTCAAAAGTATTCTATTAAACACATAGCAAGCGGTGTGTACCGCTTCCGCCCAAAATTGATGGCCAAGTTGGCTATCATCAAGCATAGTGCGAGAACACTCCACTAGCGTCCTATTCTTTCTCTCAACTACACCATTTTGAGGAGGTGCACGAGGGAAAGAGAAGGTGTGAGTAATACCAACTTCATCACAAAATGTCTCAAAAGACTCATTCTCAAATTCACCTCCATGATCACTACGAATAGTGACAATGGTGGTTCCTAAGAGATTTTGTACTTTCTTAACAAAAATTGTGAAGTTTTCAAAAGCTTCATTTTTATTACACAATGAAAAATACCCAAGTAAATCTTGAATAGTCATCTACGATGACAAGTCCATACCTTGCATTTCCTAAGGAAGCTACTCTAGTTGGCCCAAATAAATCTAGATGTAATAGCTCTAGTGGCCTTTTAGTAGAGATGCTTTTCTTAGGTTTAAATGAAGATTTAGGAAGCTTGCCGCGTTGACAACAATCACAAAAACTTTTCTTTTCAAAAACAAGCTTCGGAAAACCTTTAATAGAATTCAATTTTGAAAGCTTATATAGTGTTCCAAAGTTCACATGTCCAAAGCATCGATGCCATAAGTGTTGTTCACTTGTGTTGGCAACGAGACATTGTTCATATGACTTAGGAAGATCCAAAATATAAATGTCTTTACGACGAGTTCCGGAAAATAATAATTTTTCATTATCCTTTCTTAAAATATGACACAATCCTTTCGCAAAGCTAACTTTGTAACCTTTGTCACAAAGTTGGCTTATTGAAATAAGATTATGATTTAAACCACTAACAAGATAAACATCACTAATTAATGGTTTAGAGGGGTTACCGACTTTACCAACACCTATGATGGTTCCGCTCTCGTTGCCTCCAAATACGACACGGTTTCCATTCGCAATGGGAACCACTCCGGAGAGCAAACGATCGTCACCCGTCATGTGTTTTGAACACCCGCTATCGAGTATCCAATTCCCTTTGGAGCTAAATTTAAATTTGTTGCTCCTTTTCTTTTTCTTTTCCTTGAGTACCTAAAGATAGAAACTTTCATATCATGGTACCCAAGGTCATTGGGTCCAAGGGATTAGACCTTTGGAAGCCAAGTCCAAGTGGACTTAGACTTCCCCACATAATTCTTACTATGTACAATATCCGAAAAATAAGCATTCATGTACATTTGTTTTTCGTCCATGCTTGTGTCCTTTGGGCTCCAAATAGTGAATATTTTGGGAGCCATCATCCTATTGGGTGCATGCATGCGACGTTGATTTCTACGTGATGCATGTTGTGGATAGGCATACGGGACATGATGGAATGGTGCACGACGAGAATTATTCATATGATGCGGTGGGGGAACATATGCATGTGTGGGAACACGTGCATGAGGGTGTCTCACATGGTGTGCACGTGCCCGAGAATGTGTTGCATAAAAATCATCATATGTGTGAGCCGGTGGAGTAGAACGTGTGTTCCTACGTGGCATGTTATTGGTGTACATGTAGGCATGCCCCTTCTTTGGAGGTCCACCCGAAGTGGGTTTCTTTCCAAAAGAGGGCGTGGACGAGGTGGAAGCACCATTGGTAGATGAACTACCAATAGAGTGTTTGCTCCCACTCGTTGAGGCTTCGGAAGTTGGCCTAACAAAAGTAGTGACCGACTTGGATGAATTTCCCATCATATACCCCAAACCAATGTGGTGATTGGCCGGAAGTAAGTCACTTAGGATTTTATCCAAATGGTCCTTACCTTTGTTGAATTTGTTAATTCGGCCCAATGTGTTCTCATATTTCTCTTTGAGAGAACGCAAAGAAGTATCCAAAGTGGATATTTGCGAAGTGAGCACATAAACACGAGATTTAAGATTCTCGTTCTCAATACTCAAAGTCGAGTTTTGAGAAGTTAAATCCGCTATCTCATGTTCTTCCGCATCCTCAATGCTAGCATGTTCAAGTTTAGATTTGAGATTCACAATCTCATTTCTTAACTCTTCAACAACGGTGTCGTTGTTGGTGATGATAGTCTTAGGTGATGTTTGAATGCTAGCTAGGTCATCTTTTACCTTAGTATATCTATTTACTAACTTAGTGTATTTTGACCAAAGTTGAGAGTTAGCATTTCTAAGATCATCCATCGTTACCTCATCGCTTTCGTCATTACTATCATCGGAAGAGGAGGATCCTTGATCGTTCTCCTCTCTTGCCATGAAGCACATATGTGCTTGCTCCACTTTCTCATCATCCGACTCTCCGCTTGAGGAATCCTCGGAGTCGGTGAAGGTAGCTCCGACAAGTCCCTTCTTGTTTCCTTTCGTGTATTTCTTGGACTTGTCATACTTTGGCGCCTTCCACTTCTCCTTGTGCTTATTGAGGGGACACTCCGCTTTCATGTGTCCCGGCTTATTACACTTGAAACACAAAGGAGAGGAAGAGGCGTTAGTAGAACCAAATTTAGCTTTGTTCTTGAAGTTACCTTTTCGGAAGAAATGGTTGAACTTCTTGGCCATGAGTGCCATGGACTCCAAGTCCAACTCGTTTTCCGATTCTTCATCATCGGAAGATGTGGATGAAGCCGCCTTGAATGCAATCGCCTTTTTCTTAGGCGCATCTAGGTTCAAATATGACTTCATCTTTTCTTGTAGCTTCACCTTGCTATCTTTGCGTACCTCGTATGACATCAAAGTACCCATTAGTTGAACTACGGTATATTTGTTCATGTCATTACCTTCCTCGATGGCGATGGTACGTTTTTCCCAAGAAGAGGGAAGTCCTTCAATAAGCTTTAAGCACTTCTCCTTTTGAGTGTAGATCTTGCCGAGGGCCTCTAACTCGTTTATTATGTCAACGAAGCGAGCGTAATATTCTTTCATCTTCTCGCACTGTTGCATATGAAACATTTCGTAATCTTTGGTTACGACTACGAGTTTAGAGTCTCTTACCCTACGCGTCCCTTCATGTAGAATGAGGAGGGAGTTCCAAATTTGATATGCACTCTTACATGTGCATATCTTATTGAAATCCTCGGGCTCCAATGCACATTGCAAGGCGTTCATTGCCTTGGCATTGCTTACCTCCGCGGCGACCTCTGCGGTAGTCCATTTCTCAAAATCTTCTTCTTTGGGCTCGATGTACTCCTTCATTGTAGTCCTCCATAAAGATGCACTTCGGAGTAAGGTTTCCATCCGACATTTCCAGTACCCGTAGTTGGTACCGTTGAAGAATGGAGGCCTTGTAGAGGAATGTCCTTCCATCACCGATGACGCTCCTTCACGGTTCCTGAAGGTGTCATAGTTGGAAGGTGGAGGCACGGTCTTGTTGTCGTTGGCAGACATAGTTGAGTATCTGGCTTTGATACCAAATGTAATGCCCTACCAGCTACTGCACAAGTACTAGAGGGGGGGTGAATAGTACTTTAAAATAATAAGGAGTATAATTCCAAATTAAATTGCAATCAACTACCAAATCAATTTGCGGAAGCTTAAATTGAATGACGACAACGAAATTAACAATGCTAACAAACGATGTTAATGGGTTCGGATCCACCCAAGTCTCCCCGACTTGTTCCCGGTGATCCTACGTCCCAACCACCCGGATCCCCTCCGGATACTTGAGTTAGAAACCCTAACTCAAGATTTCCACTATGAATATCTTGTGAAAAACCTTCACAAGATCAAATCATACATGCAATGGCAAAGTGAATCCCACAACCCGGGATCACAAACTTCTCTCACAACCGAGAGAGCCAATAAGCAATATAAAAGAGTTTAGATGAAATAAATACTCTTACCACAAAATCCTATACCTTGAGTTTTTCTTACCCAATAGGTGGAATGAAGGATTTGAGGAAGATGAAGTCACCAAGCCCTAGCACCAAGGAAATGAGCAGCAATGGGTGCCTAGGGAAGAGTTGGAGACTTGGATCAAGCAATGGCTTGAAGAGCTCACCAAGAACAACCTTCTCTCTAGATCTAGAAATGAGAGAGAATGGGTTTCTTGTGAGGAAGAGAGCTTTAGATTTGAGGGAGAATAGCTATCTCTTTAGAACTCAATGAATCTCTTAATGGCAGCTCTATTGAAGATAGAAATGACCTAGGTTCGTATTTATAGGGTCCCATAAAAACAAGTTAGGTCATTCTCCAACGGATAGAAATCTGGGAGAATTAGTCGGTCAAAGAACAAACACTGACCGACTAGTTCATCAACTAGTCGGTCAGTCACAAAGCATGGACCGACTAAGAGCAGATCTGAGAAGAGATAGAATTTCAGACCTAGAAATCTAGTCGGTCCAAGAACACTTTCTGACCGACTAGTTTCACAACTAGTCGGTCAGTCAATGAACGTAGACCGACTAAGAGGCAAAATAACTTAGTCTGAAAGCAAGTGACTTAGTCGGTCCAAGAACAAACGTTGACCGACTAGATTGTCAACTAGTCGGTCATCAAACGTTCTTAGACCGACTAACGGTAAACAGTAGCTCAGGAGAAATTTAGAGTGAACAGTAAGTCACAACTAGTCGGTCAAAGAAGCATCACTGACCGACTAGTTTACAAACTAGTCAGTCGGTGAGTCAACGTAGACCGACTAACTGTAAACAGTAAAGTCCAAGAAATTAAGGAATCAAACTAGTCGGTCCAAGAACAGTTGCCGACCGACTAGATCACCATCTAGTCGGTCAGTACTTGTTCTTATACCAACTAACATGCACAACAAAGTCCGAATCGAAGCGCGACGCTTCGAGGAAGTTAGAATGAACTTGTGCAAGGATCCTAGAGCTACAAAATGAGCGTAATGAAGATAGAAACGTAAGATATACTCAAGGCTTAACATTCTACCAATCGAAGCTAAAAGACTATAAATAAAACCTTAATAAACGGTCTTTGAGAGCTTCGATTGAATCTTCATATCTTCCAAAGCATCGCAAGAGCTTCAACGAAGCTTTAGGCATGAATATGAGCTTTGGGAAGTGTTGAGATGTCGCTTTGAATATTCTCGTGAAATTGGCGACGATCTCCCATACTGCGCTCACAAATTGTTAGTTCATGAATTATTTATGTTTGCTCATCATCCAAAACCAAATCCGGGGAGTCCAATATTCAACACTTTTGAGTGAGGCTCATAGCTCGCCTTATTCTATACATCCTGGTGGTACCAAGATGTATAAGGACCTCCGACAGAATTACTGGTGGATTGGCATGAAGAGGAGTGTGGCACGGAGCGTTGCCAAGTGTTTGGTATGCCAACAGGTGAAGGCCGAGCACCATCGTACTGCTGGGTTGCTGCAACCGCTTCCTATTCCGGAGTGGAAGTGGCAACATATTGCGATGGATTTCGTGACTGGATTACCTCGGACCCCGAGGCAGAACGACGTAGTCTGGGTGATCGTAGATCGGTTGACCAAGTCTGCGCATTTCATTCCTTTTCGAGTGGGCCAGTCTACGGAAGCCTTGGCGAGGAAATATCTTGAGGAGATTGTACGCTTACACGGAGTCCCCGTGAGCATCGTGTCTGACAGAGATACGAGGTTCACATCTCAGTTCTGGAGAAGTCTGCATGAGCATTTGGGTACGAGTCTGAGTTTCAGCATGGCGTACCACCCGCAGACTGATGGCCAGTCCGAGATGACTATTCAGATTCTAGAGGATATGCTGCGAGCTTGTACACTCGATTGGAAGGGATCTTGGGAGGACCATCTCCATTTGGTGGAGTTTTCTTATAACAACAGCTACCAGGCGAGCATTGGCATGGCGCTGTTTGCTGCCTTATATGGGAGGAAATGTCGATCGCCACTGAGCTGGGATGACATTGGAGATCGGGAGCTGTTGGGTCCAGAAATGATAGTTGAAGCTGTGGATGTCGTGAGAGACATCAGGGAGAAGCTCAGAGTTGCACAGGATCGTTTCTAGCATTGGGTGGATGCCAAGAGGAGACCTTTGGAGTTTCAGCCTGGAGATCACGTCTTCCTGAAGATTTCTCCGAACCGCAGAGTTATTCGATTCGGGAAGAAGGGGAAGCTGAGTCCGAGGTACATCGAACCTTTCGATGTGCTGGAGCGTGTAGGAGCAGTGGCCTACCGCCTTGCTCTGCCACCATCTTTGGTGGGTGTTCACAACGTATTCCATGTATCCCAGTTACGTCGGTACATCAGTGATCTGTCGCACACGGTGGATTTCTCGGAGATCACGGTCCATCCAGACCTGACCTATGACCAGCAGCCCGTTCAGATTTTGGACCGTCGACAGAAGTAGTTGAGGAATAAGGTAGTCGACCTGGTGAGAGTGATGTGGCATCATGGATCGCCTGGAGAGTCCACATGGGAGAGAGAGGATGAGATGAGAGAGTGTTACCCTCACCTATTCTGAAAGAAATTCCGAGGACGGAATTTTCTTAAGGTGGGTAGGATGTAACGGCTGGTTTTTGTATGATGAATATTATTTATATATATATGCAATTGTTCGTCTTCTTTCTTTACTTCTCAACGCTCACATCTTAGTATAGGATCACTCTTGGAACTCATTAGAATCATCCCGAAGATTCCCGCTTCATTTTGCGACTTCCTGTGCAATTTAGCCGGTTCACGTTGAGGAACCGACCGACTAGATGTCCATCTAGTCGGTCAACAACTCCTCATGGACCGACTAGTTTTTGTCAGGCTTTTTTCCTTGAGTTACTGTTTACACTTAGTCGGTCTAAGTTCAACCACCGACCGACTAGTTATCGAACTAGTCGGTCAACACTTCTTCGCAGACCGACTAAGTACAGAGATCATTTTCGCATCAGGTTACTGTTTAACGTTAGTCGGTCAAAGAACGAAAACCGATCGACTAGTTGAAGAACTAGTCGGTTAAGTATTCTTCTCTGATCGACTAATCTTCAAAATATCTTATCGACCATTTTCACCCTTTAGTCGGTCTATGAACACTGGCCGACCGACTAGGTTGCAAACTAGTCGGTCGACGAGCCTTCACAGACCGACTAACTCTATAAATTTTACAGCAACCCTGTTCTCGGTTTGGGTTTTAGTCGGTCACAGTTATACGACCGACCGACTAGTTCCCAAACTAGTCGGTCGACCGCCCTTCTCTGACCGACTAGTTGACCCCGAAACCCTAATTTTTGTGCTAGCCGCCGTTTCTTTTCTTATTTAAACGGGGCTTCTTTCTTCATTTCTCTTGATAGATTTCAGTCTCCATCTTCCCCAAATCCTACTCCCTTACCTCCCACGTCCTTCCCTTGCTCGTTCCTCCATCCTTGCGCCTCCATCTTCCCCAAAGCTTTCCCCCTCTTCTCTCATTTCTCTTTCTTTTGCCCTAGCATGGTGTTCCCATCTCAGATCCAGCAGCAACGACACCGAGAGACGCTGAAATCTTCACCACCACCGGCGATCAACATTCCTCGCTGCGCTACCCGCGGCTTGGGAATTTCCGGACGACGCAAAGCTTCCACCCTTTTCAGATTTGACGCCGGATCTTCGTGCAATCGTAAATTTCAGGTTGGTGCCCTAAATTCGTAGCAACCCATACAAAAAATGATCGAACCCTAATTAAAATCAGCAACCTAATCAAACTAAATTTACTTTCCGCAGATTTTTAAAACGTTGTACAAACCGTAGAAATCGATGAATGGACATTATGCATGCACACATAGGATAGATCGTCGATTAGGTTAATTCATTAAAAATGTGATTTTTAACTGGATAGGATAGTCCCGATAGCCTAGACACAACCCTAATAGGGATTAATGAATCGTGATTTGACACCGTCGCCGTGTCACGATTTTCAGACACTTTTCCGCCGACGAGACGATTGGACGAGGCATACCAGGGAGACGACGCGCTCGCCACCACAGGCAAGTGTATCACTTGCGTTCTTGACCATGTTTTGGGCCTTTATCTTGTTAGGATTGTTAATTTAGAAACTTGAGGACCGGACGTGAAATGATAGCGTCCGGGACGCCTTTGATGGCTCAGATTTGACAACGAAATCTGAGTTCAACAACAACAATTTCTGACATCATAGGATTGACATGCGTGTGCATGAGTTATGGACACCCTAGTACAACCCCTTCCTGTTTTGTCGTGTCTTGTTCCTTTCCGTCTGCACAGCCCGCTGGGCAATAGGGCACTCGCCAAGCCAGAGCGAGTGATCCCTTGTACTAGTTCACAGACCGATGGGCAATTGGGCACCTGTCAAGCTAGAGCATGTGATCCCATGTACCGATACACAGCTCAGAGAGCAATTGGGCACTTGTCAAGCTAGAGCAAGTGATCCCATGTCTTGTCACGGTTCTTGGGGTTATGGGGTTGGGTTGAGCGTGCAAGCGGCAAGAGGGATGGATCCCCCTCGAACCGAATAGGCGTGAACCCTTTCGTGTCTTGTCTTGTCTTGTCTTGTATGGCTTCCCGTGTTCCGTCTTGTCTTGACACCTGTAGACTAGTCACGTAGTCCATAGCACTCGCTGTGACTACTACTTGTCTTGTTTACTTGTCCGTTATGTTTCTTTCTGTTGTTAAAAACCTCAGCATGTTAATCAACCAGTAAAACGTTGTAAGTAAATGGTACACTTGTAGCCTGGTCTAATCTTTTCTTGTAGACCTTGCCTGACGTACAGTTCCTTCTTTTGGTGCTGTACGTCAGAGATTGAGCCAGAGTACGTGGAGGAGACTGACTTGCCAGCCGACGCGGAGCCAGAGAGCGTTGATCCCGAGTACGACCCTGAGGAGGATCAGAGCTAGAGACTTTTAGTAGCAGTTTCCAGAGACGTCATTTATTTTGTTGGGTGTGTAGCACCATTATGTTTCTTTGTCTAGGTTGGGTGCTTGCACCATTAGTTTTACTTTCCTGCTGTTGTAGCCCTTCGGGCGTTGAGACTTGGTACTTTTGATATGTTGGAATAAAAAAATGAATTGTTCTTTCTTTTCTTGTACTCTTATTGTTCTGTACTAACATGCAGGGACCTGTACCTTCGTCTTGGTACCACACAGACGCTTATTGGGTCAGGGCTCCTTAGCTCTGGCCTAAGCGGGCCTCGTCACGCTTCGCCTCCGCTGTTTTGGGAAGCGGGGCGTGACATATGCCGTGTTAGCCAAGATTAAAATCAATTGGTCTGAGATTATCTTCAAGAACATCCTTCATAGCACCACTTCCATGAATCCCACTTCCGCACTACACCACGGTCACTACCTCACATATATTTTTATATCCTCTGGATTAGATGTTGAGAGTGATACCCACTTTGTTGAACCCACGACCTTGTCTGATTCGGGTGCTCTCAATCAAATGGGACTCCATGCAGATCCCAATAAGAATTTTGATGATAGTGATGAAGAAGAAGAGGAAGCTCAAGAAAGAGAGCCTATGGTGCAAGGCGAAGCCTCATTTGCTGAAGATATGCCTCATTACATGCTCGCATTCCAACAAGCCGTAATTGCTAAGCTTGAGAAGTTGGAGCTTCATGTGAATAGTGTTAGAGATGAATTGTTTCAAAGGATCAAAATTGTAAGGCAAACAATAAAGGATTGGCATGACATCACTGATGCTCTAATGAATGAATTCAGAGACGAGCTAGAGGAACTCTAGGAGGAGATCAAATGCGGATAGTCTCATATTGCGTTATTGATGTATCTATATAATGTTGAAAAATATTATGGTTTGTAATATTTTGCTACAATCGTGTGATTCTCACAATTTTGTCTTGTGATATGAGAATGTGATGTAATATTTGACTCTCACCCATGGTTTGTTTGTTATGCTAGTACTTGACTTGAATTTTCATGCTATATATTGCATGACATGCTTGTTAAAATCATACTCTTTTGCGTATGTATGACAAAATTGAAAAATCGTATGCAAAAATATACATACACTTCTTATGAGAAATTGTTGAGACGTCTAGAAATATTGCTCAATTATATTGTCTCATTTTTTACACACACTTGGAATTAAATGATGATATTTTTTTACACTTGGTCTGGAGAAATTATATTGTTTATTAATCAATGATATTTTTTTCATACACTTGGTATTACAAAATCATATTGTGTTTATCAAACACTTTGTTATTTATTGCATTTTGCCAATTATTTTTCTTGTTCCTTATGCTACACAATATTTGTGCATATACATATTATATCATAATCTTTACTTTTGTCACAACTCTTACCACAGATACTTGGGGAGAAAAGCTATCCTTCTCATCTTATTTCTTTTTGATGTGATAAAGGAAGAGAAAAGCTCACAATGCATGCTATATAAAATGACACTTGAAATGGAAAATAATATGTAAATTGTGCATATATTATTGCTTATTGCTAACTAGCTTTGATACAGTGGGAGTAGCCTGATCTCCATAGTAATCATGCATCTCGGCGGGGGAGCGCAAGTAATTTTTAGTGTCATATTATTTTCACAGTCTAGATCATTTGTTTTCATCATCAAAAAGGGGCAGAGTGTTGGGAAATTGAGACCCACCCAAGTGGATTTTGATGATGTGCACAAGTGATATAAGAACTAACATATTTGTTTCAAGTGTGAATAGAATCATTTTTATCGCCACGAAGTTTTTGAGCGCATTGTGAAGAAAATCGAAGAACATATAGCCAAGATCAAAAGTCTACTATTGAGCCATGAAGTGAAGAAGATGAAGACTTTGACTTATAAAGCTTACGAAGACTTAAGATCAAGTGGAAACGGCTCACGACAAAGAATGAAGAACAAAGGCTAGTGAAGTGTGTTTGTGTAAGTTGTAGTCTATAAATGTTAAAACCAATATATATTCATTACACACACAAAAATTCTTAAAGAATGGGTTTTAAATATGTTAAACCATATATTATTTAAAAATATTTTTTATAAAATATTTTCATGTGTTTTTGAGTGTAAAAGTCATGTGTCAAATAATAGCCGATTGTCCTCATCAGAGAGCTGACTACTGGCAAGAATATTTTTATCAAAAACTCACTGTCAAAATAATAGCTGACTATTTTCAGAAATAGCTGACTATCTGGGTCAACTTTGACAGATTTGGCAGTTTTTATTTGAATTTAACTAGCCGTTTACTGGTCGTTAGAGGAGACTGTTGGATATTGGACTCCCCGGATTTGGTTTTGGATGATGAACAAACATAAATATAATATGTACTAACACTTTGTGAGCGCAGTTATGGAGATCGTCGCCAAATTCACATGAATAACAATTACGACGTCTCAAGACTTCTCAAAGCACGTGATCGTATGCCTAAAGCTTCGTTGAAGCTTATGGACCTATTTAGAAGTCATGAAGATTCGATTGAAGCTATTGAAGACGGTATCGTCAAGTTTAATTTATAGTCTTTAAGCTTCTTTCGTAGAATGTTAAGCCTTGAGTAGGTCTTACGTTTTAAATCTTCATAACGCTCATATCTTAGCTCTAGGATCTTAGTAGAAGTCCATACAATTCTTCCCGAAGCTTCGCGCTTCGATTCGGGACTTCTTGTGCATGTTAGTTGGTTCAAGAAGAAGAACTGACCGACTAGATGGTGATCTAGTCGGTCAGCCAAGCTTCTTGGACCGACTAGTTCTTCTCAGTTAAATAATAGCTCTTTACTGTTTACAGTTAGTCGGTCTAAGTTGACTCACCGACCGACTAGTTTGTGAACTAGTCGGTCAGTGATGCTTCTGTGACCGACTAGTTGAGCTTTCCCTGAACATGCACATTTTCACTTGAGCTACTGTTTATCATTAGTCGGTCTGTGCTCATTGATCGACCGACTAGTTGATGAACTAGTCGGTCAACTTTTCTTTTTAGACCGACTAGTTTTTTTTACTGTACATGCCAAAATTTTCACCATACTTACTGTTTATTGTTAGTCGGTCTATGTTCATTTGGTGACCGACTAGTTGGTGAATTAGTCGGTCAACATTTGTTCTTGGACCGACTAAGTCTAATTCTTCTCAGACTTCAGTTTTATCTGTTAGTCGGTCCACATTGAGTAACCGACCGACTAGTTGTGAAACTAGTCGGTCAGTGACTCTTCTTAGACCGACTAGTTCCATGTGTCTGTGCTTTGATCTTTTCTCTGTTCACCCATTAGTCGGTTTACGTTAATTGACCGACCGACTAGTTGATGAACTAGTCGGTCGGTGATTGTTCTTTGACCGACTAGTTGGGTTCAGAAAAGAGCCGTTGGAGCCCTAATTGAAACGTTTTTCTCTCTCCCTCTCCTCTAACCTATAAATACTTGTTGGGCTGCATTCATTGCTGCCAAGGCTGATATTAATGCAAGTTTAGAGTTCAAGAGAAATCAATCCAAGCTCATTCAAAGCTCATTCCCTCCATTCATTAATCTCTCCTAACTCTTACTTCCAAAGAGAGATTCATTGAGTGTGAAGCCTTCCAAGCCAAGTGCTTGATTCTAGGTCACCAACATCCCCAAAGCTCTCCATCGCTGTCCTACATCTTGGAGCTAGGGTTTGGTGCCACTTCTTCCTCAAAATCATCCTTGCCCTAATTCGTAAGCAATACTCAAGGCATAGGTATTTTGTTCGGTAAGAAGTTTCTTATTTCATTTCATATTTGATTTGTAAGATTCACTCTCGGTTGTGAGAGTGTGGTTGTGATCCCGGGTTGTGGGAGTCACAAATTACATTTTGTATGATTTGACTTGTGGAGGTTTTTCACAAGTATTTCATAGTGGAAATCTTGAGTTAGGGTTTCTAACTCAAGTATCCGGAGGGGATCCGGGTGGTTGGGACGTAGGATCACCGGGAACAAGTCGGGGAGACTTGGGTGGATCCGAACCCAGTAACATCTCTTGTTAGCGTTGTTAATTTTGTGTTGTCATTCAATTTAAGCTTCCGCAAATTGATTTGGTAGTTGTTTGCATTATAATTAGGAATTATACTCCTTGTTATTTTTAAAGTACTATTCACCCCCCCTCTAGTACTTGTGCAGTAGCTTGTAGGGCATTACATTTGGTATCAGAGCCAGATACACAGCTATGTCTGCCAACGACAACAAGACCGTGCGTCCACCTTCCAACTATGACACCTTCAGGAACCGTGAAGGAGCATCTTCGGTGATGGAAGGACATTCCTCTACGAGGCCTCCATTCTTCAACGGTACCAACTACGGGTACTGGAAATGTAGGATGGAAACCTTCCTCCGAAGTGCATCTTTATGGAGGACTACAATGAAGGAGTACATCGAGCCCGAAGAAGAAGACTTCGAGAAATGGACAACCGCGGAGGTCACCGCGGAGGTAAGCAATGCCAAGGCAATGAACGCCTTGCAATGCGCATTGGAGCCCGAGGACTTCAATAAGATATGCACATGTAAGAGTGCATATCAAATTTGGAACTCCCTCCTCATACTTCATGAAGGGACGAGTCGTGTAAGAGACTCTAAACTCGTAGTTGTAAACAAAGACTACGAAATGTTTCATATGCAACAGGGCGAGAAGATGAAGGAGTATTACGCTCGCTTCGTCGACATCATAAACGAGTTAGAGGCTCTTGGCAAATCCTACACCCAAAAGGAGAAGTGTTCGAAGCTTATCGAAGGACTTCCTTCTTCTTGGGAAAAGCGCACCTTCGCCATCGAGGAAGGTAATGACATGAACAAGTACACCGTAGTTCAACTAATGGGTACTTTAATGTCATACGAGGTACGCAAAGATAGCAAGCTCAAATTGCAGGAAAAGATGAAGTCCTACCTAAAGCAAGACGAGCCAAAGAAGAAGGCCATTGCTTTCAAGGCCACTCCATCCACATCCACATCAACCGATGATGAAGACTCGGAAAACGAGTTGGACTTGGAGTCCATGGCACTCATGGCCAAGAAGTTCAACCGTTTCTTCCGAAAAGGTAACTTCAAGAACAAAGCTAAATTTGGTTCTACTAACGCCTCTTCCTCTCATTTGTGTTTCAAGTGCAATAAGCTGGGACACATGAAAGCGGAGTGTCCCCTCAATAAGCACAAGGAGAAGTGGAAGGCGCCGAAGTATGACAAGTCCAAGAAGTACACGAAAGGAAACAAGAAGGGACTTGTCGGAGCTACCTTCACCGACTCCGATGATTCTTCAAGCGGAGAGTCGGACGATGAGCACGTGGAGCAAGCGCACATGTGCTTCATGGCAAGAGAGGAGCGTGATCAAGGATCCTCCTCTTCCGATGATAGTGATGACGAAGGCAATGATGAGGTAACTATGGATGAACTTAGGAATGCTAACTCTCAATTATGGTCAAAATACACTAAATTAGTAAATAGATATACTAAGGTAAAAGATGACCAAGCTAGCATTCAAACCTCGCCTAAGACTATCATCACCAACAACGACACCGTTGTTGAAGAGTTAAGAAATGAGATTGTTAATCTCAAATCTAAACTTGAACATGTTAGCATAGATGATCCGGAAGAACATAGGATAGCGGATTTAACTTCTCAAAACTCGACTTTGAGTATTGAGAACGAGAATCGTAAATCTCGTGTTTATGTGCTCACATCGCAAGTATCTACTCTAGATACTTCTATGCGTTCTCTCAAAGAGAAATATGAGAACACATTAGGCCGAATCAATAGATTCAATAAGGGTAAGGACCATTTGGATAAAATCCTAAGTGACTTACTCCCGGCCAATCACCACATTGGTTTGGGGTATACGATGGGATGTCCATCCAAATCGGCCACTACTTTTGTTAGGCCAACTTCCGGTGACTCTACGAGTGGTAGCAAACACTCTATTGGTAGTTCATCTACCAATGGTGCTTCCACCTCGTCCACGCCTTCTTTTGGAAAGAAACCCACTTTGGGTGGACCTCCAAAGAAGGGGCATGCTTATATGTACACCAATACCATGCCACGTAGGAACACACGTCCTACTCCACCGGCTCACACATATGATGATTTCTATGCAACACATTCTCGGGCACGTGCACACAATGTGAGACACCATCATGCACGTATTCCCTCACATGCATATGTTCACCCACAACATCATATGAATAATTCTCATCGTGCACCATTCCATCATGTTCCGTATGCCTATCCACAACATGCATCACGTAGAAATCAACGTAGCATGCATGCACCCAATAGGATGAGGGCTCCCAAGATTTTCACAATTTGGAGCCCAAAGGACACAAGCATGGATGAAAAACAAATGTATATGAATGCTTATTTTTCGGATGTTGTGCATAGTAGAAATTATGTGGGGAAGTCTAAGTCCAATTGGACTTGGCTTCCAAAGGTCTAATCTTTTGGACCCAATGACCTTGGGTACCATGATATGAAATTCTCTATCTTTAGGTACTCAAGGAAAAGAAAAAGACAAGGAGCAATAAGTTTAAATTTGGCTCCAAGGGAAATTGGATACTCGATAGCGGGTGTTCAAAACACATGACAGGTGACGCTAGTTTGCTCTCCGGAGTGGTTCCCATAGCAAATGGAAACCGCGTCGTATTTGGAGGCAACGATAGCGGAACCATCATAGGTGTTGGTAAAGTGGGTAACCCTTCTAAACCCCTAATTAGTGATGTTTATCTTGTTAGTGGTTTAAATCACAATCTTATTTCAATAAGCCAACTTTGTGACAAAGGTTACAAAGTTAGCTTTGCGAAAGGATTGTGTCATATTTTAAGAAAAGATAATAATAAATTATTATTTTCCGGAACTCGTCATAAAGACATTTATATTTTGGATCTTCCTAAGTCATATGAACAATGCCTCGTTGCCAACACAAGTGAACAACACTTATGGCATCGACGCTTTGGACATGTGAACTTTGGAACACTTTATAAGCTTTCAAAATTAAATTCCATTAAAGGTTTTCCGAAACTTGTTTTTGAAAAGAAAAGTTTTTGTGATTGTTGTCAACGTGGCAAGCTTCCTAAATCTTCATTTAAACCTAAGAAAAGCATTTCTACTAAACGGCCACTAGAGCTATTACATCTAGATTTATTTGGGCCAACTAGAGTTGCTTCATTAGGAAATGCTAGATATGGACTTGTCATCGTAGATGACTATTCGAGATTTACATGGGTATTTTCATTATGTAATAAAAATGAAGCTTTTGAAAACTTCACAATTTTTGTTAAGAAAGTACAAAATCTCTTAGGAACCACCATTGTCACTATTCGTAGTGATCATGGAGGTGAATTTGAGAATGAGTCTTTTGAGACATTTTGTGATGAAGTTGGTATTACTCACACCTTCTCTTTCCCTCGTGCACCTCCTCAAAATGGAGTAGTTGAGAGAAAGAATAGGACGCTAGTGGAGTGTGCTCGCACTATGCTTGATGATAGCCAACTTGGCCATCAATTTTGGGTGGAAGCGGTACACACCGCTTGCTATGTGTTTAATAGAATACTTTTGAGGCCCGGCACTAAACAAACTTGTTATGAATTGTTGTTTGGTAGGTTGCCTCAAGTTAAACATTTTCGTGTTTTTGGTTCGAAATGTTTTATTAAGAACACGTATGGTAGTTTGGACAAATTCGATCCAAGATCCGATGAGGGGATTTTTGTTGGATATTCTTCGCGTAGCAAAGCCTACCGGATATTCAACAAACGAACCTCAACGATCGAGGAGTCGCTTCATGTCTCATTTAATGAAGGATTTGTTCCAACTAGAATTTCAAATGAAAGTGATTCTATGGATGTTTTATGTGATTCACTTGATAATTCTAAGTCTAATGATTCTATTGATTCTTTTGAGACTAACCCAACTAATGAAGTTGTTGAGAATGTTCCTAGTGATCAAGGTATTCCCAAACGGCTTCATACCGTTCGTGACCATCCTCATGAGCAAGTCATTGGCAATATCCATGATAGTGTCAAGACGAGATCGCAAGTGAACTACTTCGCTCATTGTGCATTTGCCTCCTCGATAGAGCCAAAGAATATTAATGAAGCATGCGAAGATAGCGCTTGGATCTTAGCCATGGAGGAGGAGCTCATTCAATTCGAGAGAAATGAAGTTTGGGAGCTTGTTCCATTGCAATCGAAGAACCACACCGTCATAGGGACAAAGTGGATCTTCAAGAACAAAACCGACGAAAACCAAGTCGTCGTCCGGAACAAAGCTCGGTTAGTTGCTCAAGGCTATCGACAAGAGGAAGGTATTGATTTCGAAGAATCCTTCGCTCCGGTAGCTAGATTAGAATCAATTAGATTATTATTGTCTTTTTCATGTCATAAGGATTTTAAATTATTTCAAATGGATGTTAAAAGTGCATTTTTAAACGGAGATGTCGTTGAGGAAGTTTACGTTTCTCAACCTCCGGGCTTCATAAATGAAAAATTTCCAAATCATGTTTTTAAACTAAAGAAAGCGCTTTACGGCTTAAGACAAGCTCCTCGAGCTTGGTATGATCGCCTAAAGAATTTTCTTTTGGATTTAAATTTTAAAATGGGAGAAGCCGATTCTACACTTTTTGTTAAGCATGCGAATAATGATATAATTTTAGTTCAAATATATGTTGATGATATCATTTTCGGTGCTACTAACTTTGCTCTTTGCGAAGAGTTTTCTAATGTTATGAAGGAACAATTTGAGATGAGCCACATGGGTGAGCTCAAGTATTTCTTAGGTCTCCAAATTCGCCAAATGGACGATGCAATCTTCATCCACCAAACGAAGTATACGGTGGAGTTGCTAAAGCGATTTGGAATGGAGAGTGCTTCCGGGAAAAAGACTCCAATGAGCACGACAACGCATCTCGATAAGGATACGGGCAGTAAGGATGTAGACATTCGTCTATATCGAGGTATGATAGGTAGTTTGCTTTATCTTACCGCAAGTAGGCCCGATATTATGTTCGCCGTATGCGTTTGTGCTCGTTATCAATCTCAACCTAAGGAATCTCACTTAGTAGCGGTAAAGCGTATTTTTCGCTATCTAAGTTACACTTTAGATTTTGGATTACTTTATCCGAAATCTAGCACATATGAGTTAATCTCATATAGTGATGCCGATTATGCGGGATGCAAATCCGACAGGAAAAGTACTAGTGGCACTTGCCATTTTATAGGAAATTCTCTTGTCTCTTGGTTTTCCAAGAAGCAAAATTCCGTATCACTTTCAACCACCGAGGCGGAATATATTGCCGCCGGTGCCGCGTGTGCTCAAGTTCTTTGGATGAGACACACACTTAAAGATTTTGGTATTAATTGTGATACTTGCCCTATCATGGTTGACAACCAAAGTGCAATATGTCTTTCCAAGAACCCGGTACACCACTCCCGTTCGAAGCACATAGATGTCCGACACCATTTTTTAGATGATCATGTTGCTAAAAAGGACATCATTTTAGTGTACGTTGAAACCCAAAAGCAAATCGCCGATATTTTCACGAAACCCCTAAAGGAGGACTCCTTTGTGCGGTTACGTCGAGAATTGGGGATTATGGGTGAATCCGAGATATAGGATTCATGTTTCATTCAATAATTTTGCATACTATTATATTTGGCAATATCTCTTTCATGCTAGAATTATTGGATTTTTCGGAATTTATGTGATATTTTTGATTTTTCGTTCGATTTGTGCGTAATCGTCAAATTTTAAGTTTTCGATGTTTAATGGGGTAGTTTAGATGATTATTGAGAAGTTTTGAGATATATCGTTCAAGCGTTTTAAGGAGAGAACTTGATTATCATTGTTTGGACGCTGTTAGTCGGTATAGGCTCAACCACCAACCGACTGGATATTCATCTAGTCGGTTAGTAGAAGAACTTAGACCGACTAACTCAAGATTATTGAGTTTCCTTTCCATCTTAAACTCTTTAGTCGGTTCATGTTCAGTGACCGACCGACTAGATTGATATCTAGTCGGTCAGTAAATGAACACAGACCGACTAATTCTTGTTAGTTAACTTGGATTCAGCCACTGTTTACAACTAGTCGGTTCAAGCTCATTGACCGACCGACTAGATCGTGATCTAGTCGGTCAGTGCTTGAACTGTGACCGACTAGTTGTGCCAGGGGCTGTTTGGTCATTTGCGAAATCGACCGACTTAAACTCAGTTTAGTCGATCGATTTTCATTCTAATCGATCCATTGTCCCTCTCCCTCAGCTCGAACCCCCGATTCCCCTCAAACCCCTTCGACTTCCGATCGTTCTCCGGCCATTTTCCGGCCGTCTCCGTCGATCTCTGCCGTCGGCCCCTCGTTCTAGGTGATCTCCTCTCCTTCTAGGGTTAGATTTCCTTTCCTAGAGCTAGGGCTTGCTCGGTTTCTAGGGTTCTTAGGGTTTATCTAATATTTTTCGGCTAGGGCTTCTTCGTTTGATCTCTTGTCCCGTGTCTTGCTTCGATTATGGCAAGAACTCGTATTCCGATCACTCCGTCTAGCCCCTCTCCGATGACCGTAGAGCAAAACCCTTCGGATCCCGAGCATCCAACCCCTCCGAAGCGTAGAGCCAAGTCCACCCTTCCTTCGTCGTCTTCGCCTCCTCTCAAGAGGAAGAGGACGACGACCGCTAAACCTAGAGGTCAACCCAAACCCAAGCCTAACCCTAAGGCCAAAATTCTTGCCTCTGCCTCTACGTTCCATACTCCGACCGATTCCGATACGGAGTATAACCCCGAGACCGAGACTCATAGGGAACCCACTCCTCCTACTCATCCCGAGTCTAGCACCCACCCTCGTACGTCTACCCGTAAGCCTAAGGGAAAGGGTCCGATGCCGGTGGGCGGTGTCGATATTTCCTTATGTCGCGATGACCCTTTGTGTCTCGCGGCGTATAATCGTATCGAACATTGCCCGCTGCTTCTGGAGCATTTCGTCCAGTTTAGCGATTTTATAGGGTTAGCTGATCTTCTGTCGTCGTCGGGTCTTCTCGATTACCTTTGATATGACCCGAAGGCGAATCCTCACCCCTACCCTAGATTAGTTAAGCTTTTCTATGCGAATAGGATCCGGGGTCAGTACGATCAGACCCACTCTGTTGAGACGACCGTTTTGGGGACTCCTATAGTCCTCACTGCGGAAATCTTAGGAGAGATTTTGGGTATCTCTTCGTCTGGCCTTCTTCCCTCTGATATATCGGTAGATGATATTTCTTCTCTTGATCATACCATCCTTTCAGAGATTTTCCATCAGATCCCTCCTGCCATGATTGGCGTGCCATCTAAATCATTCAAGCCTAATGCGTGGGTCCTCAATCTGATTCTGAAGTCGTGCTTGCTTCCCAAGTACGGCTCCTCATCTTTACCATCCCAGCCATTTTTGAAGCTTATCTATGCGATCTTCATGGGGAGCTCGATTAATTGGGCTCGAATTATACTCGATAAGATTGATTCTTTCGAGTGTATTCGAAAGACCAATAAATCGGCTCATATCCCATTTCCTTGCATGTTGACCCTCGTCTTTCGTCATTTTCGTGTCACGTTGCCCCGTGACGATGAGCGTCCCCTTGGTCCTCCCCTGAATGCGACGGCCGTCAAGAAATCTCTTGCGGCTCTTCGTCACGTTCAGAGGACGACACCTTCAACGTCTGCCCCTGCCTCTGCCAGTGCTTCTACTGCTCCCTCTGCCACCCTCGATGAGGTCGTTCGGTTGCTTCGTCGTCACGAGTCTCGCTTGGCTCGTACCGAGGAGGTAGTCGACCGTATTGCTCGTCTGCTGGGTGTTGATGTTCCTCCATCTGTTTCTGAGGATGAGGAGTTAGCTGACATGGCTGAGGAGGACGTTGAGGAGCTCGGTCGTGCTTCGACTCGTGCCCCCGAGGGCACTGCTGCTGGTGCTTCCACTTCCGGTGATGCTGTTGCTGTTTCTTCTGCTGGTGCCCCCGAGAGCACACCTGTTGCCGCTACTCCTGTGGTGGATTCTCCGACTGGTGCTCCCGAGGCCACTACGGTTGCTGCTTCAGAGGTTGCCACTTCAGCCGTTCCTCCTGCTGATCTTCCGGACGTCTCTGCTGATCCAGTCACCTCTTCTGCTTCTGCTGAGCCTGCAGTTGCTTCCGGTCCTCCCGCTGCCTCTTAAGTTTCTCCGAGGCCTCTCCTGATACTCATTGGATGATATATCATGTTGAGAGAGTTGTTGGGTAGGATAGTGTGGGTGGCTGTGTCTTTTGGATCTTTTTGATGTCTTTTTGATATTTGTGATGATGTATTTTGATATGTGTGATGATGATGTATTTTTTTTTGTGGGTACTCCGATATTTTTGTCATATCATGATGTATTTTTTTTGTATGTCGGTGATGTACTTTGCTTCATTTCACATATATATATATATATATATATATATATATATATATATATATATATATATATATGCGTCGCTGTTGACATTTCATTATATCGTGCAAAATTTATAATTTTTGTTTTGTCTCTAATGTTCGATTTCGTCGCTCCACGATATTCACTTGGTTTAATAGAAATTTCTTCTATGGAAACATAGAATTGTTTTCCATGCACTAAATTAACCAAGAAATGTTGAAATTGGAGAGTATATTCCATAACTCAATCCGTAATATTGATTTGAGTTTTGATGATTTCGTTTTACGATTTTTCGACGTTGGTAACTTTGACACGCCTTGATTCTATTCTTATTTTTCTCTTTGGTGTCACTTGAACCTTCGTCGTATTCTACGACTCCCGTGCTTTTTAATTTGAGGCCATTGTTGTTGTCGTTGTTATCCTCCCGCTCTTTTTGCTTATGCCAAAGGGGGAGAGATATAATAATAACGATGTGCCAAATGAAAATTAAGAGCATTTTTCCAAGAATCTAACTTGATGTGTTAGATTCAGGGGGAGTTAAGATATATAAATGGATTTTCAAATCCGATATTTCAATAACCTTCATTTGGTATTTCAATAATTCAATAATCGATTCTCATTTAATATACTTCACTCGTCTGCTTGATGCGTATTATTTTTGTTTAAATTGGAATTAACGTGTCATCAATGCAGGGGGAGTAAGTAAATTTCATTTGAATTATTATTTTTGATTATTATTTATGTTGGTTTGTCATCACCAAAAAGGGGGAGAATGTTGGATATTGGACTCCCCGGATTTGGTTTTGGATGATGAACAAACATAAATATAATATGTACTAACACTTTGTGAGCACAGTTATGGAGATCGTCGCCAAATTCACATAAATAACAATTACGACGTCTCAAGACTTCTCAAAGCACGTGATCGTATGCCTAAAGCTTCGTTGAAGCTTATGGACCTATTTAGAAGTCATGAAGATTCGATTGAAGCTATTGAAGACGGTATCGTCAAGTTTAATTTATAGTCTTTAAGCTTCTTTCATAGAATGTTAAGCCTTGAGTAGGTCTTACGTTTTAAATCTTCATAACGCTCATATCTTAGCTCTAGGATCTTAGTAGAAGTCCATACAATTCTTCCCGAAGCTTCGCGCTTCGATTCGGGACTTCTTGTGCATGTTAGTTGGTTCAAGAAGAAGAACTGACCGACTAGATGGTGATCTAGTCGGTCAGCCAAGCTTCTTGGACCGACTAGTTCTTCTCAGTTAAATCATAGCTCTTTACTGTTTACAGTTAGTCGGTCTAAGTTGACTCACCGACCGACTAGTTTGTGAACTAGTCGGTCAGTGATGCTTCTGTGACCGACTAGTTGAGCTTTCCCTGAACATGCACATTTTCACTTGAGCTACTGTTTATCATTAGTCGGTCTGTGCTCATTGATCGACCGACTAGTTGATGAACTAGTCGGTCAACTTTTCTTCTTAGACCGACTAGTTTTTTTTACTGTACATGCCAAATTTTTCACCATACTTACTGTTTATTGTTAGTCGGTCTATGTTCATTTGGTGACCGACTAGTTGGTGAATTAGTCGGTCAACATTTGTTCTTGGACCGACTAAGTCTAATTCTTCTCAGACAAAAGTTTTATCTGTTAGTCGGTCCACGTTGAGTAACTGACCGACTAGTTGTGAAACTAGTCGGTCAGTGACTCTTCTTAGACCGACTAGTTCCATGTGTCTGTGCTTTGATCTTTTCTCTGTTCACCCATTAGTCGGTTTACGTTAATTGACCGACCGACTAGTTGATGAACTAGTCGGTCGGTGATTGTTCTTTGACCGACTAGTTGGGTTCAGAAAAGAGCCGTTGGAGCCCTAATTGAAACGTTTTTCTCTCTCCCTCTCCTCTAACCTATAAATACTTGTTGGGCTGCATTCATTGCTGCCAAGGCTGATATTAATGCAAGTTTAGAGTTCAAGAGAAATCAATCCAAGCTCATTCAAAGCTCATTCCCTCCATTCATTAATCTCTCCTAACTCTTACTTCCAAAGAGAGATTCATTGAGTGTGAAGCCTTCCAAGCCAAGTGCTTGATTCTAGGTCACCAACATCCCCAAAGCTCTCCATCGCTGTCCTACATCTTGGAGCTAGGGTTTGGTGCCACTTCTTCCTCAAAATCATCCTTGCCCTAATTCGTAAGCAATACTCAAGGCATAGGTATTTTGTTCGGTAAGAAGTTTCTTATTTCATTTCATATTTGATTTGTAAGATTCACTCTCGGTTGTGAGAGTGTGGTTGTGATCCCGGGTTGTGGGAGTCACAAATTACATTTTGTATGATTTGACTTGTGGAGGTTTTTCACAAGTATTTCATAGTGGAAATCTTGAGTTAGGGTTTCTAACTCAAGTATCCGGAGGGGATCCGGGTGGTTGGGACGTAGGATCACCGGGAACAAGTCGGGGAGACTTGGGTGGATCCAAACCCAGTAACATCTCTTGTTAGCGTTGTTAATTTTGTGTTGTCATTCAATTTAAGCTTCCGCAAATTGATTTGGTAGTTGTTTGCATTATAATTAGGAATTATACTCCTTGTTATTTTTAAAGTACTATTCACCCCCTCTCTAGTACTTGTGCAGTAGCTTGTAGGGCATTACAGAGACTTTTTGAGAAAATTTCAAGCTGGTTTCAAGCTGATTTTATGCTAATATTTCTCTATAAATAGCTATGATTTTTGAATGTTTAAAACATAACAAGTCTTATTGAAAAGAAATCTCTCGTGTGCAAAAAGTTCTCAAAGCTCTATTCGTTGTTCTCCAATTTTCAAAAGGCTACTGATTTTATTTCTTTTATGCTAATTTTACAAATATTTTTTAGTTTCATTTTAGCCTTTAAATAGCTCTTGTTTTAAATTGAACTCCATGCTTTAAAAGCTTTTTTAGAATCAAATTTCTAGAATATTGCTTTTAAACTTTGTGCTTTAAATTCATATCTTATCAAAGATTAAAAGTTTTGAATATTGATATCTAAAAAGCCCAAGTGCTAATATTTTAGAAGATCAAATTCACGTTATTTCTTTTGATCAATTTTGTGATTATTCATATCTTTTATTTGATCAAAAGGATTTTGCTTTCTTTTAACCACGATATTCACAAATATATACATTGGCTATAAGAATCATTGTATTTCATTTTCAGATCTATGTAAGACTTTGAAGAAGACTTGGAAGTTGTAATTCCCGTCTTATAAGGGAAGTTTTGTGTTGGAAATCCTAGTTAGTTGTAACTAGCTAGGTGTGTGCATGGAAAATCCTAGTTGGTTGTAACTGGGTGTGTGTGCATGGAAAATCCTAGTTGGTTGTAACTGGGTGTGTGTGCATGGAAAATCCTAGTTGGTTGTAACTAGGTGCTTGTATTGTGTGTTGGAAATTCCTAGCGAGGAAAGCTAGGTGCTTGTATTGTGTGTTGCAATATAGTGGATTAAATCTCGAAGGGAGTTGGGGACTTGACGTAGGCCAAGGTTGGGCCGAACCAGGATAAAATTCTCTATGTATGCACCGTGATACACACACACACACACACACACACACACACACACACTAGTCATAACATGTGCACGTGGGCACGGTTTATTTAAGATTTTTCCCAGCGAAATCTTTGTTCCCCAAAACATTATTTCCACATCCAAAATTTAAAAGAACCATAAATTAGCGTAAAAATATTTAGCGGCACATGTATCTTCAGCATGGGTGCCTTCGGTATGAAACAATAAATTCGGCACGGAACAAAAAATACGGCACAGAACAACAAATTCGGCAAGGATGCCTTCGGCACGGAACAACAAATTCGTCATGGAAAAACAAATACGGCGCAGTTGCCTTCGGTGCGGAACAACAAATATGGCTCGAGCGCCTTCGGCGCGGAACAACAAATTCGACGTAGAACAACAAATTCAGCACGGAACAATAAATTAGCATAAAAAATTTAGCGGGCGGGTGCCTTCGGCACGAACGAAATTATTCGATTTGCATCGAAAAGACGATGTGCCCCGCGTTGAGGGAGAGATCATTCTATCTGCAGCAGTATTCGATCTGCAACACTAAGTGCAAGGTAAAAATTTTTTACCAAATGCATTAATTTCATGCACTATGCTATTCCCCAAAAACTTTCATTTCCCAAAAGCTTTTATTCCCCAGGAACTTTTATTTCCCTAGAAATATTTTTCCCTCTAAAACATTCCACACAATCTTATCTCAACCATTCATTTCTCAGGATTAAATATTAGCCCTTTTTCTATCAACCCTTTTGTCCCAGTCAGCTTATCCTAATTAGCCCTATGATTCAAAAAAGGTTGTCAAATGTAATAGAGAGAGAAAGAGAGAGAGA
This sequence comes from Scilla litardierei, assembly GCA_030789695.1. Lineage (NCBI taxonomy): Eukaryota > Viridiplantae > Streptophyta > Magnoliopsida > Asparagales > Asparagaceae > Scilla > Scilla litardierei. Next base: position 138,199,488 of record CM061136.1, read on the forward strand.
GAGAGAGAGAGAGAGAGAGAGATATATATATATATATATATATATATATATATATATCTCTCTCTCTCTCTCTCTCTCTCTCTCTCTCTCTCTCTCTCTCTCTCTCTCTGACTTATTATTTATTGGTTGAATCTTTTTATTTCCGTTGCATCTTATATTCAAGCATATTATATTGTTGATTAGGTACAAATTGAGGCAACTCGATTTGAGAATTAGGCAACTCAGAGAAGGACTTTCATTCAGCCAAAAAGTTTATTATTTGTGACAATCCTATTCAACCCCCTTCTAGTGTTGTCTGCCCTCCACGGAATCTGTCAATTAACTCATAAAACTAAAATAAACTGTCACCAATATTAAATAATTTTAAGCTATTGTAACAGATATAATCAATCATTTTTTATAAAACCGTCCATATAGATTTCAAAAATGGAAATTAATGTGTCACTTAATGTATTTCATAGTAAAAAGTTTTTTTTGCCTAGGTTGTAGGGCTTCGCAAGGCAGAGCAAGTTGCGGCACATGGGGTTGTGCGGGGGTGCTTGTGCGTGTGACTTGGTTGCGTTTCTTTGCCTTGAAGATACAGTAATGCATGGGACTAAGCCTCTTATTAATTTTGTGAAGTTGAGCCCAAAACATATTTAAATTACGCCTTTTTCGATACTCTAACTGATGTGGGACTAAACAATCTACTTTCCTTGATGGTTTAAAGTTTGTCATATAATGATAGAATTTAATTTTGTCATTGAAAGTCTGACCTTTAGTGACATGATTTATTTTCGTCAATGAAAGTCTGACCTTTAGTTACAGGATTTGTTTCCGTCATTGAAAGTCTGATCTTTAGTGACGGGATTTGTTTCCGTGATTGAAAGTCCGACATTTAGTGACTATATTTGTTTTCCTCATTGAAAGTCTGACCTTTAGTGACAATATTTGTTTCTGTCATTGAAAGTTTGTGCTTAATTGACAGGATTTATTTCCATCATTGAAATCCCGACCTTTAGTGTCGGGATTTGTTTCCGTTATTGAAAGCCCAACCTTTAGTGATGGAATTTGTGTCTGCCACTAAAAGTCTGTCATTAAAATTCTATTTTCTTGTAATGGTGGCTATAGGAGAAGGTCCCCACATATTAAAATGAATCGGATCAAAATGGGCAAGAGACGAAGAGATACTTCTATTAAATGGTAAAGAAGAGAATTTTGCCAATTTGCAAACATTACAAACAGAAATATCATAAGGTTTCAAATTCATGAGGCTCCTGATGAAGCCAAAAAAATGTAAGCGAGATGTTGAAACATGACCAAGGCGAGAAGTCCATAAATAAAAGTCAGAAGAAGAACGATTCAAACGAAAAGATGACAAATCAACACTGAAACTTATAAACTCGGGTACATTGAGCTCATACAAAACAAAGAGTCTTCATTTCCTACGACGTGCCCCAATCAACTTCTTGGATTACTGTTATTGCACATAAAAATTGGAATAGAAAAAAGAGACTACATATCCAAATTTACATGATTGACTAACAGAAACAAGACTTAAGATAAGATTTGGAATGTAGTATACACCATGGAGAGACAAGTGAGGTATGAGAATTGACCCAACATCTGCTAAAGGCATGTGTGTGCCATCTGTTGTTTCAATAGACATAGATGATTTAGGAAATAAAGAAACAAACGAGGACAAGTCAGGTGACATATGATAGGAAGCTCCAGAATTTGGAATCCATGATGCAGATGATATAGCTGAGAAACTTGAAGATGACAAACCTATATGTAAGGAGGCACACAATGCATGAGGCTGGGTGGCAAGGAGCTTCTGAAACTGCTCAAGCATATGTGGGTCTATTGACGACGATTGTAATGATTGTTGTGATTGTTGATGGTGGGGTCTTGCTAAGCTTAACAGAATAGGACATTGAGATTACAATGACATTTTTGCTTGAAATAACGGCCCTCATCAGGAGCAACCTTTGAAGAAGACAGACTCTGATTAGGATGTCTTTGTGGTGAATCATCATGTTCTTTCACCGTGGCCAAAAGAAGAACAAAAATAGAGGAAATCTAAGCTGATCTGATTGCACGACCCAAAGAATCAATGCAAGAAATCCACCGATCTAAGAGGAGATAGCAAATAATTGTAGCAAAGATTTATCGGTTCGATGAAAAGAGCAGATATTGATAATGAAATCTGCAACAATCGATGATTCATAAACGAATTCAAATGCAATTGATTCCAATGCAATTCACAAATGAAATTTGCAGATCAACAAATTTTAGTGCAATTGATTCCAATTTCAATGGCCGCTCTGTGTGCAATTCCGATGGTCGTTCTGCGAAGTCGATCAAAAAATTCCAGGCTGATTAAAAATTTGCAAAAATCGAAATATAAAGTCGAACAGTATTGTGGATCTAAAAAAATTGAATCTATGATTCAATATGTAGTGATTAATCAATTAAGCATAATGATTAAGCATAAAGCCAAGCAACGACAACCGAAAACTTGGTAACGCAGTTCGATGCATATACCTAGATCTAGGGGCCATGCCCAGAAAATCAGATTATTCTAATATAATAAATAATGATTACAATCACTAATATCAGATCTATACTAGAAGAAGCATACTCCCCCTCAATACAAACCATGAGGGGTGATCTCAATCAACCTTGTGGAGTAATCTATGCAAGATCCTCTTGCACAACCAACTAGATCAACTCCCTTGATCCCTATGTGCGTAGCCGTCGGCCTCCGTCCCCGGATGTAGAAACCGCAAGATCCCCTTGCACAACCAACTAGAATCAACTCCCTTGATACCTACCTCTGGTAGCCGTCGGCCTCCCTCAGTAGTTCTTTGATCAACTTTCGCAAAAGCCTTGCCCTAGCCGCAAAACCGCATGCCACTTCAATACTTCGCTCCCCCTCAATCACGAAGTAGATATGTAAGGTCGCTCGATAATATCCCTTGCAGATCGACAGCTCACGAATTAAGGAATCACTTCGGGCAATTGGTTCCGCAATATCCTCAACAAGATCTTTCAACCAATATTTTTGGGCCAATATATCTCCAAAGATCATGTAATCATATCTGAGGGATAACCATTTCCTATTGCATCTTCAACCGATCTCATACTTAGCAGCAAACATCAGAATACTAATAAGAGAGCAACAATAATATCTGGAAAAATACGGCTTCAAACTTCTGATGACAATCATTCTTTCCAACCCCCAGCACAGCATGTTGGATCTCATGTTGCAACATAACATTCAACATGTTATACAACATGGCCAATAAACGAGATCACTCATTCCATATTTGCGGATTGATACCTTCAATCACATCTTCAGCAGATCTTATGCATACCAGCATACAACAGAATTTCTGGAGAAGATCTAAATATTAATACAAGATTTGAAACCATCCAGATAATAAATCTTCAACCGCACATATCTTCCGCAGATCTTGTAACCACTATTTTCGGGTAAATAACTTCCTCTTTCATGCAGATATTTTGCCAATATATTTAGGATCACTTCGGGTAAGAAATCACATAGATCAAGGAATCATTTTAACCAATTCGGGTAAAATGATTTGAACAAATCTCATGCGGATATTTTTCCATAAAATAAGGATCTATTTCTGGAAAACAGAACCAATAAATTTCAGCAAATATTTTCTCCCATCAATTAAGGAACTAACTAGATTCCCAAATATTCTCAGCAAATATTTCCTCCTCCCATCAATCAAGAAGCTAATTTGGGTAACAAGGAACAGAAAAATCTCACCAAGATATTTCATCAACCAATTCAGGAACCCCCGAGATTCTAGGCTACAAATCAGATCTGAGATCACCAGAACAAATCTGTAGACCAAAACAGCATTTTTGCATACGAAACCATACACCAGATCCCACATGTTGTACATGATGTTGCAACATAACGTACAACAGGACTGCTCAACCTGTTCATAAACTGTTTTGATTTCACAACCTAAACTCTCTAGATCTAGTGCCACTAATGCCAACATATAGCAACATAAAATCAACTCAACAATCTCCTCCTTTTGCATTATGTGGCACAACCCCAAAGCATGGGCAACAACCAAGCATATTCTCCCCCTTTGAGCCACAATAAGCCAAAGCACACACTTTCCCTTACTAGTAATAATGTAACGGCCACTTTCCGACCGGACGTATGTTAGCGCGTAGTTGTGTTTTGTGTACGTTTTATGTATTAGTTCGTTATTATTGTTGTCCGTAGTTCAGACGGGCGATCGAACCACGTTTTTGCAACCCTCTCGGAGGCGCGAGTGCCCCGGTATTTTCTTTGAAATTTTTGGTCGTCGACAGACCAATCTGCCTTTTCTCATTACTAATTTTTAAAATGTTTTTTTATAAATTTTTTTAAAAAAGGGAGTGTGCGGAATTTTTAAATAACCTCATTATTAAACCTTATTCTAAACCCTAACAATCATAAGCTAATAATCTGTTAGTTTTTTTTGTCACAGACTCAAACTTTTTGAATTGGAATTACAACCGAATCTATCCCCTTAACAACTCAAGAGCCGCACAGACCCAGTGCTCCTCTTTTTTTAAAACCCCTAAAAAACTGTGCATCCTATATTTATAACCCACGCAACTAGCAACCAAGGTTTCGTTTTCTCTCAGCCGCCTTCCTCATTAGTCCACGCACCGAATCTCCTTGCGGCCTCTCCTCCTCCATCACTCACAGGCTGAACTCTGACCACCCTACACAATCGCCAACGGCCACCAGATCTCCTCTCCCTCCTTCTCTCTTCTCTCTCTCTCTCTCTCTCTCTCTCTCTCTCTCTCTCTCTCTCTCTCTCTCTCTCTCTCTCTCTCTCTCTCCCTCTCCCCCCTCTCCCCCCTCTCCCCCTCTCCCCCTCTCCCTTGAAGAGAACGGCCGACAGCCTTGAGCAACTACCGCACCCACCTGATCTCCTGCCCCCTCATCACGGCAGCGAGCTCCGGCCACCTCTCTCAGGCGGAACACCCATCGGACCACCGCGTACGCCAGTCCTCGACAACCCTCTCCTCCTCCATAACACATCAACCCTCTCCCTCCCTTGAAAACGTCGACTGCCTCTCCTACACTAAACTACCGGCCATCACCTTTGCTTCCGGCCTTATCCTCGCATAGCAGGCCGCACGTGACTACCGGTAGCCTGCGGCCTACCCTAGCGGCAGACCTTCCCCCTTCATTCTCTAAACGGGCCGCACCCCTCCTCGCTGTTCACGGCAGCCCCTCTCGAATTGCCGACCTGGCTTTCCCCACTTCTGGCCGTCACTTCACGGCAGCCCCTCAGGCCTGCTTCAGATCTGGCCTCCCCCTTTCTATTTCAGCCACCCCTCTAGACCCGAATCTGTCGGCCCCCTTCGTCTTCACGAAACAGCAACCCCACATCTCGACAACGCCGCACAACTCCCGCAGATCTCACGGCCTCCCGACGTCGCTACACTCCCCTCGCTTCATCCCCATGCTGATCATCCTCCCGATGTCGCGACCTGTTACCGTTGCCGTAGCCGTTCGTTGCACTACTCACAACCGAGGCGACCCCGATGCCGTTACTGTTTCGCTACGCTACCCGCAGTCGAGGAATTAGAGATGACGTGATCCAGCACGGTTTTCCGGACCCGACGTCAGACTCATGCGCGTTCGTCGCACTAGGTTGGTCCTCTCACTCGTAGCAACCCAAACTGTACATCATTGAAAACCTAATTAAAATCGGCAACCTAATCACTAAATTTATTTTTCTGCACTATTAAACCGTTGTAACAGCTAGAATAGATGATCGGACTAATTTGACTGTGCACATAGGATAGAATCGTCGAATAGGTTGAACTTCCGGACTTGACGTGAGAACTGATAGGTTAGCCACGATCAACTTAGAAACTTACCATAATAGAAACTTTCTAAAAACGCGACCTGACACCGTCGACGTGACATTATTTCAGACGGACTTCCGCTGACGAGACGCTTGGACGAGACCCTCCGGGAGGACGACACACTCGCCACCACAGGCAAGTGTATCCACTTGCACTTTTGGCCATGCTTAGGCCTTAGTTTGTTAGAACTTTTAACTGTGAACAAAGAGAACCGGACGTGAAATAATAGCGTCCGGGACGTCCTGACGACTTAGACTTGACGACAAAGTCTAAGCCCGACAAACAACAAATCTTGACACCGTAGGATTGCCATGTGTGTGCGTGCGTGTGGACACCCTAGAATAACCCTTCCTACACTTGTCATGTCATGTCACTGTTACACAAAAAGACTTCGGGAGTTTCAGATGCTCTCCTTGCGGGAGTGATCTCCGTGATACAAAAAGCCTTCAGACGTTTCAGATGCTCTCCTTGCAGGAGTGATCTCCGTGATACAAAAAGCCTGCGGGCGTTTCAGATGCTTCCCGAGCGGAAGTGATCTCCGTGAAACAAAAAGCCTGCGGGCGTTTCAGATGCTTCCCGAGCAGAAGTGATCTCTGGTTTTCTTGTCCTGAGTTTCTGGGGTTGGGGTAGGGTTGAGCATGTGCACGGTAAGAGGGTCTGATCCCCCTCTAACCGTAAGGCGTGAACCCTTCGTGTCTCACGTGTCCTGTCCGTCTTGTCGTGTCCAGTTCTGTCTTGTCCTGTCACCTCTAAGATAGTCCCGTAGTCGGTAGCACACGCTACGACTACTGCTTGCCACGCTTTTACTTTCCTGTTGTGTTACTCCTTTTTGCTACTCTATTGTAACCCCAGCATGCTAATCAACCAGTAAAACGATGTTTAATAGTTCGATACACTTGCGATAAAGTCTTAACTCTTCTTGTAGACTTTACATGAAGTACAGTTTCCTTCTTTGGTGCTGTACGTCAAGTGTTCAGCCAGAGTTCGTGGACGAGGCAGACTTACTGGAGTACGTGGAGCTGAGGACATCGACCCAGAGTACGTACCTGACAAGGACTAGACCTTGAGGTCTGTTAGTCGTCACTTTCCGAGGTTATTACTTTAGTTTGCTTTTAGATAGCTTGTTGCCATGCTTATGCTTCTTTTTAGACTTTGTACTCGCTAAATTTTATATCTCTTATTTTTAATGAATGCCACTTTCTTTCTGTACTTCCTATTGTTTCAAACCTTATTAAATGCAAGAACCTGAAGTTTTTTTAAATGGTACCCCTACATACGCTTATTGGGCCGGGCTTCACAGCTCCGGCCCAAGCGGGCCTTAGTCACGCTTCGCCTCCGTTGTTTTGGGAAGCGGGGCGTGACAGGTTTTAGTTGTGGCCCATGCAGGTCTCGCAAAAAGTTCGGAACAATAAAGAGTACCGCATTCATTTAATATCCATGTACAAGTCTAAATTAGGTAGGAAGACTTAGATAGATATCCAGGTTTGATAGTCAGGCGCCTTGGTTAAAACATAGTCAGACTCGTCTTAGGATACCCTAGTAGCCTCTCACCTGATTCGGACCATGTTAGATTCCTAGAGTCCTTCTATTAGTCGTTCGCTCAGTCCATTGACTTTGGGCCCAGCAGAACGTAACATTGATTCCCTTAGAAACCTTTCCCCGAGATCCTGATTACAGTCTAGCTCGTTAGGAAGTCTTAGTGCTGAGTTATCATGATCTTTAGACGACCCGATAATTAGAACCCCTGATTTCTAGCATCTTTCCGATCATTACACTTCTGTGTTATCAGCCGTAGATTTCCATCATAGCTTTTTCATGAATCTCGTCTTAGGCACATTCATCGTGCGATCACATTTCTTTCCCCCGATTCACGTGATCGCTTCCTGACGATTATCGTCGATCCTTCAAATCTTTCCATATGCCAATTCTGTCTTCCTTTAAAGGTACTTTCGAAATTCATTATTAAATTCTTCCCTCAGTTTAACTTCTTTGAAAACTCTTATTAAATATTTAAAATTTCTTATTTCTGATTGAGTTAAAATTGTTTCGCAAATTTTGAAACCTTCTTGGTCATAAATTTTAAGTTACTGTATCGCACTTATTTTCGAATCGGTATACTTTGTATTTTAGTTTTAAAACTTTGTTACCATTTTGGAAATTCAATATATCATTTTTTTCTAAACTACGAAATTTATTTTTAAGACCTTACCGTACGTGCTTTTAAAATATTTTCTAAACTAAAGAAAACTTTGATATATATATATATATATCAGTCATTCATCGTGATTATACTTCAAAAGAATTTTGTTAAAAAAACTAATTTTTCGTTGCAAAACAAATTACTACATCACTCTACTCTTCATTTCTCCGTCTGATTTTTTTTCCGAGTTGAAATTTTCTACATCGGCTCACTTTTCTACATTTTTTTATATATAATACCATATTTTACACGTAATCTTTCTTTCGTCCTTTAATTATTTTAAACAACATCCTTGTCCCGCCCAACCAGCCATCTTCTTATCACTGCCTTATCGGAACTCATTCTTTCCGATCTTGTTTCGTTTCGCTTTTGATTTCGGTCTCCTTTCTTTTATGTAGACATCATCGCCTGTAGTTGTCTATGTCGTCTCTAGTTAGTAGTGGGCCCAGTGGTTTGTGATGTCGTCGTGGTGTATATATAGGCATAGTGTGTAGACCTGTATAAGTGTGTTATCTTTAAGATCTTGATGATCGTCTCTTATGTCTTGTATGCATACTCAGTGTGATCCATGACATACATATGGAGTTATCTGAATGATGGTATTCATAATTGTGTGGACAACGTCATAGCAGACAAATTCCTTAGACCTAGTTTCCCGTAGTATAGTTTAGCTTATTTTGATGCTTATATATGTTTCAAAACCTAATTGTTTTCTTTAAATCAAATCTCTAAAGTTTTGAAATAAGCACACAAGTTCACAACGCACCTATTTTTCCTCATCCAATACCTCAACCCTACACGTTTTTCCAAATGTTTTAAAAATCTGTCTTTGGCCTTAAACTTCTTCTTCTTCTTTTCTTCGAAAGTGTTATATTTTTTTATTATTATGATATTATTAGCACTAGCTATTATTCTTATAGAATTATGTTGCGGGTAGGCGTAGATTGAGATGAGATATACGGTAGCGGAGATTGGTTGAATTTGAACACAAAGACATTTAAATAGATTTCTTTCGGATGACGACTCGGTGGAGAACTCTGATTTGATGAAATTATGTATAGGAAGATGTGTACTTAATCGATCTGAAACTTGGACGAGTGATAGATAAGAGTAGCTAGGACGGGATAGTATGATTTAGAGTGATCATGAGAATGAGTAGAACATTTAAAGCATCAAGTTCAATTATTAGGTTGACGTGAGAAGATCTTGGAAATAACGCGACATGTTGAGACAGATGGATGTTACGAAGATGGATTTAATATGATTAGGAGATTAGATGATGGGGGTAAGGATAGATGTGGTTCGATGGTTCATTGATTATGGAGAATGGAATTTACGCGTTAATATGATGGAGAATGTATTGGGGGCGAGATGATTGAAGACTGGTAGACGATAATGTGGATTTATAGTTAAGTGCTAGGGTGTGATTCTAGTTGTAGCATTAGCCAGTGGAGAGACGAGTTATGATGGGTTATTGAGGAACGTTGTTTGAAGTTGTAGGATTAGCGATTATTATATGGGATATGAGAGTTGAGGGTATAAGGGTATCCAGATATTATTGTATAAGTGATTCCGAGGGCGGAATCATTCTTTTAGTGGGGTAGAATGTAACGGCCACTTTCCGACCGGACATATGTTAGCGCGTAGTTGTGTTTTGTGTGCGTTTTATGTATTTGTTCATTATTACTATTGTCCGTAGTTCAGACGCGCGACCGAACCATGTTTTTGCAACCCTCTCAGAGGCGTGAGTGCCCCGGTATTTTCTTTGAAATTTTTGGTCGTCGACAGACCAATCTGCCTTTTCTCATTACTAATTTTTAAAATGTTTTTTTATAAATTTGTTTTTAAAAAGGGAGTGTGCGGAATTTTTAAATAACCAAATTATTAAACCTTATTCTAAACCCTAACAATCATAAGCTAATAATCTGTTAGTTTTTTTTGTCACAGACTCAAACTTTTTGAATTGGAATTACAACCGAATCTATCCCCTTAACAACTCAAGAGCCACACAGACCCAGTGCTCCTCTTTTTTTAAAACCCCTTAAAAAACTGTGCATCCTATATTTATAACCCACGCAACTAGCAACCTAGGTTTCATTTTCTCTCAGCCGCCTTCCTCATTAGTCCACGCACCGAATCTCCTTGCGGCCTCTCCTCCTCCATCACTCACAGGCTGAACTTCGACCACCCTACACAACCGCCGCCGGCCACCAGATCGCCTCTCCCTCCTTCCTCTTCTCTCTCTCTCTCTCTCTCTCTCTCTCTCTCTCTCTCTCTCTCTCTCTCTCTCTCTCTCTCTCTCTCTCTCGCCCCCCCCCCCCTCCCTCTCCCTTGAAGAGAACTACAGACAGCCTTAAGCAACTGCCGCACCCACCTGATCTCCGGCCCCCTCATCACAGCAGCGAGCTCCGGCCACCTCTCTCAGGCCGAACACCGATCGGACCACCGCGCACGCAAGTCCTCGAAAACCCTCTCCTCCTCCACAACACATCAACCCTCTCCCTCCCTTGAAAACGTCGACTGCCTCTCCTACACTAAACTACTGGCCATCACCTTTGCTTCTGGCCTTCTCCTCACATAGCAGGCCACGCGTGACTACCGGTAGCCTACAGCCTCCTCTAGCAGCCCCTCTCGAATTACCGACCTAGATTTCCCCACTTCTGGTCGTCGCTTCACAGCAGCCCGCTCAGGCCTGCTTCAGATCTGGCCTCCCCCCTTTCTGTTTCGGCCACCCCTCTAGACCCGGATCTGTCGGCCCCCTTCGTCTTCATGAAACAGCAACGCCACATCTTGACAACGTCGCACGACTCCCGCAGATCTCGCGGCCTCCCGATGTCGCTACACTCCCCTCGCTTCATCCCCATGCTGATCATCCTCCCGATGTCGCGACCCGTTACCGTTGCCGTAGCCGTTCGTTGCACTACTCGCAACCAAGGCGACCCCGATGCCGTTATTGTTTTGCTGCGCTACCCACAGTCGAGGAATCGGAGATGACATGATCCAGCACGGTTTTCCAGACCCGACGTCAGACTCGTGCGCGTTCGTCGCACTAGGTTGGTCCTCTCACTCGTAGCAACCCAAACTGTAAGTCATTGAAAACCTAATTAAAATCGGCAAACTAATCACTAAATTTATTTTCTGCACTATTTAACCGTTGTAACAGCTAGAATCGACGATCGGACTAATTTGACTGTGCACATATGATAGAATCGTCGAATAGGTTGAACTTCTGGACTTGACGTGAGAACTGATAGGTTAGCCACGATCAACTTAGAAACTTACCATAATAGAAACTTTCTAAAAACGCGACCTGACACCGTCGACGTGACACTATTTCAGACGGACTTCCGCTAACGAGACGCTTGGACGAGACCCTCCGGGAGGATGACACACTCGCCACCGCAGGCAAGTGTATCCACTTGTACTTTTGGCCATGCTTAGGCCTTAGTTTGTTAGAACTGTTAACTGTGAACAAAGAGAACCGGACGTGAAATGATAGCGTCCGGGACGTCCTGACGACTTAGACTTGACGACGAAGTCTAAGCCCGACAAACAACAAATCTTGACACCGTAGGATTTACATGTGTGTGCGTGTGTGTGGACACCCTAGAATAACCCTTCCTACACTTGTCATGTCATGTCACTGTTACATAAAAAGCATTCGGGCATTTCAGATGCTCTCCTTGTGGGAGTGATCTCCGTGATATAAAAAGCCTTCGGGCGTTTCAGATGCTCTCCTTGCAGGAGTGATCTCCGTGATACAAAAAGCATGCGGGCGTTTTAGATGCTTCCCGAGCGAAAATGATCTCCGTGATACAAAAAGCCTGCGGGCGTTTCAGATGCTTCCCGAGCGGAAGTTATCTCTGGTTTTCTTGTCCTGAGTTTCTGGGGTTGGGGTAGGGTTGAGCATGCGCACGGTAAGAGGGTCTGATCCCCCTCGAACCGTAAGGCGTGAACCCTTCGTGTCTCACGTGTCCTGTCCGTCTTGTCGTGTCCAGTTCCGTCTTGTCCTGTCACCTCTAGGATAGTCTCGTAGTCGGTAGCACACGCTACGACTACTGCTTACCACGCTTTTACTTTCCTGCTGCGTTACTCCTTTTTGCTACTCTGTTGTAACCCCAATATGCTAATCAACTAGTAAAACGTTGGTTAATAGTTCGATACACTCGCGGTAAAGTCTAACCCTTCTTGTAGACTTTACCTGACGTACAGTTTCCTTCTTTGGTGCTGTACATCAGGTGTTCAGCCAGAGTTCGTGGACGAGGCAGACTTACTGGAGTACGGGAGCCGAGGACGTCGACCCCAAGTATGTACCTGACAAGGACTAGACCTTGAGGTCTGTTAGTCGTCACTTTCAGAGGTTATTACTTTAGTTTGCTTTTAGATAGCTTGTTGCCATGCTTAGGCTTCTTTTTAGACTTTGTACTCGCTAGATATTATATCTCTTATTTTTAATGAATGCCACTTTCTTTCTGTACTTCATATTGTTTCGAACCTTATTAAATGCAAGAACCTGAAGTTTTTTTAAATGGTACCCCTACAGACGCTTATTGGGCCGGGCTTCACAGCTCCGGCCCAAGCGGGCCTTAGTCATGCTTCTCCTCCGCTGTTTTGGGAAGCGGGGCGTGACAAATAACCCGAGCAGTGATCACCTCAGAAGAGATAATAGTTGCTGAGAGATAAGACATGGATGAGGAGGATAGGAATGCACACCTGGATTGTGGGTCTCCAATGGATCTGGATAAAATGCACTAAAATTCCCTTACTAGCAGAAACAGATGGCGTGTCCCGTGTCAAAACATATAACATGAGTAACAGGATAATCAGCTGAACCGGCTCGAGGTGTCGGCTCCAGTGTTATAACATCATCAGTCTGAATAAGTAGCCCAATGATTCTGGTAAGCCTGGTCGAATAACATCTTGTACAAAGTATCAGAGTAGTAAATAGATTCGGGGAAGGAGCTGAAGTTTCAGGAATGACTCTGGCTTTCTTAGAAGTCGGCATTTGAAGAAGAGGAAGTTGGAGAGCTAAATGGAGCACCATGTTGCTTGGCAGAACTATGATGACAACAACAAGAATAAGGAACTTACAGATCTGGCATGGTCTAATCAGGAGCATGTGAAGCTGTAGAGTCACCAGGTGCAGAAGAGATGCATGTTGTGTCCTGTGTCACAGCATGATCCATGACATCAGGTTCAATATGTGCCGATGTTGCAACATTGTGTGCAACATCAGATGCAACAAGAGCATTTGTTGCAACTTCGGAAGCAACACCAGACGTAAAATTTCTAATACTTTTCAGCTAGCCTCCAATAATACAGGTCCATATCTCCAATAGTTAATCCAAAAACTACAAGGGAGACTCTTCAAAAGGCTCCCATATCTCTCTCATTAGCAAATAAATCCTCAGGTACAACGAAATTAGAGGAAGAAAAATATAGCTCACATCTGATAGTAGGCTGCAAGAAAGATGGAACGAAATCCAGAGTAGTAGTCAAGCTCTGAGAGGCCGAAAAGTACCTGGAGAGTTGAAAAACATCGACAGTGTTGACAGAGAAGCTTCGGTGGTCTGCATGTCAAAATTTGGAGACGTGGATGCGGTGGAACCCACGAAGAGGTGAACAAAATTTGGGAACATCTGCGTAAATGGGTGAATAAGCTGTGATAGACAGATCGACGACAGATTGCCATGCTGGAGAGGGTACATGCGAAGATCCGATGGCGCTGGTGGAAGATGAGCGGCGAGAAGAGTGGCGAGGTAATTCTCTGATAATTCTAGAGGAAGATTCATAAGAATTTGGCATAGATTGCTCACATTAATTATCGAGAGGAGATGTCGAGTCTGGTGTCATAATATCTGTAGAAACATCGTTCTGTATTGTATCTAATGTTGCAACATTAGTCAAAACATGAAGTATTTTCTCTAAAGCTGTAGTATTCTTGCTGTATAATTCAGACTTTCTGACCCATTGCTTCTTCATCTTTATATCAGGGTGTCTAATATTTCTTCTTTCTGACCAATGTCGCATGCGACTGAAGCAGTTTCTCTCAGTATGGCCTATGAACTTGCAGTAAGCACACACATGATGACCACCTTTTACACCTCTAGTCAGTTTCTTCTTCTGATCATGGCTCTTACGTTGATCCATTCTCTCAAGTTCTTTAGTAACTTGACTTCTTATTTCAGCAGAAACATTATAGTAAGCTCCTCTATTGTATCCCACTCCAATGCGATCTCCTGAAATCTTCCCTAAGTTCAAGATATCATCTAGCTTTGCTTTTCCAGAGTTCAGCTTATTCAATGTGCACTCAGCTTTTTCTGCCCTGAGACGAACATTTCTGAAGTTGATTTCCAATTCTCTACAGTTTTCCTCAACTTTCAGACCTTTTATTTTGACTTCCTCTATCTCTTTCTTCAGTCTTCATTCTCCTCTTTTAGCACTTTGTTAATATTGCAGATTTGCATCCACTTCTCATACATCATCTGGTATGTTGTTCGGATATCATCGTCACTCACATCCTTATCACTTTCAGCTTCAGAATCTGATTCATTATTATATGTTCTTTCTGATGTTGCAACACTCGAACTGACATTGTCTACATTATTGCCAGATGTTAACCTGATGTTGCAACATCAGATCCAACATGACTGTGAGTGTCACAGTCAGATTGCCTTTTAAGGACAACAGTAAAAGCAACATAGTAGCTGGTGATGTCCTCATCTCTAGCACTCCCTTCAGATTCAACATCGCTCCAAGTGCTTGCTAAGGACTTCCCTTTTTGCTTCTTTAGAGTGTTGGCACATTCAGCTTGTATGTGACCAAAACCCTTACATTCTCTGCACTATATCCCTTTTCCTTTATTATTCTGATCATACATCTGAGTCAGACGACTGGTGTTCTTACATGCAGAGGGATGATTTGGCCGTGCCACATTATTACCAGATCTGAAGTTTTGACCCTTGTTGCTTATCTTTTTCATCATTCTACTGAAATTCTTGGTCAGGGAGGTAATGTCATCTTCTAACTCAGACTCATTATCTGACTTAGAGACTTCATGAACTTCTGCTTTTAGGGCAACCCATTTGTCCCTCTGATTCTGCTTCAGATTCATTTCATAGGTCTGAAAAGATCATATGAGTTCATCCAGTCTCATGGTGGACGTATTTCTGGCTTCCTTAATGGCCGCAACTTTGGCTGAGAATTTGTCTGGAAGAGATCTCAAGGTTTTCTCAACTAACTTCTTTAGAGAATATTTCTTCCTAAGCTAGAAGGCCTGATTGGTTATATCTCCCAACCTCCCATTGAATTCGACAACAGTCTCATCATCATTCATCCTTAGATTTTCAAACTGAGAAGCTAGCATCTGGAGTTTATAAGCTTTTACCGTACTTATTCCTTCATGAACATTTAGAAGAATATCTCATGCTTCTTTGGCATACTCGCACGTGGAGATCAACTTATACTGTTCTTCATCGACCGCGGTAAAAATAGCATTCACGGCCTTTAAGTTTCCTAGAGCTGCCTGGTCTTCTTCTTGGCTCCACTCTCTTGATGGCTTGAGTTGTTCTTTGCCCTCTTTGTCGACTTCCCTCGGAGGAGTCCATCCTTCAATCGTGGCAACACATGCCTTCTCATCAAGAGACTTGATGAAGGCACGCATCCGAGACTTCCAGTATGTATAGTTTGTACCGGTGAGCAATGGAGGACGAACAACGGAGGCACCTTCTTGTGTAGTCGTGATTCAAGTACTGAAATCCAAGATCACACCCTCTTTGATAACAAAGTAACACGGGTGACCTGCTCTGATACCAAATATGATTCAGTATGTAGTGATTAATCAATTAAGCATAATGATTAAGCATAAAAACCAAGCAATGACAACCAAAAACTTGGTAACACAGTTCGGTGCACACACCTACATCTGTGGAGCCACACCCAGAAAATCAGATTACTCCACTATAATAAATAATGATTACAATCACTAATATCAGATCTATACTAGGAGAAGCATACCCCCCTCAATACAAACCGCGAGGAGTGATCTTAATCAACCCCGTGGAGTAATCTATGCAAGATCCCCTTTCATGCAAGATCCCCTTGCACAACTGACTAGATCAACTCCTTTGATCCTTACGTACGTAGCCGTCAGCCTCCGTTCCCGGATGTAGAAACCGCAAGATCCCCTTGCACAACCAACTAGAATCAACTCCATTGATACCTACCTATGGTAGCCATCAGCCTACCTCCTGGAGTTCTTTGATCAACTTTTGCAAAATCCTTGCCCTGGCCGCAAAACCGCACACCACTTCAATACTCCGCTCCCCCTCAATCACAGAGTAGATATGGAAGGTCGCTCAATAAAATCCCGTGCAGATCGGCAGCCCACAAATTAAGGAATCACTTCGGGCAAGTGGTTCCGCAATATCTTCAACAAGATCTTTCAACCAATATTTGTGGGCCAATATATCTCCAACAGATCATGCAATCATATCAGAGGGATAACCACTTCCTATTGCATCTTCAACCGATCTCATACTTAGCAACAAACGTCAGAATACCTATAAGAGAGCAACAATAATATCTGGAAAAATACGGCTTCAAACTTCTGATGACAATCATTCTTTCCAACCCCCCAGCACAGCATGTTAGATCTCATGTTGCAACATAATATTCAACATGTCATACAACATAGCCAATAAACGAGATCTCTTATACCCTATTTGCAGATTGATACCTTCAATCACATCTTCAGTAGATCTTATGCATACCATCATACAACAGAATTTCTGGAGAAGATCTAAATAATAATACAAGATCTGAAACCATCCAGATAATAAATCTTCAACCGCACATATCTTCAGCAGATCTTGTAACCACTATTTTTGGGTAAATAACTTCCTCTTTCATGCAGATATTCCGCCAATATATTTAGGATCACTTCGGGTAAGAAATTCCATAGATCAAGGAATCATTTTAACCAATTCTGATAAAATGATTTAAACAAATCTCAAGCGGATATTTTTCCATAAAATAAGGATCTATTTCTAGAAAATAGAACCAATAAATCTCAGCAAATATTTCCACCCATCAATTAAGAAACTAACTAGATTCCCAAATATTCTCAGCAAATATTTCCTCCTCCCATCAATCAAGGAGCTAATTCGGTAACAAGGAACAGAAAAATCTCACCAAGATATTTCATCAACCAATTCAGGAACCCCCGAGAGTATAGGCTACAAATCAGATCTGAGATCACCAAAAACAGATCTGTAGACCAAAACAGCATTTCTGTATATGAAACCATACTCCAGATCCCGCATGTTGTACCTGATGTTGCAATATAACATACACCATGACTGCTCAACCTGTTCATAAACTGTTCTGATTCCACAAACTAAACTCTCTAGATCTAGTGCTACTATTGGCAACTTATAGCAACATAAAATCAACTCAACAGAATCAACCAAAGAGATTTTGCAAAATTGGAGGCTTCTTTGAAAATCACTTAAATTCGATGCATAGGTCAAAACTTTGACCTACCAAAATCAATTAACTTTGACCCAAAAATCAATAGTTTATGCAAATATCAAAAGATCACAGAGCCAAAATTCAAGCCGAATTGCACAAAGATATCAAAAGATCACAAAGCCAAAGGCGAACTGCATCTTATCTGTTGATATGGAGTACCCTGGTGATCCGCACGATCTGAGTCCGAGTTGTTGGAATTAAAATAGGTTCGGCAGCAGATCACGAAACCTTGGCGATCTTCTTTATCTAATAGATGAGGAGTCCGTTTGGAAATTCTTCGCCACATGTCACCCTCGAGTATATGATTCAACAGGAATCACACAGGAGGACAAGGGGCTGAACTATCTCTCGATCTATGTAGGTACCAGAAGATCACATAACCGAATGCACAAAGAAAGAAGATCACCAAGCTGACCGACCAAAATCACCGAAATCACCAAAAATCACTAAAAGATAACCGAGCAAAATTTGATCGGAATCTGATCAACCAAAATTGCATCCACAAAAGATGTAGGAGAGATTCTGTAAGGATCACCTTACCCTTGCAACACTAACAACAACACACTAGAGAGGGGGTAAATAGTGTAATGGCAATAAATTGTGCAATTAAAATTAAACTTGCAAATGCGGAATAATAAATGCAGGAGGAATTAATCACCAGAATCAAATCAAACGCAAACACAAGAATATACCCTGGTTCCCAAAAACTTGGGTACGTCTAGCCTCACCAATATTCACTATACTTTCCACAAAGAGAAGTGAATACAATCTCACAAAGAGATACCTCACCTAGAGGATTTTTTCCTACACAAGAACCAAACCAACCCTACACAAGGGTCAAACTCCTGCCTAGAGAATTACTAACTCCCACTCAGAGAATTAGGGTTATCCCTACACTAGGACACCAACCTCCCACAAAGAGAGTTACTCCCACAAAGAGAGTAATTCCCACTAAGAGAATATCTAATTCCCACTAAGAGAATTACTCCCACAAAGAGAGTGACTAATTCCCACAAAAAGAATTAGTGAACCAACGAAACACAAAGTAAAACAAATACTCTTACATATGCCTTGAGATGTACTTACTTATAAATGAATGCAAGGCATGGAAGAGGATCTCTAAGTGTTGAGATTTGCTTGAAATCACTTGGATGATTTTCCTTGAGCGTGACTTCAATGCATGAAGAAGATTTAGAGCTCTAAGAGGGAAATGAGAGAGTTTGAGAGTGGTTTATATAATCTCTAAATATTTTCATTAGCATCAAGAAGTTCCAATGAACTCAACCCTCTCATATATATATGAACCCTATAGGAACTCTCAAAAGACAAGAAAACAGCTAAAAACAAAAAGCTGCAACGGCTAGATTATGGGCAAAAACGTCACTGACAGTCGACTGATGAACAAATGACAGTCGACTGTCCAACGACTAAATAATTCCGAATGACTATAATTTGATCTACGACAGTCGATTGATGAAGACGATACAGTCGAATGTAAACAGGACAGGCGCGTGTAAATCCTTCAGCAGGCGACTACTGCAGTCGATAGAATATAACAGAGAGATGCACTCTTTTGCACTATTTATAGACAGGCGACTGATGGCCAGTATACATGCGACTGTCAAATGGACATGCGACTATAAATACTAAACCAGTCGACTGACTAGCATACTGGGATGAAGCCCAGACAATACGAGTTGCGCAGAGTCAACTGATGAACAAATCACAGACGACTGTTGGAAGACATGCGACTGTAAATTGACCGACAGTCGACTGTTTCATAAGCTGAAGTATGGGTCAATCGAAGGATGAGTTGAGCAGTGCACCACAGTTGACTGTAGAAGGCTCGACAGGCGACTGGAAATCACCCAGTCGACTGTAAAACCTTCACCAGCCGACTGTTGTAGAGCCAGAGACTCCAAATGAGTCTTTGGGCAAGATGAGCCTATTAGGTTGGATTCTATGATAATTCTAAGGCTTACTAAGATGATTAAATACATATGCATGAATGAGTAGACCATCTAACAAGGCATTACATTAAATCTAGACTAAAAAAAGAGAGAAAGCAATATATGTAATGTTACATAGATTACAATACTTTCCTTAGAGTCTATGGCTTCAATCTTGATGCCTTGATGCTCCCCATCATCTCCTAACTTTGGCACCCCTTGAGTCCAAGCTTTGGCCCTTCTCCACTTGATGTCCATCCTTGCCCCATGTGTTTAGTCTCCAAAAATGATATTCTTGAAATGTAACTAAGAGACTAAACCAAGAGAGTCATTAGCAACAACATAATGTTGTGATCCTCATCAAAATAACATTGGTATGAAACACCAATACTCAACAATCTCCCCCTTTTTGATGATGACACACATTATGTAAAATATAAAGAAATAAGGCACAATGCTAATGAGCTCCCCTACTTATATGCACCAATTGTAAATACTCATTATACCAAGTGAAATAATGAGAAACAGATGGTGACATATACTAGGCATGGATTTCATAAACCAATTGCAATAGAAAACAATCATGCAAACCTTAATGGTTTATTCAATCCCACATATCTCTCCCCATAAATATATCTCTCTCCGAATATGCATATGTAAGAAATACAAGATTTACATAATGCATATATCTCTTCCCCTTGACATCGTCCAAAAGGTGGACATCAAAAATATCCCCCTTGTCATCTTAATCAAAGATGTGACAATATGCAAGAGTAAAGAAATGTATGATACCAAATTATAAAAAATTCAATGGGTATCAATCACTATCCCATGCCCCCCTAAATCATAGAAATGGTCAAATTTTGACTTCCAAGATCTAATACCAATTGTAAAGTAGGAGATAAACAATCTCTAAAAATTGAGATAATACCAATTGTAGAAAAAGAATCTTGAAAGATAATCCTCTTTACCAATGGTTAGACATAATAGGAGCCATGGGCCCTAAATGTATCAAGGCAATAGATATGGAAAGATCAAGCTTCAATGATACACAATGATATTGCCAAGACAAAATATAACATGTAATATGCGGGCAATATCCAAGGGGTTGAGTTTGAGACCAAACTAATCAATTGAGACACCAATTGTGAAACAATGATACCAAAGACAACCTGGAATGAGAGTCAAAATATGTTTTAAAATAATTTTAAATATATAACATATTAACTTCCTCATTGTCATACATATGGATAAATGAATGCATGCTTGGCAATGTCTTCCCCAAGGTCCCATTTTCATGAACAATAAATTTGAAAACATTTTCAAAATCATGAAACACACACAAATAATGGGTATGCTAAAAATAAACATTTAAGCACAATACCCATGCAATATGCATATGTGTGAGGAACCTAAACATTAGGAAACCAAACCCAAGAGGAGTTTGATTTCCTAATGTAATCACATGATGTGATCACATCTCTAACTAGAGATTTGATGTAACTATCCCTCTCTTGCACACTAACCTTAGTGGGAATCTATAAACTCAAAGATTTCCTAGGCAAGGGTTTTGCCTTTGCAAGAGGGATGGATGTGGCATGCATAGGTGTAGAAAATATATTCTTAGCATGCATAAAGTGATGATTTTGCTTCTTAGCAAAAAAATGAAGAGTTTTCATTTTTCCTCACCACCTTTGATTTACATGCTTCTTGTTGGTGTTATTGTTATACAAGAGAGAATGGTGATTCTTCTTAGGTGATTTAGCAATATTTCTTGTATTTGCATCATAAGAGGAATTAGAGGTGGGTTTGGATACCACATTTTGAATATATCCCAAGCCTCCTCTATGGTTTACAGGCTGTTGTTTTTCAAGCAAAACGTGGAGTGAATCCCTAGAATAAACAAAGCTTTTGAGCTTATAGGATTCCTCTTCACATTTCAATATAAGTTGTTGAATGCGAGTTTCTAAGCTAAGGTTTTGAGTTACTAAATTATCATTAGACATGCTCAATTCCTTAACTTGAGAGAGAAGTGAGTCTCTCTCACTAGTGTCACAAATATGCTTATCATTATTGTTTACACTAGCAAATTCTATTTCATGCAATATACTCTTAGCAACCTTATATTTTGCTTTTAATTTATTGTAAGAGTTTATGCACTTACTAGCTTCTTCGGAGACCATATCGAAACGATATTCGAGCTCCTCGTATGAGATCTTTTCCTCAGTCTCATCATCGTCTTCTTCCTCTCTAGAGCTTGACGATGACTCTTCCCCGATTTCCATGATGCACAATTCCTTATAAGAGTTGAGCCATGCTTCTAACCCTTCTTCATTTGAGCTAGAGGGGATTGGTGAAGAAACATCAATTGCCGCAAATCACGCGTGAGCTTTCTCCTTGTCATCCACTTCTTCGTCACTTGATGTATCCTCACTCAAGTCATCAAATGTACCGACAAGCCCCTTGTGGTTCTTGAACTTGGACTTCCCTTTCCAATGCTTCTTTCCTTTACCTTTGTAAGTTTCTTTGTTGGGTTTGGAAGGGCATTCGGTGGATAGATGACCTTTTCCACTGCAAGTGTAACAAGTAGGAACCTTGTTCGAATTGGAGGAAAACTTTGACAAATATTTACTTTAGTTTCCCTTGAGGAATGCCTTGAATTGTTCGGCAAGATCCTCAATTTCTTCTACACTAGCCTCTTCTTGTTCATCTTCTTTACTAGGAGCTTCTTGATGGAATTTCTTCCTCCACTTGATTGGCTCCTCCTTGGCATGGAATGCAACCTCCTTTTGCTTCTCCAGCTTCTCGGGCTTGGATGGTTGAATCTCCTTCTTGTGTTGAAGCTTTACTTCATATGCCATGAGATTTCCAATGCACTCCTCAACGGTGTATTTGAACATGTCATATGACTCCAAAATTCTGTTGGCCTTTGACTCCCAATGAGATGTGAGAGAGTCAAGTATCTTCTATATACGATCCTCTTGGGAAATCATCTTCCCAAGTTCCTCCAATGCGTTCACGATATCTGTGAACCTTGTGAACATCTCTGAAATGCTTTCTTCTTCCTGCATCTTAAACATTTCATATTGATCTAAACACAGTTTGTTTTGATTTCTTTACCTTTGAAGTCCCTTCATGACATATCTCCAAAGTATGCCAAATTTCGTTGGCCGTTTTGCACATAGAGATGAGGTTGAACTCATTTGCAGTTAAGGCGCAATGTAATGCATTCATAACCCTTGCATTGAATTTGATCGAGTCCTTCTTGTTGAGTATTGATTCCCCGGATTTAGTTTTGATGATGAACAAATATAAATATTGTGAACTAACTCTTTGTGAGCGCAGTTATGGAGATCGTCGCCAAAATTCTATGAACATCAAAAGCGACGTCTCAAGACTTCTCAAAGCACGTGATCGTGTGCCTGAAGCTTCGTTGAAGCTCTAGGATCATTATTGAAGTCAATAGATTCAGATTGAAGCTTTTGAAGACGGTTCGTCAAGGTTTATTTATTGTCTTCTAGCTTCATCGTATAGAATGTTAAGCCTTGAGTAGGTCTTACATTATTAGAGCTAGGATTATCATAGAAGCCCATAGAAACTTTCCCGAAGCTTCGTGCCTCTTTTCGCGGCTTCTAGTGCATCTTAGTTAGTTCAAGAAGAAAAACCAACCGACTAGATGGCAATCTAGTCGGTCGGCAATCCTTCTTGAACCGACTAGATCTCCTTGCTCAACTCAGCTCATTCACTGTTGACCAATTAGTCGGTCCAAGAAGGTTTACCGACCGACTAGTTGTCAAACTAGTCGGTTAGGAATCCTTCTTAGACTGACTAGTTAAGTCTTTCATTTCACAGCCTGAGCTACTGTTTATCGTTAGTCGGTCAAAGAACAATCATCGACCGACTAGTTAAGAAACTAATCGGTTGGAATTTGTTCTTAGACCGACTAGTTCTCCTAGTAGACAGCCTATCGTATTTCAACTCTTAGTCGGTCAAAGAAGAATCACCGACCGACTAGTTGCCAAACTAGTCGGTTGGCAAGTCTTCTTAGACCGACTAGTTCTATCGACCTGAACTTTATATTCTTGGCTGTCATCCTCTTAGTCGGTCCATGAAGAATCATCGACCGACTAGTTGAGAAACTAATTGGTCAGTGATCCTTCTTAGACCGATTAAGCTGCTTCAGAATAGAGCCGTTGGAGCATTTATTGCACGAATCTTGCTCTCTCTTTCTCTCTATCCTATATATACTTGAAGGGCTTCTTCAAGGATATCAAGGCTGATATTCTTGAGGTTTAGAGAAATCAAAGAGGAGCCATTCAACTCTATTTCAAAGCTCTCTCTTCTCACAAGAGTCTCTCCCTCAACTTCTTGAGCCATATTTCCTCAAGAGAGATTCTCTCCATTGTGAGCCTCTCAAGCTAAGAGCTTGATCCAAGGTCACCAATCTCCACCCTAGGCTTCTATTGCTGGTCAACTTCTTGGAGCTAGGGTTTGGTGCCTTCTTCTTCTTCAAAATCCTCCTTGCCCTAATATTGGTAAGTTTACTCAAGGGATAGGATTTTGTTGGTAAGTATTTCATATTTCATTTACTTTGATTGTAAGTTGTTCTCTCGGTTTGTGAGAGAAGGGTGTGATCCCGGGTTGTGGGAGTCACATGTCATTTGTGTATGATTTGGTCTTGTAGAGGTTTTTCTACAAGAATTTCATAGTGCAAAGCTTGGGTTAGTGGTTTCTAACTCAAGTATCCGGAGGAGATCCGGGTGGTTGGGACGTAGTATCACCGGGAACAAGTCGGGGAGACTTGGGTGGATCCGAACCCGTTATATCGTTTTGTTTGCATTGTTTAATTCTTGTTGTTTGTAGTTATTCCGCATTGTTGTTTGTGTTTTGCACAATAATTAGGAATAACACTCTTGATTATTTTAAAGTACTATTCACCACCCCTCTAGTACTTGTGCAGTAGCTACACAGGGCATTACATTTGGTATCAAAGCCAAGTTCATAGCTATGACAGACAACGACTACAACGTCTTTAAGAATCGTGAAGGAGCTTCTTCGGTGATGGAAGGACACTCCTCAACTAGGCCTCCCTTCTGAAACGGTACCAATTATGGGTACTGAAAATGCCGGATGGAAACGTTCTTCTGGAGCACTTCACTATGGAGAGCCACGTTGACGGAGTATGTCGAGCCCGCCGAACAAGATTTCGCGAAGTGGACTACCGCGGAGGTCGCCGCGGAGGTAAACAATGCCAAGGCAATGAATGCCTTGCAATGTACGTTGGAGCCCGAAGACTTCAACAAGATATGCACATGTAAGAGTGCATATCAAATTTGGAACCAACTCCTCATCTTGCACGAAGGAACGAGTACGGTAAAAGACTCTAAACTCGTTGTTGCTAACAAAGAGTTCGAATTATTTCACATGGAACAGGGTGAAAGTATGAAGGAGTACTATGCTCGCTTCGTGGACATATCCAACGAATTGGAAGCTCTTGGGAAGAACTATACCCAAAAGGAGAAAGTCGCGAAGATTATTAACGGACTTCCTTCTTGTTGGGAAAAGCGTACCTTCACCATCGAGGAAGGTAACGATATGAATAAGTATATTGTCGTACAACTAATGGGTACCTTGTTGTCTTATGAGGTACGCAAGGACAGTAAGATCAAGATGCATGAAAAGATGAAGTCTTACTTGGAGCAAGACGTGCCAAAGAAAAAGACGATTGCATTCAAGGCCGCTCCATCTACATCTATCGATGATGAAGAATCGGAAGACGAGTTGGACATAGAAGCTTTGGCCGATTTGGCAAAGAAGTTCGACCGATTCTTCCGAAAAGGTAAATTCAAGAACAAAGCTAAATTTAATTCGACTAATGCATCCGCTCCTGTGTGTTATAAATGCAACAAGCCAGGACACATCAAGCTGGATTTTCCTCTCAATAAACACAAGGATAAGTGGAAGGCACCCAAGTACGACAAGTCGAAAAAGTACAAGAAAGGGCTTGTCGGCTCATTCACCGACTCCGAAGAGGACTCCTCAAGTGGACAGCCGAATGATGAACAAGTGGAGAAAGCAAACATGTGCTTCATGGCTAGAGAAGAACATGATCAAGAGTCCTCCTCCGATGAAAGCGAGGATGAAAGCGAGGATGAAGGCGATGAGGTAACTATGGATGAACTTAGGTTAGCTAACGAACAACTTTGGCTTAAATTCTCTAAATTGGCTAATAAATATATTAAGACTAAAGATGAGCTAACTAGTCTCTAAACCTCACCTAAGCATATCATCATCAACAACGACACCGTTGTTGAAGGTTTGAGAAATGAGATCGTAAATCTCAAATCTCAACTTGAGCATGTTCATATTGAGGATTCGGAAGAACACCAGATAGCAGATTGGATTTCTTGAAACTCAACTTTGAGTATTGAGAATGAGAATCTCAAGTCTCGTGTTTATGTACTCACATCGCAAGTGTCCACCTTGGATGCTTCTATGCATTCTCTCACCGAGAAGTATGAGTACACATTAGGCCGAATTAATAAATTCAATAAAGGTGAGGGCCATTTGGATAATATCCTAAATGACTTACTTCCGGCCAATCATCACATTGGCTTGGGATGTAAGATGGGAGACTCATCCAAATCGGTCACGACCTTTGTTAGGCCATCTTTCGAAGCCTCAACTAGTGGGAGTAAACACCACATGGGTAGTTCTTCTACCAATGGTGCTTTCCACTAGGTACACACCCCCGTTTGGAAAGAAACCCACTTTGGGTGGACCTCCAAAGAAGGGTCATGCTTTCATGTATACCATGCCACGTAGGAACACACCTCCTACTCCACGTGTTCACATGTATGATGATTTTTATGCTCCACATCCACGAGCACGTGCACACCATGTGAGACACACTCATGCACGTGTTTCTCCACATGCATATGTTTATCCACATTACTATCATATGAACAATTACCATCATGCACCATTTCATCATGTGCCATATGCCTATCCACGACATGCATCACGTAGAAATCAACAACGTATGCATGCTCCCAATAGGAATAGGGCTCCCAAGACATTCACTATTTGGGGCTCAAAGGACACAAGCATGCATGAAAAACATGCATATATTAACTCGTATTTCATGAATGTTGTGCATAATGATGATTTTGTTGGGAAGTCTAAGTCCAATTGGACTTGGCTTCCAAAGGTCTAATCTCTTAGGACCCAATGTCCTTGGGTACCATGGAATGATATTCTTATCTTCAGGTACTCAAGAATAAGAGAATGAGCATCAAGTCAAAATTTAGCTCCATATTATGTTTTCTAGGTTCAATCCACTGTGGGATACCAACCCTACCAACTCCGTGATTTGCAAAGATTTTTTCATTCAAATGGAGTTGATGGTGCTTAAGTGATGCACCAAAGTAGGGGGAGCTAAATGTTGTAAGTATATTCTTACTTTTGGTATCCATGTGTGTTGAATTCATGTAGATGTCACTTTGTATTTTAGACTATCTCATGCACATCTTGATGCTAGTTTTGAGCTTATGTTATAATTCTTATCTTTCGTATGCTCATGGCATTCCATGTTCTTTATTGACTCATTTTGTGAGTATCTCTTTTGGAATGCATGCTAGTTCTAGAATTGTGTATGCCATAAGTTGTATGAAGTTTCTATCTCTATTTTGGCATAACAATTTTGTATGATGTGTACATCATGTTGCCATTTGTTTCGTATGCACATTGTATTTTTGTTTCTGATATTGACTTCATCGCTCGTCAACTATATTGGTTAAATAGATTTACTTTTATGAAAACATAGAATTGTTTTCCATGCACTAAATTAACCAAGAATGTTGATATTGGAGAGTATGTTCCATAACTCAATATATGAAATTGATTTAAGTTTTGATGATTTCGATTTTCGACTATAGTCTCGTTGGCACGCTTTAATTTTCTTCGGTATTGTACATTTGGTATTTTACATTGGTGTCATTTGGACCGTGGTCGTATTCTTCGACTCTCGTGCTTTTATTTTAGCCATTGATGTTGTCGTTGATCTCCTCCCGCTCTTTTTGCTAATGCCAAA
Organism: Scilla litardierei; assembly: GCA_030789695.1. Classification (NCBI taxonomy): domain Eukaryota; kingdom Viridiplantae; phylum Streptophyta; class Magnoliopsida; order Asparagales; family Asparagaceae; genus Scilla; species Scilla litardierei. The sequence continues at coordinate 138,227,161 of CM061136.1, forward strand.
GGGGGAGAGAATTAATAATGACAATATGCTAACCATGAATCTAATTTGATATGTTAGATTCAGGAGGAGTTAAGATATAACAATGGGTTTAGATCCTAAATTGCAATAATAGGATTCATATTTTATATCTTTCCTCGTCTGCTTGATGCGTATGGTTATTATTCAATACGGAACTAACATGTCATCAATGCAGGGGGGAGTAAGTAAATTTCATTTGAATCATTATTATTGATTATTATTTATGTTGGTTTGTCATCACCAAAAAGGGGGAGAATGTTGAGTATTGATTCCCCGGATTTGGTTTTGATGATGAACAAACATAAATATCGTGAACTAACTCTTTGTGAGCGCAGTTATGGAGATCGTCGCCAAAATTCTATGAACATCAAAAGCGACGTCTCAAGACTTCTCAAAGCACGTGATCGTGTGCCTGAAGCTTCGTTGAAGCTCTAAGAGCATTATTGAAGTCAAGAGATTTGGATTGAAGCTTTTAAAGACGGTTCGTCAAGGTTTATTTATTGTCTTCTAGCTTCATCGTATAGAATGTTAAGCCTTGAGTAGGTCTTACATTATTAGAGCTAGGATTATCATAGAAGCCCATAGAAACTTTCCCGAAGCTTCGCGCCTCTTTTCGCGGCTTCTAGTGCATCTTAGTTGGTTCAAGAAGAAGAACCAACCGACTAGATGGCAATCTAGTCGGTCGACAATCCTTCTTGAACCGAATAGATCTCCTTGCTCAACTCAGCTCATTCACTGTTGACCAATTAGTCGGTCCAAGAAGGTTCACCGACCGACTAGTTGTCAAACTAGTCGGTTAGGAATCCTTCTTAGACCGACTAGTTAAGTCTTTCATTTCACAGCCTGAGCTACTGTTTATCGTTAGTCGGTCAAAGAACAATCATCGACCGACTAGTTGAGAAACTAATCGATTGGAATTTGTTCCTAGACCGACTAGTTCTCCTAGTAGACAGCCTATCGTATTTCAACTCTTAGTCGGTCAAAGAAGAATCACTGGCCGACTAGTTGCCAAACTAGTCGGTTGGCAAGTCTTCTTAGACCGACTAGTTCTATCAACCTGAACTTTATATTCTTGGCTGTCATCCTCTTAGTCGGTCCATGAAGAATCACCGACTGACTAGTTGAGAAACTAATCGGTCAGTGATCCTTCTTAGACCGATTAAGCTGCTTCAGAATAGAGCCGTTGGAGCATTTATTGCACGAATCTTGCTCTCTCTTTCTCTCTATCCTATATATACTTGAAGGGCTTCTTCAAGGCTATCAAGGCTGATATTCTAGAGGTTTAGAGAAATCAAAGAGGAGCCATTCAACTCTATTTCAAAGCTCTCTCTTCTCACAAGAGTCTCTCACTCAACTTCTTGAGCCATATTTCCTCAAGAGAGATTCTCTCCATTGTGAGCCTCTCAAGCTAAGAGCTTAATCCAAGGTCACCAATCTCCACCCTAGGCTTCTATTACTGGTCAACTTCTTGGAGCTAGGGTTTGGTGCCTTCTTCTTCATCAAAATCCTCCTTGCCCTAATATTGGTAAGTTTACTCAAGGCATAGGATTTTGTTGGTAAGTATTTCATATTTCATTTACTTTGATTGTAAGTTGTCCTCTCGGTTTGTGAGAGAAGGGTGTGATCCCGGGTTGTGGGAGTCACATGTCATTTGTGTATGATTTGGTCTTGTAGAGGTTTTTCTACAAGAATTTCATAGTGCAAAGCTTGGGTTAGTGGTTCTAACTCAAGTATCCGGAGGGGATCCGGGTGGTTGGGACGTAGGATCACCGGGAACAAGTCGGAGAGACTTGGGTGGATCCGAACCCGTTATATCGTTTTGTTTGCATTGTTTAATTATTGTTCTTTGTAGTTATTCTGTATTGTTGTTTGTGTTTTGCACAATAATTAGGAATAACACTCTTGATTATTTTAAAGTACTATTCACCCCCCTCTAGTACTTGTGCAGTAGCTACACAGGGCATTACATCCTTCTCCACCTTTGTCCTTGAAGCAGTAGGTGCCGTGGTCTTTACAAATGGCACCTCTGTAATGTCACATAGGTCTTGACCCTCCAAGTATATCATCATCCTGATCTTCCAACTTGGGTAGTTGGTTCCGTTCAAGAGCGGGGGTCGAATGATATTCATGAGACGCAGATGTAGCGTTGACTGTCATCGATGCAGTATGATATAACCTCGCTCTGATACCAATTGTAAGGATCTCCTTACCTTTGAAAACTAACAACAACACACTAGAGGGGGTGGTGAATAGTGTAATGGAAATAAATTGTGCAATTAAAATTAAACTTGCAAATGCGGAATAATAAATGCAAAGAGAAGTGAATACAATCTCACAAAGAGATACCTACCTAGAGGATTTTGTCCTACACAAGAACCAAACCAACCCAACACAAGGGTCAAACTCCCACATAGAGAATTACTAACTCTCACTCAGAGAATAGGGATGGCAGTAATGGCCTGACCCAACTGGCCTGACCCGGCCCGACCCGGTTTTGACCCGTCCCGCCTCGGTGTAGGAGAATAATGCCCTCCAGGCTATTTATCTCTGTGTGAATAGCACAAACATCTTGTTCGAAATATCAGTAAGCTGTTTGGTAATGATTTATCTAAGTTATATTATAATGTAGTTAACATTAGACATTAACTTAGGTAAAGTCCTGAGACTTTATGCAAGGTCAAACAGGTATCGAGATGAGTATCTCGATCATGGAGAAATGTCTGACCGTCTGTAGCATAAGTCTAAAAGGGTTCGTGGTCGTAGATGTTTCGAGACAAGGATATCGAAACATCGGATGGACCATTGTGTCTTAGTCTTCACCGTTAAGCGGTGACGATGATCTCATGATCGTTCGACTTGGCGAAGTCGGAGACGAGACACAGGTGCTCATTAGAGAATGAGTTCACTAAACGATCCACAAGAGTTATCATATGGTTACATTGACCAATCTGTCAATGATAACTCTTAGTGATGATAGGCTAGTTGGTCTTTTGACTTGAGGTCATTTTACGAACCTGTGCGTGAACGGTGCCACTTAGATCACTGACCTGACTTCGAGGCTAGGACTGTTGAAAGGTCTTTGATTGGGTGTCACTTGAAGCGTACGAGAAGAGTAATGACCAAGAGAGGATTCGTCTCTCCCGGTCAATGGGAGTTAGTGTCGTAGAGTTAGTTCGTTCTTTAGTAAAAACTCTGCGCAGAGTATGTTGGAAGAAGTCCAACATAAGTTGACTAAAGATCGATAGAAACTAACCGGAGTTAAGTTATTAGGGTTGACAGTTTTGACCGTACCCTAGACTTGATCTACACGACAAAGTTAAGACGAAGAGACTATAACTGCGGAATTCATCACGGAAACAGTCAGGGTGGTCCCGATAATACTCAGGTCAATGAGTTAACCACATAATGATGATTCCTGAAGCATGGACGGCAACCACTGCTCGTGGTCACTGCCGTATAGGGCTTCGAGCCCAACCTGTTGTAAGGGTCAGGCTGTAGGGTCTCACACAGAGTGCGATCTTCGTCTAGTAATAGGTAGAAATTAGTTTGGGAGAATATTTTGCATTTTTGATGCAAGGGACGGAATAATTGCAGTTGATGCAATATGATAATTTAAGCCTAGATAGTGACTATTTTGCATTTGATGCAAAAGATATTAAATGTGTTTTAAATTGTTTAAAACAATATTTAATAAAATAAATGCAAGAAAATGTTCACGGGTAAGACGGGAATGTCCCGGTCTACGCCCAGGTTCAAACGGCGTCCAAATCGGACGCCAAACGCAAAAGTTATGTCCAAAACAATATAAACCCCAAGCCCTCGTATACATCAGCCCAAGGGGCTGATTTAATTAAAGAGAGGGGGCCCAGCAGGCCCGACCAAATGGCCGAGCAATTAAAAAGGGGCTCAGCGCCCGTGTGGGCACTGGCGCCCGCGTGAGCACGTGCAAAGCACGCGCCCACGCAGGGCGCGTGCCCTGCACGCGCCCGCTAGGCGCGTGCAGGGCACGCGCCCCTGCGGGGCGCTATGCCTGCGCGCGCTGAGGCGCATGCAGCGCATGCGCCTCGAAGGCGCATGCGCTGCACGCGGCCTGTCGCTGGTTGGGCCACACGCTGCCTAGGGCAGCGTGTATTTTTGGGCGGCTGATGTTTTTGCGTTTTGGGTGTGTTTGGACTAAACTTTGGACATGTAATTGGAGGGTCAAACGAACTCCGATTGAGGAACGGTTTTTTCCTATGCATTCACCGTTGAACACCCTTCAGATTGATAGGTTGTATCAATCATGAAGCTCAACGGTTAGGGAGTTAAAATTCACGGAAGTTTGCACTTTGTGAAGTGCAAACTAACTTGATTTTAACTTACCCAAATAATTAGTCCCACATCAGATTTTGAGAAAAGGGGAGAGTCCGCCTCCTATATAAATAGGGGTCTGCTCTCCTCCTCAAAACTCGTCCCAAGCTCTAGATCTGAGCGGCTCTCGTAAATGTTGGAGCACGCTCGGATCTAAACTTAAATTAATATTTCTTCTATCTCCCTAATATTTCTGCCTTACTCTTGAGGGCTCTGGCAAAGCCGCAAAGGAGTTCGGATTCAGATCCGAAATCTAGGCGGAGGTTTCACTCGCGTGAAACTTTCTTCGGCGGTTGGTTGGCTCGGTGACACGGGATTGATCGCCTCGGGATGCGGAGCGGTTCGAGGAGCGGTTCGGGGAGCGGTTCGGGGAGCGGTTCGAGGAGCGGCTCGGCGTGGGACGGGGAGCGGCTCGGAAGACGGTGCGGAACATCTCGCCTGCTCCAGGGTTGAGATTCCGGGCATGTAGTTTAATAAGCATTAGTTTAATTTAATCGCAGTAGGTTAGATCCTTCTTGGGATGGTCAGATCCATCCCAAGTTGGCATAGATTTTGGCTAAGGGTCTTGGACCTTAGGGCTAAGTTAAAATTGTTTTAACTGCATGTTAATTAGATTAACAAGTTTTTCTTCCGCTGCAATTGTTTTTCTGTCTATGTTCCGTCCGACTTAGGACGGGACTAGAGTTTTTGTGCCCTAAGGGTACCGCCAATTCCCTACAGTGGTGTCAGAGCCTAGGTTTGCGTAGTCAATCTAGCACTGCGATTTCATTAAACCTGGTAATGCTTTTTTAAAATAATTTTAATTTTTTTAAAGTTATAAGATAATTTTAAAAAATGTTTTTGATGTTAAAAATTATATGTGATAAATTTTTGAACATGAAAATTTTAAATGACGTTTTTTAAAATTTATTTGATAATTTTAAAACTAATTTTAAATCTTTAAAAGTTTAAAGTTATTTTGGATGCCTAAAAATTTTTATATGATAATTTTTTTTAAGCATGGAAATTTTAAAATGGTGTTTTAAATTTATGTGATAAATTTAAAATTGATTTTAAGGCTTTAAATTTATGCGATAAGTTTAAAATGTTTTAGATGTTTAAAAATTGTAAGTGATAAATTTTTGAACATGGAAATTTTTTTTAAAGTGATGTTTTAAATTTATAAGATATTTTTAAAACTGATTTTAAAAGTCTAAAATTGTTTATGCGATAAACCTAATTTATTAATTGTTAAATAGTTGTGCACTATCTTTATGCGATAAATTAGTGTAGATTTATTTTAATGGCTAGTTCTTCTTGTCCCTTATTTGATAACACAAGACAACCCTTTAGGTTAGCCATTAAAAATGATTAAAATTTATTAATTGAATTTTAATGACATGCTATGTTTTAATAAAACATTAACAATGCTTCAAGACCTAATTCCTGATTAGGGTAGTCATTTGAATAAAAAACTTAATTGTAATTGTTATTATTAATTTTCATTAAAGGACTTCGCTTTTAGCGTTGGTTAATAAATTTATTAAAATCCTAATAACGATTAGGATAGCACGTGAACCTTATAGTTGATAATGACTTAATAAAAGTTATTAAACAAATCCTAAAATTTTGAATTTAAGGATTCAACTAGTTGATAGGATTAATTAGTTGTTAATAAAAGCTGTTTAGTCTATGGCATACATACAAAATGACAAGCTTCATTCAATGGACCATGATCCAGTCAATGTGCTTGGCTAAGAGTTGTGGGTCAACCCTTGCTAGTCCAAGGGGGAGTGATCCTGGCTTAGTCAATTCCCTGGCTGTGTTCCGCTGGACCGCAATGTCGCGAATCATGATTGTATGACACCCTGGACTATATCTAAGTCTAATACGTTAATGATCTTTTTCAAGATTAGCCGTAGCCCTCCTTGTTTTAGGGGTTGGCAACTATAGGACACGTGTTATAGTTGTTGAGCTACACTCAAGCTTAACATGGCAACCTTATAGAAACCAATTCCTTAAATACATAAAGATGAAATCTTGACTTGACCCAAACCGATGTTGTCGTGAATACACCGAGCGCCGGCGTAAGTTAAGTCAACGATGTAGTCTGACTTGATGTAGTCTAAGACCTGACCCAAACCAACGTGTCGTGAATACACCGAGCGAAGGGGCAAGTCAGGCTAGACACGAAAACAAGGGTCCGACTTGACTAGACATTGTGATTTGGATGAGCACACTCATGATCACAAATGGCTAGGGGAAAAAACCAAATAAGAGAGTCATATCCGATATGACCGATGAAGAGTCATCTTCCGATCGCAGAGTCGAGCAACTTGTTGAGCTACACTCAAGGTTGTTAGGCTCAAGGTGATTGGACCTCTTACCCATTAATTTTAATTCGATTAAATCGTTCGTTATTAAGCTTTGAAACGATCGTAAAAATAGTGGGAGGATATAGATAGATAAAAGCCATTCTACCTATATTTAATATTGAACGTATGCTAAACTAGGGCAAGACTATGTTTATCGAAAGGAATCAAATATATATATAATATTTTAATGGAATTAGTTAACTGGTCAAATAGGTTGATAAATTGAATATCAAAGTTAAATTCTAGTTGATAGAATTAAATTATATTCTCGATGACAAATTAAATGACCTTCTAAAGAACAGACTTAAGAAATATGATTTCATTAAGTTCTGGGTCCAACAAATAAATTAACGCTACATGTCACTCGTCTCTATATGAGGCAGCTTGAACATATAGGATATTCGAAGTATGTTTCTCCCTACAACTTGTCGAGCTACCCTCAAGGTTGTATGGACAAACAATTTTGATCCGCAAAGTTCGAGAATTCGATCAAACCGTTTGTGTCGAATACGAGTGCATGAGCGGTGCAAGACCATGTATCCCAACCGGATCTTGAGACAAGCAACTTCTTGAGCTACACTCAAGATTGCAACTCTCAGGCGTTTGGATACATGAGACGCTTGCATAGCTATTTATTTATGTTGGGCTATTTAATATCTAAATATGATTTAGAAAAGGAAGAAGGCACTCCGGAAAGTCAATCGAGTTAAATAGTTTAATTTATCATTAGTAAAGGCATAAGGAAGGGGAAATGAAAATGTGACATATTCTGATGTCACGATTTCATAATTATTGTTATACAAAAGGTTAACACTTTTGACGAATGTCGTCATATTACTTCTGAAGCAATGAGTAATATGTATAACGATAATATATATATTAAATGTTAATATATAAATACACAAGATAGTAGCAAACTTATATGGCGAAATAGACTAGGCCGTATCGAGAGACTAAGCTTCACAAGTCACATAAAGAGAGGTCTGACCTCTCGTATTATGAAGTTTACGGACACTTGTGAGTCTTATCCTCTTAGATATAATGGCCGAAACCCATCTGTAAGACAGTGGGAGAATGAGTTGTCGAACTCAGTCTGGTACATACTGATGTACCCGAGTCTAGATTAACCAAAATAAGTTATTCGTATATTTTATTAAGACACGTGTTCTTGATGAAACACAAGTCTGATAAATTAAAGAACGAAATGACTAAAGTATTTAAACTGATTCGATTAGATCTAATGGTCAAATACTTAGCTATATAAAATCTTGTGTAATTAAAAGAAAATGTGATTTTCTCTCAGGTCAAGTCTGTTAACACATCGGTGTGTTAAAAGGTATGAATCACACTTAGTTAGACTTGGTGTGATCCATTGTTAGTGACTCTGAGTTAAGTCCTCTCTCTGGGTTAAGTCCCAGATTGTAATGCCTAGGTTTTGATAATGTTCTATGAGGACATTATCTATAAGATATTCATTAAATCAAACATTAGGAAGTTGTAAAATTACTCGAATCTCGTAAGACGAAGAGTCGAGTTAGACATCATAACTGATGATGACTTAGTCAACTTCCGGGATGAAATTCAGAGTAGTAACTCCGATTTAAAACTTGATGCAACCAGAATAGGTCCGTGTGCGTAAATAAATTTTGGAATTTAGTTTACGTACCCAAGGAAAATGTTTCCTCACTTACTGCAAGTAAATCTATAAGTTGAAAGATTGGTGCAGAAAAGAAAATAGTGAAGTATAATCATGTTGGTCGAGAATGGTTTTCATCCTAATTCCTATAAAACGGATTATTATGAAACCATTTTCACTAGCAGATGTGTACAGATCTACTCGGACCAAGCTCGATGTAAACGCTCAAGTTGACCATGAAAATTTGAGCATTCACTTATAAGTTCGTTTTTCTAAATATGATTTAGACGAACCAACTTATTTGAATTGGCCAGAAAGTTTTCAAGGTCAGTGGGAGCGTATAAATTACATGTTAGGCATCAAAGAAATGGAACATATATTTTGACAAAGTAATCAAAAAGTTTGATACTTTATCAGAAACATATATGAGCCATTTGAAATGACCATTAACAAATTTAAAATTATTATCGCAAGGTACGATGAATTGGATAAGATCCAAGTAAATAAAAATATTATGGATTCCGAAAAGACCAAGTGAATTATTTGAATGAGATTCAAATGGTTGGTCTAACATGAACATAGAAACCCCTTAAGTCTATAGTGTAGATGGTTTTAGCAGATCCACTCACGAAGGCTCTACCACATGAAGTCGGGAAAACTTATGTGGAAAACGGTATAAGATACCGAGATAAATGAGCCTGAGTGCAAGTGGGAGATGTAGGAGAATAATGCCCTCCAGGATATTTATCTCTGTGTGAATAGCACAAACATCTTGTTCGAAATAACAGTAAGCTGTTTGGTAATGATTTATCTAAGTTATATTATAATGTAGTTAACATTAGACATTAACTTAGGTAAAGTCCTGAGACTTTATGCAAGGTCAAACAGGTATCGAGATGAGTATCTCGATCATGGAGAAATGTCTGACCGTCTGTAGGATAAGTCTAAAAGGGTTCGTGGTCGTAGATGTTTCGAGACAAGGATATCAAAACATTGGATAGACCATTGTGTCTTAGTCTTCACCGTTAAGCGGTGACGATGATCTCATGATCGTTCGACTTGACGAAGTCGGAGACGAGACACAGGTGCTCATTAGAGAATGAGTTCACTAAACGATCCACAAGAGTTATCATATGGTTACATTGACCAATCTGTCAATGATAACTCTTAGTGATGATAGGCTAGTTGGTCTTTTGACTTGAGGTCATTTTACGAACCTGTGCGTGAACGGTGCCACTTAGATCACTGACCTGACTTCGAGGCTACGCCTGTTGAAAGTTCTTTGATTGGGTGTCACTTGAAGCGTACGAGAAGAGTAATGACCAAGAGAGGATTCGTCTCTCCCGGTCAATGGGAGTTAGTGTCGTAGAGTTAGTTCGGTCTTTAGTAAAAACTCTGCGCAGAGTATGTTGGAAGAAGTCCAACATAAGTTGACTAAAGATCGATAAAAACTAACCGGAGTCAAGTTATTGGGGTTGACAGTTTTGACCGTACCCTAGACTTGATCTACACGACAAAGTTAAGACGAAGAGACTATAACTGCGGAATTCATCACGGAAACAGTCAGGGTGGTCCCGACAATACTCATGTCAATGAGTTAACCACATAATGATGATTCCTGAAGCATGGACGGCAACCACTGCTCGTGGTCACTGCCGTATAGGGCTTCGAGCCCAACCTGTTGTAAGGGTCATGCTGTAGGGTCTCACACAGAGTGCGATCTTCGTCTAGTAATAGGTAGAAATTAGTTTGGGAGAATAATTTGCATTTTTGATGCAAGGGATGGAATAATTACAGTTGATGCAATATGATAATTTAAGCCTAGATAGGGACTATTTTGCATTTGATGGAAAAGATATTAAATGTGTTTTAAATTGTTTAAAATAATATTTAATAAAATAAATGCAAGGAAATGTTCACGGGTAAGACGGGAATGTCCCGGTCTACGCCCAGGTTCGAACGGCGTCTAAATCGGACGCCAAACGCAAAAGTTATGTCCAAAACAATATAAACCCCAAGCCCTCGTATACATCAGCCCAAGGGGCTGATTTAATTAAAGAGAGGGGGCCCAGCAGGCCCGGCCAAATGGCCGGGCAATTAAAAATGGGCCCAGCGCCCGTGTTGGCGCTGGCGCCCGCGTGAGCGCGTGCAAAGCACTCGCCCACGTGGGGCGCCAACGCCCACGCAGGGCGCGTGCCCTGCACGCGCCCGCTGGGCGAGTGCAGGGCACTCGCCCCTGCGGGGCGCTGTGCCTGCGCACGCTGAGGCGCGTGCAGTGCACGTGCCTCGAGGCGCCTGCGCTGCACGTGGCCTGTCGCTGGTTGGGCCACACGCTGCCTAGGGCAGCGTGTATTTTTGGGCGGCTGCTGTTTTTACGTTTTGGGTGTGTTTGGACTAAACTTTGGACATGTAATTGGAGGGTCAAACGAACTCCGATTGACGAACGGTTTTTTCCTATGTGTTCACCGTTGAACACCCTTCAGATTGATAGGTTGTATCAATCATGAATCTCAACTGTTAGGGAGTTAATATTCACGGAAGTTTGCACTTTGTGAAGTGCAAACTAACTTGATTTTAACTTACCCAAATAATTATTCCCACATCGGATTTTGAGAAAAGGGGAGAGTCTGCCTCCTATATAAATAGGGGTCTGCTCTCCTCCTCAAAACTCGTCCCAAGCTCTAGATCTGAGCGGCTCTCGTAAATGTTGGAGCACACTCGGATCTTAGCTTAAATTAATATTTCTTCTATATCCCTAATATTTCTGCCTTACTCTTGAGGGCTCTGGCAAAGCCGCAAAGGATTTCGGATTCAGATCCGAAATCTAGGCGGAGGTTTCACTCGCGTGAAACTTTCTTCGGCAGTTGGTTGGCTCGGTGACACGGTATTGATCGCCTCGGGATGCGGAGCGGTTCAAGGAGCGATTCGGGGAGCGGTTCGAGGAGCGGCTCGGCGTGAGACGGGGAGCGGCTCGGAAGACGGTGCGGAACATCTCGCCTGCTCCAGGGTTGAGATTCCGGGTATGTAGTTTAATAAGTATTAGTTTAATTTAATCGCAGTAGGTTAGATCCTTCTTTGGATGGTCAGATCCATCCCAAGTCGGCATAGATTTTGGCTAAGGGTCTTGGACCTTAGGGCTAAGTTAAAATTGTTTTAACTGCATGTTAATTAGATTAACAAGTTTTTCTTCCGCTGCAATTGTTTTTCTGTCTATGTTCCGTCCGACTTAGGACGGGACTAGAGTTTTTATGCCCTAAGGGTACCGCCAATTCCCTACACTCGGCTTGCAGACAAGTCGGGGCAAGCTTGGGCTTCGTCTGCGGCCCGCCCCGGCCCGGCCCGCACCTGTAAACTATAGAAGTTCTAAAAAACCTTACTATTTTGATGCGGACCATGCGGCCAGTCCATAACCCATAACTCATACTCTGTTTCACTGTTATCCCAATTGAGCCAATTTCAAAATTCAAATTACCAAATATAGCACAATTCTCCCAATTTGCTTTGGATTCATAGGGATGGTAGTAATGACCTGACCCGACCGGCCCGACCGGGACCGACCCGGTTTTGGTAAGAAGTTACCCGCCCCGGCCTGAGACCCGCCTTGCCCCTACCCGTAGACAGGACAGACAAGCTTGGATAGTTAAATACCCGCCCCGCCCGCAATATTGTCATTCCTATCAGAGAATTAGGGTTAGACCTACATTAGAACACCAAACTCCCACAAAGAGATTTACTCCCACAAAGAGAGTTATTCCCACTAAGAGAATATCTAATTCCCACTAAGAGAATTACTCCTACAAAGAGAGTGATTGATTCCCACAAAGAGAATTAGTGAACCAACGAAACACAAAGTAAAACAAATACTATTACATATGCCTTGATATGTACTTACTTATAAATGAATGCAAGGCATAGAAGAGGATCTCTAAGTGTTGAGATTTGCTTGAAAGCACTTGGATGATTTCCCTTGATCTTGACATCAATGCATGAAGGAGTTTTAGAGCTCTAAGAGGGAAATGAGAGAGTTTGATAGTGGCTTATAAAATCTCTAAAGATTTTCAATAGCATCAAGAAGTTCCAATGAACTCAGCCCTCTCATATATATATATATATATATAGGAACCCTATATATAGGAACTCTCAAAAGCCAAGAAAAAGGCTAAAAACAAAAGGCTGTGATGCCTAGATTATGGGCAAAAACGTCACCGACATTCGACTGATGAATAAACGACAGTCGACTATCCAACATCTAAATAATTCCCAACGGCTATAATCTGAGCCTCTTTAGTCGACTGATTAAGACGATACAGTCGATTGTAAACATGACATGAGCTTGTAAAATCCTTCAGCAGGTGACTGCTGCAGGGGATGGAATATAACAGAGAGAAGCACTCTTTCGCACTGTTTGCAAACAGGCGACTGATGGCCATTATACATGCGACTGTCAAATGGACATGCGATTGTAAATACTGAACCAGTCGATTGACTAGCATACTGGGATGAAACCCAGACAATGCGAGTTGCACACAGTCGACTGATGAACAAATCACAGGCGAATGTTGGAAGACTTGCGACTGTAAATTGACCGATATGGCTGTTTGATAAGCTCAAGTATGAGTCAATCAAAGGATGACTTGAGCAGTGCACCACAGTCGACTGTATAAGGCTCGACAGGCGACTGGAAATCACCTAGTCGACTGTAAAACTTTTATCAGTGGACTGTTGTAGAGCTAGAGACTCCAAATGAGTCTTTGGGTAAGATGAGCTTATTGGGTTGGATTCTATGATAATCCTAAGGCTCACTGAGATGGTTAAATGCATATGCATGAATGCGTAGACCATCTAACAAGGCATTACATTAAACCTAAACTCAAAAAGAGAGAAAGCAATAAATGAAATGTTACATGGATTACAATGCTTTTCTTAGAGTCTATGGATTCAATCTTGATGCCTTGACGCTCCCCATCATCTCCAAGCTTTGACACCCCTTGAGTCCAAGCTTTGGCTCTTCTCCACTTGATGTCCATCCTTGCACCAAGTGTTTAGTCTCCAAAAATGATATTCTTGAAATGTAACTAACAGACTAAAACAAGAGAGTCATTAGCAACAACATAATGTTGTGATCATCATCAAAATAACATTGGTATGAAACACCAATACTCAACCAACGTTATTCAATGCAATCAAAAAAAATTCATAACCTATCTTTGATACCATGTGAAAATAGAAAGTGGAAAACTAGGGTTTCACATAAATTGATTAAGAATTAAAATACTAAGAGAAAAAAGTTTATATAGTCTTGCAAATAATATAAAAAGTGTTATAAACGGGCTTTGGAGGCCCAACCCGTTAGTGGGTATCCACCCATTATGTAACCCTATTACTATAAATACAGGGCTACGGGGTTCCGTAGCCGCCATGGTTTACAACACGTTATCAGCACGCTCAAAGCTAAGCCGAACCCCTGCCGACGGACGGACGTGACGGACGGACGCGACGGACGGACGCGACGCGAACGGGCTTCCTTCACCGAACGTCGCTAGATCCGGCGGGTAGGATCTAGAGGTAACCCTAAAACCCTAGATCTAAAATTTCATATGCGCATATGTCTAGATCCAAAATTCTTGGATCGATTGTTTAATAAAAATCAAGGTTTTTATTGATGAAAAATCAAAATTTTACAATAAAAACGTTTTGTTGGAGATTAAAAATAGATTTTTTCCACTAAAAATTAGATTTTTATCCCCAAAAACCATGAAACCCTAGGGGATTTTCTCGCCGGAACGCGAATCCCCCCTAGATCTCGCGGAAAAACCCTCGCCCGCCGCCCGAAGCGGCGGCAAAACCACCCCCGCCGCTGAATGGCGGGCGGCCCCCGCCGCTCCCTGCGGCGGGCCAACCCGCCGCCAGCAGCGGCGGGCCAACCCGCCGCCAGGAGCGGCTGGCCAACCCGCCGCCAGCGACGGCGGGCGGCCCCGCCGCCAGCGACGGCGGGCGGCCCCGCCGCCAGCAGCGGCGGGCCAACCCGCCGCCAGGAGCGGCGGGCCAACCCGCCGCTGCGACGGCGGGCCAACCCGCCGCTCCATCGGCGGGCGGCCCCGCCGCCAGGAGCGGCGGGCCAACCCGCCGCTGCCAGCGGTGGGCGGCCCCGCCGCTCCCTGCGGCGGGCCAACCCGCCGCCGGCAGCGGCGGGCGGCCCCGCCGCCAGGAGCGGCTGGCCAACCCGCCGCCAGCGACGGCGGGCGGCCCCGCCGCCAGGAGCGGCGGGCCGCCCCGCCGCTCCAGCGGCGGGCGGCCCCGCCGCCAGCAGCGGCGGGCGGCCCCGCCGCCAGCAGCGGCGGGCCAACCCGCCGCTGCCAGCGGCGGGCGGCCCCGCCGCCAGCAGCGGCGGGCCAACCCGCCGCCAGCGACGGCGGGCGCCCCGCCGCCAGGAGCGGCTGGCCAACCCGCCGCAGCCAGCGGCGGGCGGCCCCATCGCCAGCAGCGGCGGGCCAACCCGCCGCCAGCAGCGGCGGGCCAACCCGCCGCCAGCGACGGCGGGCGGCCCCGCCGCCAGGAGCGGCGGGCCAACCCGCCGCCAGGAGCGGCGGGCCAACCCGCCGCTGCGACGGCGGGCAGCCCCGCCGCCAGGAGCGGCGGGCCAACCCGCCGCTGCGACGGCGGGCCCCGCCGCCGGCCGCGGCGGGCCCCGCCGCCGGCCGCGGCGGGCCCCACCCCCCGGCAGCCGCTCGTATCGGGCCCCCCCGGTGCGCGCTCATGCCCGGAAACCCTAGCCGCCTGAAGCGGCAATCCGCGCGACCATAAACCCTAACTAGGGTTTGACCCCGAAATTTTTTTTTTCGATTTTCAAATCTTTTTCAGATTTAATTACGATTTCGTTTTCGTCAAAATCTGTTAAATTACACAATTTTTATTCATCGCATTTTATTCGGATTATCTGATTATTTACGTTTAATAATTAGGAAGATCATGCGACCGCTCTGCCGTTAGTCAACTAACCTAACGGTGTATGACGTTGCCTAGTGGTCCAATAATTATTAAACGAAAAATTTTCATTTCCATTATAAAATGCCTGTGATGATTAATTGTCTGTGTTAATCGTCTGCTATGATATTAAATGCCTGCCGCATTTTTCCACGATGTGATGTATATTTTTGTTGCCTCTAGCATGAATTTCCACTTAAACACTATAAATGCATGCGTAGAAAATTATATGCCCGTCGCATATTTAATGTTCTGTAATAAACATTTTATTTAACATGCTAAAATCTTTTTGATGTATTTTTAATGCCTGTAGCATAAATATATGTCTGAGATAAAATTATTTATATACCTGCAGAATATAAATAGCATGTGTATACATCATAATTGTTTCCATTCTGGTTAATTGAGCACAACTTTTTAGTTTACTGGATTTATATTATATGTATGATGTGCTCATGACATGACAATATTTTATGACAACAAACCAATAATGTTTTCAATAAATTTTAACATCATATCCTAGTTGACAAAATGAACCTGGAGTTCAAAACCAAAATGAACCTGAAGTTCAAAATCAAATCAAAAGTCAACACCCTTTCACACTAATAAAAATTAACAAGTACGAGGGATTATACGAAAAACATTTATGCGATTTCTTTTAGAAATACGCATTTCGCGGTAAATAGATCTCTCAGATCCACGGTCTGTATAAACCGATATTGACACCAGCAGTTGTCATAACACCGCCAAACTCCTTTGAGTAATCTCACTTTACAAGGTATGATTCTTGAATCTAACCTTATTTTTTAAGCGTACGCCCGAAGTCGTGGCTTAATAGATAAGTGAGAAATTATAAAATTCGTACCCACGTAATTGTTTCCCCTAGAGTATGATCCTATATCCACACAATACTTGAATGACCCAATAAAAATGGCCTGAAGACCATACTTGAGTTTTCAAATAGACCTTTATAAGTCTATCATAAACTAGAAAGTGGAAAAATAGAGACTAACTCATTTCCCTTGTATGTGTCTACTTCGTAAGACCAATAATCATTCTTCCTTATAAACGACAATAAGGAAGACTGAAAACAGGGGAAGTCTTGAATAAAAATAAGAAAGGGAAGATATGATGTATCTCGATATGGAGTATGCAATGGCAACCCAATATCAGACCAGAAGTTCTGAAAAGACCCATAATGCTTCTTGCAAAATTAATGGGCATTACAGTATGCCATATAAAAATATATACATATCTAGTCTAAACGACGAAAGTCAAATTGACTGTATGTATATTTCGCTACTCCCCGAGGACAAATAAATTTTGAAAATAAATTTGATCTGTTGTCATAATATGAGTCTAAAATGAGCACAATTGTGGACGTATGTTTTATACAACCCACATCATACTATGAAACTTGTTGCTCTAACATAAATTATTAGTAGTATTCTCTTGCAGTATATATGTGCTTTTTACGCATTTTATTTTACTGTAAATGACTTGTCATCCTGAATACTCCTAAATAGAGGATGCCATTGACTCCCTACACTCCATATATATGGCTGATGATGTACCTTAGAGTACTCATCTATATATCCTCTTAAAATGGTCATAATCAAAACCTTGTTATCCAACCGCTGTCCAGATTATTATTAATCACAACGGACATATTACATTACTAGGATATTGGTTGGGCTTTTACTTACCCTCATACCACCCTCAAAAATGCCGCAGTGGAACTTATTCATCGGGACTAACCCTCCTAGATGAATATGTTCCGAGATCCCCAAACGGGGGAGGCATTAGAGCACATCTTATAGATGGAGCCTTGACGGGTTCATATCCCTAGTTCTATGCTCAACTTCACTGAAGTCGAACTTATTGCGGATTTTTGGGATAACACTGGGAAATCAATATAACAACTGGAAGAAAATTGAACACCCTGAAGCTTTGTGTTTCACACCCAGTAATGGGTAATATGTAAATCATTAAAATGATTTAAACGGATTACTTGTCCACTAGAAATCCAGTTGTAGGTGACCATATGGGAACATACAAACCATCAGAACGCCTCCTTAGAAACTATTTATATGAGCCTGATCACCTCATATAAACAGTTTCCGAGAACCCCTAACGGGGGAAGCGTTTAGTGCACATCTTATCGATGGAGCCATGATGAGTTCACATTCCCATATCACCACTATGGACCATTTAGAACATTAATACCTATGATCTGATTATCATGAATAGTGATGAGATCCTGACGATCCACACTTATGAAACTGTTAAACAGTTATCAGACATAGCTATTGACAATATAAATATTGTCAAATTCACACATCCCTGCTACTAAAAATCCAGCTAGGATTGACATACCAACTATAATGGATGCAATCTACCAGTAGCAGAAGTGGATATCCTCAATGGATGAGAGGACATACCACGAGACTCTAAAACAATACCACCACAGAAAAGTGAGCTCATCTTCATGTCCTCTCCATTTCCAGAACCTCCAGAAGAGATAAATCTGGAATAAATTGAATAATGTACGTACACGGAGAGGTATTTGGATAAAACACACTTGTCGACAATTACTCACATTTCATTTTGCCATTAATATCGTTCACAATCTCCGTTTCCTGAAGCAAACGCAGAAATTTGGCCAAATTATGTGAAACAAGGCAATAATAAGTTGAGCTGGACTCACTTATGAAATGTGAAGTGTTTGGACCTGAAGTCCTGATATCAAAAGATATCAAACCTGTGGGCTACCGAGTATTGTATAAATAAATAAAATCGTATGCTATAAGCAAAACGCTATAGCCTTAGAGGTTAATTTCGCAGAAACCAGGAAGTAACCATGTAAGATGAGCTTAACTCACTTACAAAATTAATCAAACTGATGCATCAGGCTCCCTGGTCATGATTGCGAAACCCATGCGATTAGGAAAGATAATTTTAGGCTATGTTGATATGGGTGATGTGACAACATACCCTTATGAATAATCATCCTGAAGATGAATTATCATCCTGAAGATGAAACCTTCATCCTGAAGATGAATTATCATCCTGAAGATGAAACCTTCATCCTGAAGATGAATTATCATCCTGAAGATGAAACCTTCATCTTGAAGATGAATTATCATCCTGAAGATGACACCTTCATCCTAAAGATGAATTATCATCCTGAAGATGACACCTTCATCCTGAAGATGAATTATCACCCTGAAGATGAAACCACCATCCTGAAGATGAATTATCATCCTGAAGATGACACCTTCATCCTGAAGATGAATAATCATCCCGAAGATGAATAATCATCCCGAAGATGAATAATCATCCAGCAGATGAATTACCATCCAGAAGATGAATTACCATCCAGAAGATGAAATTATCATCCAGTCGATGAAGAAACATGGAAAATTGCAATCCACCAATACACCTACTGGTGGTATGGATGCACATTAAGACCCCTTCCGTTCGCTGGAAGAGGGGAAGGATATCCTAGGTCCTGAAGTGCCTTACTCAAATGTCTTTTGTACACTCCTTTATCTGGCAGTAAACACTTTAACCAGATACAGTGCAGCGCCTGCAGCGCACCACTGGACCAGAGATATGTAGCTTCTGCGCTACCTCCAAGGGTCAAGGATCATACAACATGTTAAATGTATTTGCAGACACAGGTCACAGATCATCGCGATGACTGCAACAAAGAAGCGACCACCTCCTGGAGACCAGCAAAGCATGCTTCCAAGGCAACATCAATCCCACCATCCCGAGAGGCTCATCAATCCAAGAAGCAAATCATAAGTACGCACAGCCAGGTCATGCAGTACCTCGCAGACACTGTGAAGACTGGGTCAGAGACGTGATGCTACCTACCGAGTCTGCAGACCACTCCTCCTCTGAAGAGATCCCTCAGATTCAGTAGCTACCATAGATGAGCGATACTTGTATAGATGAGCGATGTCTTGTATAGGTGAGCGATGCCTTGTACTTTGTATCAGAACACTGTAAGAGATTGATGTATAGTTGCCTAGGAGATCTGCAAGCCTGCAGCTTGTACAGATCAGGGGGAGTCAAATGTAGTGTTGTACTCTTTTCCCTTGGCTATTGGTTTTTCCCACTGGGTTTTCCATAGCTAAAGGTTTTAACGAGGCAAACTCATTGACTCTGGATCCAGAAGTATCCACCCCCTAAATACTTACACTAATCAGAGGAAGTTACAGAAACTGTACTCTTTTTCCTTGGTTATTGGTTTTTCCCACTGGGTTTCCCATGGCTAAAGGTTTTAACGAGGCAGTTATCCCTAACTTAGGATCCAGAAGTATCCACCTCTAATGATATCCATCGATCAGGGGAAGTTACAGAGACTTGTACTCTTTTCCCTTAGCCATTGGTTTTTCCCACTGGGTTTTCCTTGGCAAAGGTTTTAACGAGGCAAGTACTCTTAAACTTGGGATCCAGAAGTATCCATAGACCCATGATCAGATAAGCTCTATGAACCCTGAAGCGTTCATCACGGCTTACAACAATGGATGGATAAGGGGAAGTGTTATAAACGGGCTTTGGAGGCCCAACCCGTTAGTGGGTATCCACCCATTATGTAACCCTATTACTATAAATACAGGGCTACGGGGTTCCGTAGCCGCCATGGTTTACAACAAAAAGAATATTCTAACGTTAAGCAATAATTAAATTATTTTAATAATTGCGTGTATATATGCATATTCATCTTAATAAAATCTTTTCACCAAGAATATGTAATGTGCATTCGAACCTGACCCGACTGCAGGAACCTATAGCTACCCATGGTTTGGATGAAATTTTAGACTCGACGTCTTTATTGTATAATTATGTATACGGGAAACCTAAAGTTGATCTGATCTGGTACTCTCATTTGGCATGTAACCCTTTCTACCCACATTTCTTTAAGTTTATATTACTCATATTCCTATGATTCACACACCAAAAATGCTAAATTTCTTTAAACAAGCAAAGACTTCCATCGAGCATCTCTAAACCATCGTCAACTTTCTAAGCTCGTCTAAACAGTTTTAAACTCTCTCTTAAAATCCCTCTAAATACATTCTTCAAATGAGTTTTTTTTTTGTTGACAAAAATGCCTTTGTTAAATAGCTAATTATAACAAGTGTGTTGCAAGGGATTTATTCTCTCTGAACAGGAGAGAATATTGGCATGCAAGAAGTACTGCAGAGACAAATGATTGATTGGATTGTTAGATCTGCCTTGCAAACAAGGACCAAAAGGGCCGACACCTTTTGCGATCCCTCTTGGCTGGTTGGTGTTTTAGCAGACAACCCTCCCCCTCCTTCCCCAAGGAATTACCCCTGCAGCTGCGCAGCTTGAGCATGACATGAGAGGCTCCTGCGTCTCGTGGGCACCCGCGATGTTTCAGAATCTGACGAATAATTTTTGAGAGCATTTCTTTAGGTTACTTGAAGAAAGGATACGACATCAACACACAATTAATCTGCTACCTAGAACATGGGTTGATTCTTCTATGCTTAAGATATTTTGTTAGAATTTCATGTCTCTCGAACTAATAGATAGATGAGTATGAGTTGAATATATTGGGGCGGCTCCTAACTAGAAAAAGTTCAGTTTCTCGGAGGTATACCAACAAAATCATTCCCAAAATGAGGTAATCAAAATCATGTTAGAATTTCTTCTTCTTGGGGAGGTTTGGGATATTATTTGTTAGCCCAACATCCAAATCTTAGGTGGCCCTAAAAGCTTGGGACTGTCTGTTATCCTCGCACTATTCCATGGAGAAGTTAGTCGAATGGTGTCTCCCTAAATGAGACTCAAATCTCAGACAGTCTTCTTTCACTTGCATTGAAGAATGAACCATCTTCCAAGTTTGAGGAATCTTGACCCAAGGGGGAAACCTCTTCACCTGCAGCTCCTCAAATTGGCCACATCTGCTGCCTAGCTGTTTTTGATTTTCTAGGGTATCCAAACATCAATCAAACAACATTGGGAAGTGATACTCGTGGTAGTTAAAAAGAGAGGAGTTTGATATGGGTCTTTTATAATAAAACATCTCTTTTCGGTTTATACTAACACCAAATATGAATGACATTACTCATGTTTAATTATATACTTTGTTTTTTTTTCATTTGCCCAATGTACTACGAAATGGGTGTTGGAAATTAATCGACAAACTGAGATCCCCACGGAAACAACCAATCCAAAAAGCTGATCAAGAATCTAGGACTAGCAAAAACTAGATGCTCAAATAACACAACAACATCCCTAATATCTTGTAAAGTAAAGCAGCAAACGAAGTAGCAACGAATCAATCAACACGCAGACACAAAAAATTTACCCTGGTTCGGTTGCGCCCAACCTACATCCAGCAACTTCCTAGATAATTCCACTATCAGAGAGATCTTCAAAGGGGCTCCAATGTTTCTTCCGCTCAAGTGAGTAATAACTTGGCTAGATGCACAAGCCCTCACAAACTCACTCAATGAAGAATAAAACAAAGGAGATAAAGGAGAGAATCACTCAACTCCAATCACAAACTCCTAGCCCTAATCTCTCGACAATAATCTTCAATGACGGCGGCTACGGCTCTTCTTTTTGCTCCAGATCCAAAACCAGCAACTTGCTCTAATCTAATCAACCTATAGATTAAAGAGGGCTTCAAATCGGGCTGGAAAAATAACCACAGCCGTCGACTAAAATATCTGGGCCCCACATCGCTCGGTTAAGCGTCTGACCGAGCGCTTTGTTCTGCAGAACTCAAAACTCCCTGTTAATATAGCTCGGTTGAGCGCTCAAACCACTCGACCGAGCAGACATTGCTCGGGCGAGCAGTAGACTGCTCGATCGGGTGTATCCCCATGAATTCAAGACCTTTGTTCTGTGCCTCTAGCTCGGTCGAGCGTCTGGAACAGCTCGACCGGACGACCTGGGAGTGTAAGATGAATGATTTGAATCACAAAATTTAACACTCTACCTTGATTCTAATCTCTGCACTACTTCTACACATCCACGCTGCTCAACATGACCCTCTCTGGGTTTCATCATCATCTCGGAGTTCGCGCCTTCTGGCGCCACCCAAGCCAATAAAGAGATCAACTCCAGGCACACCTGGAGCTTGACGACGAAAACTGGCTTAGTAAACATGTCTGCGGGGTTCTTCTCAGTTGGGATCTTTAGAAGCTCCAATTCATTTTTCTTCAACTCTAGGAAGGAATCTCGCACCTCAATATGCTTTGTTCTCGAACTATATGCATGGTGCTTTGCCAGATGAATGGCACTCTGGCTGTCACTATACACTCGTGACGAACTCTGCGGTAACCCCAAATCGCTAAGTAGACTACTCAAATATTTGGCCTCCTTCACAGCTTTTACCGCCGCAATCAACTCGGCCTATGTGGTCGATAACGCTACCACCGACTGTAGGACTGACCTCTACGATACCGCTGCAGTGTCCAATGTGAACACATACCTCGTGGTAGATCACCACATGCCCATGTCTTCTGCGTAATCACTGTCACAGTACCCTGTCAGCACCTTTCCGTCTCCCCTTCTATAGAGGATCCCGACACTAGCTGTGCCTCGCAGATATCTCAGAATCAACTTGACGGCCTGCCAATGCTCCTTATCTAGGTTGGCCATATACCTGCTAACCACTCTCACGGCCTATGCAATATCTAACCACGTGCATACCATCACATACATCAAACTCCATACTGCACTCGCATGTGGTACCTGAGACATATACTTCTCATCCTCAGTGCTAGGTGACTATATTGCAGACAGCTGAAAATAAGCTCCTAGTGGTGTTGTCACGGGCTTCACGCTCTCCATCCCAAAATAAGATGTCGGATCCGAATCCGAATCCCTTCGTGGCTTCGCTAGAGCCCTTCAAGAGTAAGGAAGAATTTTAGGGAGAAGAGGCATTAATTTAAGCTTTGATCTGAGCGTGCTCCAACGTTTTTGGGAGACGCTCAGATTTTGAGCTTGGGACGAATTTGGATGAACGGGGGAGGCCCCTATTTATATAGGCGGCTGACTCTCCCCTTTTCTCCACAACCGATGTGGGACTAAAGTTTGGAGTTAATAAATTCAATTTAGTTTGCCTTTCACAAATGCCAAACTTACGTGAATTTTAACTCCCTCACCATTGAGCTTCATGATTGATACAACCTATCAATTCGAAGGGTGTCGTTTAACGATGAACACATAGGAAAAAAACAGTACGTCAATCAGAGTCCGTTTGACCCTCCAATTGATCGTCCAAAGATCAGACCAAGGCTTGATTTTCTTCCAAAATCAGCCGTCAAAAACTGCTCACTGTCCTAGGTTTTTGCACCAAGTTGTGGGGCCCAGCATGTGGGCCCCACTGCTCAAAGAGGGCTGACTGGGCGCCGGCGCCCAGGCGCCGGCGCCGGGCGGGCGCCTGGGCCGGGCGCCCTGTCCCAGGGCAGGCTCCGGGCTGGCCAGGCATCTAGGCCACTCGGATGGTCTGGTCTGGGTCAGTTTGGTCTGGTCTGAACTGACCTGACCCCTTGAGCTGTTTTGGGCGTAACTTGGGCATTTGGCGTCCGATTTGGACACCGTTCGAACCTGGGCGTAGACCGGGACATTCCTGTCTTACCCATGAACTTTTCCTTGCGTTTATTTCATTAAATATTGTCGCAAACTATTTACGAAACATTTAATGCGGTTTGCATCAAATGAAAAATAGTCTCTATCTAAGCTTAAATTTTCATTTGCATAAAAAACAAATTATCTGAGGGCATATCCCCCAATCTCTCCCACTTGCACTTAGGATCATTTAGCCCGAATGTAGGAGATGATTGCAAACATCTTTTGCAATATTTTATTCCTTGCATCAAATGCATATTTTCCCTAATCGTTTCTACCTATTACTAGACGAATGTTGCACTCTATGTGAGACCCTACGGTCTGACCCTTACTACAGGTTAGGCTCCAAGCCCTATACGGCAGAGACCACTAGCAGTAGTTGCCGTCCCTGCTTCAGAATCATAATTACGTGGTTGACTCATCAACATGAGTATTGTCGGGACCATCCTGACTGTGTCCGTGATGAGTTACGAGTTTTAGTCTCTTCGTCTAAACTATGTCGTGTAGATCAAGTCTAGGATACGGTCGAACTGTCACCCCCAATAACTTGAATCCGGTTAGTTTCTATCGATATTTATTCAACTTATGTTGGACTTCTTCCAACATACTCTGATCAGAGATTTTGCTAAAGACCGAACTAACTCAACGACACTAACTCCATTGACCAGGAGAGACGAATATCCTATTGATCATTACTCTTCTCGTACGCGTCAAGTGATATCCAATCAAAGACCTTTCGACAGGCCTAGCCTCGACGCTAGGTCAGTGATCTAAGTGGCACCGTTCATGCACAGGTTCGTAAAATGACCTCAAGTCAAAAGACCAACTTGCCTATCATCACTAAGAGTTATCATTGACAGGTTGGTCAATATAACCATATGATAACTCTTGTGGATCGTTTAGTTAACTCATTCTCTAATGAGCAACTGTGTCTCATCTTCGACTTTGCCAAGTCAAACGATCATGAGATCATCGCCACCGCTAAACGGTGAAGACTAAGACACAATGGCCTATCCGATGTTTCGATATCCTTGTCTCGAAACATCTACGACCACGAACCCTTTTAGAATTATGCTACTGACGGTCAAACATTTCTCAAAGATCGAGATACTCATCTCAATACATGTTTGACCTTGCATAAAGTCTCAGGACTTTACCTAAGTTAATATCTAATGTTTACTACATTATAATATAACTTAGATAAATTATTACCAAACAGCTTACTATTATTTCGAACAAGACGTTTGTGCTATTCACACAGAGATAGATTGCCACGAGGGCATCATCTCTCAACATCTCCCACTTGCACTCATGCCCGTTTATCTTGATATCTCATACCGTTTTTACACATAAGTTTTCCCGACTTCATGAGGTGAAGCCTTTGTGAGTGGATCTGCTAAAACCGTCTACAATATAGACTTAAGGGATTTCTATGTTCATGTTAGACCAACCATTTGAATCTCATTCAAATAATTCTCTTGGTCTGTCGGAATCCATAATATTTTATTTTCATGGATCATATCCAGTTCATCGTACCTTACGATAATAATTTTAAATTAGTTACTGGTTAATTTAAGATGGTTCATAATCATTTTTGATAAAGTGTCAAACTCTTTGATTACTTTGTCAAAACATATGTTCCATCCCATTGATGCCTCGCATGTAATTTGTTTGCTCCCACTGACCTTGAAAACTCCTTTTGTGATTTATATAAGTTGGTTCGTCTAAATCATATTTAGAAAAACGAACGTATAATCGAATGTTCCAGTTTCATGGTCATCATGAGCATTTACATCGAGTTCTGTCCGAGTAAATCCATACACATCTGCTGGCGAGACGGTTTCAACATAATCCGTTTATAGGAATTACGATGAATACCGTTCTCACCCAACATAATTGTACTTTACTATTTTCCTTTCTTCTGCAATCTTCTAACTTGAAGATTTACTTGCAGAAAATGAGGAAACATTTTCCTTGGGTACGTAAACTAAAGTCCATACTTTTATTCACGTGCTCGGACCTATTCTAACTACATCAAGTTTTTAAACGGAGTTACTACTCTGAATTTCATCCCAGAAGTTGACTAAGTCATCATCAGTTATGATGTCTAACTCGACTCTTCGTCTCACGAGATTCGAGTAATTATACAACTTCCTAATGATCGATTTAATGAATATCTTATTTATAATGTCCTTATAGAACATTATCAAAACCTATCTGGGACTTAACCCAGAGGGAGGACTTAACTCAGAGTCACCTGTTATGGATCGCACCAAGTCTAACTAAGTGTGATTCCTACCTTTTAACACACCGATGTGTTAACACACTTGACCTGAGAGAAAATCATATTTTCTTTTAATTACGCAAGATTTTATGTAGCTAAGTATTTGACCAGATCTAATCGAATCAGTTTAAATACTTTTGTCATTTCGTTCTTTATTTTATTAGACTTGTGTTTTATCAAGAACACGTGTCTTAATAAAATATAAGAATAACTTATTTTGGTTAATCTAGACTTAGGTACATCAGTATGTATGAGACTGAGTTTGACAACTCATTCTTCCACTGTCTTACAGATGGATTTCGGCCATTATATCTAAGAGGATAAGATTCAGAAGTGTCCGTTGACTTCATAATACAATAGGTCAGACCCCTCTTTATGTGACATGTGAAGCTTAGTCTCTCGATACAGCCTAGTCTATTTTGTCATATAAGTTTGATACTATCTTGTGTATTTATATATTAACATTATATATATATATATATATATATATATATATATATATTATCGTTATACATATTACTCATTGCTTTAGAAGTAATGTGACGACATTCATCAAAATGTATTAATCTTTTGTATAACAATAATTATGAAATCGTGAAATCAAAATATGTCACATTTTCATTCCCTCCTACTTATGCATTTACTAATGATAAATTAAATTATTTAACTCGATTGACTTTCCAGAGTGCATTCTTCTCTTTCTAAATCACATTTAGATATTAAATAGCCCAACATAAATGAATAGCTTTGCAAGCATATCATGTATCCAAACACCTGAGCTTTGCAACCTTGAGTGTCGCTCAACAAGTTTCTTGTCTCAAGATTCGGTTGGGATACATAGCCTTTCATCGTTCATGCACTCTTATTCGACTCAAACAGTTTGATCGAATTCTCGAACTTTGCGGATCGAAATTATTTTTCCATACAACCTTGAGTGTAGCTCAACAAGTTGTAGGGAGAAACATACTTCGAATATCCTATATGTTCAAGCTGCCTGACATGTAGTGTGAATTTATTTGGTGGACCCAGAACTTAATAAAATCATTAAGTCTGTTCTTTAGAAGGTCATTTTAATGTCCACAAGAATATAGTTTAATTCTATCAATTAGAATTTATCTTGATATTCAAATTAATCAACCTATTTGACCAGTTAACTTATTTCATTAAAATATTATATTTTTATTCCATCGGTAAACATAGTCTTATCCTAGTTTAGCATATGTTCAATATTAAATATAGGTAGATTGGCTTTTATCTATCTATACCCTCCCACTAATTTTGCAATCGTTCTAAGCTTTAATGATGAACGATTTAATCAAATTAAATTAATAGGTAAAAGGTCCAATCACCCTGAGCCTAGCAACCTCGGTGTATGCACGACAAATTGCTTGACTCTGTAATCGAAAGATGACTCTTCATCGATCATATCAGATATGACTCTCTTATCGGTTTTTACCCCTAGCCATTTGTGATCATGAGTGCGCTCATCCAAATCACAATGTCTATTCTAGTCGGACCCTTGTTTTCGCGTCTAGCCTGACTTGTCCCGGCGTTTGGTGTATTCACGACACGTCAGTTTGGATCAGGTCTTAGACTACATCTATGGCTCAACTTACTTCGGCGCTCGGTGTATTCACGACACGACGGTTTGGGTCAAGTCAAGATTTCATCTTATGTATTTAAGGAGTTGGTTTCTACAAGGTTCCCATGTCACAGCTTGAGTGTAGCTCAACAACTGGAACACGGATCCTATAGTTACCAACCCCTAAAACAATGAGGGCTACGGCTAATCTTGAAGAAGATTATTAACGTATTTAACTTAGATATAGTACAGGGTGTTATATAGTCATGATTCGCGTCATTGCGGTCTAGCGGAACACAGCCAGGGAATTGACTAAGCCATGCTCACTTATCCCTTAGACTAGCTAGGGTGATCCAACAAACTTAGTCAAGCACATTGACTGGATCATGGTCCATTGAATGCATCTTGTCATTTTTATATGCGTACCATAGACTATAAAGCTTTTATTAACAACTAATAACTATCAACTAGTTGAATCCTTAAATTAAAAATTTTAGGATTTGTTTAATAACTTTTATTAAATCCTTATCTATAAGGTTCACCTGCTATCCTAATCGTTATTAGGATTTTAATAAATTTATTAACAATGCTAAAAACGAAGTCCTTTAATGAGAATTAATCATAACAATTAAAATAAAATTTTTATTAAAGGGACTACCCTAATCATGAATTAGGTCTTAAAGGGTTGTTAAATGTTTTATTAAAACATATCATGACATTAAAATTCAATTGATAAATTTTAATGATTTCTTAATGACTAACCTAAAGGGTTGTCTTGTGTTATCTAATAAGGGACAAGATGACATAGACATTAACATAAAGTTACACTAATTTTAACACATAAAAAGAGTGTCCTACCATTTAACAATTAAATATAAAATTATTTATCAAAAAAACATTTTGCATGCATTTCTTAAATTTAACATTTAAATTTAAAATAATGAATTTAAAACATTTTAATTTTTATCTCATAAAAATATAATAGTTTTAAAACGATCATATGATATGCATGCTACTAAAACATTTACCGCATAAAGTTTCAAAGTTTTTAAAATCAGTTTTTAAAAATATCACATAAATTTAAACCATCATTTAAAAAATTTCATGCTTAAAATTTTATAATATAAAATTTTTAATCATCTAAAATCACTTTAAACTTATCGTATAAATTTTTAGGCTTTTAAAATCATCTTTAAAAAATATAAATTTTAAAACATTTTAAACGGCATCTAAAAACATTTTAAAAATTATCTCATAACTTTAAAGGGTTTTTAGCATATTCATCCCTTAAATCTTCCGTATTTTGATATCCGTCCCTCAAATCTTCATATTTGCACTCAAGTCCCTCAAAAGTTAGTATTTAACCTTAATAGTCTCTCTCACTAACTATCTGTTAAAATCTTAACGGAAATGGGAATATTCCGTTAAATTAAGGGACTATTAAGGTTAACGTTCAAAATTTAAGGGGCTATTAAGGTTAAATACTAACTTTGAGGGACTTGAGTGTAAATTAAGGTTAAATACTAACGGAATATTCCCATTTCCGTTAAAATTTTAACAGATAGTTAGTGAGAGGGACTATTAAGGTTAAATACTAACTTTTGAGGGACTTGAGGGCAAATATGAAGATTTGAGGGACAGATATCAAAATACGCAAGATTTAAGGGACAAATATGCTAAAAACCCAACTTTAAAACATTTTAAAAGTATTTTAAAAGCATTTCAATTAATTAATCACAGTCCTAGATCAGCATACAGACATGACTCTGATATGACTGTAGGGTTTAGGTGGAACCTTAGGGCACAAATCCGTGCCCGTCCTAAGTCGGACGGAACATGGAAACAAAAATGCAGCACAAAATGATAAGTTAATCTAAATAACATGCAGTCCTAAGGAACAAGACCCTTAGCCAGGATCTCTGCCAACTTGAGGTGGATCTGACCACCCCAAGAGGGATCTAAACTACTACGAATAATTAAAACGAAAGCTTCTAAAAACATACCCGGAATCTTGCCCCGGGGCAGGCAAGAAGTACCACACCGTCTTCCGAGCCACTCCATGTCCCACGCCGAGCCGCTCCTCGAACCGCTCCTCAAACCACTCTGCATCCCGAGGTGAGCAATCCTCATGTCGCTGAGCCAACCATATGCCGAAGAAAGTTTCACGCGAGAGAAAGCCTTCGCCAAGATTTTGGATCCGAATTCGAACCCCTTCGTGGCTTTGCTAGAACCTTTCGGGAGTAAGGCAGAATTTTAGGGAGAAGATGAATTAATTTAAGCTTTAATACGAGCGTTCTCCAATGTTTTTAGGTGACGCTCAGATCTTGAGCTTGGGACGAATTTGGAGGAAGGGTGGAGGCCCCTACTTATATAGGCGGCTGACTCTCCCCTTTTCTCCACAACTGATGTGGGATTAAAGTTTAGAGTTAATAAATTCAATTTAGTTTACCTTTCACACAGGCCAAATTTCCATGAATTTTAACTCCCTCACCGTTGAGCTTCATGATTGATACAACCTATCAATTCAAATGTCGTTCGACGGTGAACGTATAGGAAAAAATGGTATGTCAATCGGAGTCTGTTTGACCCTCCAATTGATCGCCCAAAGATCAGCCAAGGCTTGATTTTCGTCCAAAATCAGCCGTAAAAAACTGATCACTGCCCTAGCTTTCTGCACCAAGTTGTGGGGCCCAATATGTGGGCCCCACTGCTCAAAGAGGGCTGACTAGGTGCCTGGTGCCTGGCGAGCGCCTGGGCCTGGCGCAGGCCCAGGCCCAGGGCGCCTGGTGCCCTGGGTGCCCAAGCCCAAGGCAGGCCCCTGGCTGGCCAGGCGACCAGGCCAGACCCGAATGGTCTGGTCTGGGTCAATTTGGTCTGGCCTGAACTGACCTGACCCCTTGAGCTGTTTTGGGCATAACTTGGGCATTTGGCGTCCGATATTAATGCCGTTCGAACCTGGGCATAGACCGGGACATTCCCGTCTTACCCGTGAACTTTTCCTTACATTTATTTCATTAAATATTTTCGTAAACTATTTACGACACACTTAATACGGTTTGCATCAAATGCAAAATAGTCCCTATCTAAGCTTAAATTTTCATTTGCCTCAAATACAAATGATCTGAGGGAATATCCCCCAACAGCAATAAGCATGTCGTCCATATAGAGCAGCAAATAGATCTTCATGCCATTCTCCAGTGTGTGCACATACGCACACTGGTCCTTGATGCTCTTCTCAAAGCCTACTCCCATCATGAAGCTGTCAAATTGTTTGTACCACTGCCTGGGTGACTGCTTTAACCCATACAACGATTTCTTCAACCTGCAAACGAAATTTTCTTTTCCCTCAACTCTGAAACCCTCTGGCTATTGCATGTATATCTCTTCATCAAGATCTACATGCAGAAAGGCGGTCTTCACATCGGGTTGCTCCAACTCCATGTCCATGCTTGCCATTAGTGCCAACAACACCCGATGGACGTGTGTCGCACAACAGGTGAGAATATCTCATTATAGTTCTCTCCTTTCCTTTGTACGAATCCCTTGGCCACCAGTATCGCCTTGTACCTGACATCATTTCCATCTTGGATTGAGCTTTCTTTTACATTATATATCCAACGACATCCAATGGCACGTTTCTAGCTGGGTAACGGCACCAACTCACAAGTGTCATTGCAGTGAAGGGACTCCATCTCCTCCTCCATATCTCCTTTCCACTGAGCGACATCTCCTGAGTCTATTGCTCCACCATGGCTCCTCATGCTCCAAGTTGAGTGCATATGACGTCATGTAATCGAAAGAAAATCATGCATAGTCACATGTTCAAAATCTCTTGGGCACCTTCTTCACCCTCTTTGATTTTCTCATTCCTTCATCACTTGCATAAGTGTCAACACGTACTTGAGATAAGCCGGGTGTCTGCTCATGGTCCTCAACACAGACCTCATCATGTCCTTCAACTGGGACGTCGACCATCAACTCTTTGCCTAGTCGCTGAGTGGGCTAGACTGGAAGATTGACAATGTCAGCTAATGTCTTCTCTGCTGATGTGTCCCCTTTTGAATGAGAATGCTCTGCCCTGAGCATTGCATCCTCATCAAAAGTGACATGTCGGATCACAATCGCTTTCTGTCCCTCTGGATTCCAGAAGCGATATCCCTTGACGCCGTGGCCATATCCAAGAAAGATGCACTTCTTCGCTCTTGGATCCCATTTATCACCCCTCTTGTGCACATACGCTGGGCAACCCACTATGCATAAGTAAGAATAATCTCTAGCTTCTCCACTCCATTTTTCTTCAGAAATTTTGTAATCAATAGCCACTGATAGAACTCTGTTCACGATGTGCACTACATTGGTGAAAATTTCTCCCCAAAATTCTTTTCCCAAACCGGCTGAGTGCCTCAAGCATCGCACTCGCTCCAACAATGTCCGATTCATCCGCTCCACCATGCCATTCAACTACGGATCTCCGGGTGTGCTAAAGTAACCGCGGATTCCATGAATGTGTAGAAATTCCTAAATTCCCTCGAGGTGTACTCACCTCCATTATCGAACCTAAGCACCTTCACGTGCCTTCCGGTTTGGTTCTCTACCATGGTCTTCCACTCCTGAAAATCTCAAATGTCTGGTCCTTCGACTTCATTAAGTACATCGAGACTTTGCTGGGTAGTCATCTATGAAAAGAACAAAGTTTCTAGCTCTTTCTCTTGACGGCTCCGGACACGGTCCCCACACATCTGTGTGCACATAGTCAAGCTGTCCCCTACTAGTGTGATTTTCCGTGTTCAACTGCACCTTTGTCTTTTTTCTGTACACACATGGCTCGTAGAAATCAACGCTCTAATTTCATCAATCAACTTTCTCCTCCGACGTATGTTAAGGGCTTTATCACACGGATGACCCAAACGATTGTAGGAGGATATATGCCCATAAGGCGATTTATCTTAAGTATAAGTCTTGTTAATATATAATATAGTATCCATTATCCTAAGTATAAATTGGAATGAATATTGTACTTAGATAATGTCCATAGACTTAAAGTTAGGTCCTTACGTATCCAGATAAGATCTCGATTATGAGTAGTAAGTGACCGAATAGAAACTTAAGTCTTAAATGGTTCGTGGTCATAGATGTGTCGAGAACTAGATATCGACACATCAGGCAGACCACCGTGTCTTAGTCATACCTTAGGGTAATGACAATCTCATAGTCATTCGACTTGGTGAAGTCGGAGACGAGACACAGGCGCTCATTGGAGAATGAGTTCATTGAACGACCAACTTAGAGTTATTGAATTGGTTAACTTTAATTATACTATCTATAATAACTCTAGGGTGATGATAGGTAAGCTGGTCCTTTAGATCTGAAGTCATATGTATGAACCTGTGAGTGAACAGTGTCGCTTAAACCTATGATCTAGCTTCGAGGCTAGGCCTGCTGAAGGATCTTAGGTTGGGTTACACCTGAAGCTCTTGAGGTGAGTAGATGACTAAGATGGGATTCGTCTCTTCCGTTAAAGGAAAGTTAGTGTCACAGGCTCATTACGGTCTTTATGTTAATCCTCGGCCAGGGTACGTTGTAAGATGTACAACGTGAATACAAAAAAGACCGTCGTATACTGACCAATGTTGTCTAATGGAGTTGACACTAAACCGTACCCTAGGCCAACAGGGACACAGTCTTAACGAATGGACTATAACTAACGGTATTCATCACTGACACAGTCAAAGTGAACCCAATGATACCTTTGTCAATGGGTCGATCACGTTATGATGATTCTGAAACAGGGACGATAACTGCTGCTCGTGGTGACCGTCATCTAGGGGTTTCGAGCCCCAACCTGTAGGAAGGTCAGGCTGTAGGGTCTCACACCGAGTAGCATTCGTGTCTTAGTAATAGGAAGATTGTTAAGAGGAATTCATATGATGAAATGGTTAAGTACACAAGCTAGTTGTGAGACTAAGTCATAGATAGGGACAATGTTGCATTTTATTGGAACAAAATAATTGAAAAGGTTACCTGGTTGACGGGATCGTCCCGGTCTAAACACATGTTCAAGCCGCGTCCAAATCGGAGCTCAAACGAGCCCAGAAAGTCAGAAACAGGCCAAGTGGGTCAAACCCACTAAGGGGCCAAGGCAAGCGGTAAAAGGGGCCGGGCGCGTCCGCTTTTAAAGCAGGCGAGCCTAATCAGGCCAGCCCGCTCTACAGGCCGCGCCTGCATTAGCAGCGGGCGGCCCGATGTGCGGGCCGCGCTCCACAAAAAGGGGGGGCCCGCTGTGCGGGCTGCACCTGTTAAGGGGCGTGGTGCCCGCTCGCTAATCGGGTAGGCAGCCCTGCCCCACCTCACAGACCCGGCCCGCTTCGGCAGGCCGGGGGTAATTGCAGCACCCCTTACGGGCGCGCGCCCGCAAGGGGAGCGGGCACGCCTGTGAATCTGACTTAAGTTAGGGTTTTTTGGAAACCCTATATGACGGCTACGAAATCCAACTTCTTGTCAATCTTTGGGCAATTGTTTGAGGGGTCAAACGATGTCGGAATTCGTCACCATTTTTTTCTACGCATTCACCATTCGAAGCTCTTCGAAATGATAGCTTGTTTGGTGTCTGTGTTCAAGGATGAGAAAGATCTAATTAGTTAAAGTTGGGCCCTTGTGAAAGGCTTTCTAAACTTTATTAATTAAGTTAAAAATATTTTCATTATGTTTAGTCCCACATTGCTCGTGCAAAACGAGGGAAGGCCGAATCCCTAAATAAATAGGAGTGCCCCCCTCCATTGTACAACACAACAAGTCTTTGATCGAGTAGCCCCGATTTTTGAGCAAGCTCGATCTACGACTTAAACTATTCTTCCTCTCATCTTCATATTCTCCCGTCGGGTCCTAGAAAGGCTACAAAGGGGGTTTGGATTCGGATCCAGACGCCTAAGGCGCGGGTCTATTCAAGTGAAACCTTCTACCGCAAGTGATCGGCTCGGAGGTGGGAGGCAGCTCGGGTGGATCGAGTCAAGAAGGCAAGGCGACTCGGGTACGAGGAGCACAAGAAGCTGGTGCCGTACATCTTGCCCGTCCCAGTGTTGAGATTCCGGGTATGTTCTTTAAGTAACTTTAGCGTAAATTTAATTTCGTCGCAGTAGTATATATCCCTCTTGGGGTGGTCAGACCACTCCAAGTTGGCATAGATCGAGCTTGGTTTCGGCTTTCTCAGAGCCTAGCTAAAATGTTTACCTAGCATGTTTGATTTTTCGCTGCTCTTTTCTGCATTTGTGTTCCGTCCGATTAGGGCGGGCACAGATCTGAGCTCTGGGGTCAGTCAAAAACCTTCAGTGGTATCAGAGCCACGGTTATGCATGTTGATGTGATTTTGCAACGATATTAAATTTTAAGAAGTTGCTTTCTTTGAAAATGTAAATTTTAACCTTATCTGATAATGTTAAAAATTATATTCGGCATTTTAAATGTGTTTTAGAAAAATAGGATGTAACTTTGAGAAAATTTTTTTCCATCCGATGATATTGAAATTCGTTTCTTATAGTTACATAAACGTTTAAGATTATTTTATGAGATAACATAAGTCTTGAAATGTTTTATTGATAATTTGAAACCTAGGTTTAATTCTAAAAAATATTTGATAATTTTGTGAAACCGATGATTTTATAAAATAAAATAATACAATGCTTTAAAATTCAGATCTTTCATTAAATGTTTTAAAAAAATAGTTTTTTATAACATGGAAAATTATTAAGAGATATTTCTAATTTTATGTGATAAAATTTTAATAAGCCTCTTATGATAAAATTCCTTTTAAAATCATTTTATGAGATAAAATATTTTAAAATATTTTAAGATCTATGTAATCTTATGAAATTTTAATTTCATAAAATGTTGTTAAATTTTAATTTCTTATTATTACACAAAGTTTTAAAAGATTACATTATGTGATAATGTAATCCTAAAATTGTTTAATTAAATTTAAAAGCTTAGGTTTGTATTTGAAATTATTAGATAATCTTATGGACCAAATTTTATGTGATAAAATGGTTGAAGTTTTAAAATTGTGGATCTTTAAATTTATGCGTTAAATTTTTGGTATGCAAGTTATTCATTTATGCTTTAGATTATTTTAACTTGCATGTTCTCATAATATGTCACATGATTGAACTCTAATTCTAATGTGATTAAATTAGTTGGTTAATGTTTAATGGACATGATGAATAAATTATTCATGAACCCTTTAGTTTAGCCATTAATTGATTAAAAGTTTATAAGATAAATTTTTACTGACAAGTGACATGCTACGTTTTAAATGAACAAATACAACATCAAATCCTAATTTTCGATTATGTTAGTCCCTTTTATTGACAATCATTATCATAAATTATTTAAATAATGATTATCATCAAATGACTAATTTTGTAAAATATTGTAATTGTTTTAATAAAATCCTAATAAAAATTAGAGCAGCACGATGAACAAAACGAACCTTATAGTTGATAAGTATCTAATAAAAGTCATCAAACAAATCCATAAAAATTTTGAATTTTAAGAATCAACTAGTTGATAAGGATTAACTAGTATTAATTAAAAGCTATTTAGTTGATGGACGAACATAGAATTGATGAACTTCCTTTAATGGATCATGATGTAGGTCAATGTGCTTGACTAAGTTTGTTGGACCATCCTAGCTAAACTAGGGGTTAAGTGGTCCGGCCTTATTCAATTCTATGGCTGCGTGCGCTGGACCGCAAGGAGTCGAATCATGACTGTGTAAGTCCATCGACTATATCTAAGTTAAATACGATAATAATCTTATTCAAGATAAATCGTAGCCCTCCTTGTTTTAGGAGTTGGCAACTGTAAGACCCGTGTTACGGTTGTTGAGCTACACTCAAGCTGTGACATGGCAAACTTATAGAAACCGATTTCTTGATAACATCTTGACTTGACCCAAACCGTCGTGTCGTGCATACACCGAGCGCCGGCGTAAGTCAAACCAAAGATGTAGTCTAAGACCTAACCCAAACCGACGCGTCGTGAATACACCGAGCACCGGGGCAAGTCAGGTTAGACGTGAAAACAAGGGTCCAACTAGGGTAGCCATTGTGATTTGGATGAGCACACTCATGATCACAAATGACTAGGGGTAAAAATCAAAAGGGAATTATATTTAATATGATTGACAATGAGTTCGTCTACCGACTGCAGAGTCGGACAACTTGTTGAGACACACTCAAGGGTGTCAGACTCAGGGTAGTCGGATCCCTCTCCCACAAATGTTATTGTATAATAAACTGTTTATTATTATGGCTTTAATAAATTTAGTTTGAGAATATATTTTTATTAAAAACCATTGAAACTATACAATGAACATATACTGACTAAGTATCTACTAAATTGCAGAATGGATTCAGGTCTAAAGTATATGATAGAGAGGACTGTGCTCGATAGAACAAACTATAAGGATTGTCTTAGAAATATTAAGTTAGTCATTTCTCTAGCCGGGATTGGATACGTGATGTTCGAGGACCCTCTGGAAAAGCCGGACGAAGATGCAACGCCTAAGGAGAAGAAAGCCTACAAGAAGTACCAGAGAGATGCCGAGAAGGCCAGGTGCCTTACTCTGGCTTCAATGAACAACAATCTGCAGAGAAAGCATGAACATCTGGATGTTCAAAGTATGCTTCTGAATGCAGAGGAATTGTTTGGCAAGCAGTCAAGAGCTGCCAAATTTGAAGCCACGAGCAACCTCTGGGGAGCTAGGATGGAAACGGGCCCCATGCAAGATCATGTGATTAAGATGATCAGGTACGTGGAAGACACCGTCCAGTTGGGGTTTGTCATGGAGAATGAGATGTCCGTAGACATCATCCTTAAGTCTTTGACCCCAGACTTCAAACCTTTCATCACTAGTTTCATTATGAAAAGTATTGAAAGGGATCTTCCCGGTCTCCTCAACAAGCTTAGGCAGTTTGAGGAGATCAAGAAGAAACCAATTGTATTGGTTGTTGGCTCTGCTTCTTCAGACTAGCCGAAAGGCAAGGGTAAGAAGAGGCAGGTCCCACAACCAGCCTAGGTGAAGAAGGGAAAGAAGACGGCAAAGGGGGCTCCGGCCAAATCCGAATGCTTTCACTGCCATAAGATAGGCCATTGGAAGAGGAACTGCAAGGTTTACCTTGCAGAAAAGAAGAAGGGGCATACTGATGCCTCT
This sequence comes from Scilla litardierei, assembly GCA_030789695.1. NCBI lineage: Eukaryota > Viridiplantae > Streptophyta > Magnoliopsida > Asparagales > Asparagaceae > Scilla > Scilla litardierei. The sequence continues at coordinate 138,265,201 of CM061136.1, forward strand.
ACCTCAGATACAACAAATTCAATTTAATAAAGCATAATTATTTCCATAAATACTTTATCACATAGTATGATATACTAATTATTTTCATGAAGCAGAGGATGGAAGAAGTTTCGAGGACGGTCGGCATCTGAGCAATCGTTGCTGTTGGGGCCGTGCGAGGACTTCAAGAGACGTGAAGAAGAAGGAACTGATACTTATCTCTTTTTATGAATAAAATGTATCGTTCCTTAAGTTAAAACAATGATTGAGTGTTTAACGCTAAAGGTTTATTATGATAAACACGTTATGATTCATTTTTATGAATCCATTGCTTTAATAAAATGTCTCAGAAAATGTGCTTCTTTTTGAAATTGTGATTTGTTGCTAATGGCTTAAATTTCTGTGAATGTGGCTGTCTGAGCTAGTTGCATTAATTCTCGAGCTGACAAGCAGAGCATCTGAATAATTTGATTGTTTGGAGCTGACTTAATTTTACAGCTAGTCAATAGTTAAATATAAGTTCCAGGAGTGTAAAATTGTATATGATCACAATTATACGCATATTAAGATTTATTCTTAATTCAAACTACATTTGATTCTTAAGAGTTGTTATTAAATGTAGTTAAGGGAAAAGTACTAAGTAGGACGTTTGACTGAGTAAGTCAATATCAAGATTCCTTAAACCGATCTTGATATGACTCATTCGTCAAACCCAACCTGACACTAGAACGTTCCATCTAAGCACTTCCTCAATTGGTTATTCTTATCATATATATTCTAAATATGATTTAGATATATAGTAGAAGTATTTAATCAGTTAACTTTTAAAGTCAGTGGGAGATAACTCATATACTTAGCTCCGGATTTCTCGGATTAAGTAAAAAGGTTTCCAACAAATTTGAATCATCTATGGGCCGGCCGGCTCTGTGGGTCGAGCCTGCTTTTCTAATCAGGCCGGCCCGCTCTGTGGGCCGTGCTCGCATTAGCAGCGGGTGGCCCACTGTGCGGGCTGCCCTCCACAAAATGGGGCGGCCTGCTATGCGAGCCGCACCCGTTAAAGGGCGAGGCGCCCGCTCGCTGAGCAGGCAGGCGGCCCTGCCCCACCTCACAGAACCGGCCCGCTTCGGCAGGCCGTGGGTAATTGCAGCGCCCCTTACGGGCACGCGCCCGCAAGGGGAGCGGGCGCGCCCGTGAATCTGACTTAAGTTAGGGTTTTTTTGGAAACCCTATATGATGGCTACGAAATCCAACTTCTTTCCCATCTTTGGGAAATTGTTTGAGGGGTCAAACGAAGTCAAAATTCGTCACCATTTGTTCCTACGTGTTCACCATTCGAAGCTCTTCGAAATGATAGCTTGTTTGCTGTCTGGTGTTCAATGATTCGAGAGATCTAATTAGTTAAAGTTGGGCCTTTATGAAAGGCTTTCAAAACTCTATTAATTAAGTTAAAAATACTCTCATTATTTTTAGTCCCACATTGCTCGTGCAAAACGAGGGAAGGCCGACTCCCTATATAAATAGGGGTGCCCCCTCCATTGTACAACACACCAAGTCTTCGATCGAGTAGCTCCGATTTTTGAGCAAGCTCGATCTACGACTTAAACTATTATTCCTCTCATCTTCCTATTCTCTCGTCGGGTCCTAGCAAGGCTACGAGAGTGGTTTGGATTCGGATCCAGACGTCTAAGGCACGGGTCTGCTCAAGTAAAACCTTCTACCGCAAGTCATCGACTCGGAGGCGGGAGGCGGCTCGGGTGGATCGAGTCAAGGAGGTAAGGCGGCTTGGCTACGAGGAGCACAAGAAGCTGGTGCTGTACATCTTACCCGTCCCAGGGTTGAGATTTCGGGTATGTTCTCTAAGTATCTTTAGCGTAAATTTAATTTCGTCGCCGTAGTATAGATCCCTCTTGGGGTGGTCAGACCACCCCAAGTTGGCATAGATCAGGCTAGGTTCTGGTTTTCTTAGAGCATAGCTAAAATGTTTAGTTAGCATGTTTTGATTTTCCACTGCTCTTTTCTACATCTGTGTTCCGTCCGATTAGGGCGGGCACAGTTCTGAGCTCTGGGGTCAGCCTAAACCCTTCAGGGCGATAGTGCCACAGCTTGGCTGAATCTTCGGTATTTGTGCTAGTAGCGCCAACGTCTGCATCTCCTTCCACTGTTGTACCTTGGAGGGCATATAAGTTTCCCACTTTTCTTCAATTCATCACTACCAGTGCTCCTTTAGACACTCTAATTGGTCTTTCTCAAAGACCGACTTGCATCCGACATTGTCCAAAATGCCTATGGAGATTAGGCTCTTCTGCAGGTCTGGCACATACCTCATATCGGCTAGTGTATGCACTATACCATCATACATCTTGATCCAGACGGTTCCAATACCTGCAGTCTTGCACATCACATTATTCCCCATGAGGATTGAGCCTCCTTCTTCCTTTAAACAGTATGTTGTGAACCAACTCCTAAGTGGAGTCATATGGTTTGAGCATCTACTATCCATAAGCCAAGCAATGTTTGCTTCACCTACAATACCTGCTACAAACATCTCTGGATTTCTACCTTCATCAAGGATATGCATACCATCTATTCCCAATGATGTTGAATCGGAGTCTTTACCGGCATCCTTGCCTTTCTTCCTATTCTTATTGGGACACCGGTTAGCAAAAATGACTCTTCTGCTGACAGTTGTAACAAGTGATCTTCGCAAATCTATCCTGCGAATGTCTCGAATTGGAGCGATCATTGTTCTTCCTTTGACATCCTCTCCTTTCCTGTCGACCTCTCACATGTAGGGCCTCCTCACGGTTACTCATATGATCTCTACCTAGAACCTTGCCACATAGCTGCTTAGTATGAAGCGTCGCCTTCACCTCTTCCACGGTGAGAGTCGTTTGGTTATAAATCATATACCAACAAACTGATTATACTCATGAGGCAATGAACATAACATGATGACTTTATGTTGATCATCTTCAATCTTCACATCCATACCCTGCAGCTCTAGCACTATCCATTTCAATTCATCTATGTGATACTTCACCGCAAATCCAGACTTCATCTTGAGCGTATACAGTTGCTGAAGCAAGTAGAGACGACTCAGGAAAAACTTCTTCTTGTACAGTCCCTCAAGCTTCTTCCAGATGTCAGATGCCATTTCTTCATCCAAGACATCTCTCAGGACATTATCTGTCAACGACAACTGAATCGCAATGTATGCCTTTCTCTCCATCTCAGCTCTAGCGGATTCATTCACCTCATTATCGATATTTGCCTCATCGAATACGATCAACCCGTCTGCATCAGAACATTTTTCACATTCGTCTGTGAGATTCAAAAATTATTCCGCCCAGTGAACTTCTCAATGTTCAAAGTTGCTAAAGACATCATCTTCGCCATTAACTTCCTTAACAAATGAACACAGGCTCTGATACTACTTGTTGGAAATTAACCGACATATTGAGATCCCCACGGAAATAACCAATCCTAAAAGCTGATCAGGAATCTTGGACTAGCAAAAATTGGATGATCAAATAACCAAACAAAATCCGTGCGATCTTGTAAAGTAAAGCAGCAAAGAAGTACAAAAAATTAATCAACACTTCGACACAAAAAATTTACCATGGTTCGGTTGTGCACAACCTACATCCAACAACTTCCGATATGATTCCACTATCAGAGAGATCTTCAAAGGGGTTACAATCTTTCTTCTGCTCACTTGAGTAATAACTTGGCTAGATGCACAAGCCCTCACAAACTCACTGAAAGAAGAATAAAACAATTAAAGGAGAGAATCACTAACCTCCAATCACAAACTCATAGCCCTAATCTCTCAACAATAATCTTCACTGGCGGTGGCTACGGCTCTTCTTTTTGCTCCAGATCCGAAAACAGCAACATGCACTAATCTAATCAACCTTTAGATTAAATAGGGCTTCAAATCGGGCTGGAAAAACAATCATAGTCGTCGACTAAAATTTCTGGGCCCCACACTGCTCGGTCGAGTGAGGTCATCGCTTGGCCGAGCGGCTGCTTCGATACTACAGCTGCTGGGTGGATGAAACGGGATGCTCGGTCAAGCGTCTACTTTGCCCGGTCGAGCATATGCTTCGTTCGGTCGAGCATCTGACCGAGCACTTTGTTCTGCAGAACTCAAAACTCCATGTTAATATAGCTCGGTCGAGCGCTCAAACCGCTCGACCAAGCAGACTTTGCTCGGTCGAGTGATAGAGTGCTCGATCGAGTGTATCCCCAAGACTTCAAGACCTTCGTTTTGTGCGTCTAGCTCGGTCGAGCGTCTAGAACAGCTTGACCGAGCAACCTGTGAGTGTGAGATGAATGATTTGAATCACAAAATTTAACATTGATAAGTAAATAAGTATTTCAATATTAATTTGTTTGCACGACTGGAAAAATCTATATGTTTCCGAAATGATTCAGATTTGAGCTGCTTGGATATGTTTGTATCTTATGGCGAGGGACTTTATGTTGGGGGGATGAATACTTGTCAAATCAAAGAATCGTTTTGCAAAAATTTAAGATCATGATTCAATAATCAAAGAAAATACATAGATCAAAATAGAACCACACATTTGACACCAATACCTAATGAAATCCACAACTTATTAGAATTAAATTTATACACAAATCAAAACACCTGACTCCAATACCTAAGGAAATCCACAACTTATTAGAATTAAATTTATACACAAACCAAAACACCTGACTCCAAAATTTCTACCTGTTCCACGCAACCTTTGGTGTATGTCTTGTTGAAGATATCACTATCACTTCAGTAAACTTTGCTTACAAAACGTAGCACTTGGATTCAAAATGTTTAGATCGTGAAACAGAGTCTTTGGTTTACACCACACTTGTCACATAAAGTGTGGTCAGATAGGACTAACTTGATATTTGTATTCTAAGTAAAAGAGGAAAAAAAACCCTTCTTATTAACGTTTTAGTTTAAGATCATCTGTTATTGAGGATCCCGTCATTTAAGTTTGGCTATTTTAAATTCCAAAGCTTTATGGAAATAACCAAATATATTATAAGTTTTTCGGTAATGATTCAAAACACTCTTATTGTTTCTCTAAAAATCATTTAAATATCCTTACTTTTTTTGCATTACTTGACACCCTTAAGGTTTACTTTTTTATCACTTAACACCTATAATGGATCATTTTTAACAGAACGACCAAAATATCCTTCACTTTTCTTGTTCTTGTTGCATCGCGGAAGCAATCGAGACCGTCGAAGTAACTAGAACAAAGAAGAAAGAGAGAGATCACAAACAATTTAGATCGAAAATCGATCAAGGAGACACTTCATATGATTTCTATTGAGCTTACAAAAGAAATCTCAAGTTTTGGATGATTATAACCAAAAACATTACCCTCCTTTATAGGGCTAAAGGGGAAGGGGTTGGTGCACCAACCCCCTTTAGGTTGGTGCACCAACCCACCACCAACCCCCTTGGGTTGGTGCACCAACCCAAGGGTTGCCCACATGGGGCTGCTAGAAATTTCCAGCAGCCCATGAGCCAAATTATCACAAATCTCCACCTTGGCGAGTTATTGGGTCTATGTCACACAATCGACCGTCAACGCTCCTCCTCGGTGAGAATCATCTTGTGTTCCCTTCATATTGCCTCGAAAGGCTCATATGGCTCCATAGAGCCTCGTTGCCCCAGAAGGGGCCACCATCGTTATCTTGGAACAATGTTGATCAAGTCCAAACAATATTTAAACTTGACCCCTGTAACAACCTTCGTAAGCATGTCTGCGGGGTTGTCCTCCATCCCTATCTTCGTCAAGGTGATGTCATTGTCGTCTTCTCCAACATAGTCACGAACAAAGTGATACCTGACATCGATATGCTTGGTCCATGCATGGAAGACTTGATTCTTTGCTAAGTGTACTGCACTTTGGCTATCACAATGCAAATCATACCTGTCTTGCCAAACACCCAAGTCGACCATCAAGCCCATTAGCCATATCGTCTCCTTCACAGCTTCAGTTGATGCCATGTACTCTGCCTCTGTGGTAGACAAGGCTATTGTAGACTGGAGTATACTTCACCAACAAATAGGAGCTTCTGACAAGGTAAAGATATATCCTGTCATGGATCTCCTCCCATCCAAGTCGCCTGCAAAATCAGAATCAACATACCCAACAATTTACGGACCATCATCATCTCGCTTGTATGTCAATCCCAAATCAATGGTGCCATTAATGTATCTCAGAATCCACTGCACCGCCTGCCAATGTGCCTTCCCTGGATTGTGCATGTAACGGCTCACCATACCCACTGCGTGTGAAAGGTCGGGTCTCGTGCACACCATCGCATACATCATTGCACCTACCACATTAGCATATTGTACCTACTTCATAGACTCCTTCTCCTCATCATCCTTCGGAGAATGCATTGCACAAAGCTTGAAGTGAGGTGCAAGCGAAGTAAGCACGGTCTTCATCTTTTCACATCCAAATCTGTGAACAATAGATTTCAAGTAGCGACTCTGAGAAAGATGTAATGTACCTCCACCTCAATCTCGGTATATCTCCATGCCAAGAATCCTTCGTGCATCGCCAATGTCCTTCATCTCAAACGCACAACTCAACTGGTCTTTCAATCTCCGGATCTCTTTTTTATTTGATGACATTATGGGCATGTCATCAACATAAAGCAAGAGGTAGATGAAGGAACCATTTCCAAGCCTCTAAAAGAACACACAATGATCAAAGGGACTCCGGACATACCCTTGATCTTGTGTCATGAAGCGCTCAAAACACTTATGCCACTGTCTAGGAGATTGATTCAACCCATAAAGAGATTTCTTCAACTTACATGCAAGTCCATCTCCATCATCGTAGCCATCAGGTTGAGCCATATAGATCTCCTCCTCAAGCTCACCATGCAAGAAAGCCATCTTAACATCTAGTTGTACCAACTCAAGATTGAGTTGTACAACTAATGCCAATAGCATCTGAATATGCAGTGCTTCACAACTGGGGAGAATACCTTGTTGTAGTCGATCCCCTCTTTTTGAGCATATCCCTTCGCCACAAGTCTTGCTTTGAAGAGGATATCTCCATCTTTGGCTCCTTCCTTCTTAGTGTAAACCCACTTACACTCAATCGCCTTCTTGCCACAAGGAAGCTCCACCAGCTCCCATGTCTTGTTCTTCCAAAGCGATTCCATCTCCTCGTTTATTGCTTTCTTCCATCTTCGTAGGTCTTCGAAAAGCTCCACCTCTTGGAAGGAGGTGGGAGTATCAATACTAACTGCAGGAAAACCATATGAGACCAAATAAATATACTTTGCAGGTCTTCTAATCTCTCTTCGTGGTCTTGAAGATGCAATGGAATCCAGCTGCTGTGCATCTTGTGGAGAGTAAGCATCTCCACCACCTGAAGCCAAACCTCCATCACCACCATCTGTCTGGAGTAGACCATCTGGAACATGTGGTGTAGGACATGAGTCAATAGTCCTCTCCTCTGGAATCTTTAACACATCAATCTGAACCTGCTCCAGATGTGTCTCTAAAGGCTCCACCTCCGGTTCGCTTCCTTTCTTCAACATAGCTGACTTGTCGAACGTCACGTCTCTGCTGAGGATCACCTTCCTCTGTGTAGGGCACCATAGCTTGTACCCTTTCACTCTATCACTAAATCCCAAGAAGATGCTTTCTTGGCTTTAGGATCTAGCTTGTCCTCCTTTACTGCGAAGTAAGAAGGACACCGCTAAATATGCAAAGACTCGTAGTCGGGAACTGGCTTTCCCAACCATACCTCCAAAGGAGGTCTTCCATCAAGTGCGGCAGAAGGTAGCCTGTTGACCAAGTGGGTTGCATACGCCAAGGCCCCTGCCCAAAACTCCTTCCCAAGGCCGGATGTCGATAACATACACCGAACTTTCTCCAGCAAAATTCGGTTCATCCTTTCGGCTACATCATTCTGCTGCGGCGTACGGGCTACAGTGAAGTGTCGCTGTATCCCCTCCTTTCTGCAATAGTCAAAGAAGGGGTCCGGCCTGTACTCTCCACCGTTGTCGCTACGGAGTCGCTTGATCTTCTTACCGGTCTGGGTCTCGATCAAGACTTTCCACTCCTTGAACTTACTCAGCACCTGGTCTTTGGAATTCAAGGAGAACACCACACCTTCGTGAGATATCATCAACAAATGTCTCGAAATAGTGATTACCTCCCAATGACGCCGCCCTCGATGGTCCCCACACATCAATGTGGACATAGTCAAGCACTCCCTTCGTGTTGTGGATGGCGGTCCCAAAAGATGCACGTGTCTTCTTTCCAAAGACACAATGCTCACAAAAGTCGATCTTCCCGCTCTTCGCTCCTCGTAGATAGTTACCGTCAATCAGCTTCTGAAGAACATTCTCGCCAACATGCCCAAGGCGCATGTGCCAAAGTAGAGAATCTTCTTTCTCATCCTCTCGAATAAGATCCACCGTGCCAGTTACCACCTCGCCATCCAAGTAGTAGAAGTTGCATGCGCACTTCTCCTTCATTACAATCAAGGCACCACGAGTTACCCTTAAAGCTCTATCCTCCATGGTCACCTTGCAACCCTTGGCTTCAAGTGACCCAAGCGATATGAGGTTTCACTTTAGGTTGGAAACATAGCGGACCTCATCTAATTCCCTTGTGACTACATCTCCCATCTTGATGCGGACCGTGCCAATGCCCGTCATCGTGCAAGCTCTGTCGTCTCCAAGAAGAACTGTACTTCTACTACCTTCATGGAAAGTAGTAAAGTACTCTCTTTGGGTGTCATATGAAATGAGCATCCCGAGTCGAGAACCCATCCCTCCTTCATCACCCCCTTTGCAGCGCCGACAAGGACCCACTCATCAACCTCCACACCTTTGACGATGTTGGCGGTAGCCATTTTCTTCTTCTTGGCCTTTGGGCACTCCCTCGCCCAATGTCATCTTTCTTTGCAGAAGGCGCATTGATCCTTCTCGATGTCGGTGCGCGAAGCTCTACTCTTGTCCCTCGTCTTGGATCTTTGGTTCCCTTTGCGACCTCCACTCATTTCATTGCTTCGGCCTCTCACCACGGTAAGCGCATCGGACCCTTGGTCGCTCATCTTATCATCATCCTTCTTTCTAAATTCATTGCTTGTGAGAGCGTTAGAAACTTCAATGAAAGTAATAGATTCTTTACTGTAGGTTAAGATTGAAACGAGGTGCTCGTAGTCTTTATGTAGGGAGTTGAGGAGAATCATCGCCTTGTCCTCATCTTCCACCTTGACGTCGATATTCCTCAGATCTGTGAGGAGTTTGTTGTAGTAGTCGAGTTGTGCTTCAACTGAAACTCCTTTCTCCATCTTAAGGCCAAAGAGCTTCTTCTTTAGGTGTAGACGATTCTGGATGTTTTTCTTCATGCACTTCTCGCAAGAGCATCCCATAACGCTTTCGCGTCCCTCTCCTCTATGAAAGGTTATTTCTTCTCCTTCGTCAAGTAGAGCCGGATCGTGACGCAAGCGTTCCGGTTCATCAGCCTACACTTCAAGTCCGACGTCGTAGTCGGCCTCTCATCTAGTACTTGATCTTGACCAAGTTGGTTCAAGATGTTAAGTACCTCGCATCTCTACATGCCGAAGTTGATCCGTCCATCAAACTTCTTAATTTCGAACTTCGTATTGGATACGATAGTTCGCGTTGTTGAAGATTGCGCCATTGAAGTAGAAGCGTCGTCGCCACCTTTGCTCAGCTTCTTTGTCTAGATCTTCGTCGACTATTGGCTATGATACCAATTTGTTGCGTCGTGAAAGCAATCGAGACCGTTGAAATAACTAGAACAAAGAAGAAAGAGAGAGAGCACAAATAATTTAGATCGAAAATCGATCAAGTAAACACTTCATATGATTTCTATTGAGGTTACAAAAGAAATCCCAAGTTTTGGCTGATTATAACCAAAAACAATATCATCCTTTTATAGGGCTAAAGGGGAAGGGGTTGGTGCACCAACCCCATTTGGGTTGGTGCACCAACCCACCCCCAACCCCCAACCCAAGAGTAGCCCACTTGGGCTGCTGGAAATTTCCAGCAGCCGCACGAGCCAAATTATCTCAGTTCTTTATCAGTTTTATCGGTTTGGCATTTTTAGTTTCTGTATACTGATAAGGGAGGATATTTATCAGTTTTGCTGCTGCTGGTGGTGCGATTTGTTTTCGTCGTTGTCGTTGTCGTCCTCGTCCTCTCGGCGACGGAAGGACCAAGACCATTTCCTTATCTGTTGCTTTTCCTGTCTGGCAATGTCGCCAAACATTGGCATGGGTTAGTGCCTATCCACGGTTAATACTCTGAGAGATTCTTTGTACTCAAAATGCAATGAATTAGGAAGGAAACCCATCATACTCGCAGCAAGTTGTGGGACTGTTGTAGTAGGGAACATGCCCTCCCAAAGGAACAAGGACCCTTCTTATCTGATCATATATGATTCCAAAAACTTACCCTAGGTGGCCGACACCATGAGACCTTAGGCTGTCTCATATTAGCAATATACGAAGATGTCCTCCTCAATGCTCCAACAACATCACTTCAAAAGACGGTGAAAGAGGAGATGAACTTGAGATGAAAGGGTTGGTGGTCCACTTTGTGCCAATGGGGGGCTGCCCTTGTTTTGTTTAGGACATGACCTCACCTTTGGGGTGGGGTTTGGGTTGGGTGCACAGGCCCATCTAGTTAATTAGATCTAGAGTCAACAGACCAAGAATACTTGTAATATTCTTGTGATCAAGGAGATAACATGGAATGATTCTTGAAACCCCCCCATTTTTTTTTAATTTAGTCAATTTTCTTTGATTGTTTTCTTATGATTGAGGAGAGTGCATGCAGAATAATCAATCAATTGCACATGGTGGGTTAGTTGCTTCTGTATCATTATCTTGTTATGATTAAGGACTTGTTCTTAATATTCTTACAGCCAGATAATATGAAACAAAGGGAAAATAAAAATAAAAATTAGTGGTGAAGTAGGCTATAGGCCTCATAGGGTGGTGCTAGACCTAGATGGGACGTAGTGATTGTTGGCTGTCGACTCCTTCACGACTCACTTTGCAAAAAGGCAAAGCTCGGAATTTGATTCACATTTACTTGTACCAACTGCGTAGGAAAGGAAATGAGACTGCCTTCACTGCAGTTTGGCGAAATTCAGCATCTCGTGTTTGCATGCTACCAAGTGTCCAAAGAGCCAGCTAAGTGGACGCAGACTCCACTCCAACACCACATACCCTCTTGTTGGGCAACCTCGAAAGCCAGTCTCTATCGTATACCCTGCAGAAGTGGACATGAGATAGGGCCATGGGTCCACTGTTGGGACCTTAAACCTAATGAATTCGTACATGCATGCAAGCCACTCACCCAATACCATCAAGCTCTACCCTACGCACCATACTCTACAGGGAACAAGCCATTAAGCTTTGATTATGTTGGGTTGTCCTTATTATGTATCAGCATTCCTACAGCTTGCATGATTTAGATTTGAGACAATGAGACTCTTGGATCTTGTTGTTGCTTATTTACTTGGTATGGGTCTTTCTCTCTTTCTCTCTCTCTTTGTGTGTGTGTGTGTGTGTGTGTGTGTGTGTGTGTGGGGGGGGGGGGGGGGGGGGGGGGGGGGGGGGGGGTTCATCTTGAAATGTTGTACATACCTGCCTGTCAGATGATTGAGACTTGAACATGATGGACATAAGGATGTTTTATTATAATTAGAGAGATAAATTAGATGGATCAATCACTATTGTAATATAATCCTTTGCATATATGGTATCTTTTTACCCCAACTAAAAAAATTTCATGTAGCTCTCTGTACATGCCCACCACAAAATTGAAATTTTGGATTTCAATTAGGATGTGATGGAGTAACCTGCATGACATATTTTTTAAAGTAAAGAATAAATTTGGGTAAATTGAATGGTTTTGTTCTCGTTAAATGCACAACTTAATAATGCTTTAACTCTGACTTACTTGACATCACTAATTATGTTATCTTTGTTCATGCAAGTCATGTTTAATACACATGGTCAATTACAAATTTATGTTAATTATCAATTTTATTACAGATGGATTTGCATTGTAGAGATAAACCAAAATTCATGCTCGGTTATAATTTCGTGTAAATTAATAATATTATTACCAGCTCTCGCCCCTTTCTCATCACCATCTTGACTTCACTCGTTGTGTGAGGTTAGTAGTAGTTTCAGACTCTTAGTCATCGATAGGCCCCCAAAATTTTTGCTACTATTGAGAAGCATTTCTTGGAGAACTTAATGCAGAAAGCTTTATTAGAATGACATTAAGTTAGTAGGGACATCCTTTCCTACTAGTCTCTCTCTTTTTAATTAATCATGGAATTCTCTAAGAGACTTCACCTCACACTGGAATTCTCTAAGAGACTTAACCTCACACTGCTACTATCATCATGTGTGTCGAGTTGTCTTCACTATCTTGCTAATGACAAAGTGGTAACAAAATTCCACTGTAACCTAGGCAAAGATGTGTGGATCGATCTTGATGGAAGATTGTCAAGATCCTTACTAGTGGACGGATACTTAAACACTAAAGAGTTACGTTTAGTGATAAGCATTAAACAAACAATTCTCAATAAAAATTGTATCCGAAAAAACAATGAGAATTAATCATAATATAAAAGTAAAGTAAACAAGATATCAAAATCCAAACCAGATAGGCAAACCAATCGTAAACATCAAGAAGTTGTATTGGTTCGTTATCCCTGACATACGTCCAGTCCCCAAGCAAATCTAGCGTAAGAGTTCCACTAACAACATGCAAACTGCAAGAGTTACAACCTCGCAACTTGGCAGACACTTTTGCCAAATACAAACTAAATCTTAACAAACCTGAGATCGACAACCACTCTCAAGACCGGCAGTAAAACCACCACACAACTAAAACAACACTTACCTCCAAACTGAGGGAAAAATTGTAAGAGCAAGATTACAACAATCCATATAGCCTTGAAGATGAAGCTTGTGATTGAATGTGGCTAAGAGAGATGATTTCTACGCAATGGATTTGAGCAATGGAGAATAGAAATCTAGGGAATTTCTTCTTTGTTTGGGTAAATCTGGTGCTTGTCCATCTTCAGTATATCTACCATAATGTTCTCATCTTCTATCAGACCTCACAATCTTAATTTTCTACCGCATTGTTTTTCTACTTCTACTTTAAATTTCTTAAAAGCATCTAGTGCTTCATTCTTATTATGAAGCAACTAAAGATATATGTTGAGTAAATAGTCATCTATAAATGAGATGAAGTATTTGTGACCGCACAAGTCTACATCTACACTACAGATTTATGTATGTAAGATCTCTAATATGTCTGAGCTCCTCCAAGTACCCTTTTGTGACTTATTGATCTGCTTGCCATTAATGCAGTCCACACAAGTTTCAAAATTAGTAAAGTTAGAGCACCAAGCACTACATCATTTACCAATCTCTTAATTCTCTCAATGAAGATATGTCCTAATCTCCAGTGCCACAAAGAGACGGAACATGTGTCGTACTATTATTGGATTCTGTGGATGGCAAACAATACTAGAATGGGGGGTTGAATAGTCTTGTATGAAGGAAAAACTTTTTCACAAATGAACAACACAAAGAATAACTTTCCTTCCAATGTTGCCTAAGGAACCAAGTAGAGTGATCTACGCTTGGTCATTAATCAACACGATGCTCTTCAAATAAAGATAAGATGGTATACCAACAATGAAGATTAAAAGAGTAACAACAATAGAATGGATTTCACAGTGGAGTGAATAAAGACTTGCTATAATAAAGATAATAAGCAAGAAGATATGCATGAATAAATTAACAAGAGATTGCAAATGACATATAATTAAACAATAAACAAGTTAGCATAAAGTAAATGACAAGATACAGTCACAGAAAATTGATACAGAGACTACCCTGATTTCTCACTTGGGTACATTCAGTCCCCGACTGTCACATATGGAGATTAAATCCACTATTGCCTTAACAATACAATTACCTAGCTTCATTTACTAGGATTTCCAAAGACCTAGCTCCACCACTAGGATTTCCAACCACCTAGTCTCAACTAGGATTTACAACACCACACCACCCAGCCTTACCTAGGATTTTCAACACCCTTATCTCCAAGGGACTCAAAGTAAGATCAGATCCAATACATCACAATGAATTTGTGGAGATTGGTTTTTACACCCAATAATTCTATAACCATGAAGAATGTGCAATTGTGCTCTATGTGGCTAAAGAAAAATAAATATTATTTGATCACACAAAAAATATTATTTAATTCAATGTGATCAAGAAACTTGTTGAGTATTGATTCCCCGGATTTGGTTTTGGATGATGAACAAACATAAATATATCGTGAACTAACACTTTGTGAGCGCAGTTATGGATATCGTCGCCAAACTTCTATGAACATCAAAAGCGACGTCTCGAGACTTCTCAAAGCGCGTGATCGTATGCCTAAAGCTTCGTTGAAGCTCATGGACCATTATTGAAGTCATGAAGATTCGAATCGAAGCATTTGAAGACGGTTCGTCAAGTTTTATTTATAGTCTTCTAGCTTCGTTTCGTAGAATGTTAAGCCTTGAGTAGGTCTTACGTTTTAATCTTCATAACGCTCATATCTTAGAGCTAGGATCTGAGTAGAAGTCCATACAAACTTTCCCGAAGCTTCACGCTTCGATTCGCGACTTCTTGTGCATGTTAGTTGGTTCAAGAAGAAGAACCAACCGACTAGATGGTGATCTAGTCGGTCAGCAAAGCTTCTTGAACCGACTAGTTTGCCTCCTTCAATTCTAGCTCACTTACTGTTTACAGTTAGTCGGTCAAAGAAGGTTCACCGACCGACTAGTTGTGAAACTAGTCGGTTAGGAATCCTTCGTAGACCGACTAGTTGAGCTTCTACTGTACAGCCTAAGTTACTGTTTATCGTTAGTCGGTCAAAGAACATTTTTCGACCGACTAGTTGATGAACTAGTCGGTTAGACTTTGTTCTTGGACCGACTAATTCAACTTGTACTTGTTGGATCTGGATCCTAGCCTAGAGGGGGGGTGAATAGGCTTATAAAAATAATTCGTGCAACCCACGAATAATCACACGCAGTTATAGCACAACCAGAGTAACTAAAAAGCAGACACAGAGTACACAGCAGATTTACCCTGGTTCGGTCGTCCCAACGACCTACTCCAGCCCCAAAGCAAATACTAGATTGAATAGTGCAATAGGTACAAAGTCACAAGTTAGAGCACGCTCAGAGCACCCTCTACGTCTCTACACTCGCCAGACTCTCAGTACCCCACACACAGTGTTTCCTCTCACTATCAATCCTAGCAAAGCTTTCTACCATCTAGTCCCAAACTAGCTGGGTCCCACTTGTCTATTCCCAACTAGACAAGTCCCAAAATAGTCACCAAAAACAGGTAAAAGTTTCCCCTACAGAGAACGTTACACTAAGACACAAATAAAAGAGTTTAAGGGTTTAGAAATGCTCAGTTTGTGTCTGTGTAGGCGTCTCTGTCAATCAGCACATCGTCAGCTCCAATCAGACGCAAACGGTGTCTCAATCTGACTCCTGGATGTCAAGTTATGCACTGGTCTGTGCACAAAGCAATTCATTTCAAATCCTTTGTACTCTCTGGTCTGTGCGCTCAGCAATAAGGCGGTCGGTACGCGGATCAACCCAGTTCAGTCATTTAATTAACGGCCTGTGCGCAAAGCAGCTTCCAATAATACTTCCCTGCCACGTCAGCGCAACAAGCGAAATATTTCGTTTCGATCTGACGGAGATCTGATCGCCACGTCAGCATGTAACGCGAGACGAAATCACTTCGATTTCTTTCGTCCCCTACTATCAGCCGTCCGATCGAGTTCCCTTGAGATCTCGGACGTCCACGTCAGCACGTCGATATGCCGATCGTCTCTTCGCTTCGAATAATATTAGGGCATGCAGGCGTAACCACTTTCGACGACGACGGCGAGACGGTGGTGGCACTTCGTCTTCGACAGCGGGCTATGGTGGCAACTTCGTGGTGACGACAACCTCTTGAACGACTCGACTCCGACGACTGCAGACAACGACGACTACTTCGTCGTCGTCTTCTTCTTCTTCGTGCAGCTCGACGACGATGATTCGGATCAAGGGTTCTTCGGTGAGCAGCAGCGGCGAAAACTCTTGGCGACTTCGAGATGGCTTGCAGGCGATGATCTTCAAGCGGTGGCGGCGACTTCTTCAATGATCGTGCAGCGAGCTTCGTCTCCGGCTTCACGTAGGGTATTCAGCGGCGATCTCTCGTTTCTCCGGGCGATGGCGACTGTAGGCGGCGGCGGCTTCAAAGAGTGCTTCGACTGCTCCGACGGTGTCGCTTCGACTGCAGCTTTGAGGAACGACAGCGGGTGATCGGCGACTTCTCCGACAACTGCAACGTTCGTTCGACTACGGCACCGGCGAGGATTTGATGAAGACAGCGAGTGGGCTTCCTCGTGACGACGGTGATGGCTACAGGAGGATCTTTGGCACGAGGAGACGAAAGATCGACGATGGCAGCGACGTCCTCTGATGGTGTTGGCGGCGGTCTTCTCCTTGGTTGCTTGCGATGATGCGGGCTTGGCTCTTGATCTTTGTAGCAATGCTAGATGGAGAAATTCAGCAGCTCTCGTTGGATGTTGTATGAACAGGGCTTACAGCAAGATGTTGAAGGCTTGAAGATATAGATAGAATATAGGCCTCTTTTCTTATACGATGAATTTGTGCTTAATACTTTTTAAGAGAGAGAGAGAGAGAGAGGGCTTTGGAATTTTGATGTAAGGCTACGGGAATTAGACCCTAGGATTAGCTTGATAAAAACTTTGATTTGTAGCCCCTCTCTTTTTGATTGCCGCACCTTCCAATGTTTTTGTAAGCCACGCGTTATTCCTCTTTGACGTTGGCTTATATAGGGAGGATTAGGTTTTGGAAAGAGTCCCTAAGAGATAGGGATTTTGTATTTTGATTTGGATTTTGAATAAGAAAAGGATTAGGAAATCTTCTAATTGATTTGACTAAATCCCCATAAGTTTTGAAATGGCTCCATCTCATCCCTCATTGGACCAAGTCCAACTTTCTTCATTTTTGAATTGCAAATCACCAAGTGTCACTTCATCTTGACCAAGTCTAACTCCTTTGCACACACACCTCCTTCTTCTCCTAAGATGCTATACGAATAGCAATTCCGCCAAATACTGAGAATGTATTGTTCTGCCAAGCCTGAAACACACTAAGCACACACATTAGATATCACGACACGTTTGTCATCATCAAACCAAGATCCTAGATCGTTGCTTCCAACAATCTCCCCCTTTTGGTGATGACAAACCCACAAAAGATTTGGTCAATAGAAATGAGTGTGTGAAGTGTGTTGAAGGGTGTAATGCAATATGAATCATGAGATGAATATTCAAGCACTACAACATGGCATGCACAAACTAATAACATACAATAGCATGCTCCCCTTCTCTCAAGCTCCTCCTTCTCTCAAGCTCCCCCTTCAACAAATAGTTTAGTATACGTCAAGCTCCCCCTTCAACAAATAATATCAACATCCTTCAACAAATAATATCAACATCCTTCAACAAATAATAGCAACATCAAGCTGTCAAAATCTTTTCTTTCTCCCCCTTTGTAATCACCAAAAGTGGATTAATGAAGTCACAAAAATATCCCATGCAAAAATAAGTCATTATTAGATGTAGCGTGCAATTTACATGAGTATTCCAAATAATAGACAAGTCAAGTTCATAGAATTTCATACCAAGACTTCTCCACCTTTGTGTAAGTGAAATGATATAGACAATAAAGTGTAAGAGAAGATTCAATATCAGAAAATCAACCAAATCAATCCACATTTTCCAATTTGCATGAATATCACTAGGATTGATTTTTCCCACCTCATCAAAGATGAGTTCAAGTTACCGAACCCCAAAACATGGCCTAAAAGGACTTTTAAATGTGGGGTGGCATTACTTGACGAGTTATATACACCAACGCTAATGATTACCCATGTAGCACAAGTTGGATACTCGTGGGTTGTGTTTTAGCCATGAAGTGTATCCATTTTTCATACGGAGCAAATATCGTTTTTTTTAATTCTTTTGTGCTCAATTTTAATTCATGGCTAAACACATCATATCCCTTAGAAATTTCAGAAATTAATCATTCCTACATTCACTTTCCATTATTCTTCAAAAGAATCTCCAAAAGCACTAAAAAGTCAAATATCGTGAAAGTGCAAATGTAGGTGTAGAAGTCAAGTTTGAAACTTATGAGACATGTCATGGCTACTAAAAAGAATAGCATCATGTTCATGTAGCTACAACAATAATGAATTGACTTCTACAAGGGATAGAATTGATCATTCATACAATATCACTCAAGAGATTCAAAAGAGGATTAAATACGCACACATTTTTTTGATTTTTGATTTTTCATTTTTTTTTCAGAAATAAAAAAATTAAAAATCATCCATGCAAGCACACAAAACAAAATAAATCAAGCACACAAAAACAATCTATGAAGGTATGCAATGAAATTCAAAGAGGGATAGAAATTATACCTTCTCGTCGCTATTTGACGAAGGAGCTAAAAGAATGAAACATTGAATTTAACGCTCCTCGCCAAAACTCCATCACACCTACATGAAAGGTGTTAAGTGTGACCTTGGAATCCAACAAGGTCCACTAGTGTTAGCCAATATTGTTTTAGGAACCCACACTTGTTTAAACTTGATTTTAGTGTTCCTAAATTTACAATAGTATGAAGTATGGCCTACACTATCACAAGTAAAGCACTTTGCATATAAGTTCTTCGCAATAGACGGTGCATTGTGGAATTTCTTGAATTTTTGCTTTTCAACGTTTTTCAGACCAAAACCAAGTCCTCTTCTATTATTGCCATATAATTGATTCTCTAAAATAGTGTCCAACGATTGTTTTCCCGTAGAGAATTTCTTAATGGCCAATTCAAGATTAGAGACTTTGGTTTTCAACAATTTATTTTCTTCCACAAGCAATGTGCATTTACTTATAAAAGCTCTCTTGTTTTCCTCTTCCTTCTTTTCAAATTCAACCATTTTTCTTTTAAAATCATTATCCAACATGCAGAATTTATCATTAAGCTCTCTAATAACATAGTCTTTTTCAGTTTCGAGCTTAATCAAATCAAGTTTAAGCATGCTAATATTATTCATCAAGGAAGGGCAAGAGAGACAAGGTGCTTCATCATTAAAACTGGATTTTTCCTTTTTCAAAGTATCAATAGTAGAGTCACGAGCAACAATATCAATTTTGAGTTTTCAATCTCTTTAGATATTTCATATTCAGATTGTTGCATTTCAAAGTTTTCATTTTGGTAGTCATCTATAGTGGATTCAAGCTCTACTATTTTATCTTGCATTTCTTTACAAAGAGTAAGGAGTTCAGTTTTACTACCAGAAATTACCTCATCGTGTATTCCCATCAGTGCCATGCATGAATGGGCTTCGTGTTCCTCCTCCTCGCTCTCAGCTTCGCTAACCATGTCCCAAGTAAGCACCTTGGATTTTCCCTTTTCTTTAGCTACCTGAGCTGTCTCATGTGGGCAATCCCTCATTCGATGTCCTCTTTTCTTGCATTTAAAACAAGTCATTCTATTAGTAGTATTCTGATCATAATTTTGCTTAGAAGACTGAAAAAAGTTAGAGCGATTAAACCTGGGTGCCATTTCTGCTCTTCCTTGCTTGGTTTGGACAAACTTTCTGAAATTTCTGACCATTAACGCTATGTCATCATCATCTTCTTCACTTTCGTCAGCTTTCAGAGCAAGTGGCTTGGTAGCTTTCTCTTTTTCCTCAGGTTTCTCCCTTTCATCAATATTTTGCAATTCAAGCTCGTGGGACATTAAATTACCTATTAAGTCCTCCACCCTCATCTGTGACAGTTCTTTCGCTTCTTGGATGGCAGTGACTTTAGGCCTGAAAGAGCTTGGCAGAGCTCTTAATATCTTTCTCACCTGCTCAAGGCTAGAATATGGCTTACCGAGCGAACTAGACTTGTAGACAATGTTGGTGAACCTCGCAAACATTTCTGATATCGTCTCTGATGGTAGCATGCGAAATCCCTCGTATTCCGTGCTCAGAAGTGCAAGTCTAGACTCCTTCACCTGTGACGTTCCCTCGTGCGTCACCTCCAAAGTATGCCATATTTCCTGCGCAGTTAGACAATGTGAGATACGATTGAATTCAGATTTATCTAATGCACAAATAAGAGCATTCATAGCTTTAGCATTAAGAGAATAAAGCTTCCAATCATTATCATCCCATTTATCATCAGGTTTAAGCATCTCAGTATTTTCAATTTTTATAACAGGTGATTTATAGCCTTTTTCAACAATTTGCCAAGCTTTATAATCAATAGAAATCAAGTGGATTCTCATACGATTTTTCCAATAAGCATAGTCTACTCCATTAAATCTAGGTGGTCGGGAAATAGACCGACCCTCAGCAAAAGCACTATCAATGTGGTCCATGATCAAACTAGGCTAGATCTACTAACCTGGCTTTGATACCACTTGTTGGATCTGGATCCTAGCCTAGAGGGGGGGGGGGGTGAATAGGCTTATAAAAATAATTCGTGCAACCCACGAATAATCACACGCAGTTATAGCACAACCAGAATAACTAAAAAGCAGACACAGAGTACACAGCAGATTTACCCTGGTTCGGTCATCCCAACGACCTACTCCAGCCCCCAAAGTAAATACTAGATTGAATAGTGCAATAGGTACAAAGTCACAAGTTAGAGCACGCTCAGAGCACCCTCTACGTCTCTACACTCACCAGACTCTCAGTACCCCACACACAGTGTTTCCTCTCACTATCAATCCTAGCAAAGCTTTCTACCAGCTAGTCCCAAACTAGCTGGGTCCCACTTGTCTAGTCCCAACTAGACAAGTCCCAAAATAGTCACACAAAAATGGTAAAGTTTCCCCTACAGAGAACGTTACACTAAGACACAAATAAAGGAGTTTAGAGTTTAGAAATGCTCAGTTTATGTCTGTGTAGGTGTCTCTGTCAATCAGCACGTCGTCAGCTCCAATCTGACGCAAACGGTGTCTCAATCTGACTCCTGGATGTCAAGTTATGCACTGGTCTGTGCACAAAGCAATTCAGTTCAAATCCTTTGTACTCTCTGGTCTGTGCGCTCAGTAATAAGGCGGTCGGTACGCAGAGCAACCCAGTTCAGTCATTTAATTAACGGCCTGTGCGCAAAGCAGCTTCCAATAATACTTCCCTGCCACGTCAGCGCAACGAGTGAAATATTTCGTTTCGATCTGACGGAGATCTGATCGCCACGTCAGCAGGTAACGCGAGACGAAATCACTTCGATTTCTTTCGTCCCCTACTATCAGCCGTCCGATCGAGTTCCCTTGAGATCTCGGCCGTCCACGTCAGCACGTCGATACGCCGATCGTCTCTTCGCTTCGAATAATATTAGGGCATGCAGGCGTAACCACTTTCGACGACGACGGCGAGACGGTGGTGGCACTTCGTCTTCGACAGCGGGCTATGGTGGCAACTTCGTGGCGACGACAACCTCTTGAACGACTCGACTCCGACGACTGCAGACAACGACGACTACTTCTTCGTCGTATTCTTCTTCTTCATGCAACTCGACGACGATGACTCGAATCAAGGGTTCTTCGGTGAGCAGCAGCGGCGAAAACTCTCGGCGACTTCGAGATGGCTTGCAGGCGGTGATCTTCAAGCGGTGGCGGCGACTTCTTCAATGATTGTGCAGCGAGCTTCGTCTCCGGCTTCACGTAGGGTATTCAGCGGTGTTCTCTCGTTTCTCTGGGCGATGGCGACTGTAGGCGGCGGTGGCTTCAAAGAGTGCTTCGACTGCTCCGACGGCGTCGCTTCGACTGCAGCTTTGAGGAACGACAGCGGGTGATCGGCGACTTCTCCGACAACTGCAACGTTCGTTCGACTGCGGCACCGGCGGGGATTTGATGACGACAGCGAGTGGGCTTCCTCATGACGACGGTGATGGCTACAGGAGGATCTTTGGCATGAGGAGGCGGAAGATCGACGGTGGCAGCGACGTCCTCTGATGGTGTTGGCGACGGTCTTCTCCTTGGTTGCTTGCGATGATGCGGGCTTGGATCTTGATCTTTGTAGCAATGCTAGATGGAGAAATTCAGCAGCTCTCGTTGGATGTTGTATGAACAGGGCTTACAGCAAGATGTTGAAGGCTTGAAGATATAGATAGAATATAGGCCTCTTTTCTTATACAATGAATTTGTGCTTAATATTTTTTTGAGAGAGAGAGAGAGAGAGAGAGAGGGCTTTGGAATTTTGATGTAAGGCTGCGGGAATTAGACCCTAGGATTAGCTTGATAAAAACTTTGATTTGTATCCCCTCTCTTTTTGATTGCCGCACCTTCCAATGTTTTTGTAAGCCACGCGTTATTCCTCTTTGACGTTGGCTTATATAGGGAGGATTAGGGTTTTGGAAAGAGTCCCTAAGAGATAGGGATTTTGTATTTTGATTTGGATTTTGAATAAGAAAAGGATTAGGAAATCTTCTAATTGATTTGACTAAATCCCCATTAGTTTTGAAATGGCTCCATCTCATCCCTCATTGGACCAAGTCCAACTTTCTTCATTTTTGAATTGCAAATCACCAAGTGTCACTTCATCTTGACCAAGTCTAACTCCTTTGCACACACACCTCCTTCTTCTCCTAAGATGCTATACGAATAGCAATTCCGCCAAATACTGAGAATGTATTGTTCTGCCAAGCCTGAAACACACTAAGCACACACATTAGATATCACGACACGTTTGTCATCATCAAACCAAGATCCTAGATCGTTGCTTCCAACAGTACTCAGACTATTTGTTTTATCTATTAGTCGGTCTATGAACACTCATCGACCGACAAGTTGTGAAACTAGTCGGTTGGCAAATCTTCTTGGACCGACTAGTTCCTTAAGTCTGAACTTCATCAATTCACTGTTCACCTCTTAGTCGGTTCATGTAGAATCACCGACCGACTAGTTGATGAACTAGTCGGTCAGTGATCCTTCTTTGACCGACTAGTCTGCTTCAGAATAGAGCCGTTGGAGTATTAAATGCCACGATTTTTTGCTCTCTTTCCTCTATCCTATATATACTTGGAGTGCTGCATTCATAGCATTCAAGGCTGATTATTACTGAAATTTAGAGATCAAAAGAGAAGCATTAAATCTCATTGAAAGCTCATTCATTTCTCATCTTGAATCTCTCCCTCACTCTTATTTCAAAAGAGATATTCATTGATTGTGAGCCTTCCAAGCCAAGAGCTTGATTCTAGGTCACCAACATCCACCTAGGACTCCATTGCTGGTCATCTATCTTGGAGCTAGGGTTTGGTGCCTTCATCTTCCCCAAAATCCGTTTTGCCCAAATTCGTAAGTATACTCAAGGCATAGGATTTTGTCGGTAAGAATTTCGTATTTCATTTACTTTCATATTGTAAGTGTTTTACTCTCGGTTGTGAGAGTTTATTTGTGATCCTGGGTTGTGGGAGTCACAATTTCATTTGTATATGATTTGATCTTGAAGAGGTTTCTACAAGTATTTCAAGTATCCGGAGGGGATCTGGGTGTTTGGGACGTAGGATCACCGGAAACAAGTCGGAGAGACTTAGGTGGATCCGAACCCGTTAAATTGCTTGTTTGCGATTGTTTTCTTTATTGTCAATATTTACATTTCCGCATTTCCGCATTGTTTGGTAGAGTTTGCAAGATAATTAGGAATTATCTTCTTAATTATTTTAAAGTATTATTCACCCCCCCTCTAGTACTTGTGCAGTAGCTTCGTAGGGCATTACATTTGGTATCAGAGCCAAGTCTATAGCTATGTCTGCCAACGACAACAAGACCGTTCGTCCACCTTCAGATTACAGCACCTTCAGGAACCGTGAAGGAGCGTCTTCGGTGATGGAAGGACACTCCTCGACGAGGCCTCCCTTCTTCAACGGTACCAACTACGGGTACTGGAAATGCCGGATGGAAACTTTTCTCCGGAGTGCTTCATTGTGGAGAGCCACGTTGACGGAGTACGTCGAGCCCGCCGAAGAAGATTTCGCGAAATGGACTACCGCGGAGGTCGCCGGTAGAGGTCGTCGCGGAGGTAAGCAATGCCAGGCAATGAACGCCTTGCAATGCGCTTTGGAGCCCGAGGACTTCAACAAGATATGCACATGTAAGAGTGCATATCAAATATGTAACTCCCTCATCATCTTGCATGAAGGAACGAGTAGGGTAAGAGACTCTAAACTCGTTGTTGTAAATAAAGATTACTAATTATTTCATATGCAACAGGGTGAGAAGATGAAGGAGTATTATGCTTGCTTCATCGACATCACAAACGAGTTGGAGGCTCTTGGTAAGACCTACACCCAAAAGGAGAAAGTCTCCAAGATCATTGACGGACTTCCTTCTTGTTGGGAGAAATGTACATTCGCCATCGAAGTATACGGTTATTTAACTAATGGGTACCTTAATGTCTTATGAGGTACGCAAGGATAGCAAGTTAAAGTTGCAGGACAAGATGAAGTCCTACTTGAAGCAAGACGAGCCAAAGAAAAAGGCTATTGCTTTCAAGGCCGCTCCATCAACATCTACATCGACCGATGATGAAGACTCGGAAGACGAGTTGGACTTAGAATCTATTGCCCTCATGGCAAAGAAGTTCAACCGGTTCTTCCGGAAAGGTAATTTCAAGAACAAATCTAAATTTAGTTCTTCTAACGCCTCCTCTCCTTTGTGCTTTAAATGCAATAAGCGAGGACACATGAAAGCGGATTGTTCTCAAAATAAGCAAAAGGAGAAGTGGAAGGCGCCAAAGTTCGACGAGTCCAAGAAGTACAAGAAAGGGTACAAGAAAGGACTTGTCGGGACATTCACCGACTCCGATGATTCCTCAAGTGGAGAGTCGGACGATGAGCAAGTGGAGCAAGCACACATGTGCTTCATGGCTAGAGAGGAGCAAGATAAGGATTCCTCCTCCGATGATAGCGACAATGAAGGTGATGAGGTAACCATGGATGACCTTAGAAATGCTAATGAGCAAATATGGTCTAAATACACTAAATTAGTAAATAGATATACTAAAGTAAAAGATGATTTAGCTAGCATCCAAACCTCGCCTAAACCTATCATCACTAACAACGACACCGTTGTTGAAGAGTTGAGAAATGAGATTGTAAATCTCAAGTCTCAACTTGAACATGTTCATATTGAGAAATCGGATGAACATGAGATAGCGGATTTGACTTCTCGGAACTTAACTTTGAGTATCGAGAATGAGAATCTCAAATCTCGTGTTTATGCACTCACATCGCAAGTGTCCACTTTGGATGCTTCGATGCATTCTCTCACCGAGAAATATGAGTGCACATTAGGCCGAATTAATAAATTCAATAAGGGTAAGGACCATTTGGATAAAATCCTAAATGACTTACTTCGGCCAATCACCACATTGGCTTGGGGTATACGATGGGAAGTTCATCCAAATCGGCCACTACCTTTGTTAGGCCGACTTCCGGTGACTCAACGAGTGGTAGCAAACACTCTATTTGTAGTTCATCTACCAATGGTGCTTCCACCTCGTACACACCCTCGTTTGAAAAGAAACCCACTTTGGGTGGACCTCCAAAGAAGGGTCATGCCTATATGTACACAAATACCATGCCACGTAGGAACACACGTCCTACTCCACCGGCTCACACATATGATGATTTTTATGCTACACATCCACGGGCACGTGCACACCAAGTGAGACACCCTCACGCACGTGTCCCCCCACATGCATATGTTCATCCACACCATCATATGAACCATTCTCATAATACACCATTTCATCATGTTCCTTATGCCTATCCACGACTTGCATCACGTAGAAATCAACAACGCATGCATGCTCCCAATAGGATTAGGGCTCCCAAAATCTTCACAATTTGGAGCACGAAGGACACAAACACGGATGAAAAACAAGTTTATATGAATTCTTAATTTATGAGTGTTGTGCATAGTGATAATTATGTGGGGAAGTCTAAGTCCTATTGGACTTGGCTTCCAAAGGTCTAATCTTTTGAACCCAATGACCTTGGGTACCATGATACGATATTTTCTATCTTTAGGTACTCAAGAAAAAGAAAAGGAGCAACAAATCCAAATTTGGCTCCAAGAATAATTGGATACTCGATAGCGGGTGTTCAAAACACATGACGGGTGACGCTCAATTGCTCTCCGGAGTGGTGCCCATTGCAAATGGGAACCGGGTAGTCTTTGGAGGCAACGAGAGCGGAACCATCATAGGTGTTGGTAAAGTGGGTAATCCTTCTAAACCACTTATATGTGATGTTTACCTTGTTAAAGGATTAAAACACAATCTTATTTCAATAAGCCAACTTTGTGACAAAGGTTACAAAGTTAGCTTTGCGAAAGGAATGTGCCATATTTTAAGAAAAGATAATAATGATTTATTGTTTTTCGGCACACGCCATAAGGATATATATATATATATATATATATATATATATATATATATATATATATATATATATATATATATATATATATATATATATATATATATACACTAGATCTTCCAAGATCACATGAACAATGTCGCATTGCCAACACAAGTGAACAACACTTATGGCATCGACGTTTTGGTCATGTGAACTTTGGAACATTATTTAAACTTTCCAAGTTAAATTCTATTATAGGCTTCCCTAAGCTTGTCTTTCAAAAGAAAAGCTTTTGTGACTCGTGTCAACGAGGCAAGCTTCCAAAATCGTCTTTTAAACCTAAGAAAAGCATTTCTTCTAAGCGGCCTCTAGAGCTATTACATCTAGATTTATTTGGGCCAACTAGAGTTGCTTCATTAGGAAATGCACGATATGGACTTGTCATCGTTGATGACTTTTCTAGATTTACTTGGGTATTTTCCCTAAGTAATAAAAATGATGCTTTTGAAAACTTCACAATATTTGTTAAGAAAGTAAAAAATCTCATTGGAACCACCATTGTCACTATTCGTAGTGATCATGGATGGGAATTTGAGAATGAGTCTTTTGAGAACTTTTGTGATGAAGTTGGTATTACACACACCTTTTCATTCCCTCGTGCACCTCCTCAAAATGGTGTAGTTGAGAGAAAGAATAGGACGCTAGTGGAATGTGCTCGCACTATGCTTGATGATAGCCAACTTGGCCATCAATTTTGGGCGGAAGCGGTACATACCGCTTGCTATGTGTTTAATAGGATACTCTTGAGGCCCGGCACTAAACAAACTTGTAATGAATTGTTGTTTGGTAGATTGCCTCAAGTTAAACATTTTCGAGTTTTCGATGCAAAATATTTTATTAAAAACATGTATGGTAGTTTGGACAAATTTGATCCAAGATCCAATGAGGGGATATTTGTTGGATATTCCTCCCGTAGCAAAGCCTACCGGATATACAACAAACGAACCTCAACGATCGAGGAATCACTTCATGTTTCATTTAATGAAGGATTTGTCCCAACTAGGATTACCAATGATGATGACTCCATGGATGTTTTATGTGATTCTATTGGTAATTCAAATTCTATTGATTCTAATGATACTAACCCGACTAATGAATCTTTTGAGAATGTTCCTAGTGTTCAGGGAATTCCCAAACGGCTTCATACCGTTCGTGACCATCCTCATGAGCAAGTCATTGGCAATATCCTTGATAGTGTCAAGACGAGATCTCAAGTCAACTACTTCGCTCATTGTGCCTTTGCCTCCTCGATTGAGCCAAAGAATATTAATGAAGCGTGCGAAGATGGTGCTTGGATCTTAGCCATGGAGGAGGAACTCATTCAATTCGAGAGGAATGAGGTTTGGGAGCTTGTTCCATTACCATCGAAGAACCACACCGTTATAGGAACAAAGTGGATTTTCAAAAACAAGACCGACGAGAACCAAAGCGTCGTCCGGAACAAAGCTCGGTTAGTAGCTCAAGGCTATTGGTAAGAGGAAGGTATTGATTTCGAAGAATCCTTTGCTCCGGTAGCTAGATTAGAATCTATTAGATTATTATTATCTTTTGCATGCCATAAAGATTATAAACTCTTTCAAATGGATGTTAAAAGTACGTTTTTAAACGGAGAAGTTGTTGAGGAAGTTTATGTTTCTCAACCTCCGGGTTTTATAAATGAAAAATTTCCAAATCATGTTTTCAAACTTAAGAAAGCAACTTTACGGTTTGAGACAAGCTCCTCGAGCTTGGTATGACCGTTTAAAGAATTTTCTTTTGGATTTAGGTTTTAAAATGGGAGAAGTTGATTCCACATTGTTTGTTAAGTATTCGAATAATGATATAATTTTAGTTCAAATTTATGTTGATGATATCATTTTCGGTGCTACTAACTTCACTCTTTGCGAAGAGTTTTCTAATGTGATGAAGGATCAATTTGAGTTGAGCCACGTGGGTGAGCTCAAATATTTCTTAGGTCTTCAAATTTGCTAAATGAACGATGCAATCTTCATCCACCAAACCAAGTACACGGTGGAGTTGCTAAAGAGATTTGGAATGGAGAATGCCTCCGGGAAAAGACTCCAATGAGCACTACTACGCATCTTGATAAAGATACGGGCAGTAAAGATGTAGACATTCGTCTATATCGAGGTATGATAGGTAGTTTGCCATATCTTACAGCAAGTAGACCCGATATTATGTTTGCCGTATGTATATGTGCTCGTTATCAGTCTCAACCTAAGGAATCTTACTTAGTAGCGGTAAAACGTATTTTCCGTTATTTAAGTTACACACTTGACTTTGGGTTACTTTATCCAAAGTCTAGCACATATGAGTTAATCTCATATAGTGACGCAGATTATACAGGATGCAAATCCGACAGGAAAAGTACTAGTGGCACTTGCCATTTTATAGAAATTCTCTTGTCTCTTGGTTTTCTAAGAAGCAGAATTCTGTATCACTGTCAACCACTGAGGCGGAATATATTACCGCCGGTGCCGCGTGTGCTCAGGTTCTTTGGATGAGACACACTCTTAAAGACTTTGGTATAAACTGTGATACTTGTCCTATCATGGTGGACAACCAAAGTGCAATTTGTCTCTCTAAGAACCCGGTACACCATTCCCGTTCTAAACATATAGATGTCTGACACCATTTCTTAGATGATCATGTTGCTAAAAAGGTCATCATATTAGTGTACGTTGAAACCCAGAAGCAAATCGCCGATATTTTCACGAAACCCCTAAAGGAAGACTCCTTTGTGCGGTTGCGTCGAGAATTGGGGATTATGGGTGAATCCGAGAATTAGGATTCATTTTATTCATTAATCTTGCATGCTATCAATTTTCGTTATATTTGTTCATGCTTGATGTATTGGAATTTTCTGGATTTTTCGTTGAATTTTCGGAATTTATGCTCGATTTATTCATGAACGTCAAATTTAAGATTTTCGATGTTTAATGGGGTAGTATAATGACTAATGAGAGTATTTCGATGTTTCGTCCAAGTGCGATTAGGAGAGAACTCAAAATTTTAAATTCTAAAATTTTTGAACTCTGTTAGTCGGTTCATGTTAATTGACCGACCGACTAGATCATCATCTAGTCGATCAGTGAATGAACTCAGACCGACTAACTCAAGCCCTAATTTTTGGCTTCAGTTACTGTTTGCACTTAGTCGGTTCAAGCTCATTGGCTGACCGACTAGATGGTCATCTAGTCGGTCAGCGCTGGAACTCTGACCGACTAAGTGCTTAGGGACTGCTTGGTCTTTTCGACTTCCAATCGTTTTTAACTCCCTCACACCGACTAATCTCACTTCTAGTCGGTGCGATATTCTCCCTCAACCCCCAAAACCCCGAAATCTTTTCGACTTCCACGCCGTCCGATCGTCGATTCCGGCCATCTCCGGCCATCTCTGCCTGTGCCGACCATCCCTCTCCTCCTTCCGACCCAGGTATCACTCTCCTCTAGCACCTAGGGTTTGATTTCTGCGTCTAGGGTTAGGGTTTCTATCTAGTTCATTCGGCTTAGGGTTGTTCTCGGGTTTTAGATTTCGATTCCTAGTGTGTCTTCTTGCGTTGTCTTGTCTCGATTATGGCAAAGACTCGCATCCCGATCGATCCCTCGTGTCGGTCTCCTATGACCATAGAGTCACCCTCTACGGACCCCCCGCAACCCAAACGCCGATCGAAATCCACCCATCATTCGTTGTCTTCGTCTCCTCTTAAGAAGAAGAGGACGACAACCGCCAAGCCTAGATCATAGCCAAAGCCTAGGAAGCAACCCGTGTCTCCAGCTTCATTCCGTGCTCCCACTCCTCCTGACGATTCCGACACGGAATACATTCCGGAGACCGAGCACACCGCTCGGGATCCTACTCCTCCACTCCGATCTAGCACCCGACAGCCTAAGGGGAAGGCTTCAATGCCAGTTGGTGGTGTCGATATTTCGTTGTGTCACGACGACCCGTTGTGTCTCGCGGCTTACAACCGTATCGAGCACTGTCCGTTGTTGTTGGAGCACTTCGTTCAGTTCTCCGACTTCCCAGGCCTTGCAGATCTTCTGTCGTCTAGTGGTCTTATCGATTATCTTCGATATGACCCTAAGGCGAATCCACATCCATACCCTCACCTTGTCAAGCTATTTTATGCGAACCGAGTCCGGGGTCAGTACGACGAGACCCATTCCATTGAGACTACTGTCTTGGGGACACCGATAGTCTTCACGGCAGAAATCTTAGGGGATTTGATTGGTGTCTCCTCGTCTGGCCTCCTTCCTTCTGATATCTCTGTTGACGATATTTCTGAGCTTGATCAGGTGATGCTCGCTGAGATTTCCCATGTCATCCCTCCTGCCATGATTAGCGTCCCTTCGAAGTCCGTCAAGCCGAATGCTTAGGTGCTTAACCTTATCTTGAAGTCGTGCCTCCTTCCGAAGTACGGCTCATCGAGCTTGCCATCCTGGCCATTCCTCAAACTCATTTACGCCATCTTCATGGGGAGCGAGATTAATTGGGCTAGGATCATTCTCGATAAGATGGATTCTTTCAAGTGTATCCGAAAGTCCACGAAATCTGCTCACATCCCATATCCATGCCTTCTGACACTTTTCTTTCGACACTTCCGTGTCCCTCTTCCTCCTGATGATGAGCGTCCTCTCGGTCCCCCTCTGAATGCGACAGCCGTCAAGAAGTCTCTTGCGGCGCTTCGTCATGTTCAGAGGACGACCCCTTCAGCTTCAGCCTCTGCCTCAGCTGCTCCTGCTCCCTCTCCTACTCTTACTGAGCTTGCACGTTCTTTGAAACGTGTAGAGTCTCGTTGTGCTCGATCTAAGGAGATTCTCGCTCGCATCGCATCTCACTTTGGTATTGAGATCCCTCCGTCAGTTTCTGACAAGGAGGAGTTGGATGAGGATGAGATCGAGGAGCTTGTTCGTTCTGCTGCTGCTCGTGCCCCTGAGGGTACTTCTGGTGCTGCTGTTTCGTCTGTCGGTGTCCCCGAGAGCACACCTGGTGCCATCATACCTGTGGCGGATACTTCGTCTGGTGCTCCCGAGGCCACTCCTGTTGCTCCCGTTGACACTCCTGCCATTCCAGTGCCCACTCCTTCTGCAGAGCCTGCTGCTGCTACAGATCCTCCCGCTGCCTCCTGAGCTTCTTTGGAGGACTCTCTTAGTGCACTTTGGATGATATTTGTAGTGAGAGAGAGTTGGGTAGGATAGTGTGGGTGGCTATGATTTTTTGATACTTTTTGATGTATTTTGATGTATCTTTTTGGATGGAGTTTAGATATTTTTGTATGTATGTGATACTCCGATATCGTTTGTGATATGATGTTATATTTTGTGCTTCGATCTGAGGATCGCTTTTATGTATGTTGGCGATGTATACTTTTGATGTACCCATTGTTCATATATATATACATCGATGTTGACATTTATTTCTTGTGCACATTATATTATTGCCTCTGATGATTGATTTCGTCGCTCGACGATAATAACTTGGTTAAATTGAAATTATTTCTATGAAAACATAGAATTGTTTTCCATGCACTTAATTAACCAAGAATGTTGATATTGGAGAGTATATTCCATAACTCAATTCGTAAAATTAATTTGAGTTTTGATGATTTTATTTTATCAATTTTCGACTTTGGTCTCCTTGACACGCTTTGAATTAATTCGTATTTTCCTTTGGTGTCATTTGGACCGTGGTCGTATTCTACGACTCCCGTGCTTTTATTTGAAGCCATTGTTGTTGTCGTTGTTTTCCTCCCACTCTTTTTGCTTATGCCAAAGGGGGAGAGAATTAATAATGACGATGTGCTACATGATAATTCAAAGCAATTTACCGTGAATCTAATTTGATATGTTAGATTCAGGGGGAGTTAAGATATAAAAATGGATTTCAAATCCGATATTTCAATAATTGATTCACATTTTATACTTCACTCGTCTGCTTGATGCTTATGATTATTATTTAATTCGGAATTAACGTGTCATCAATGCAGGGGGAGTAAGTAAATTTCATTTGAATCATTATTTTTTATTATTATTTATGTTGGTTTGTCATCACCAAAAAGGGGGAGAATGTTGAGTATTGATTCCCTGGATTTGGTTTTGGATGATGAACAAACATAAATATATCGTGAACTAACACTTTGTGAGCGCAGTTATGGAGATCGTCGCCAAACTTCTATGAACATCAAAAGCGACGTCTCGAGACTTCTCAAAGCATGTGATCGTATGCCTAAAGCTTCGTTGAAGCTCATGGACCATTATTAAAGTCATGAAGATTCGAATCGAAGCATTTGAAGACGGTTCGTCAAGTTTTATTTATAGTCTTCTAGCTTCGTTTCGTAGAATGTTAAGCCTTGAGTAGGTCTTACGTTTTAATCCTCATAACGCTCATATCTTAGAGCTAGGATCTGAGTAGAATTCTATACAAACTTTCCCGAAGCTTCGCGCTTCGATTCGCGACTTCTTGTGCATGTTAGTTGGTTCAAGAAGAAGAACCAACCGACTAGATGGTGATCTAGTCGGTCAGCAAAGCTTCTTGAACCGACTAGTTTGCCTCCTTCAATTCTAGCTCGCTTACTGTTTACAGTTAGTCGGTCAAAGAAGGTTCACCGACCGACTAGTTGTGAAACTAGTCGGTTAGGAATCCTTCTTAGACCGACTAGTTGAGCTTCTACTGTACAGCCTAAGTTACTGTTTATCGTTAGTCGGTCAAAGAACATTTGTCGACCGACTAGTGGTTAGACTTTGTTCTTGGACCGACTAATTCAACTTGTACTCAGACTATTTTTTTATCTATAAGTCGGTCTAAGAACACTCACAGACCGACTAGTTGTGAAACTAGTCTGTTGGCAAGTCTTCTTGGACCGACTAGTTCCTTAAGTCTGAACTTCATCTATTCACTGTTCACCTCTTAGTCGGTTCATGTAGAATCATCGACCGACTAGTTGATGAACTAGTCGGTCAGTGATCTTTTTTTGACCGACTAGTCTGCTTCAGAATAGAGCCATTGGAGCATTAAATGCCACGATTTTTTCTCTCTCTTTCCTCTATCCTATATATACTTGGAGTGCTGCATTCATAGCATTCAAGGTTGATTATTACTGAAATTTAGAGATCAAAAGAGAAGCATTAAATCTCATTCAAAGCTCATTCATTTCTCATCTTGAATCTCTCCCTCACTCTTATTTCAAAAGAGAGATTCATTGATTGTGAGCCTTCCAAGCCAAGAGCTTGATCTAGGTCACCAACATCCACATAGGACTCCATTGCTGGTCATCTATCTTGGAGCTAGGGTTTGGTGCCTTCATCTTCCCCAAAATCCGTTTTGCCCAAATTCGTAAGTATACTCAAGGCATAGGATTTTGTCGGTAAGAATTTCGTATTTCATTTACTTTCATATTGTAAGTGTTTTACTCTCGGTTGTGAGAGTTTGTTTGTGATCCCGGGTTATGAGAGTCGCAATTTCATTTGTGTATGATTTGATCTTGTAGAGGTTTCTACAAGTATTTCATAGTGCAAATTTGAGTTAGAAGTTTCTAACTCAAGTATCCGGAGGGGATCCGGGTGTTTGGGACGTAGGATCACCGGGAACAAGTCGGGGAGACTTGGGTGGATCCGAACCCGTTAAATTGCTTGTTTGCGATTGTTTTCTTTGTTGTCAATATTTACATTTCCGCATTTCCGCATTGTTTGGTAGAGTTTGCAAGATAATTAGGAATTATCTTCTTAATTATTTTAAAGTACTATTCACCCCCCCTCTAGTACTTGTGCAGTAGCTTCGTAGGGCATTACAAAACTTTGTTGCTTTAAAATCCTTTTAAGAATATTCAAAACCGCAGTAAGAAGGATTTTGAAAACAACTTGTAATAGCCAAATAAAATGAGGTTAAAATAAGGTAGAAATATACGCACAAGAATAAGATCAGAATTTAAAAACCTGTTGGCTATGAAAACTTGAGAACAATAAAAATTAGAGAGCTTGCATGCTTGAGAGAATTTTGAATTTGCTCAAAGAATAATAGGTATTAGAAAAGGCTACATTAGCTGTCTATTTATAGGGATAAAAAGGAATTCGAAACATTTTGAAAACGTTTGACTTTTGTCACAAAAATGGCTACAAAATAGATTCAATGAATCTGCCCATCGACAGCTGGTAGTCGACTCCCAAGCTTGGTAGTCGCCTCTCAAAGCAGTTTCTGAGAAATTTACTACTGATAGGTAGTCGACTCCCTGGGTGTTTTGGTAGTCGACTCCTTCTTGATAAGTGATTTTCTCAAGAATTTTTGCTCTAATATCTTTGAAAATGAGTTTATATAATAATACCATGAATGTAAAACCTTTTTCAAAGATCTTTTTCTGTGTGTAGTTATTCTAACTTGGCTTTGACAATATTCTAAGAAAATGGAAAATAACTCACACACTAGACTCTATGAAGAACTTGAAGCCATGGTTGAGCTTGAACTAGTTGCATATGCTTCACTTGAATTTGAGCTCCTCTTTGGCTTGATTTTGAGCATAGTCTTTGAGCTTCATCTTCGAGCTACAAGCTTCAGCTTTAGGCTCATCTTTAGCTAAAGCTTCAGCTTCTCTTGTGCTTAAACTAAAGCTTCAGAATGTAGACGTGGAATGTGAGCTCAATCCATCTTCATCTTCTATGTGTGTAGTTATAGTTCTTCATGTCAGAATATGCTTCGATTAGCTTCAATTAGCTTGTTGCGCAATCTACACACTTAAGCAATATAATTAGTACACATCATTTGGCGTGATCATCATCAAAACCACTTGGGGTGGGACTAGATTTCCCAACACTCTCCACCTTTTTGATGATGACACCCAAATGAAAAACATATGAATAATATGCATATGACTAGAAAAACAATGAGTAAGTATACTCACTTCCCCTGCTTAGATGAGGTATGAAATCATATCATACTCCCCCTACATCAAAGCTGGTTAATACAAAAAGCAACATATTATCATATAGTATTCATGTTTTTTCTTTTCACTTTTTCTCCCTTTGTCATCATAAAAAAATATGATAGTATACATACCAATTGTTATCAAGTGACCAATGGAGTTAAAAGTTAACATGAGTGAAAATAGTCAATCTTGTTTCAATTCTTTTTTCCCCCATGATTCCTAAATCTAGAGAAAGTTTTGAAAATATATCCTTTTTCAAGGGTTTCGTGAGAATATCTGCAACTTGATGTTAAGAAGTTACATACTTAAGTTCTAAATCCTTTTGAACACAATGATCATCTAAAAATCTGTGTCTAATATCTATGTGTTTTGTCCTTGGATGAAGAACAAAATGCTTAGTTAAATTAATAGCGCTTTTATTGTCACAATAAATTACACAAGTAGATGTATTAATACCATAATATACTAAGATTTGTTTCATCCAAATTACTTGTGCACAAGCAAGTCCAGAAGCTATATACTCTGCCTCAGTAATTGATAGTGAGACTGAGCTTTGCTTTTTGCTAAACCACGAGACAAGGGAGTGTCCAAGGAACTAACATGTTCCACTTGTGCTATTTCTAGTGACTTTACAACCAGCATAATCTGAGTCACTATATGAAATTAAATCAAAGGTGATATCTTTGGGATAAAACAATCCAAAGTCAGTAGTGGTCTTAAGATATCTAAATATGTATTTTACTGTTTTAAGGTGTGATTCCTTTGGATCACATTGGAATCATGTACAAGCGCATACACTAAACATTATATCAGCTCTGCTTGCAGTTAAATAAAGCAAAGAACCAATCATACCTCGATATTTTTTCTGATCTACCTTTTTACCTGCTTCATCTTTATCTAAAGAGGGGGATGTGGCCATAGGTATATTCTTTCCTGATGCATTCTCCATCACGGAACTTTTGAGTAGATCTTTAGCATATTTCGTTTGGTGAATGAAGGTTCCCTCTTTTGACTGCTTGATTTACAATCCTAGGAAGTACGTAAGCTCGCCCATGTGGCTCATCTCGAATTCTTCCTGCATTAACTTGGAAAACTCTAGAGATAGATCTTCGTTAGTGGATCCAAAAATTATAGCATCTACATAAATTTGAATAAGAATACTGTCATCATGAATTTTCTTAACAAATAATGTAGTGTCTATTTTTCCAACATTATATTCCGAGTTGATTAAGAATTTACTTAATCTTTCGTACCAAACTCTTGGAGCTTGTTTTAGACCATATAAGGATTTATTTATTTTATAAACATGACCTACTTTCTTATCATGTTCAAAGCCATGAGGTTGTTCAACATAGGCCTCCTCCTTTATATAGCCATTTAAGAATGCGCTCTTCACATCCTTTTGGAATAACTTAAAATTTTTAAATAATGCAAATGCAAGTAGCATTCTAATGGATTCTAGTCTAGCAACTGGTGCAAAATTTTTGTTGAAATCAATACCTTCTTCTTGTGAATACCCATGTGCCACTAACCTTTCTTTGTTTCTTACCACATTTTCGTCCTCCTCTAGTTTGTTCCGGTACACCCATTTTGTGCCGATGACTGGACGATCTTCTGGCCCGGGGACTAGCTCACATACCCGATTTATCTCAAATTGAAGAAATTCTTCTTGCATGGCTTCAATCCATGCTTCATCTGCAAAAGCTTCATCTACCTTTTCCGGCTCAATGTTAGAAACAAATGCAACATGTGTCATGTGTTCTATTTGAGATCTAGTTCTAACACATGCATCAATAGAATCAATAACTTTTGTGTTTGTGTTTTGTGTGTGTGTGTGTGTGTGTGTGTGTGTGTGTGTGTGTGTGTGTGTGTGTGTGTGATGATGATGATGATGATGATTAACTTTAGGAAAAGATGTAGGTAAAGAAGTGGATGTGTTAACATCAGAAATAGGTGCAACATCATCATGAATATTAATGCGAGTATTGCTAGTAAAGGATTCATCAAATGTTACATGCATATAGTTTCAACAACATCTCTGGTTCTTTTATTATAGATTCTTTATGCTTTACTACGAAAAAGAATAACCTTTAAATATGCCTTCACCGCTTTGGAGTCAAATTTATCTAAGTTATCTTTTGTGTTAAGAATATAGCATTTACAACTAAAGACCCAAAAATAAGATACTTTTGTAATTTGTTGGAGCAACAACTCATAAGGTGTCTTTTCAAAAGGTTTTCTAATTAAAACTCTGTTTTGAATATAGCACGCAGTTGCTACAGCTTCCGTCCAAAAATATTTTGAAAGGTTGCTTTCGCACAACATTATTCATGCACACTATTGGAGTGTCCAGTTTTTCCTTTCAACTACTCCATTTTGAGGAGCAGCTCTAGGAAAAGCAAAATTATGAGAAACATCTCCTTTTCACAAAATCTTTTAAAAGGTTCATTTTCAAATTCACCACCGTGATCGCTTCTTATAGAGATAACTTTCAAAGAGTATAATCTTTCAATTCTTTTGAAAAATATTTTAAATTCACAAAACGCATGGTTCTTATTGACTAAGAACAATACCCACGTGTATCGTGTGAAATCATCAACTATAACAAATACGTTTTTTCTATCATAAAGAGTTGAAGTTCTAGCCGGGCCAAACAAATCTATATGAAGTAGTTCAAGTGGCCTTTTCGAGCTGAGAGCTCCAATACTCTTAAATGTGCATTTGTGCATTTTGCCAAGTTGGCATGAGACACACATTTTGTCCAATTTAAAATTTAATTTTGAAAGACCATGCACCAATGCTTTCCTAGATATCTTACTCATGTTTTTTATGTTTACAAGACCAAAATGTTTGTGCCATAGCAACGGGTCATTTGTTGAAACAATTAAACATACATTTGAATGATAATCATTTAAGCTAAGCACATATATTTTCTACTCGCTTACCTTTAACAATAATGTTTTTCATATCACTATCATAAACTAAACAAGCATCTAATTTGAAAATAACTTTCAAACCTTTATTAGACAATTGACTTATGCTTAATAAGTTAGGTTTTAGCACGCTTACGAAACTAACATCTTTGATAAGAGGGTTTGAAGAGTCGCTAATATTACCGATGCCAATAATTTTTCCTTTCTTGTTGTCACCAAAAGTTACAATTCCTCCATCAATCATCTTTGAAGCGCTCAGCAATTTTGCATTCCAGGTCATGTGTGCGGAGCATCCGTTGTTCATTAACCATATGTCCTGAAAGAAAGTAGCTAAATATATTTGGTACCCACTAATGATTGGGTCCAAGTTGTTAGACGTAATTTCTATATTTTATGTTCAACCTTAAGCATTGGGTATCAAAATGATGTTCATGAAGCACATGGATTCCCTAAAGATGTATACATGCAAGGATCACTTATTAGGAACCCAAATTTGATTTGAATTTGATTTCCATGCATACTTTTAAACATGGTGCAAGCATAAAAAAATTTCTCTTGTTTACTCAAATGTTTTGGTACCCATATAACATCATTTCTGACAAATCTTTTAGAATCATGTATATGGTGTGTTTTGTGTGCAATATAATTATGATGTACAATATTGTGTTGAGAAGTATTCTTATCATGATGTACATTGCGTTTATCATTCTTGTCATACATAAAAGCATATCTTTTTACATCTTTATGCACAACATTATGAACAAAATTATTTCTAGAAGTAGATGCATGCATACAAGATAAAGTAGTTTTCCTTAGCCACATAGAGCCACACAGAGCACAATTTTGGAAGACCATGCACTAACTTTGTTCTTAACAGTTTCAAGTCTTAGAACAAGTTTCTCATGTTTGAGTTTACTTACAACAATGTCATTGGTAAGTATATTGAACTTATCACTTAAAGTAGAGACATATAAAGCATGTTCATTTCTCAGAGCATCGTAATCACAAGCTAATTTATCATATTTAATTCTCAAATCTTCACAATCATAGCTGATATTACAATGATATTTTATTGAATCATACTCAATAGCAAGAGAATCAAATTTGCTCTTAAGATTGTCATGTTCATCATGCAAAACATTGTACTTATTATCGAGACTTTTGTATTTCTTTTTCAATCTTTCATATCTCTATACAAATTTTCATATGCACTAGCAATGTCGAAATCATTTTCATCATCCGAATTAGATTCACATACCTCATCCTTATTGTCCTGACGAGCCATCATGCATATTTCTTTGCTAAGGCTCTCATTGTTTGATTGGGTTGTTTCCATGGGTGTTTGGATTGCTTTAGAACTTGATTAGAGTCTTTCTTCCAATATATTGAGTATTTGATGTGCGGTGTCTGCGTCTTCTACAAGATCTAGTATCTCATTAATTAAACTAATATAAAGTAGATGCATTACCTTTATGTTTCTTAAGTAGGCTTCCTCTTGATCTGGATTCCATTAAGTTTGAGAAGTGGTTGGAATTTCAAATGGTTCTCTAAGAAATCGTGTGTATTTTAGATCATGTGCCTCCAAAAAGATCTCCATCCTTCTTTCCCATTGCGAATAGAAGGTGCCGTCAAAGGTTGGTGGAGTATGAATGCTACATCCGGAAGGAAATAACTTTGTTGATGCCACCGCCTTAACCGTGCTCTGATACCAAGTGTTTGATCTTAAGGATGGCAAACAACACTAGAATGTGGGTTGAATACTGCTGTATGAATAAAAAACTTTTCACAAATAAACAACACAAAGAATAACTTTCCTTCCAATGTTGCCTAAGGAACCAAGTAGAGTGATCTACGCTTAGTCCTTAATCAACACGATGATCTCCAAATAAAGATAAGATGGTATACCAACAATGAAGATCAAAAGAGTAACAACAATAGAATGGATCTCACAGCTGAGTGAAATAAAGACTTGCTATAACAAAGATAATAAGCAAAAAGATATGCAAGAATAAATTAACTAGAGATTGCAAATGACATGTACTTAAATAATAAACAAGTTAGCATAAAGTTAATGACAAGAGACAATCACAGAAAATTCACACACAGAGACACGATATTTTATCATGTTTCCCCAATTGGGTACATCCAGTCCCCGACCGTCACAGATCGAGATTAAATCCACTATTGTCTTAGCAATACAATTACCTAGCTTCACTTGCTAGGATTTCCATTGACCTAGCTCCACCACTTAGATTTCCAACCACATAGTCTCAACTAGGATTTACAACAACACCACCTAGTATTAGCTAGGATTTTCAACACCCTTATCTCCAAGAGACTCAAAGTAAGATCAGATCCAATACGCCACAATGAATTTGTGGAGATTGATTTTTACACCCAATAATTTTATAGCCAAGAAGAATGTGCAATTGTGATCTATGTGGCTAACGAAAAATAAATCTTCTTTGATCACACAAAGAATATTAGTTGATTCAATGTGATTAAGAAACTTTGTTGCTTTAAAATCCTTTTAAGAATATTCAAAAATGAAGTAAGAATGATTTTGAAAAACAACTCGTAGTATTTGAAAAACAACTCGTAGTAGCCAAATGAAATGATTTTAAAATAATATAGAAATATAAGCACAAGAATAAGTTCTGAATTTAAAAAATTGTTGGCTATGAAAACTAGGGGTGGCAAATAGCCCCCGACCCGACCCGACCCGACCCTGGCATCTTGGACCGGGTATGGGTATGGATCAATTCGGGTCGGGTCGGATTCGGATTGACCCGACTGACCCGGATAAAATCCAGGTCGGGTACGGATTTGACCCGCCAACCCGGTTAACCCGATTTCCACCCGTTTATATATTACCTATATATAAATATAATATATTTTCCTTGCAAAACTAACTCTGGGAATGTTGGTTAACACACTTTGTTGTGGGGGTCTTCATCAACCCATGTTCCCCCCTGTTCGATTCTCGTTGGAAGCAATACGCAGAATATTTTTTCGAACTTTAAATAATATGTTTCAATTTGAATGGTATAAATAAATTAAAGAAAACAGTTGTATATGCATCAAGTTGGCTTGGTGGTATGCACTTAATCCCCGCGGGTGTGAGGTCTCATGCTCGAGCCTTGCTTGCCGCAGTTTGTTCCAAAAAAATTTGTTATTTCCAACCCGAACCCAACCCACACCCGATCCGAACCGGACCCGTAAGATGACACGGATTGGGTATGGGTGACCCGGATTGCACCCGGGTCAGGTACGGGTTCCCGAACCTTGACCCGTATTTAATTCGGGTCGGGTTCGGGTTCACCCCTATCCGGGTCGGGTCAAACTTGACCCAACCCGAATCCAACCCGACCCGACCCGTTTGCCACCACTAATGAAAACTTTAGAGAAATGAAAATTAGAGCGCTTGAATTCTTGAGAGAATTTTGAATTTGCTCAAAGAATAATTGGTATTAGAAAAGTCTACATTAGCTCTCTATTTATAGGGCCAAAAATGAATTCAAAACATTTTGAAAGCGTTTGACTTTTGTCCCCAAAACGATTACAAAACAGATTCAATGAATCTGGCCATAGACAGCTGGTAATCAACTTCCAAGCTTGGTAGTCGGCTCTCAGAACAATTTATGAGAAATTTGCTATTGATATGTAGTCGACTCCCTGGATGTTTTGGTAGTCGACTCTTTCTTGATAAGTAATGTTTTCAATAAGGTTTGCTCACATATCTTTGTAAATGAGTTTATATTATAATACCATGAATTTAAAACCATTTTCAAAAATCTTTTTGTGTGTATAGTTATTCTAACTTGGCTTTGACAATATTCTAAGAAAATGAAAAACAACTCACACAATAGACTCTATAAACAACTTGAAGCCATGGTTGAGCTTGAGCTAGTTGCATAGGCTTCACTTGAATTTGATATCCTCTTTAGCTTGAGTTTGAGCATAGTCTTTGAGATTCATCTTCGAGCTTCAAGCTTCAGCTTTAGGCTCCTCTTGAGCTAGAGCTTCAGCTTCTCTTGTGCTTAAACTAAAGCTTCAAAATGTAGACATGGAATGTGAGCTCAACCCATCTTCATCTTCTATGTGTGTAGTTATAGTTCTTTTTCTCAGAATATGCTTCGATTAGCTTCGATTAGCTTTTTGCATAACCTACAAACTTAAGCAATATAATTAGTATACAACATTTGGTGTGATCAGCATCAAAACCACTTGGGGTGGGACTAGATCCCAACAACTATAACTATCATTATTTTACAAACCAATATAGAAAGGGCTATCGAAAATTGCACAACTACAAATAATTCTAGAATTCAAAAGTGATTTAATTAAATTATCTAAAACAACAAAATATCGAGAAGGTACAAGCTTTAAAACAGAAATTAAATTTCTGAAAAACTTTGGTATATATGAAACTCCCTCTCATTTTAAAATATGCACAGTGCTAGGTACTACTCATTTCCCACTTGTTTTCTTAGGATCTACAACCCATGCAACATATTCGTAATGTGGATAGTACAAACAGAATAAATTAACCATGTGTTATGACAAACCTCAATCATATTAGAGTCAAAATAGACAATTGAGATTTTAGTACCTTTAGTTTCAAGCCATTCATTATACTTGTCACAATCCTTTTCATGTGTCCTTTCTTCTTACATAAGAAGAAGCACATGGATTCATTCTTTATGTCAGATTGGGCATGAATATTACCTTTACTCATTTTCCTAGCTTGAGACTTATGCATTCCTTGTGTTGCTAAATGTGCACTATGAACAATCTCCACTTGTTCCATAACCAACCTACCCTCCTACCCTCCTTCTGCACATGCATGGTTATGAGTTCATTAATTACCATTTTTCCTTAGGTGTGTTCCATATGGCTAAGAAAGAGTATATAGAGTATGATGCACTAGGAAAGTGTCTGATATATAAACCTCAAGTGTCTTTAATTGAGCCGATATGTACCGTATCTTTATGATGTGATCATGCACACCTTAGATAGTAGTGTGCGTAGTGGATAAGAATTTCATAATAAGTGTGTTGGCAAATGCTTTGTCTCGGGTTGCAAATTGTTCATCAATAGCTTTAAGCAACTCTTGGACATTATTATGTTGTTCGACTGAACCACGAATAGCAATAGAGATCTTGGTCTTTATTAACATGGTACTTAGCTGATTAGACCTTTCCCATTGTTCGTAAAACTCTTTCCTTTTGTAGTGTGATCTTTGCTTCTGCAGTGATATCATTAGTGATTGCAGATGGTTCATCTTTCCTTATAGCATAATCAACTTCCATCCACCCTAAATGAAGCAGTATACGCTCTTTTCATACTTTATAGTTATTCCCAGTAAGTTTGGGAATCTCACAATTGATATGAATAGTTTTAACTGCCAAAAATCAACAAACATACTCAAGCAAATTGTTTTGAGACAGAACTAATCTCAAATATATTATTACCTATGCAAACAAAAACATAAATCTAGTGCATCAAAATTGCATGTGGGATAAATATTAATCAATTAGACTCATGCTATCCTTATGGTAAAACTATCATCTTTATTTCCAATAGCTGTGGGTAGACTAGAAGTCTTGATATTTTACATTAATTAATGATTTTAATACAATAAAAAAATTCTTGCAGAAAATTTTTACTATATTAAAATAATTAATTACAACA
This sequence comes from Scilla litardierei, assembly GCA_030789695.1. Taxonomy (NCBI): domain Eukaryota; kingdom Viridiplantae; phylum Streptophyta; class Magnoliopsida; order Asparagales; family Asparagaceae; genus Scilla; species Scilla litardierei. The sequence goes on from CM061136.1 coordinate 138,309,358, forward strand.
AATTTCTTATTTACCTTATATGATGCTTATATTATTCTTAATATATAATTTAACAAAAAATAAGGTTGTTGTGGCTAGGCCCTTAATCAATTAAATTACATGAGTCTCAACACATTTCTAAACTTGCATGCATACAACATAAGGATTCATTCAATAAGCATGTGACTATAATACCATGTTCACATAGGTACGTGTATTATACTTGGTATTTTTGATCGTATTTTGTCCGCGTATATTTTTCATGTATTTTGGTAATTTTTTCCTAATTTTAAGAAAATGAAAATCTATTTTTAAATATTTTACATTATATTAAATGGCATAATGTGTTGTATTCAATAGAATACATAATATGTTAGTATGGCTACTAGTATTACTAAGTGTATTTCCTTTTTCTAAAAAGGATTTAATGTAGAAAAGGTGGCACCTGATCTATTGGATCAGGTGCTTAGACACAAAAAGGTGGAAAGTACAAGCTCCCACATGGACTTGTACTCGTGGGGCCCCACCTTTTTGTGTCTTGCACCTGATCCAATGGATCAGGTGCCACCTGCTCTACATTAATCCCTTCTAAAAATTTGAAAATTCAAATTTTTCCATGCTTTCCACCCAACCCTCTTATGTTTCATTTTACTAGCCTAGTTTTTCCTAATCTTGCCACCTAGCTACATAAATTTCCATCCCTAATGAATTGGCATGGTGATAATGCAAGGATTAAAGGGAAAAGAAAAGGAGAAGAAAAGGAAAAAAAGAAAAGAAAGATAAAATAGAATGTTTTCATCTCTGCCTCTCCCCTTCCATGGCTTAGGCCGAACCACCCCCAGCCTCATCCCTTTGACCACCAAGCCCACCACCATCTCCTCCCCTTGCTCCACCACCAGGCCGAATCACCTCCACCCATACCACCATATCTCCTTGGGTTGGAAGAGAAGGAAGGAGGAAGAAGAAGGAGCTTGAAGAAGGGACCTTGGAGAAGGAGGCTTGAGGAGAGATCTAAAATTTGGAGAAGAAGAGATTCATCAAAGGTAGGATCCCCAACTTTAGTATGGTTGCTATGTTTAGGATTGTGTTAAGGGGGAGTAACCCCATTAATGTCATGAGTATGTTCATGACATGTTATAATGCCCAAGATAATGTTCATACCATGCTATGCTAAATGTTAGTATAGTAATATGCTCCAAATGTTAGTAAATGAATATGCTCCAATGTTAGTATAATAATATGCTCCAATGTTAGTATAGTAATGTTCATGACATATTATATTCATGCGATGCTAGTATAGTAACATGCTCCAAATGTTAGTATAGTAATGTTCATGCCATGTTATATTCAGGCTATGCTAAATGTTCATGCCATGTTATATTCATGCTATGCTCCAATGTTAGTATAGCAATGTTCATGCCATGTTATAGTAATATGCTTCAATGCTAGTATGGTAATATGCTTCAATGTTAGTATAGTAATATGCTCCAAATGTTAGTATAATAATATTCATGCCATGTTATATTCATGTTATACTCAAAAGTTACTATAGTAATGGTCATGCCATGTTATAGTAATATGCTCCAATGTTAGTATAGTAATATGCTCCAATGTTAGCATTGTAATATTCATGACATGTTATATTCATGCTATGCTAAATGTTCATGTCAATGTTAGTATAGTAATATGCTCCAATGTTATTATAGTAATATACCCTTATGAGTCATGATATGCTAAATGTTAGTGTTCATGTCAATATGTCAATAACCATGATAACATGCTAAACGTGTACATGCCAACATGCTAAACTTGTACATGACATGCCAACATCTTATGTCCATATGCAAATGATTCATGCTAATGTTCATGCTAATCTTATGCCCATATGCAAATGATTCATCCCAATGATTCATTTTAAGGTTCAGGTTAAATGTTCATGCTAATGTTTTAGAGGTAGTAATATCTCCATGTCAAAGTTCATATGTTATGTTAATTTTATATGGTTGTATTTGGATGAAATGAATGGTGGAAACGAGATTGACTTTTAACTTCAAGTCAAAGGATCTTGATATGGAATTGTAAGGTCATAATGGCACATGATGTAGTGTGATGGAATGAGTCATCTTTCACTCTAGGCTTAGATGCAGGGCAATGTGGTAAACTCAGGGTTTAGGGAGTGTATGAGCAACGAGACAATCTTGTTATGCATTCATCTCCAAGAGTTGAGACTTGGAGTATGCGTTCTCCCCCCGTGAGAGAGATGGTGTCCTGGAATACATACCACTTCGGTGGAGTTCTCCTCCCACAGAGGGAGGGTGTTCTAGACTATATACCACTTCGGTTGTGTTTTCCTCCCGTGAGAAGGAGGGTGTTCTGGATTACATATCACTTTGGTGGCATTCTCCTCCTATGAGAGGGAGGGTGTTGATTATCAGGATGAATGGTTCTTGCTACGCATCACATTCTCTGACCAGGAGTTTGTACGATCAACTAGGGTATGCTTTTCTTTACTAAGATAGGCTCACGTACTAACCCTAGGCACAGTCTAGGCGATGTCATAGACTTGACATCGGTAGAGTTTCTAGGACACTTTTGATGTGACACATTTACTTTTCTGCCTTTACTTTCGTCATTTCTCTTAGCTGCATATTTATTTCAGCATGCAACATGTGTTACTTTAATTTATATGGCATTAATACTTAGCACCTATCTTCAATTCTGGATAGAGATAATTTTTATTAGAATGCTCTTTTATTTATTCGTGTGATGCCTAGGGTCTTGGTTAGATGTGACAATCTTAAATTTAGCAGTCTATACTCGAGTTGTGGTTTTCTACTGGGCACATGTTAACGTGTCCTCCCCCTTTCCCCAGGTTTAGGACTTGAGACTTCAGTGCATGTTCTCTGCCAGGAGATTGTCCAAAGCTTCGAGCTAGAGGTTGAGCCATCTGAGGACGACTTCGTGGAGTTGGTTACTCATGAGTATATTAGGGAGTGAGTTGTATTTGGTTTGTGGACATAGTTCAAAGGATTGGAAATATTGTACTTTGTGTTCCCTCATGTACTATTGTATAATATCGTGTGTATTTGATACCTCTCAGACTTATATATATATATCAAATTGGATCTATGCAAGGCTTTTGACGGCTTCAACGGAGAGTTCATCTTATTCATGCTCCATCAGTTTGGTTTTGGCGCTAGATTCATTGCTTGGATTTATGCTTATATCCATACTCCTACCTTTTCAGATTGATGGATCGTCGGCAAATTTTTCTCCTCCAATAGAGGGTTGAGGCAGGGTGACCTTCTTTCACCTTACCTGTTTGTCATCGGGATGGAAGCGTTTTCTCTTTTGATGGCTAGAGCCGAGGCATCTCTTGCTATCCACCCCATGCGAAGGTCAGGAGCTATATCTCATCTTCTATTTGCTGATGACATCTTGGTATTCTGTGGTGGCAACCCCAATCTCTAAAAGGGCTTTAGGAGCTTCTTAGCACTTTCAAAATGTAAACGGGACTGCAGGTAAACTGGGATAAAAGCTCAGCCATCTTCAGTAAAGGTACTCGTAGCCCCAGTACCCTGGCTAGCATACTTGGGATTAAGCTCCCTTACTATCTATCTAGGCCTCCCATTATCTTCAAATAATACCAAATCTTCCATTTTCGCCAGGTTAATAGACAAATGTAAAAAAGACTGTTGGGATGGTCTTCTTCGCTTCTCTCCATTTCAGGGAGGATTGAGTTGGTCTATACAGTTATCTACGGTGTGGTGGCGTTCTGGATGTAAGCTTATCGCATCCCTATGTAACGACCCGCTCTCGGAGGCCCGTTACTTATTTGTTATTTGTGCAGGTCTTACAGGTTACCAGTGAATTCAAAATAGCCACGATGCAGAGATGTACAATAATACTCAAATAGTGTCCAATTATTACAATCCATACTGTACAAGATGTCCCAACAGATATACATGAAAGAAGAAAAGTACATAAGTGCAAATAACTCTGAAAGCTGTGATCTCAGGGTCGAACTCTGGTGTTATCAACTCAATAGCATCTACCTCCATATGTACATTGTCTGTAATGCCACGGAGATGGAACCGTAGGTAAGTCACAACAATTCTAAATATAGAAAAGAAGCAGTACACAAGTATGACAAAAGTAACTACGTACAAGCAGATCAGAGTGAAAAGTAAAGTACTGAGTAACAACTGTACACAACTGAAAAGTAAGGAAAACTGAACTGAAAGGAGAGAACCACTGTACTGTGGTAGTGCAAGTGTAAAGCAGGCTAGACAAGTAAAACATACTACTGTTGTAGCTAAAAGTATGACAGGTAAAGTACTGTGACTGCACAGGTGTAGTAGGTAAAGTGTATATACTGCGTAAAGTAAAGGTGGTTGTAATGCGTAAAGTAAAAGTGACTGTGCAAAAGTAGCTACACTACGTGACTCAAGTCGGAGAGTACAATATGTGACCATTGAGTTCATCTCTTGCCTGGGCACGACCCAGACGAATGCCGAAACACATGCACGGTACATGTATTTTACCGAAACTCAGGCAATGGGACGGGATGCCGAAACACAGGCATCAGGACGGAAAGATGGAACTCCAGTAACTCCCATACTCTCTCAAACTATGAGTTACCCCAAAAATCCCAGTGAAGTGTCAAGTGTTCTATGTACATGTTCCTTTCATGATGTTCCACGAGATGTTCCACAAGATATTCCATAAGATATTCCACATGTTACTAGTCAAACCAAGACAACTGGTTGACTTTCTTATTGAAAACCAGAGAGTAGTAACTCATTCCAAAACAGACTGTGCCAAAGAAAACTGAGGATAAAGACAAGTCCAACGACTGTAATACTGATTCCATGCTTCGAGCATGTAGTAATGTGGTTTAGCACACAATTTACCCAATTTGATTGTTGTGTGCTACAACCACCAAAGTTGAAAGTTGGCAAAGTAATCTGTAGTTGATTACTTTTCCTATTAGATTAGTTTTCTAGTTCGGTTCAAGTCAATAGCCGTTCTGAGGCTATATGTGATGTCCTAAGTTCATACAGGGACACTAACTAATTTTCTAATTTTAGAATTAGTCGTGACTTACTAATTTCGAGGTCGTCGTAGCAAGCAGAAATTAGATCTAGGGCTTCCTCTGAAGTTGGTGCACAAGAGTTTGTACCTGCAACACAAAAAATACAATGATTAGAAAACACGACATTTCTATCCAAATACTCTGATCGTTCTGATTTTTAAAACCGGTTGAAACGTTGTCGAAAATCGTTCTAAATATTTATATAGGCTAGGTATGATGAAAATAATTTTACTGCAAGAGGAAAATATTTTCAGAAGTCACTGGTAATTTTTATAATTTTCAGAAGCTCAAAATCACTTTCAAAATCCAATTTACTTAAGTAACGTAACCCTTCCATAATTTATTCCGGGTGCAATACTGGTCGGAAATGTTCAAGCGAGCAGCCAAAACGACCGTCTCGAAGAGTTCTTTAACATATATTTTTATCACGTATCAGTGTACGTGAAAAGAAGGAGTTACAGATTTTTAAATTGGAATTTACGTATTTAAGTTTTAGGGTTAAAAATTTATTCTAAAAAAACTAAGCGTCTGATCGAGATGAGACCAGCGCCATTGGGTCCAGAATGTCATTTCTGATTTTCTGAAGCTAGTCATGCATTTTTCTGACCTGTATATTAATTACTATTAATTTAAAACAGAAAACCCATATTTAATATTTTATAAAATACTGTATACGAATACGTATTTACGTATTTGTTTAAAAAATATGTTAACAATGATCTCACCTTCGTTTACGCATGCAGCAGCAGGGGGGATCGACGTGTGCGTTCGTTGCCGACATCAGTGGAGACGGGGGAGGCGGCGGGCGGCAGTGGCGTGGCGAAGGGTTGATGAACACGGCTATGCATGGGGGTTGTCGACGCTCGACGGCGGAGCATCGGTGGCTTCTTCGAGCTGTCAGAGCAGAGGTCAGGCGGCGGCTCTTCGGAGGGTGTCGTTGCCGTCGATTCGTCGACGAAGGCAGAGGCTGGGTCTGTGCGTGGTTGGAGGGTGCAATCGATCGGAGGGGGATCTTGGGCGATGCTTGGAGGGGGAGAGGTGATGGTCGGAGATCCAGAGGGACGGTGAATCGACGATGGATGCTGCAGGGTTCGTTGATCGTCAGTGGGGCTGATCACGGCGGCGGCATCGAGACTCCGGAGGAGGGGCTCACGTCGGGGTGTCGTGGCAGCGGGAGAGTCGAAGGAGAACGAGGGTGGGATGTGTGCTGACGGGTGGCAGTCAGGGCCGCCGAAGCATGGGTCGAGCGAGAGAGACGGGGGAGAGCAGGAGATAGGGGAGAGCGGGAGACGGGTCTTTTCGAACGGAGAGAGAACTGAGAGAGAGAGAGAGGGTGAACGGGAGAGTGAGAGAGAAAGAGCTGAGCTTGAGAGTGTTTGGGTTAGGGGATGGGTTCAAACAATACGTGGGGTTTCGAACGATGAGAGAGGGGATTGGGGGTGAGCATGGGTTCAGCCTTTCAAAGGCTAGGGGATGAGCGGCCTGTGGGTTTATTAGAAGAAGCTGGGGTTGGGTTCTTTGCATGGAGAAGAGAGTAGATGTGAGAGGGAAGAGCTGTGTGTATGTGGGTTATGGGGAGAACGAAAGAGAAAAGAGAAGGGGAGCCTTGGGCGTGTCAAGGGTTAACGGGAGAAGAGAGGGTGTGCATGGTATGGGTTGAAGATGATCGGGGTATGTGTGTGAGGATGAGAACGAATGGTAGGGGGTTTAAATATTAAACTTAATTATTAAAAAACTAAGTACGTATTAAATACTTAGTCAAGGGGGTTTAATGATGTTAGGTAGATAACTTGACGAAGTTAGGAAAATTGTGATGTGGCTACCGATGGTAGGTTAGGTGAAGGTAAATAATTGGGGTAGGTTATTAATTAAAATGATAATTAGCGAATGTAATTAGTGACGGTAATAGTAAAAGTTGTAACGAAGTAATGATTTTGCCCCTACTTGTAAACGTGTCCGAAAAATTACGAAAACATACCCACGGGATCGTATCGTCGCGAGGATCGCGAATACGAGATCCATTTTTGGGGTTTGAGCGACATGGATACTAGTTTTTAGCCAAAACGTTTAGCAAGCGGGTTTGCAGGTTCTCAATTGATTTGACTTCAGAAAATTACGAAATTAATGTGAGAAGCCCTAAATGATCATAGAATGATACAGTAGAAGTTTGAAAATATTTTGAGGATGTTTGAATAGAAAATAAATTCATTAAGCCTGTAACGCCCCGCTTCCCAAAAGACACCGGAAGCGAAAACGTTACGCGGTCCGCTTGAACCGGAGCTGTGAAGCTCGAGTTCAATAAGCGTCTGTGATAAAAACACAGGAGAGGTCCTTGCATTTGTGTATCAGAACAATCAGAACACAACAATGATATAAAGATAAAAGCCACATCCAGAGATTTAAAAGTTCGTACACGAAATTAAACAGCCATAGCTGGGCTTAAAGTAGCAACAAAAGAAACGTACACAACTACAGCAAGTGACTGAAAGTAAACTAAGAAAACTGGAAGTGAGGGGTCCTCTAGTCCTCAGCTGGAAGAGGCACTGCGTCAGGTGCAAACTCCTGACTCTCCAAGTCTGGCGTCTCGTACGGGTCCTCCGGGTACTCAAGCGCTGGATCTGACATACATCCACAAACAATGAATGTATGTCAGCTAGGGTCTGCAAGAAAGTGTTAGCATCCCAAGACAAGATATCTGATATATATGAATTTTAGAAGCATTAATAATTTAAGAAAGCGACTGCAGTAATTTAATATTGAACAATTTTGTTGAAGCATGACAAGCACTCCTAACATGCAATTCTAGAAGTTTGCAAGATTAAAGTTAAGATTTTCTCTGAGTTCATTAGCATGACGATATTCCAAGAGACCAAAGTTAGCGTTGTAATTTCCATGTCAAGAGTTAACATTCTAATCTAGGGTTCTCGCCTTTAGGTCGTGATGAGAAGTTCGTTCCTTTCACGGGGGCATACCATGATTGATGCTAACCCACCGCGTGCGGGTGGTGCTCTTGAGGAGAGTACCTTTCATACGCCCAGTGGCCGCTCAACCCTAACCCCACCCAAAAGTTTGCCGGAACACGAGCCGGCCTAGTCGACTCACACGACATCACGATATCACGATACCGTCTTCGAGGCGCACGATTGTCACGATGTCAAAATTTGTTAATCATGTCCGGATTCGTAGAAATTTGGTGTTATCAACATTATTATATTATGGCGACGGTTCTACACCGCAAAAGTGGGTTAAACGATTTTTATGGCAATCTCAAAAATAATGACGAACACGGTTTCACTAGACTTGCTACAGAAAACATTTTTTTCTCATAATTGTTTTAAATTAAGGTATATCATGTGATATACCGTTGGATCCCAAATTTCGTCCTAGTCATTATGATGTCAATTTTGTACGTCATTTCATGCCTAATTTTTGAGTTACACAGCAATACATAAAGATGGCTCAAAAGTGTCAAAACTTCAGAAATTCATATAAAATCAAATACTCGCATGTTTTCGACGTTCTTGGTGTCGTTGGAATCGTCTTGACGTGTACTACGCTGCGGATGGTTTGGTTCGATGTTTTGGCAGAACATGAAATCAGAATATGCGTTTCTTATTCAGGACAAATTTACAAAAAGCCCCTACGACGTCTAGCGATTCATTTTTATTAGGTTTTCTGTCCTATGATGGGGGTTAAGAGTTGTTAAAGGGGTAGATCTACTAACCGTAAGTGTAGAGGAGGATCGAAATGCAGCGACGGCAGTGGCGACGCGTCGGGTGCTCTGTAGACGGTTGTGACACTTGGAGGAGGAGGTTACGGGTTGTTTGCGAGGCCGTGGAGGGTGGCCAACATTTCTGGGCGTCGGTGAGAGGATGCCACATACGTGGATGGAGGCCGCCGGCGTCGTGGAAGCTCACGGTGTGGCTGCTCGCAAGGAGGAGGCCGGCGGGGGAGGAGCAAGGTGGTGGGGATCCGAGCGGAGTCGCTGGGCGCGAGATGGGGATGGGTTGTCGGCGTGGAGTCGAAGGGATGAAGAAGTCGGCGGTTGCAGGCGTGGGAGAGCGAGGCCGGAGGGGGATGATCGTGGCCTGTCGGCGGCTTTGGTTGCGTGGAGATGAAGGTGATGGGGGTTGCGTTGGCTTTGACGGCTAAGAGGACTTAGAGCTAGGGTTTACAATATGGGGCGGCTGTGCAAAGATGTCCCCTAGGATTTAAATAATGTTATCTAGGGTTCTGAGATGGAGGGGTAGTGGGTTCACGTGCAAGGGCATAGGTTTCTATGTTTGTATAAAGAAAGTAGGGCTGGGCTTGGGCAACACATGAGAGGGGTTTATTATATATATAAATGTAGGGTCACTTGGATATAAATTAGCCTAGGTTATCATATTGAAAGAGTGTACATGCTTAACTTATAGGTTGGCTAAGCATACCCTAGGCTTTATAATAAAATAAAAAGTGGGGTTTGAGTTGTGTGTTGGGGTGATGCGTGAGTGGTGTTTGTGCTGATCGAGTGCGGATGGGTGGGTTCGGCCTATGGGTAGAAAAGTTATGGTTTGAAAATTTATTAAAGGCATTCTAATTAATGGGTTAATAGCAAATCAATTTGTTTAATAGGCTTATAAAAGGAAGATTGAAATTCAAATTTTAAAATTTTAAATTCGAAATTCGAAATTAATACCATAAGGAGCCCAAAATAATAATAATAATAATAATAATAATAATAATAATAATAATAATTAATTTTGTATCATAAAACAATACTAGAAATACTTAACATGAAAGAAAAAAGTAAGCACGTGTACGGGGACGGATACGCCTAACTACGGATACAGACGAAAAATTATGCGAGAGAAAATACTGTTAATATCATCGATAAAGACCGGTCGTTACATCCTACCCACCTTAAAGAAAATTTTGCCCTCGGAATTCCTAACAATCACGAGTCAGGGAACAGATGTGGGTAACGCTCTCTCATCTCATCTTCTCTCTCCCAAGTGGACTCTCCTGGCGAACCGTGTCGCCACATCACCCTAACAAGATCGACAGTCTTGTTCCGGAGTGTCTTCTGACGTCTGTCGAGAATCTGCACTGGCTGCTGGTCATACGTCAGATCTGGGTGGACTGTGATCTCAGAGTAGTCAACAGCGTTAGATGGATCGCTGATGTACCGAAGGAGCTGAGACACATGGAAGACATCGTGAACACCCTCCAAAGATGGCGGTAAGGATAAGCGGTAAGCTACCTCGCCAACTCTATCCAGAACATCGAAGGGTCCGATGTATCTCGGGCTGAGCTTGCCACGTTTCCCAAAGCGAATCACTCCTCGATTCGGGGAAATCTTCAGGAAAACGTGGTCTCCTGGCTGAAACTCCAGAGGACGCTATTTAGCATCAGCCCAATGCTTATAATGGTCCTGAGCAATCCGAAGCTTGTCTCTGATATCTCAAACAACGTCCACTGCTTCGACAATCAACTCCGGTCCCAATAACTCTCTATCTCCAATGTCGTCCCAGCTCAGTGACGAACGACACTTCCTCCCGTAAAGAGCAGCAAAAGGCGCCAAGCCGATGCTCGCCTGATAACTGTTGTTGTAGGAGAACTCCACCGGGTGTAGATGATCCTCCCACGAACCCTTAAAATCTAGCATGCAAGCTCTCAGCATGTCCTCCAGGATCTGAATGGTCCGTTCTGACTGGCCGTCTGTCTGCGGGTGATACGCAGTGCTGAACTTCAGACTGGTACCAAGATTGGTCTGCAGACTTTTCCAGAACTGAGATGTGAACCTCGTATCACGATCGGACACGATGCTCACAGGGACTCCATGCAAGCGCACGATTTCCTACACAACATATTTCACATCACTATTGGTACTAGGAGGAAATTACGAAAGGATGAGTTAGATCATTACCTCCATGTATTTCCTAGCCAGTATTTCCGTGGATTGTCCTACTCGAAACGGTATTAAGTGCACAGACTTGGTCAGTCGATCGACGATGACCCAGATTGTGTCATTCTGTTTGATGCTCTGAGGTAAGGCAGTCACGAAATCCATCGTGATGTGCTGCCATTTCCACTCCGGGATAGGCAGGGGTTGTAGTAGTCCGGCGGTGCGATGATGCTCAGCCTTCACCTGCTGACACACCAGGCATTTGGCAATACTCCGTGCCACACTTCTCTTCATTCCGTGCCACCAGAAATTCTGACGAAGATCCTTGTACATCTTCGTACCTCCAGGATGAATGGAGTAAGGCGAACTGTGAGCCTCATTCATCAATTCTTCTCTGATATCTCCTGCAGGCACGCAGATCCTACTGCCATACCTCAAAGATCCATCCTCGTGAATCAGAAAATCTGTCCGGAGTCCGGCTTCGACTTGCTCTCTGATCTTCATCAACCTAGCATCACCAGCCTGGGCAGTCTTGATCCGATCATCAATTGTCGACTGAATCTGCATGTTCATCAACGACGAAGTGACTCCCAAAAGAATAGCTTCAACATCCATCCGCAGATCCTGCTGTAATCTCCACTGAGCTGTGAGAATCATCACCTCTGGCAGTCGGCTCAAGGCATCCGGTACGACATTCACCTTCCCTGGGTGATACTGAAGGTCGATGTCATAGTCTGCCATCAATTCCAACCATCTGTGCTGCCTCATATTCAGCTCCTTCTGAGTAAATATGTATTTCAAACTTTTGTGATCAGTGAATATTTTCACTTTCTCACTCAGTAGCAAATGACGCCAAATCTTCAGTGCGAATATGACAGCGGCGAGTTCCAAATCGTGGGTCAGATAGTTCTTCTCAGGGACCTTCAACTGGCGCAAAGCATATGCGACTACATGGTTGTGCTGGTGATCACTCCTTATTTTACACTTTTTTCCTGCATGTTTGCATGCCAATTAGATCGCCCAAATCATGTTTTTCACGATATATCGACGATATTGCGATGCTTTCCACGATTTGTTGTTTTTGTCGCATTTCAGGTGATTTGGAGCGATTTTGAGTGATCTCAAGATACGCCTACTCCAGAGTGTCGCCAATGACCTCCCCGAGGGGTATTTTGCTGTTGGAGAGGAGCGGAAGAAGAAAGGACGTCACATGAGCGATGAGGAGGCCAAAACAAGCTGTTTGGGCATTTTTGGTGTCCCACTCGGCCGAGTGGAGAAGTCACTCGGCCGACCAGCGAGACACCGCTCGGCCGACCAGATCGGATACGTTTCATGTGTGCACTCGGCCGAGCGACGGAAGCCACATCGGCCGAGTGACGAGATCCCGTCCGCCCGAGTGGCACCCAGACGACGCGTGTCAAAAATCGCCAACTTACTGTTTTTCGTCTACCTGAGCTTCAGAAGACCCACTCGGCAGAGTGGCAAATGCCGACCGCCCGAGTACCAAGAAGCCATCGGCCGAGTCACGACAACCCACTCGGCCGAGCGACTCCCGAAGTGAAGACCCCTGAAGGCCCCAACTTACTGGAAATTTACAGGGTTTCTCACTCGGCCGAGCGACTTTTGTCACTCGGCCGAGTGCGACGCGCTGCCTGTAGCGAAAATTGCAGATTTCAGGCTGCGCAGGGGCATTTTGGTCACAGTTTTTTGGACGATTTTGGGGGGTATTTAACCCCTGTTTTTACCCTAGGTTAGAGAGCTTTTTCTCTTAGATTTTTGTAGCTTTTTAGATTAACTTTTTAGCTTTGTTCTTGTGATTGGAGAGGAGACAAAAGTTGATTTTTGTTGGATTATTTGAAGAACTCTATTGGTTTGTGTCTCTCTTCTCTAAAAATACAATTTTTATTGCTTATCTCAATATTGTGATGAATTCTCTTGTTTATTTCGTTGATTATTCTTGTGTTTGTGCTATGAATTGTGAGTAGTCTCCACGTCTTGGGGCGTTGGGATGAACCCTACGAGCCCAATTTCAGATTTGTGATGAATTGGTAGAAATTTTTCTAGAATTGCTATTAGGGTTAGTTTGGGATCAATCTACTACGGATAGCTAGGTATTCATACCGATTGGGATTTGCAAGAGATTGGATCCCAACTCGATATGAAACCCTAGAAATCCGAATTGGTTTGGAATCGAATTTCCGTAGTATCGGTTTGCAAGAGATTGGACCGATACTAGGGTTTCCGGTTGCAATTCCATGCCGATACCCGTTTGCAAGAGATTGGACGGGTAGGAACTATCCCAACCTAGGTCGTGGCCCGAGTTTGCACGAGAGTGGGCGCGGGGCGCGATTGAACGATGATGTTGATCCTAATGCTAGTTTCCCTAGGCTAGGGTTTGCAAGAGATTGGACCCGAACCTATGATAGCTATAGACCGGCAACAGCGCGAGAGCGTGAGCTAGGTATTCCATTCAGTTGCGACTAGTTCATCCAAAATTTTATTCTAGCAATTTTGATACCAATGAACCACATTTACGAAATACGGTGAGTAGTGGGAATTCCCCATTCCCTAGACGTTCTTTATTTGATTTGATATTTCCGTACTTTGTCTGACGATTGTGACAGGATCGCCAAAGGCAAATTTCTCTCTTCTTAAATAGCCAGATTGATTGGAACAAGCACGGTCATTCGTCCTCCCTGTGTTCGATAACCCGCTCGCCGCTATACCGTGCGCTTGCGGTAAAACTACAACCGTTCTTTGGGCTACATTCCGGAGCGACCAAGTTTTTGGCGCCGTTGCCGGGGAGGCGATTGCGTTTGATCTTACCACTCTAGCTATTTCTTTCTTTTTATTTCTTTATTTTTACCTAACCCTTCCATTGTGCTAATCACTTCTTTGAAACTTTGCTCTCCTGTGCATGTACACGAGATCCACTACGGACCCTGAAGGTATATTATTTGATCCCGAGATTGAACGTACGGTGCGGAGAATCAGAGCGGAAAGGAGAAAAGATCCGGAAGGGAGGTTTATGACCAACCCGAAAACCGCGGAACAATTAGCGGCAAGAATGGCGAGGATAATTTCTATTCGAGATAGGCTCCGGCCTAAGACCTCTTCTACGACCTCATCCATTGCCATGCCGGAGTTGGCGGCTGACAAGAACTTTGAGCTGAAGACTTGATTAGTGGTTCTGATGCAGCAGGATCTATTTCATGGGAATGCCCATGAAAATCCCCACTACCACATCCAATTATTCTTGTCGAAGTGCGCCACATTTCAGATGCCGGGGGTCTCCATCGATGCCATCAGACTGCGTCTCTTCCCCTTCACGCTAAAAGACAAGGCACTCTATTGGTTGAGGATGCAAGCTGAGGGAGTCTTCACCACTTGGGACGAGTTGGCGAGTGCATTCATTGACAAGTTCTATCCGCCCTCTAAGACGGTGAAGATTCGGAGCGCTCTTATGTCCTTCAAGCAAGGACCCCAAGAGACGCTCTATGAGGCTTGGGAGCGTTTTAAAGATCTGCAGCATCAATGCCCGCACCATAGCATTAAAGATTGGGAGCTAGTTCATAGCTTCTACAATGGTCTCCAACCGGGGACCAAACAAATTATTGATGCCGCGGCGAATGGTGCTATCTTATCAAAGACTCCCGAAGAAGCTACGGCCCTAATTGAGGAGATGGCCTCAAACAATCAACAATGGGGCGATGAGCGAGGACACTCTACGTCCTTCTTGAAGCCAACTAGTATCTATGAGGCGAAGGCCGTAGCGGAGCTTACAAGCAAGTTTGATTCTCTCCACAAGGTAGTGGAGAGACTGGAGAAGTTTATCACGGAGCCCCAAGGAACCCCTTCCACCTCCGCACCAACGAACCAAATGTGTGATTGGCAAGACCAATCTCAAGCCATGTATATGGGAGGAGAGCAAGGAGAAGGATCCTTGGAGCAAGTACAATATGTCGCGGGGAACCAAGGATATTGGGCCAATCCGGCCACAAGAAATCATCCCGGTTTCTCTTACGCCAACAATGAAGGAGCTTTGAACCCGCCACAACAACCACCTCAACAAGCTCGACCACCACCACCACCCCAACAACAACACTATCCACCGAGGGGGCCTCCACAACAAAATTTCCAACCGAAGCAACAAGTTCCACCTTATAGGCCGCCCGGATACAATCAAGGGTGGAGAAATCAAAATCAAAACCCTCCACAAGCCCAACAACAATCTGACTTCGAAGCTAGAGTGGAGTCGTTTATGGTGGTGCAAAAGAAGGTTAATGCTTCCTTGAAGGCGGGCCAAGACTCCCTTACAACCGTTGTGGCCCAAATATCGGAGCAATTGGCGTTGCTCAATCGGAATACTCAACAATTGCCGGCGCAACCCGAGCAAAACCCATGGGGCAACACCGGCCACATCAATGCCGTGGTTGCCGTTACTACTAGAGGCGGGAAGGACACCACCCCCGCCATGATCCCTACCGAGGAGCCAGTGGAGGAAAGTTCAGAGCCGATAGAGCCGGTAGTTGAAGTTGAGAAGGAGAAAGAGCCGCAAGAAAAGGAGAAATCTAGAGCGGAGCAATTGATTGAGGAGAGGCGCTTCATGCCACCGGTCCCATTCCCCCAAAGGCTTGCTAGAGCGAAAATGGAGAAAAGGCTAGTAAAGTTTCTCGAGTATCTGAGAGGAGTTAGCCTCAACATTCCCTTCCTCGACGCCATCGTGGAAATCCCCACATATGCTAAATTTCTAAAGGATTTGATTTCGGGGGGAAGAGGAAGAAAAAGATCATGCTAGCTGAGGAAGGCTCTTGGTTCACCAAGAGAGAGAAGGAGCCGGCCAAATTCAAAGATCCGGGGAGTTTTCGAATTCCTTGCACCTTGGGCGGCGTCCCTCTACAAAAGGCGTTGGTGGATTTAGGGGCTAGTGTTAGCCTCATGCCTCTCTCCATGTTCCTAAGGCTTAACACCGGGACGAAGTTGAAACCTACCGACATGCGGATACAATTAGCCAATGGACGGATAACAAGGCCGGTAGGGATCGCCGAAGACATCCCGCTACAAGTCCCGGGGGGCATATGCTTGCCATGTGACTTCGTGATCATGGACGTTAAGGAGGAGGGAGATACGTCATTAATACTTGGACGCCCGTTCCTCGCCACCGCCGGTGTCATTGTCGACGTGCGGGAAGGTACCCTAACTTTGAACGTCGGCAACATCGAGGTGGAGCTTCACATTCCTAAGGCTATGAAACACATGCCTTACCACGAGGAGCTTGACTACATGGACCTCCTTGATGAGGTAATTGAGGAGGCGATCCCCCACTCGATTGGTGCTCTATTCGACGAGGATTTCGAGGAAGGCCCGGATTTAGGCCAAGATGAGAAGAAAAATGATTCCCCCGACCTCTCCGCTGAAAATGATGAAGGCGACGCTGATGTCGCAAGGACTCGAGAGCTCTGCAAGCTCTCGAAATTAAAGTCTCCGAAGAAAGCTCTGCCGATACGGAAATCGGCGTCACCGGTGAAGCCGTTGACCGGAGCAAATGCTAGCTTGGGGGTGCCTCCCCCCAACACTATTCGAGACGGGAGACCACCGAGGGAGAACACGTCGCCGCAACTTCTAAATCCAAGCGTTCTCCCCGGAAAGTTTGACGGGTGCATCCCATATGCACCAAACATCCCGCATTAATTGAAAATCATAGGGGGTCGAGCTCACGACCTTAAACGAGCGCTTGTCGGGAGGCAACCCGACGGTTATTGCTTTATTTTCACTTTTCTTTTATTTTTGTTTTAGAAATTTTTAGTGTTTTGAGTCGTTCGCCCAAAAATCTTGTGATAACGGGTCCTATTTTTCCTGACAGGAGAGGAGAATGAGGTACCCATCATTAGGAGGATGCACAAGGCGACGAGGAGTGCCCCAGGAAGGTGCTCGATGCTTAGGAGGAAGATGAAATCGACTGGAGGAAGAAAGACAGAGTTTAGAGCCCAAACGAAGACAAACAGCAGAACACAAGGCTCACTCGGCCGAGTATACTAGTCACTCGGCCGAGCAAACAAGTTCGTCCGGCCGAGCCGCTCACGAACGAGGGAAGTCTGCTGTACCCAACTCTCTGTTTATTTTCCTGATTTCAGTATAACTGCTACTCGTCCGAGTATATATATTCACTCGGCCGAGTAAAACTGATACGCTCCTAGGGCGAGTCTTGCCGAGTAGCTTGAGCTACTCGGCCGAATGGACTTACTCCACTCGGCCGAGGCTGGCAAGGCCACTCGGCCGAAGCGTAAGCGGGGAGGGATTTTCCATTGATCTCACTCGGCCGAGTGACCCTGTCACTCGGCCGAGTCGTAACTTTTTCCTATAAAAGGGGGCGGGGTCAGGAGCGTTTTTCGAAACGAAACAAATCGCAGCGCCCCGACCCCTCGACTCCCAGCGCCTGAATACGCCCTCACTCGCCCGACCTTCGACCCCGCGCCGCCGCTCGGCCACCCACCGCCGGCCGAGCCGCCGCCGCTCCTCGCCCGAGTCGCCGCCGGCGGCCGTTGCTCCGGCCGACTCCGGTAACCCTATTTTCGCCTGTTTTCTCCTCTTTTGTGTATTTTTCGAGGATCCATGTGCTTAACAAACCCCAAACCCAAATTGATTACTATTTCTATCTATTATACCCCTAATGCTCCATACGTTTTGAATATTACTCGCTGATATCTCCATTTCATGCGCATGTTATTTCTGGGAGCTTAGGGGAGCCCAGGGGGGCTTCCAGGGACTGATTTGGGCTGCGTGGAGGCGTCGTCTTCGCACGCTTCCACATATTTGCACTCGCGGCGTGTCGTGGTACACTCTTTCCTTTACTTTACGCACGCCGCACTTTTCACGCTTTTCGACGCGCGCTCGGGGCCCATATGCCGCCCCGGACACGGCCGAGGTCGAGGAGAGCTTCCGCCAAGCGGAAGCGGTCGGATGATGCCGGCCCCTCCCATAAGGTGGAGGACTCTCCTCCACCTTCTCCACCACACTCTGTTCACCCTGCAGGCCCCACACACCCCGCACAGCCTGCAGAGCCCGCACAGCCACTCCCTGCCGCTCCACAGCCACCACCTCCGGCTCCACTTATCGGGCCGCTGGGGATCACGTTCCGGAACGACGCACACCGCGTCTCTTTCGAGCGTATCTCCCAGCGCTCGATCGTACCCTCCAGGTTCGCACACCTTGCTGACCTAGGACGTCAGGGGGTACTAGAGGGGATGCTCACGTTGTACGACAACGTGGGCTGGCAAGATTTCTTTCAGGTGTCGGCGGACACGTTTATCCGCCCGACACTTGAGGTACTTAGTTCGATCGCCCGGACCGACGAGGGATGCTCGTTTCGGTTCATGGACCGGGAGTGCCAGGTCACTCTCGGTATGATGAGAGCCTTCTTCTCGTGGCCCGATGTCCCCGGGGCCGATCGAGGTTACGCCCCCACCCATATCCCCCCACCTTCCTTCGATGCGGGCGCCTTCTGGGCCCGGATTACGGGTCTTCACGCTGCCTTTGACCCTAGTAGGGCCAAGGCCTCGGCCATTGTCCATCCCTGCCTCCGTATAGCTCAGCGCCTTATGGCGACGACCTTTTTGGCCAGATATGAGCCGGGTACGATGTCCACGCCAGAGCTCTATATGCTCTACGTGATGACACAGCCCAGAGCTCTATCTAGGGATGGCGATAAGTTGGTCCCCGCCGTCGTGATTGATGTTGCGGCTTGGTTTTTGGACCGCATCATCGTATCGGTGGGCGCTCGCCACCGATATGCTGCGGCGGCCTGATCACCTTGCTCGCCCTTATGACTGGCGAGGACTTCCCTGACGACCTGTGACGCGCAACTGGCCCCACTTCTCTGTCGATTGATGTTATGGCCCGGATGAAGATGCTGCGTCCGCACGGTGAGCGACACTGGGTCTGGCTGCACGGCCCTTACGGTGCCGATTACATGATTCTTCCGAGCCCAGCTCGGACTCAGATTGCGCCGGCCCAGGTGGACTGGCTCCCTGCGATGGATGTTCTGATCCCAGCCGCCTACGTGCTCGAGGCCGAGCAGGCCGAGCAGGCCCATGCTGCCCCCGCAGACCCTGTTGCTCCTGCCGAGCCTGCTGCCCCTGTTGACACAGTGGCCCCTCAGCCTATCCCCGATATTTCCGATGCTCCAGACACCTCTGTTCACACCTCTGTCGGTGTCGGGAGTACCTTAGCTGAGCCCACTTCCACTGCTTCCACGCCTGTCACCACCAGCACTGGCCCTCTGTCTGCCGAGCCCGTTTCCTCTGCCCCACCCGAGCGCCCGCCGCCCATAGTTGAGTGCGGAGAGCCCTCTTTTGCCACCGCGGAGACCGTAGTCTCCACCTCTGTCTCCACCTCTGCTGTATTTTTCGAGAGTGTCGTGGCGTCTGTCCATACTTCTGTGCCACCGACCTCTCTGGCTGCCTCGCTGCCACTTTTGTATTCTTCTTTCGTTGCTGCTGCCTCCACTTCTCACCGTCTTGTCCAGCCTTGCACTGAGGCCAGGCCCACACTCGCGAGTGCAGCTCCTTTTGTTCCCTTGCCTGCTGAGCCCGTCACCTACGCCACCAAAGTGCGCCAGCCCCGACCTGCACAGCCCCGAGCGGTGCGTCCCTCTGCACCACCTCCCCCCGACACTGTACTTCAGAGCATTCGTGCTCTCGAGGGGGCGGTGAGTGGCCTCAGAGGCGACCTCCGGACCCTGTCCGCCACCGTCACTGCGATGGCTGGCCGCTTTGACCTGCTCCCGCACATTCACTACTGTCTTACCCAGGTCCTGGAGCGTCTCCCACGCGTGCCACCACCCACCCAGCAGGTTCCCACCCACACTACCACCCACACCCAGCATGCTTCCACTTCCACACCCGCCCCCGCTCAGCAGCCTCCACCACCACCACCTCCTCCTCCGCCTCAGGATGGAGGCGGCGCAGAACCACCTTCTTAGGCACCCTTGATGCCATCGTTTCTTTTTGCCGTTGTGCTGCCCGTCTCTGCTGGGTCCTGATGCATTTTTGCCCACCCCCTCCCCTCACTTATTTTGGATTCTCATTCTGATCATATCTTTATATATCTTTTTTGGGAGAGAGGGATAGTTTTTGGTGTCACACCTATATATCTGTATCACTCCTTTATTTGCATGCATCATATCTGCATCATATTTTACGTTTCTTTTATTTTCTATTATTTTTCCTCATGCATGCACCCTCACTTACCCCACACATTACTTGCCTCTCGGTGTGCCACACTTTGCACATTGAGGACACTGTGCCATTTAGCTTGGGGGAGTGAGTTCTCATGTTCTTTTTGATTTGCCACCCTTATTTTTCGTTTTTCACGCCATTTTCCGCTTTTGCACTTATTTTCATCATTTTTATTTTATTTTACCATGCATCACGTTTTTCTTATCTTTCTGTGTGCCGCATTGTAAATAGTTCTATTTTTCCCTTTATCTTTATTTTCTTTTTCATCTCATGCTAGAGATGACTTTTCTATGATGATGATTACGTGGAGTTAGCTTCCTTTATATGCATGCTATATTTGTCATGTCTTAGATTCTATTTCTGATATCATATGCTATGACTTGCCTTGCATCTAGAGATAGTAACCCACACCTTTTCCACATGAAAATGGATGAAATTTTATTATTAGCTTAGTCTGAATATTCATATGTATGCTATCGCAGAAAACACACCAAGATTCACGCATTGAATGCTTATATCTGGAGTACCGATTTCTTTTCCTATATCACTTCTATATGCATGATTTGTACATTTCACTTCAGGATGATTGAATGATGTTAGCTATGATAAATCTGGATTAGTTAGCTTTTTTGTGATCGAAACTGAGTAGATTAGATTACCCTGCTGAAGTTGTCGTGCATGTCTTATAGAGTGAACCGAGAGATATATTTATTTCTTTCTCCACAAATCTTGAACATCATTTCTCTATTCTAAAATCATTGGTGAATCTCCCCTTAGCGATTCTATTATATGACATTTCCCCCGCTATTAATTCCTAGCTCCAAATTTCCCGAATTCAAAAAAAAAGAAAAAAATTCTTGTATATCATTATCTCTCTTCGAGTTGGGATCATTGTGTATATATGCTATATGAAAAAAAAAGAAAAAAAAAGAGAAAAAGAAAAGAAAAGAGGAAAGCACCTCAATAAAAGATCTCATCTCGTGTTCTCTCTTTCTTCTCTCTTTTTGTATCTATTTTCATTACTTTTGGAGCCTTATAAAAATGGGGATGTAAATATTTTTTTATGCCACCATGCTTATAGATAAGCTTGGGGGAGGGAATCCAATGATGTGTGAGAGAGTGCTTACTTGACGTTGCACGACAACCTAGGCTAAGTAATATTCTATACTCGGTAAGATTATTTTTAGCTTTACGAAGTCCAGAAATCTATGCCTAGCACTCATTTCATGAAATCCACACTTATCTATTCTTTCTATTCTATCGTGTGATATTCTTATACTCCTCATAGAAAGCATTCAATTGAAAAGTGTGTAATCTGCGATTTGTATACCGCTTTAAATGATTCAGACAATGTTAATTCTAAACTTATTCCGTTTTTCATGATTATATCGTTGTTCATGGGTTTTCTATTTCTATTTGCACTATTATACTATGATATCGAAATAAAATTATTTGACATGTGTTTTTCATTCGGTGCATGCTATATGAGTAAGCGAAATCCACGTCCTGAGAAAATGATCTAGCAGCTTCCCTCTTCGCTTCTTTCTTTCTTTCTTCTTTGTTTTTATTTCGTTTCTCGTTTTTCTTCGTTTTTCATTTTTCGTTTTCGCCGTTTTCGAATCCACCGGGTTCGCCTTTTACTTATCTTCCTCGAGGACGAGTAAGAGGTAAGCTTGGGGGATTTTGATCACTCCTTATTTTACACTTTTTTCCCGCATGTTTGCATGCCAATTAGATCGCCCAAATCATGTTTTTCACGATACATCGACGATATTGCGATGCTTTTCATGATTTGTTGTTTTTGTCGCATTTCAGGTGATTTGGAGCGATATGGAGTGATCTCGAGATACGCCTACTCCAGAGTGTCGCCAATGACCTCCCTGAGGGGTATTTTGCTGTTGGAGAGGAGCGGAAGAAGAAAGGACGTCACAGGAGCGACGAGGAGGCCAAAACAAGCTGTTTGGGCATTTTTGGTGTCCCACTCGGCCGAGCGGAGAAGTCACTCGGCCGACCAGCGAGACACCGCTCGGCCGACCAGATTGGATACGTTTCATGCGTGCACTCGGCCGAGCGACGGAAGCCACATCGGCCGAGTGACGAGATCCCGTCCGCCCGAGTGGCACCCAGACGACGCATGTCAAAAATCGCCAACTTACTGTTTTTCTTCTGCCTGAGCTTCAGAAGACCCACTCGGCCGAGTGGCAAATGCCGACCGCCCGAGTACCAAGAAGGCATCGGCCGAGTGACGACAACCCACTCGGCCGAGCGACTCCCGAAGTGAAGACCCCTGAAGGCCCCGACTTACTGGAAATTTACAGGGTTTCTCACTCGGCCGAGCGACTTTTGTCACTCGGCCGAGTGCGACGCGCTGCCTGTAGCGAAAATTGCGGATTTCAGGCTGCGCAGGGGCATTTTGGTCACAGTTTTTTGGATGATTTTGGGGGTATTTAACCCCTGTTTTACCCTAGGTTAGAGAGCTTTTTCTCTTAGATTTTTGTAGCTTTTTAGATTAACTTTTTAGCTTTGTTCTTGTGATTGGAGAGGAGACAAAAGTTGATTTTTGTTGGATTATTTGAAGAACTCTATTGGTTTGTGTCTCTCTTCTCTAAAAATACAATTTTTATTGCTTATCTCAATATTGTGATGAATTCTCTTGTTTATTTCGTTGATTATTCTTGTGTTTGTGCTATGAATTGTGAGTAGTCTCCACGTCTTGGGGCGTGGGGATGAACCCTACGAGCCCAATTTCAGATTTGTGATGAATTGGTAGAAATTTTGCTAGAATTGCTATTAGGGTTAGTTTGGGATCAATCTTCTACGGATAGCTAGGTATTCATACCGATTGGGATTTGCAAGAGATTGGATCCCAACTCGATATGAAACCCTAGAAATCCGAATTGGTTTGGAATCGAATTTCCGTAGTATCGGTTTGCAAGAGATTGGACCGATACTAGGGTTTCCGGTTGCAATTCCATGCCGATACCCGTTTACAAGAGATTGGACGGGTAGGAACTATCCCAACCTAGGTCGTGGCCCGAGTTTGCACGAGAGTGGGCGCGGGGCGCGATTGAACGATGATGTTGATCCTAATGCTAGTTTCCCTAGGCTAGGGTTTGCAAGAGATTGGACCCGAACCTAGGATAGCTATAGACCAGCAACAGCGCGAGAGCGTGAGCTAGGTATTCCATTCAGTTGCGACTAGTTCATCCAAAATTTTATTCTAGCAATTTTGATACCAATGAACCACATTTACGAAATACGGTGAGTAGTGGGAATTCCCCATTCCCTAGACGTTCTTTATTTGATTTGATATTTCTGTACTTTGTCTGACGATTGTGACAGGATCGCCAAAGGCAAATTTCTCTCTTCTTAAATAGCCAGGTTGATTGGAACAAGCACGGTCATTCGTCCTCCCTGTGTTCGATAACCCGCTCGCCGCTATACCGTGCGCTTGCGGTAAAACTACAACCGTTCTTTGGGCTACATTCCGGAGCGATCAGCTGGTGCAGAACACAACCAAGTCCCTTCCCCAATGCATCGCAGAAAATCTCAAAGCCTCTGCTTCTGTCTGGAATAGCCAAGACTGGTGCAGTCGTCAGTCTCTCCTTCAAAGTAGAAAGACCCTGTTCACAAGAATCTGACCAACTGAACTTGACATCCTTCCGCGTCAATCTCGTCATCGGCTCAGCTATCCTCGAAAAATCCTTGATAAATCTGCGGTAGTAGCCAGCCAATCCGAGGAAACTTCTGATGTCCGAAGCCGATCGCGGTGTAGGCCATTCACTGACTGCTCTGACCTTCTCCGGATCCACTGAGATGCCGGCTCCTGATACTACATGTCCAAGAAATGCAACTCTGTCCAGCCAGAATTCGCATTTGCTGTACTTGGCATATAGTCGATGATGGCGGAGCGTCTCCAATACCAATCTCAAGTGTTCTGCATGCTCTTCCTCGCTCCTCGAGTACACCCGGATGTCATCTATAAAGATCACCATGAACTTATCGAGGAAGTTATAAAAGATGAGGTTCATGATATTCATGAACACAGCAGGAGCGTTGGTCACACCGAACGGCATGACAACGAACTCATAGTGCCCGTACTTGGTCTGGAACGCTGTCTTGGGCACGTCATCCTTCTTGACTCTGACTTGATGGTATCCGCTCCGAAGATCCAACTTCGAAAACACCTTCGATCCACCAAGCAGATCGAAGATATCATCAATACGGGGCAGCATGTACTTGTTCTTCACAGTGATCAGATTCAGCTCCTGATAGTCAATACACATCCTTCTCGACCCATCTTTCTTCTTCACCAGCAAGACGGGCGCACCCCAGGGAGACACGTTGTGATGGATAAAACCTTTTTGTAACAGCTCGTCCAACTGCTTCCTCAGCTCCTCTAGCTCAGCAGGAGCCATACGGTACGGCGCCTTAGAAATCGGTTGAGTTCCTGGCATCAGGTCAATGCCGAACTCCAATGCTCGATCAGGCGGCAATCTAGAAATGTCTTCCGAAAAGACGTCTTCGAAATCTCGCACTACTGCTGGCTTCTCCGGCTCTGCTGTCATAGATGAAACAGTCAAACTGTACGGCTGGGCCCGGAACTTGACAGGTCCAAGCAAACGTCCTCCGCTGACGAACTCAAACACTGGGTGGTCAGGAATTTCAAACACCACTTTCTTCCGGTGACAGTCGATCGTGGCATAAAAAGCTCCCAACTAATCAATGCCGAGGATTGCATCGAAATTGGATAGGTCGTGGACGATGAAATCAACATACAATTCGTGTCCACTAACCACCAATGGGTAAGGTCTACACCCAAGTGCCACCTCACTACACCATTCCCAGTCGTGATACTCCAACACTTGGGAAGTGTGTAGGTGGGAATCGAGTGTTCGACTACGAACTTCCATGACAGGATGCACATGGAAGCTCCAGAGTCGAACAGGGTCAAGGCTGGGTGAGAAGAAACTAGGATAACACCTAAGGGTAGCATGCAACTATATCAAACAATGAACTAACTAGTCAAACATGTATGTAGAAAAGGAAGACTAGCTTAGGAGTTACCTGCAATCACGTCGTCAACGGCCTCAGCCTCAACGGCTGTCATAGTATAAGCTCGACGCTTCGGCGGGTTGGCCTGCTGAAAGGCTTGCTTCTATGGTATTAGAGGTGGTCCTCGCTGTCCAGGTGCAGGCACTGGCCTCTGAGCGGGTCCAGGTGTAGGTAATGTCCTCTGAGCAGGTCCAGATGCTCCAGGAGGCATAGGTCGAGTGCCTTTGGGGCAGTCCCTCGCAACATGGGCAGGCGATCCACAAACCAAACACTGATTCAGCATCCTCATGTAGTCCTTCTTCACATGGCCAAGCTTGCCATAGAAATGGCAAGTCAGCTCAGCTCGGTGGGGTACAGGTGCTGCTGGTTTCTTGAACTGGGTGGTCTGGATGGGACGTACACCAGGCTAGGTGCACTCCTCGGCATCTCCATCGGGCGCTTGCCCGCCTGACGTGCCTTCTTCAGATTGGCGATCTGCTCCTGATTCTTCGCAGCTACCAGGACATCCTCATGAGTGGAAAAAGTATTCCTGGACAGCATACTCTGGATGTCCAGATCCAAGCCCTGTAGGAAATGATGTGCACAGTCCTCAGGTTCTTTCACCATGGCAGGAGCATATCGACTCAGCATAGTGAACTCCGCCTCGTACTCATCAACAGTCATAGTACCCTGCTCCAGGTTGATAAAGCGACTCTCCATCATTCGCTTTGCAGACTTGGGAAAATACTGGGCGTCAAACCTCTTGCAGAAGGTATCCCATGAAATCGGCTTGGTCAGCCTGGCCTCTTCCGCAGTCCACCAGCTGCGGGCATTATCTGTCAACTGTTTCATGGCAAGATCCACCCATTCATCTTTATTGATTCGGGCAAGGCCCAAATCATCCTCAGTGATCTGACGCCACTCTTCGGCCGCTAGCGGGCCCTCTCGTCTGGAAAATCTCTTCGGACGCATCTCTCGGAACTGCTTTGCTCCCGGAGCTGGTGCAACTGGTGCGGCTGGCACAGCTGGCGTCCCTACTGGACTAGATGATGCTGAACCTCCAGCATATCTCTCATAACGCCGAGCATCTGGCAGATGTCGTCCTCTCCGCCTCCAGTAGCTCCGGCTCCGGTTCCGGCTCCGTGTCGGGTGATGCGTCTTCCGGCCATCCTGCAAAAGAGAAAGAAAGCCGAGTTAATCTCGTGTATATGATTACTCCGGATGTTCGGCTTAAGAAAGTGTTCTCATTGTCCTGAATTTCGCAGTTGCAACGACCTGCATGGGCCACCAACAAAACCTGTAATGCACTGCTTCCCAAAAGACACCGGAAGCGAAAACGTTACGCGGTCCGCTTGAACCGGAGCGGTGAAGCTCGAGTTCAATAAGCGTCTGTGATAAAAACACAGGAGAGGTCCTTGCATTTGCGTATCAGAACAATCAGAACACAACAATGATATAAAGATAAAATCCACATCCAGAGATTTAAAAGTTCGTACACGAAATTAAAAAGCCACAGCTGGGCTTAAAGTAGCAACAAAAGAAACGTACACAGCTACAGCAAGTGACTGAAAGTAAACTAAGAAAACTGGAAGTGAGGGGTCCTCTAGTCCTCAGCTGGAAG
The DNA here is from genome assembly GCA_030789695.1 of Scilla litardierei. Classification (NCBI taxonomy): domain Eukaryota; kingdom Viridiplantae; phylum Streptophyta; class Magnoliopsida; order Asparagales; family Asparagaceae; genus Scilla; species Scilla litardierei. The sequence continues at coordinate 138,336,210 of CM061136.1, forward strand.
AGGCACTGTGTCAGGTCCGAACTCCTGACTCTCCAAGTCTGGCGTCTCGTACGGGTCCTCCGGGTACTCAAGCGCTGGATCTGACATACATACACAAACAATGAATGTATGTCAGCTAGGGTCTGCAAGAAAGTGTTAGCATCCCAATACAAGATATCTGATATATATGAATTTTAGAAGCATTAATAATTTAAGAAAGCGACTGCAGCAATTTAATATTGAACAATTTTGTTGAAGCATGACAAGCACTCCTAACATGCAGTTCTAGACGTTTGCAAGATTAAAGTTAAGATTTTCTCTGAGTTCATTAGCATGATGATATTCCAAGAGACAAAAGTTAGCGTTGTAATTTCCATGTCAAGAGTTAACATTCTAATCTAGGGTTCTCGCCTTTAGGTCGTGATGAGAAGGTCGTTCCTCTCACGGGGGCTTACCGTGATTGACGCTAACCCACCGCGTGCGGGTGGTGCTCTTGAGGAGAGTACCTTTCATACGCCCAGCGGCCGCTCAACCCTAACCCCACCCAAAAGTTTGCCGGAACATGAGCCGGTCTAGTCGACTCACACGACATCACGACATCACGATACCGCCTTCGAGGCGCACGATTGTCACGATGTCAAAATTTGTTAATCATGTCTGGATTCGCAGAAATTTGGTGTTATCGACATTATTACATTATGGTGACGGTTCTACACCGTAAAAGTGGGTTAAACAATTTTTATGGCAATCTCAAAAATAATGACGAACACGGTTTCACTAGACTTGCTACAGAAAACATTTTTTTCTCATAATTATTTTAAATTAAGGTATATCATGTGATATACCGTTGGATCCCAAATTTCGTCCTGTTGGAAGCAACGATCTAGGATCTTGGTTTGATGATGACAAACATATCGTTATATCTGACGTGTGTGCTTAGTGTGCTTCAGGATTGGCGAAATAATATAGTTTCACTTTTTGGCAGAATTGCTATTCATATAGCATAATGGGAGAGAAATGGGATGACATCTCATATCAAATCTTATAGAGAGATCACATTTGATTCTCCTAGCCGAATTTGTATTTCAAATGGAGAAGAGATCAATTCAAAGCCAATCTCTCCAATCCAAGTCAAATACAAACTTCTACCAAAACCCAATCCCCTAGATTTTAGAGATTCTCTCTCATCTCTAGAATATCCCTAGCCGCACAAACAAAAACACTAGGGGCATCTTATATAAACCCATCATCCCTAATGAAAAGAGAGAGGGTGAAAAAAAAAAATTTTACGGCAGCCACAAAAAATATTCATGCGGTAAAACACAAAAAAAAGGGGGATCAAATATTTTTTGGCCAAGCCTCGCAATTCCAAGAAACCCATCTTCTTAATTTTTTTAAGAGCCGCCACAAGATACCTCTCTTCTCTTCGTAAGCAAAAACCCTACTTCCTAAGCATCAAAGACCCAAGGACAAGCCGTCAACTCCATACTCTCGCCGGGGTCTTCAAAGTCCGAGCGCCTTTGTGTCTAAGCCGTCGCCGCCATCATCAACGAATTCGTCACCACAATCTCGAGGATCATCGAAGCACGTCCGCTGTTGCTGCAAACGAAGTCGCCATCGAAGGAGCTCACCGCCTGATAAGAAGTCGACGAAGCCCTCATCACTGCTCGAGTTTCCATCGACGACGAGGCCTGTTACCGTTGCTCCGAGACCGTAGCTACTGCCGCCAAACGAACACCACTGTCATCATCTGAAGTGCCGCCGTAGAGTGATCGCTGTCTGTGATCATAGACGAAGCGACAAAGCCAAAGGATCGACCGCAAGAGCTCACCATCATCTCACTGCTGCGGACGAAGACGACGTCAGAGACGCTGTATAATCGCCGTAGAAGATTTGCCGTGGCCGTTGTCAAGAAGAGCTGCCGCTGTCGTGTGAAGAAGTCATCACCGTGCCGTAAACGAAGACACCGTCAACTGAGATCACCGCTGCCATCGTGCTCGTCACCGCAGCCGCTTGATAAGAGGTCTCCACTGCACGGACGTCGCCACCGCTTGAAGTCCGTCGCTGCACGTTGAAGAGCCTGTCGCTGTTGAAGGCGAGTTGCTCGGAGAACCCCGCTGTCGAAGTCCGCCATCGTTGCTAAGTTGATCGCCGGAGTAACCATTGAAGACAGAGAAGACGATGGCTCTCCGCTGTGCCTGCATGCCCTAATATCAGAGGAGGAGAAAGACGTGCTGACGTGGCTGCGTCTGAGCGAATCAAAAAACAAGTGGACGGCGGATATCATTGTAGAGAACGAAACGAGATCTCATGAGATCGGAGAGCTGGGATTGACGCTTGTGAGGAAATCGAACGGAGGAGAAGCAATTCCGCAAGCTGACGTGGCGGGGGGAAATATATTTGGAGTTGCTGTGCGCACAGCCCGCTTAATTTTTGAGTTGAATTGAGTTTCTCTGCGCACCGACGACTGAATTTAAGGGAGCTGCTACGTGCACAGACCGATAGTTTATAAGGGATTGAACTGAAATTGCTTTGTGCATATACCAGTGCATAACTTGACATCCAGGAGTCAGATTGAGACACTGTTTGCGTCAGATTGGAGCTGACGATGTGCTGATTGACAGAGACGCCTACACAGACACAAACTGAGCATTTCTAAACCCTAAGCTCCTTTATTTGTGTCTTAGTGTAACGTTCTCTGTAGGGGAAACTTTTACCTGTTTTCTGTGACTATTTTGGGACTTGTCTAGTTGGGACTAGACAAGTGGGACCCAGCTAGTTTGGGACTAGCTGGTAGAAAGCGTTACTAGGATTGATAGTGAGAGAAAACACTGTGTGTGGGGTACTGAGAGCCTGGCGAGTGTAGAGACGTAGAGGGTGCTCTGAGCGTGCTCTAACTTGTGGTTTTGTACCTATTGCGCTATTCAGTACTAGTTCTGCTTTGGGGGCTGGAGTAGGTCGTTTGGATGACCGAACCAGGGTAAATCTGTTGTGTACTCTGCGTCTGTTTTTATTTACCCTGCTGCTGCTATAACTGCGTGTGCTTATTTGTGGGTTGCACGAATTATTTTTAAAAAGCCTATTCACCCCCCCCTCTAGGCTAGAATCCAGATCCAACAAGTGGTATCAGAGCAAGTTAGTATATCTAGCCTAGTTTGACCATGGACCACATTGATAGTGCTTTTGCTGAGGGTCAGTCTATTTCCCGACCACCTAGATTTAATGGAGTAGACTATACTTATTAGAAAAATCGTATGAGAATCTACTTGATTTCTATTGATTATAAAGCTTGGCAAATTGTTGAAAAAGGGTAGAAATCACCTGTTATTAAAATTGAAAATACTGAGATGCTTAAACCTGATGATAAATGGGATGATAATGATTGGAAGCTTTATTCTCTTAATGCTAAAGCTATGAATGCTCCCATTTGTGCATTAGATAAATCTGAATTCAATCGCATCTCACATTGTTTAACTGCGCAGGAAATATGGCATACTTTGGAGGTGACGCATGAGGGAACGTCACAGGTGAAGGAGTCTAGACTTGCACTTCTGAGCACGGAATACGAGGGATTTCACATGCTACCATCAGAGACCATATCAAAAATGTTTACGAGGTTCACCAACATTGTCTACAAGTCTAGTTCGCTCGGTAAGCCATATTCTAGCCTTGAGCAGGTGAGAAAGATATTAAGAGCACTGCCAAGCTCTTTCAGGCCTAAAGTCACTGTCATCCAAGAAGCGAAAGATCTGTCACAGATGAGGGTGGAGGACTTGATAGGTAATCTAATGTCCCACGAGCTTGAACTGCAAAACGTGGATAAAAGGGAGAAACCTGAGGAGAAGGAGAAAGCTATAAAGCCACTTGCTCTGAAAGCTGACGAAAGCGAAAATGATGATGATGACATAGCGCTAATGGTCAGAAATTTCAGAAAATATGTCCAGACCAAGCAAGGAAAAAACAGAAATGGCACCCAGGTTTAATTGCTCTAAATTTTTTTAGTCTTCTAAGCAAACTTATGATCAGAATGCTACTAATAGAATGACTTGTTTTAAATGCAAGAAAAGATGACATCGAATGAGGGATTGCCCACATGAGACAGCTCAGGTAGCTAAAGAAAAGGAAAAATCCAAGGTGCTAACTTGGGATATGGATAGCGAAGATGAGAGTGAGGAGGAGGAACACGAAGCCCACTCATGCATGGCATTGATGGGAGCACACGATGAGGTAATTTCTGGTAGTAAAACTGAACTCCTTACTCTTTGTAAAGAAATGCAAGATAAAATAGTAGAGCTTGAATCCACTATAGATGATGATCAAAATGAGAACTTTGAAATGCAACAATCTGAATATGAAATGTCTAAAGAGATTGAAAAACTCAAAATTGATATTGTTGCTCGTGACTCTACTATTGACACTTTGGAAAAGGAAAAGTCCAGTTTTAATGATGAAGCACATTGTCTCTCTTGCCCTTCCTTGATGAATAATATTAGCATGCTTAAACTTGATTTGATTAAGCTCGAAACTGAAAAAGACTATGTGATTAGAGAGCTTAATGATAAATTCTGCACGTTGGATAATGATTTTAAAAGGAAAATGATTGAATTTGAAAAGAAGGAAGAGGAAAACAAGAGAACTTTTATAAGTAAATGCACATTGCTTGTGGAAGAATATAAATTGTTAAAATCTAAAGTCTCTAATCTTGAATTAGACATTAAGAAATTCTCTATGGGAAAACAATCGTTGGATACCATTTTAGAGAATCAATTATATGGTAATAATAGAAGAGGACTTGGATTCGGTTTGAAAAACGTTGAAAAGTCAAAATTCAAGAAATTACACAATGCACCCTCTATTGCAAAGAACTTGTATGCAAAGTGCTTTACTTGTGATAGTGTAGGCCACACTTCATATTATTGTAAATATAGGAACACTAATATCAAGTTTAAACAAGTGTGGGTTCCTAAAACAATTTTGGCTAACACTAGTAGACCTTGTTGGATTCCAAGGTCACACTTAACACCTTTTATGTAGGTAAGGTGGAGATTTGGCGGGGAGTAATAAATTGGAAGCTTCATTCTTTTAGCTCCTTAGCCAAATAGCGACGAGAAGGTATAATTTTCATCCCTCTTTGCATTTCATTGCATACCTTCATAGATTTTGTGTGTGCTTGTTTTTATCTTATTTTGTGTGCTTGCATGCATGATTTATTAAATGGTTTTATTTCTGAAAAAAATGAATGAAAAAAAAATCAAGAATAAAAAAAAAATTTGTGCTTATTGATTATCCTCTTATGAATCTCTTAAGTGGTATTGTATGAATGATCAATCTATCCCTTGTAGAAGTCAATTCATTATTGTTGTAGCTACATGAACATGATGTTATTCTTTTTAGTAGCTATGACATGTCTCATAAGTTTTAAACTTGACTTCTACACCTACATTTGCACTTTCACGATATTTGACTTTTTAGTACTTCTGGAGATTCTTTTGAAGAATAATGGAAAGTGAATGTAGGAATGATTAATTTCTGAATTTTCTAAGGGATATGAAGTGTTTAGCCATGAATTAAAATTGAGCACAAAAGAATTGCAAATGAAAAAAAATGAAAATTGCTCCGTATGAAAAATGGATACACTTCATGGCTAATACACAACCCACGAGTATCCAACTTGTCCTAAATGGGTAATCATTAGTGTTGGTGTATATAACTCGTCAAGCAATGCCGCCCCACATTTAAAAGTCCTTTTAGGCCATGTTTTGGAGTTCGGTAACTTGAACTCATCTTTGATGAGGTTGGAAAAATCAATCCTAGTGATATTCATGAAAAATTGGAAAATGTGGATTGATTTGGTTGATTGTTCTAAAATTGAATCTCCCTTAGTACTTTATTGGTTATATCATTACACGTACACAAAGGTGGAGAAGTCGTGTTATGAAATTCTATGAGCTTGATTCGTTTATTCGTCTATACTTTGTACGCTACATTTAATAATGGTTTATTTTTGCATGGAATATTTTTATGACTTCATTAATCCACTTTTGGTGATTACAAAGGGGGAGAAAGAAAAGAAAGATTTGATGTCGGTATTATTTGTTGAAGGGGGAGCATGACAAATAATGTTGAAGGGGGAGCTTGAAAGAAGGGGGAGCATGCATTTATATTTGTTATAACATTGCGCATGCTTGAATGTCTCATTCTATGACTCATATTGCATTACACCCTTCAACACACGTTACACACCCATACTTATTGCTCAAATCTTTTATGGGTTTGTCATCACCAAAAGGAGGAGATTGTTGGAAGCAACGATCTAGGATCTTGGTTTGATGATGACAAACATATCATTATATCTGACGTGTGTGCTTAGTGTGCTTCAGGATTGGCGAAACAATATAGTTTCACTTTTTGGCAGAATTGCTATTCGTATAGCATAATGGGAGAGAAATGGGATGACATCTCATATCAAATCTTATAGAGAGATCACATTTGATTCTCCTAGCTGAATTTGTATTTCAAATGGAGAAGAGATCAAGTCAAAGCCAATCTCTCCAATCCTAGTCAAATACAAACTTCTACCAATACCCAATCCCCTAGATTTTAGAGATTCTCTCTCATCTCTAGAATATCCCTAGCCGCACAAACAAAAACCCTAGGGGCATCTTATATAAACCCATCATCCCTAATGAAAAGAGAGAGGCTGAAAAAAAAATTTACGGCAGCCACAAAAAATATTCATGCGGCAAAACACAAAAAAAGGGGATCAAATATTTTTTGGCTAAGCCTCGCAATTCAAAGAAACCCATCTTCTTAATTTTTTTTAAGAGCCGCCACAAGATACCTTTCTTCTCTTCGTAAGCAAAAACCCTACTTCCCAAGCATCAAAGACCCAAGGCCAAGCCGTCAACTCCATACTCCCGTCGGGGTCTTCGAAGTCCGAGCGCCTTTGTGTCTAAGCTGTTGCCGCCATCATCAACGAAGTCATCACCACAATCTCGAGGATCACCGAAGCACGTCCGCTATTGCTGCAAACGAAGTCGCCATCGAAGGAGCCCACCGCCTGAGAAGAAGTCGACGAAGCCCTCATCGCTGCTCGAGTCGCCATCGACGACGAGGCCTGTTACCGCTGCTCCGAGACCGAAGCTGCTGCCGCCAAACGAACACCACTGTCGTCATCTGAAGTGCCGTCGTAGAGTGCTCGCTGTCCGTGATCGAAGACGAAGCGACGAAGCCAAAGGATCCACCGCAAGAGCTCGCCATCATCTCACTGCTGCGGACGAAGACGACGTCGGAGACGCTGTATCGTCGCCGTAGAAGATTCGCCGTGGCCGTTGTCAAGAAGAGCTGTCGCTGTCGTGTGAAGAAGTCATCACTGTGCCGTAGACGAAGACACCGTCAACTGAGATCACCGCTGCCGTCGTGCTCGTCACCGCAACCGCTTGATAAGAGGTCGCCACTGCACGGACGTCGCCACTGCTTGAAGTCCGTCGCTGCACGTTGAAGAGCCTGTCGCTGTTGAAGGCGAGTTGCTCGGAGAACCCCGCTGTCGAAGTCCGCCGTCGTTGCTAAGTTGATCACCGCGGAGTAACCATTGAAGACGGAGAAGACGACGGCTCTCCGCTGTGCCTGCATGCCCTAATATCGGAGGAGGAGAAAGACGTGCTAACGTGGCTGCGTCTGAGCGAATCAAAAAAATAAGTGGACGGCAGATATCATTGTTGAGAACGAAACGAGATCTCATGAGATCGGAGAGCTGGGATAGACGCTTGCGAGGAAATCGAACGGAGGAGAAGCAATTCCGCAAGCTGACGTGGCGGGGGGAAATATATTAGGAGTTGATGTGCGCACAGCCCGCTTAATTTTTGAGTTGAATTGAGTTTCTCTACACACCGACGATTGAATTTAAGGGAGCTGCTACGTGCACAGACCGACAGTTTATAAGGGATTGAACTGAAATTGCTTTGTGCACATACCAGTGCATAACTTGACATCCAGGAGTCAGATTGAGACACCGTTTGCGTCAGATTGGAGCTGACGATGTGCTGATTGACAGAGATGCATACACAGACACAAACTGAGCATTTCTAAACCCTAAACTCCTTTATTTGTGTCTTAGTGTAACGTTCTCTGTAGGAGAAACTTTTACATGTTTTCTGTGACTATTTTGGGACTTGTCTAGTTGGGACTAGACAAGTGGGACCCAGCTAGTGAGAGAAAACACTGTGTGTGGGGTACTGAGAGCCTGGCGAGTGTAGATACGTAGAGGGTGCTCTGAGCGTGCTCTAACTTGTGGTTTTGTACCTATTGCGCTATTCAATACTAGTTCTGCTTTGGGGGCTGGAGTAGGTCGTTGGGACGACCGAACCAGGGTAAATCTGATGTGTACTCAGTGTCTGTTTTTATTTACCCTGCTGCTGCTATAACTGCGTGTGCTTATTCGTGGGTTGCACGAATTATTTTTAAAAAGCCTATTCACCCCCCCTTAGGCTAAAATCCAGATCCAACACGTCCTAGTCATTATGATGTCAATTTTGTACGTCATTTCACGCCTAATTTTTGAGTTACACAACAATACATAAAGATGGCTCAAAAGTGTCAAAACTTCAGAAATTCATATAAAATCAAATACTCGCCTGTTTTTGACGTTCTTGGTGTCGTTGGAATCGTCTCGACGTGTACTACGCTGCAGAGGGTTTGGTTCGCTGTTTTGGCAGAACATAAAATCAGAATATGTGTTTCTTGTTCAAAACAGATTTACAAAAAGTCCTACGACGTCTAGCGATTCATTTTTATTAGGTTTTATGTCCTATGATGGGGGTTAAGAGTTGTTAAAGGGGTAGATCTACTAACCGTAAGTGCAGAGGAGGATCGGAATGCAACGACGACAGTGGCGACGCGTCGGGTGCTCTGTAGACGGTTGCGACGCTTGGAGGAGGAGGTCACGGGTTGTTTGCGAGGCCGTGTAGAGTGGCCAGTGTTTCTGGGCGTCGGTGAGAGGATGCCGCGTGCGTGGATGGAGGCCGCCGGTGTCGTGGTAGCTCACGGCGTGGCTGCTCGCGAGGAGGAGGCCGACGGGGGAGGAGCAAGGTGGTGGGGATCCGAGCGGAGTCGCTGGGCGCGAGATGGGGATGGGTTGTCGGTGTGGAGTCGAAGGGATGAAGAAGTCGGCGGTTGCAAGCGTGGGAGAGCGAGGCCGGAGGGGGATGATCGCGGCCTAGCGGCAGCTTTGGTTGCGTGGAGATGAAGGAGATGGGGGTTGCGTTGGCTTTGGCGGCTGAGAGGACTTAGAGCTAGGGTTTACAATATGGGGCAGCTTTGCAAAGATGTCCCCTAGGATTTAAATAATGTTATATAGGGTTCTGAGATGGAGGGGTAGTGGGTTCACGTGCAAGGGCCTAGGTTTCTATGTTTGTATAAAGAAAGTAGGGCTGGGCTTAGGCAACACGTGAGAGGGGTTTATTATATATATAAATGTAGGGTCACTTGGATATAAATTAGCCTAGGTTATCATATTGAAAGAGTGTACATGCTTAACTTATAGGTTGGCTGAGCATACCCTAGGCTTTATAATAAAATAAAAAGTGGAGTTTGAGTTGTGTGTTGGGGTGATGCGTGAGTGGTGTTTGTGCTGATTGAGTGCGGATGGGTGGGTTCGGCCTATGGGTAGAAAAGTTAGGGTTTGAAAATTTATTAAAGGCATTCTAATTAATGGGTTAATAGCAAATCAATTTGTTTAATGGGCTTATAAAAGGAAGATTGAAATTCAAATTTTAAAATTTTAAATCCGAAATTCGAAATTAATACCATAAGGAGCCCAAAATAATAATAATAATAATTATTATTATTATTAAATTTGGTATCATAAAACAATACTAGAAATAATTAACATGAAAGAAAAAGTAGGCACGTGTACAGGGACGGATACGCCTAACTACGGATACAGACGAAAAATTATGCGAGAGAAAATACAGTTAATATCATCGATAAAGACCGGTCGTTACAAAGCCAAAACAGCAATAATTAAAAATGAATTTTTACCAGATTATTAAGAGGTATTTGATGAAATCCGAACTTACTAAAATACTTCATAACTAATCCGATACTTCAAAATATTTTTATAAGAAAATTTTAAAATCGTAAAACTCCTGACGAACAATTACAAAATAGTTTAAAAAAATGAAAATACGTGAATAGTTGCATTGAAAATATGGACCGTTACACCCTCAGTCGGTTATCCGTACCATCAGTTCGGCATGCCGGAAAATTTATTTGGGGGAATATTCACACTTGGGCATGGAAGGACTTGTGTACCCCTAAGGAAGAGGGGTGGGGCTAAGGCTCCTCTCAGACTTAAATATGGCTACGGGTGTTTGCTTGACATGGAAGTACCATTTTGCTTATAGCTCCTGGGCAAATTACATGAGGAATACTTATAAGGCTCCTGACGGGTTCTACTGCTCCAATGCTAACCCACCCAATCTGGAACATGGAAATTCCTCCTTTGATGTCGTGGTACATCGAAGAAGCTTATTAAGCACATCGTTGGCGACGGCTCCAATACTTCCTTCTGGTATGACAAATGGCTGCTTTGTGGACCTCTAGCCCAGTTGCAATGGTACCCCTGGGTCTGATAACAAAGTGGTTGGGGATTATTGGTCAGACTCGAGTTGAATTGCGGATCCGGCCATTAGCGCCTTGCATCCTCTCCTTCATATTATTCAGCTGTGGTAGGGGAGTGACTCCTGGGAGTGGATCCCAGGCGCTGCTTGCTCCTTTCAGGAGGCATGGGAGGGTTCTAGAACCATGGGACCCTTTTCCCTATTACAGTGTGGTGTGGTACAACCGACATGTGCCCAAAATGGCTATCACCCTCCTTAGGGCATTCCACGGCAAACTTCTCACCAGAGATATCTTTCATAAATGGGGGACTGCTCCCGATCAGTCTTGTGTGATGTGTGATGAAGATTCGGTGGAGAGCATTGGCCATTTATTTTTTGAGTGCCCATACTCTTGTTACATCCTCTGTAGGAGGTTGCTTAAATTGGGAATCACCTCTTCTATTCCATCATCGCTAAAGGGGATGGGGGACCTCATTCTCACTCTTTATAGCAAGAAGGACCGTGTGGGTACCTTGGCTAAGACGACACTAGCTTCCATGGTCTGGCTCATCTGGAAACAACGCAACATGAGAATCTTTGAGGGTAAGAGGAAGGAAAAAAACTAGTCTTTTTGAGGAGATTGCAGCAGATGTTGTTATCGCTCTCCGGGATATTGAGTGATATCATTCTTCAGTGAATGCCCCATTTTCCAACTGGGGATTCCTAGATACGTGACATTCTTGTACATACTTTATATAGTTTCCCTAGTTGTGACTTGTATGATATTGGGAGGTAGTGGGTGACGGCGCTTGTGCCCTGTCTCCCCTCTCTTATCCTACTAGCTACCTCTAGTGGTGAAGTTTTGTATACCTTTTCTTAGTTTTAATAAAGATTCACACTTACTGGTTAAAAATGTATGTATGTATATATGTATGTATATGTATTTTTTTGGAGAATATGCATTTATCTTTATTGAATCTCAAAAAAGTACATGGTTCTAGGAGTAGAGAAGAATGTTAGTATGTCAGAGCAGAGGGCACATGCACAGTCTCCCTCTAGTACTTAAAACCTTTCTCTACTCAAGGAACCTAATATGTATTACAAAATAGAAACGAAAAAAACGTCACACTAATAGCCCCTAATTTGAAAGGGCGCACTCTCAGCATCCTGGTGCCACTCGATGTGTCTCAGAGCAATTCTGACATCTGCAGATATATCCTCGAAGAGCAAAGTTTGATTCTGGCTGGTCCCTTCAAATATCCTCATATTCCTCTCCCTCCATATGTGCCATATCAATGCGGCCAAGACCATGTATGTATATGTATGTATGTATGTACGTAAGTAAGTATGTATGTATATGTATATATATGTATATGTATGTGTGTGTTTATGTGTGTAAGTAAATATATTTTGTGATTCTGTGTTGTGAGTGCAATTATCTTTTTTCTGTATTGGAGCACTTGCAGTATTCTTTATCTGTCATTTGTACTATTCCAGCATTCGTAGTGGCCTGCGGAAATTGTAACATCCTTTTTCCGACTACGCTGGGTAGTATTTAAAGTCGAGTGGTTGGCACCTTCAGTCTAAATACTACCGCTGACCTATCACCTTCCGTTCTTTATATACGCCTTGGAAAGTTCGAATTTCTGGGAATTTTGAAGAACAATGTGTGACACTGACAGATGCTATATTTTATGTGCTATAGATTCAAGCTTGATTTTAAACTCATTACATAACTGTAATTACTCATAATAACAATGATGCTAGACATATAAATTTAAATGGTAATCACAATCCATTAATTACGAAGAAATGTGCAATGATAAATCTTAAATCAGTAACAGTGTTGTGCACATGACATAAACCAAATTAAATGCTATCAAAATAATTCATGTAGTATTAGCAATGAACTAAAATATTTAAACATTATAATAACATATAATAATAGCTGAAAGCATTATGTAACACCTAGTTGAGGCTCACCAGTTGCGGCCAAGGGTCGTGGGTTCGGAACGCACTGATCATTGGTTAGCGATTTTATTTATTTCTTCAAAATCGTTAATAATATATTCATAATCATTAATAACATACATATACATACATATACATATACATACATAGACATAGACATAGACATAGACATATATATATATATATATATATATATATATATATATATATATATATATATATATATATATTCTGAAATGAAAAATAACATGTGGGTTAATGTAGCACAACTAGTTGGGCGTTCACCCATGTGTTTATAAGGACGCGAGTTTGAACCCCATAACGTGTAGATGAATTTTTTTTAAAAACGTGACAAAAAATAACATCCACATAAAACAGACAACATGTAGTTTTGATCGTCTTCAATCTTCAGCCGGGACGCAACGACCCAAAACGTGACCTGATAGAGCATATCGAACCCCAACATTAAGAATTGTAAAATCAAGCCAAACTCAGTTTTATAAATGTAGGAAGGTATGAAATCAATTAAATTGAAGATTTCTAGTATTTATTGGCATAAACTCATTCACTGATTCGAAATCATGAAATCAAGTTTTCAATACGAAATTTTTTCCAAAAATCAAAATCTTTCAAATATGAAGCAAGTCAAAGGTTTTAGAGGGCTCTACACTAAGTCTGAAATAACTATTTTATACAAGATTCAAACTTGAATTCAAAAAAAATATAGAAATTAAATGAAAATGAGATACCTTCATCCATTGATATAAACTCAAGTTTCACAAATCCCATACGTAGAAATTCTTCCAAGCTCTCTTGCTCTCATTCAGATGGTATATGGAATGAAGAGGAGAAGAGGAATGAGCTTGGGGACCTATCTACATCAAGTTCTCTTTATATAGTAGAGCCATCATCAAAGCTCTACCATTATGCTTGGTAACTACCCATTAATTAGAGAAAAATTCTCCATAATACTAAATTATTCTCATTTGAATGGATTAAATATTGAATCTGTTGTGAGTAGGGGGAGGCCTTTGACCTCCCCACCACTTATCCACCCATTACTCCACCACTCTTAATGTGGTGGAGACCTTTGGTATCCATGGCTTTTTGAATACCTATGAAATTTATAAATAAAGCACCAAGGCTATTTGCCATGGTGACTCTTCTCCCAAAATCCTTCAACACGTTATCAGCACCTACGCTCTTATCTTTTTTGAGATTTTTCATCCCGTCTCCCCTCACAAATCCATCCCCTATGCACGAAGGAATCTCTGGTTGCGGCGACGTTGCGACGATAAGTTGCGGCGATCCACTTGGGTGTATTGGGAGCGTGGATTTTTCTCTCTACGGATCTTCTATTTTAACGATCGTCCCTAGATTTTTAATCTAGAGGTAATGCTTTTCGATCCTGTAGATAGTTACAAACAAAAATTTGATTTAGCTACGATTTTTCACAGCCTATTTTCGGCTTGTTTCAAATCTGCTATATACAATATCATAAATTAATATAAAAAACCTTTTGAGCTTCCCCCTAAATGGGGGGGGCTCACAGCCCCGCCCCCCTGCAGGGGGTCTGTTCATCATCCTACCCCCCTCCCCCACGGCGGGGCGGGGGGGGGGGGGGGGGGGGTTTGCTTCACGGCGCCCCCCTCCCCCGTCTGGGGGGCCTTTCGAGTCGCCGCCCCCCAGATGGGGGGGCCTTCACGACGCCCCCCTTGCCTGGGGGGGCCTTTCGAGTCGCCGCCCCCCCAAGACGGGGGCCTTCACGGCGCCCCCCGCCTGGGGGGCCCTTCAAGTCGCAACCCCCCCGACGGGGGGCCTTCCGTGCACCGCCCCCAGGTGGGGGGGCTCTATCCCGTACCCCCCCTGACGGGGGGCCCTGTTCCGGCCCCACCCCCCAGACAAGGGTGGGTCTGCGATTTCAACTACCCGACAGCGAGGGTGATTCTTGGAGTTGAGGGGTCAGACGTAGGGTTGGGGGTTTTTTTAGCATTCATCAGCCCAATAATTGGTTTAAGGGCTATATTCTATTTAATTTTAATAAATCAGCTAGCCTGTTTGTTGGGCCTACAGCCCATTTGTGACAATGAAAATATATTCTATGGGCCAGCAGCTCCATTTAGCTTAATAATAATTTTTTTGACTACCAAATTTGGGCCTGAAGCCCAGTAAATCCAATTGCAATTTTTAATGTGTTAATTAGAATTTTGAAACTGGGCCTGCAGCCCAAATATTAATTTGGCTTATTGGGATAGAAGCTAAGTTAATATAATTGCTTATTAAAACGATTAATATTTTAAGGGCCTGCAGCCCCAATCAAATATTAATACATTTTTCTTGTTATGGGCATGTCACCCAGTCTTTCATATTGCTAAAATTATAACACTCTTGCATTATTATTTATTTATGGAATATTAGGATTTTTCAAAATATAATTATCTTAAGGATCCTGCGACCGCTCTGCCGTTAGTCAACTAACCTAACGGTGTATGACGTCTCCCCGTGGTCCGAGAGATTATTATATTTTATAGTCTCTTTTTTCATATTATATATGCATGTGTTATATGCATGCGTGGTTGCTTCTTTTGTGCCTGTAGCATATTATAAACTAAGTGGATGTTTATATAAGCTAAAATGTGATTTTTGGGATCGGCCAGTTTGATACCTTTTATATTCCTTGCAATTTTATTTTCTTTTTGAGAGAATTTGTATGTGAGGATTAAATGTATTAATGCCAAAGGCGGGTGTACCAAGATATAAAGACGGAGGTTAAATTTTCAATTGATAGGGACCACTTCTGGGTTTCCAAATTGTATTTTTCTTTTCTTTATGGACTGTATATTCGGACTTTGGACTTTGTATGTTTTTGGGTACTGGCCAATCCCCACATTTTACTTATTTTATTTTTTATGCATGAATTTCAATCTTAATTAATTCATGCTTGTTTTAAATTGCATAGATAAATGGCAAAATTGACAAGCGTCGATTTCGAGGTCCTTGATGCTGCAGGGAAAAATTACTTGAGTTGGCGAGTGGACCTGAAGTTCCACTTGAATTCAATTGCCCTCCTTGGCTCAATTTTGGCTCCTTCATCGGCCCCAGCAACGGCCGATGCTTCTGCTACATCTAGCAGCAGCACTCCTACCACTGTCTCCGATGTGGATAAGGCGAAAGCCATTATCTACATTAGGAAACTTATAGATCGGACCTTAAAGGCCGAATACCTAACGGTAGAGGACCCAATGGAGCTGTGGACAATGCTGGAGGCACGGTATAAACATCAAATTGATGTAATATTACCGCGTGCCAATTAAGAGTGGGAAAACCTCAGACTTCAGGACTATAAGTCCGTCGCTGAGTATAACTCTGCACTTCATAATATCACCTCACGCCTGAAGTTGTGCTGTGAAGAAGTGACAGAGCAACGCATGTTGGAAAAGAAATTTACCTCGTTTCACGAGAAAGATGCAATCCTCATGCAGCAGTATCGTGAATGTAACTTCACGAAATTCTCTGATCTGATCTCTTGCCTACTTAGGGTAGAGCAGAATCGAGATTTACTGCTCGTCACTCATAATTTACGTCCAGCTGGCACTGCACCTATCCCTGAAGCCCACAACGTTTCTCCCCAGAAGTGGAAAAACAAGAAGAAGGCTAAAATACCAAAGGGAAAGCTGTGATGAAGAATGGACGAGGAGCAGCACCTCCGTCCAACAACAACAATAAAGGAAAGAGAAACTTCTCATGGAAGCGTAAAGACACTGGTTAAGTGTCAATTCCTAAGAAGAACTGGGAGGATAAATGTCATAGATGTGGCATGACTGGACATTGGTCCAGAAACTGTCGCACTCCTCGCCACATTCAGGAACTATATCAGGCGAGCCAGAAGTCTCTGCCTGCAACAAACTTGGTGGGTGTTCAGCCGCCAACTGTTTTCACTGCAAAAGACTTCGAGAACGACGACCTTCTCGATTGAGCTCCTTCTTTTATCCATGCATTTAAAATTCCATGTAGCTTCATCTTTAGTTTGCTTTAGTACGAACTTTTATTTTGAATGTCTTTTTACATTTACTTAAATAAAAGTTCGTTTTGCTTATATAGATGAAGTATGAGTGCCTAGTGGACAGTGCCTCGATGCACACAATCCGTCGCGAACATTCCTATTTTTATAGCATAAATAAATATGACGGTCCTGTTATCACAATTTCAGGACTGTCCAAAATAATCGAAGGATCTGGTGAAGCAATAATATTGCTCCCAAATAACATAAGACTTCAGATAAGGAATGCATTATTCTCTCCTAAATCAAATAGGAATCTCGTAAGTTTCAAGGACATTCGTTTAAACAGATATCACTTAGAAACCAGATATGAAAATAGAGTTGAATATCTGTATGTAACTCGTCAAAAAGATGGCCAGAAGACCATCTGCGAGCGATTCAAGGGACTTCCGTCGGGTCTCTACCATACATACATTCAACCAATAGAAGCCAATATGACTGATCACCAGACGTGCCCATAACTGCCAGAGTTCCAACTCTGGCACAACAGACTTGGTTACCCTGGATCAGCAATGATGCGACGCATCATCACTAAATCCCGTGGACATAAATTGAAGAACATGAAGATTCTTCATAAGGGTGGATTTCCTTTTTCCCGTTTGTTTCAAGGGAAAAATTATGACGAGACCCTCCCTTCTGAAAGTGGGATTAGAGTCTCCTGGCTTCCTTGAGAGAATTCATGGTGACATTTGCGGGCCTATTCACCCCGTAAGTGGCCCATTTCGGTACTTCATTGTACTGATTGATGCATCAACTAAATGGTCTTATGTGTGCCTCTTGTCCACCCGCAACCTGGCTTTTCCTAAGCTATTGGCACAAATAATAAGGTTGTGGGCTCATTTCCCCGATAACCATATCAAGAAACTACGTCTTGATAATGCGGGTGATCGCTCTGGAATGTAACCCAAAAGGGCGACCGTGTAGTTTTACCGCAAGCGCACGGTGTAGCGGCGAGCGGTTATCGAACACAGGGAGGACGAATGATGGTGTCTGCTCCAAACAACCTGGCTATAAGAACAGAAAAGGGGGAATTTGCCTTTTGGCGATCCTGTCACAATCGTCAGACAAAGTATGGAGATATAAAATCAAATAAAGACGCCTAGGGAATGGGGAATCCCCGCTACTCACCGTATCCCGTCAATGTGATTCATTGGTATCACAATTGCTAGGGTAGAATTTCGGATGAACTAGTTGCAACTGAATGTAAAACCTAGCTCACGCTCTCGCGCTGTTGCCGGTCTATAGCTAACCTAGGTTTGGGTCCAATCTCTTGCAAACCCTAGCCTAGGCAAGCTAGCATTAGGATCAACATCATCGTTCAATCGCGTCCCGAGCCCACTCTAGTGCAAACTCGGGCCACGACCTAGGTTGGGATAGTTCCTACCCGTCCAATCTCTTGCAAACGAGTATCGGTATGGAATTGCAACCGAGAACCCTAGTATCGGTCCAATCTCTTACAAACCGATACTACGGAAACTCAATTTCAACCCAATTCGGATTTCCAGGGTTTCCTATCGAATTGGGATCCAATCTCTTGCAAATTCCAATCGATATAAACACCTAGCTATCCGTAGTAAATCGATCCCAAACTAACCCTAATAGCAATTCTATCAATATTTCTACCAAATCATCACAAATCAGAAATTGGGCTCGTAGGGTTCATCCCCACGCCCCAAGACGTATAGACTACTCACAATTCATATCAAAAACGCAAAAATAATCAATAGGAATAACAATAGAATTCATCACAATATGCAAATAAGCAATAAAAATGAGATTTTTAATGGAGAGGGAGACAAACCAATAGAGTTCTCCAAGAATCCAATAAAAATAAACTTTCCTCTCCTCTCCAATCACAAGAATCAAAAGCTAAAAAGTTTAATCTAAAAAGCTGCAAAAAGTAAAGGGAAAAGCTCACTAACCTAGGTTAAAAACTGGGGTTAAATACCCCCCCAAAATCGTCCAAAAAACTATGACCAAAATGCCACTGTGCAGCCTGAAAATCGCAATTTACGCTACAGGCAGCGCGGCTCACTCGGCCGAGTGACAAAAGTCGCTCGGCCGAGTAAGAAACCCTGAGAATTTCCAGTAAGTCTGGGGTCTTGGGGGTCTTCACTTCGGGTGTCGCTCGGCCGAGTGAGTTGTCGTCACTCGGCCGACGGCTTCTATTCACTCAGGCGGTCGGCTTTTTCCACTCGGCCGAGTGGGTCTTCTGAAGCTCAGGCAGACGAAAAACAGTAAGTTGGCTCTTTTTGATGGGCGTCGTCTGAGTGCCACTCGGGCGGACGGAGTCTCGTCACTCGGCCGATGTGGCTTCCGATGCTCGGCCGAGTGCACACATGAAGCGTGTCCTCTGGTCGGCCGAGCGGGGTCTCGCTGGTCGGCCGAGTGACTCCTTCACTCGGCCGAGTGAGACACCAAAAATGCCCAAACAGCTTGTTTTTGCCTCCTCGTCGCTCCTACGACGTTCTTTCTTCTTCCGCTCCTCTCCAATAGAAAAATACCCCTCGGGGAAGTCATCGGTGACACTCTGGAGTAGGTGTATCTCGGGATCACTCCAAATCGCTCCAAATCTCCTGAAATACGACAAAAACAACAAATCGTGAAAAGTATCGCAATATTGTCGATAAATCGTGAAAAGCGTGATTTGAGCGATCTTAATGTCATGCAATCATGCGGAAAAAAGGGTGTAAAACACGAAGTGATCAAAATCCCCCAAGCTTACCTCTTGCTCGTCCTCGAGGAAGATAAGTAAAAGGCGAACTCAGTGGATTCGAAAAACGAAAACGACGAAAAACGAAAAACGAAAAACGAAGAAGAAAGAAGAAAGCGAAGAGGGAAGCTGCTAGATCATTTTCTCAGGACGTGGGTTTTGCTTACTCATATAGCATGCACCGAATGTAAAACACATGTCAAAGAATTTTATTTTGATATCATAGTATAATGGTGCAAATAGAAATAGAAAACCCAAGAATAATGATATAACATGAAAAACGGAATAATTTTAGAATTAACATCGTCTGAATCATTAAAGCGGTATACAATATCGTAGATCACACACTTTTCAATTGAACGCTTTCTAAGAGGAGTATAAGAATATCACGCAATAGAATAGAAAGAATAGAAAAGCATGGATTTCATGAAATGAGTGCTAGGCATAGATTTTTGGATTTCGTGAAGCTAAAACGATCTCACCGAGTATAGAATATTACTTAGCCTAGGTTGTCGTGCACCGTCAAGTAGTCACTCTCTCTCACATCATTGGATTCCCTCCCCCAAGCTTATCTATAAGCGTGGTGGCACAAAAAACAATATTTACATCCCCGTTTTTATGAAGCTCCAAAAGTAACGAAAATAAAAACAAAAAGAGAGAAGAAAGAGAGAACATGAGACGGGATCATTTATTGAGATTCTTTTCTCTTTTCTTTTCTTTTTCTTTTCTTTTTCTCTTTTTTTTCTATAGCATATATACACAATGATCCCAACTCAAAGAGAAATAAGGATATACAAGAGTCTTTCTTTTTCTTTCTTTGGTTTTGGGAAATTTGGAGCTAGGAATTAATAGCGGGGGAAATGCCATATATTAGAGTCGCTAAGGGAGATTCACCAATGATTTTAAAATAGAGAATTGATGTTCAAGATATGTGGAGAAAGAAGTAAATATGTCTCTCAGTTCACTCTATAGGACGTGCACGACAACTTCAGCAGGGTAATCTAATCTACTCAGTTTCGATCACAAAAAAGCAAAACTAATCCAGATTTATCATAGCTAACATCATTCAATCATCCTGAAGTGAAATGTACAAATCATGCATATAGAAGTGATATAGGAAAAGAAAACGGTACTCCAGATATAAGCATTCAATGCGTGAATCTTGTTGTGTTTTCTGCGATAGCATACATATGAATATTCAGACTCAACTAATAATAAAATTTCATCCATTTTCATGCGGAAAAAGTGTGGGTTACTATCTCTAAATGCAAGGCAAATCACAGCATATGATATCAGAAATAAAATCTAAGACATGACAAATATAGCATGCATATAGAGAAAGCTAACTCCACGTCATCATCATCACAGAAAAGTCATCTCTAGCATGAGATGAAAAAGAAATAAAGATAAAGAGGGAAAATGAAACTATTTACAATGCAACACACGAAGAAAATAAGAAAACCGTGATGCATGGTAAAAAAAAGAAAAAATGATGAAAATAAGTGCAAGAGCGGAAAATGGCGTGAAAAAACTAAAAACAAAGGTGGTAAATCGAAAAGAACGTGAGAACTCACTCCCCCAAGCTAAAGTGCACAGTGTCCTCAATGTGCGAAGTGTGGCACACCGAGAGACATGTAAAGTGAGGGGCAGATGAGGATGCATGCATGATGAAAAAGAAAATAAAACAATGAAAGAAAAATATGATGCGGACATGATGCATGCAGATGCAGGAGTGATACAGATATAAAAGTGTGACACCAAAAACTCTCCCTCTCTCCCAAAAAAGATATATAAAGATATATAAAGATATGAACAAAATGTGTACCCAAAAACAGTGAGGGGAGGGGGGGGTGGTGGGCAAAAATCAACAGGACCCGGCAGAGACGGGCAGCACGACGGCAAAAAGGATCAATGGCATCAAGGGTGCCTAAGAGGGTGGGGCTGCGCCGTCTCCGTCCTGAGGCAGTGGTGGTGGTGGTGGGTGGGGAACAGGCTGGGTGTGTGTGGTAGTGAGGGTGGGTACCTGCTGGGTGGGTGTGGGCACGTGAGGAAGCCGCTCTAGAACCTGGGTGAGGCAGTAGTGAATGTGTGGAAGTAGGTCGAAGCGGCGAGCCATATCGGTGACGGTGGCGGACAGGGTCCTAAGGTGACCTCTGAGGCCACTCACCGCCCCCCCTCGAGAGCACGAATGATCTGAAGTACAGTGTCAGTGGGAGGTGGTGCAGAGGGACGCACCTGTCTGTGCTGTGCAGGACGGGGCTGGCGTACTCGTGTGGCGTAGGTGATGGGCTCAGCAGGTAGGTGGAGGAAAGGTGCTGTGCTCGCAAGTGTGAGCCTAGCCTCAGTGTGAGGCCGGGGCGCAGGTTGGTAAGAGGTGGAGGCAGCAGCAGCGGAAGTGGAGTATAAAAGTGGCAACGAGGCGGCCAGAGAGGTCGGTGACACAGACGTGTGGACAGACGCCACGACACTCTCAGAAAAAACGGCAGCGGTGGAGACAGAGGGGGAAACCACGGTCTCCACGGCGGCAGAAAAAGAGGGCTCTCCGCTCTCTACTACAGTCGGTGGGCGCTCGGGTAGGGCAGAGGAAACGGGCTCAACGGACAGAGGGCCAGCTGTGGTGGGAGTGGTGGTGGGCGTGGAGGTAGTGGAGGTAGTGGAGGTGGGCTCAGCGAGGGTCCTCCCGACACCGGCAGAAGTGTGGACAGAGGTGTCGGGAGCAGCAGAAATATCAGGCTACTGAGGGGCCACGGGGTCAGCAGGAGCAGCGGGGTCAGCGGGTGCAGCGTGGGCAGCGTGGGCAGTGTGGGCCTGCTCAGCCTGCTCAGCCTCCTCGGCCTCAAGCACATAGGCGGCGGGGATCAGGAGATCCATCGCCAGAAGCCAGTCCACATGTGCTGGTGCTATCTGAGTCCGAGCTGGGCTCGGAAGGATCATGTAATCCGCACCGAATGGACCGTGCAACCAAACCCAGTGCCGCTGACCATGTGGATGAAGCATCTTCATCCGGGCCATAACATCTATGGACAGTGAAGTGGGGCCCGGGGCTCGTTGCAGGTCAGCAGGAAGGTCCTCGTCGGTCATAAGAGTGAGCAGGGTGATCAGACCGCCGCAGCATATCGGTGGCGAGCGCCCACTGATACGATGATGCGATCCAAAAACCAGCTTGCGATATCGATCACGACGGCGGGGACCAACTCGTCACCCTCCCTAGATAGAGCTCTGGGGCGCGTCATCGCGTAGAGCATATAAAGCTCCGGCGTGGACATCGTCCCAGGCTCATATCTCGCCAAAAAGGTAGTCGCCATAAGGCGCTGAGCTATGCGGAGGCAAGGGTGGACGATGGCCAAGGCCTTGGCCCTACTAGGGTCGAAGGCAGCAGGTAGACCCGTGATCCGGGCCCAGAAAGCACCGGCATCGAAGGAAGGTAGGGGAATGTGAGTGGGGGCGTAACCACGGTCGGCCCCGGGGACATCAGGCCACGAAAAGAAAGCTCTCATCATACTGAGAGTGACCTGGCACTCTCGGTCCATGAACCTAAATGAGCATCCCTCGTCGGTCCAGGCGATGGAACTAAGCACCTTATGTGTCGGACGGACGAACATGTCCGCCGACACCTGGAAGAAATCTCGCCAACCCACGTTGTCATACAACGTGAGCATCCCCTCGAGTACCCCCAGGCGTCCTAGGTCTGCAAGGTGTGCGAACCTGGAGGGTACGATCAAGCGCTGGGAAATGCGCTCGAAAACGATGCGGTGTGCGTCGTCCCGGAACGTAATCCCCAACGGCCCGATAAGTGGAGCCGGTGGTGGTGGCTGTGGGACGGCAGGGAGTGGCTGTGCGGGCTGTGCGGGCTCTGCAGGCTGTGCGGGTGTGTGGGCAGTACGGGGTAAACAGGGTGTGGCGGTGTAGGTGGAGGAGAGTCTTCCACCTCGTGGGAGGGGCCGGGCTCATCCGACCGCTTCCGCTTGGCGGAAGCTCTCCGGGTGCGTGGCCGTGTCCGGGGCGGCATGTGGGCCCCGGGTGCTCACCAAAAGCAATAAAAATGCGGCGTGCGTAAAATAAAGGAAAGAGTATACCGCGACACGCCGCGAGAGCAAAGTAATGGAAGCGTGCGAAGACGACGCCTCCACGTAGCCCAAAGCGATCCCCGGAAGCTCCCCTGGGCTCCCCTAAGCTCCCCAATTTAACCTGCGCATCAAACGAAGAGATTAGCGTGTAATATTCAAAATGTATGGGGGGTTAGGGGTATAATAGATATAAATCGAATTTAATTTGGGTTTGGGGTTCGTTATACACATGGATCATCGAAAAATACGCAAAAGAGGAGAAATAGGCAAGAAATCGGGGTACCGGAGCTCGGCCGACGAGGTGGTCGCCGGCGGCGACTCGGGCGAGGCGGAGGGGCGGTCGGCCAGCAGTGGTCTGTCGAGCGCGGCGGCGGGGTGCGTGGTCGGGCGAGTGAGGGGGGGGGAATCGGGCGCTGGGGAGACGAAGGGTCGGGATTTTTGGATTTTAATTCGTTTCGAAAAACGCGCTACCCCACGCCCCCTTTTATAGAAAAAGTTACGACTCGGCCGAGTGACTAAGTCGCTCGGCCGAGTGAATTCAACGGAATTATTTTAAAAATTCCTCCCCGCTTACGATTCGGTCGAGTGGCCTTGCCACCCTCGGCCGAGTGGAGTAAGTCCATTCGGCCGAGTGGCTCAAGCTACTCGGCAAGACTCGCCCTAGGAGCGTATCAGTTTTACTCGGCTGAGTGAATAAATATACTCGGCCGAGTGGCAATTATACTGAAATCAAGAAAAGAAACAGAGAGTTGGGTACAGCAGACTTCCCTCGTTCGTGTGCCGCTCGGGCGGACGAACTTATGTGCTCGGCCAAGTGACTAGTATACTCGGCCGAGTGAACCCTGTATTCTGCTGTTTGGCTTCGTTTGGGCTCTAAACTCTGTTTTTCTTCCTCCAGTTGATTTCATCTTCCTCCTAAGCATCGAGCGCCTTCCTGGAGCGCTCCTCGTCGCCTTGTTCATCCTCCTAATGATAGGTACCTCATTCTCCTCTCCTGTCAAAGAAAAATAGCACCCGTTATCACGAAATTTTTGGGCGAACGACTCAAAACACTAATAATTTCTAAAACAAAAATAAAGGAAAAGTAAAAATAAAGCGATAATCGTCGGGTTGCCTCCCGACAAGCGCTCGTTTAAGTTCGTGAGCTCGACCCCCTTTGATTTTCAATTAATTCGGGATATTGGGTGCATATGAGATGCACCCGTCAAATTTTCCGGGGAGAACACTTGGATTCGGATGTTGCGGTGGCGTGTTCTCCCTCGGTGATCTCTTGTCTCGGGTAGTGTTGGGGGGTGGCTCCCCCAAGCTAGCGCTTGCTCCGGTCCTCGGCTTCACCGGTGACACCGATTTCCATATCGGCGGAGCTTTCTTCGGAGACTTCAATTTTGAGAGCTTGCAGAGCTCTCGAATCCTTGCGACATCAGCGTCGCCTTCATCAATTTCCATAGAGAAGTCGGGGGAATGCTCCATCTTTTCTTCTTGGCCCAAATCCGGCCCTTCCTCAAAATCTTCCTTGAATAGAGCGCCGATCGAATGGGGGATCGCCTCCTCAATAACCTCGTCAAGGAGGTCCATATAGTCCAGATCCTCGTGACAAGGCATGTGTTTCATTGCCTTGGGAATATGAAGCTCCACCTCGATGTTACCGACATTCAATGTTAGAGTTCCTTCACGTACGTCGACAATGACACCGGCGGTGGCGAGGAACGGGCGTCCAAGTATTAGCGACGTGTCTCCCTCCTCCTTGACATCCATGATCACGAAGTCACATGGCAAACATATGCCCCCGGGACTTGTAACGAGATATCCTCTGCGATCCCTACAGGCCTTGTGATCCGACCATCGGCTAGTTGTATCCGCATGTCTGTAGGTTTCAATTTCGTGCCGGTATTTAGCCTTAGGAACATAGAGAGAGGCATGAGTCTAACACTAGCCCCTAAGTCCACCAATGCCTTTTGTAGAGGGACGCCGCCCAAGGTGCAAGGAATTCGAAAACTCCCCGGGTCTTTGAATTTGGCAGGCTCCTTCTCTCTCTTGGTGAACCAAGAGGCCTCCTCGGCGATCATGATTTTCTCCTTCCTCTTTCTTCCCGTAATCAAATCTTTCAGGAACTTGGCGTATGTCGAGATTTCCACGATAACGTCGAGGAAAGGAATGTTGAGGCTTACCCCTCTTAAATACTCGAGAAACTTTGCTAGCCGTTTCTCCATTTTTGCTCTAGCAAGCCTCTGAGGGAATGGGACCGGTGGCATAAAACGCCTCTCTTCAATCAATTGCTCCGCTCTAGATTTTTCTTCCCTTTGCGGCTCTTTCTCCATCTCAACTTCAATGACCGGCTCAATTGGCTCTACATTCTCCTCCACGGGCTCCTCGGTTGGAATCATGATGGGAGTGGTATCCTTCCCGCCTCTAGTTGTAACGGCAACCACGGCATTGATGTGGCCGGTGTTGCCCCGTGGGTTTTGCTCGGGTTGAGCCGGTAATTATTGAGTATTTCGATTGAGCAACGCCAATTGCTCCGAGATTTGGGCTACAACGGTTGTAAGGGAGTCTTGGCCCGCCTTCAAGGAAGCATTGATCTTCTTTTGCTCGACCATAAACTCCTCCACCTTAGCTTCAAATTCGGATGGTTGTTGAGCTTATGGAGGGTTTGGATTTCTCCACCCTTGATTGTATCCGGGCGGCCTATAGGGTCCAACTTGTTGCTTTGGCGGGAAATTTTGTTGCGGAGGCCCCCTCGGTGGATAGTGTTGTTGTTGTTGTTGTTGTGGTCGAGCTTGTTGAGGTAGTTGTTGCGGCGGGTTCAATGCTCCATCATTGTTTGCATAGGAGAAACCGGGATGGTTTCTAGTGGCCGGATTGGCCCAATATCCTTGGTTCCCTGCGACGTATTGGACTTGCTCCAAAGATCCCTCTCCTTGTTCTCCTCCCAAATACATAGCTTGAGATTGGTCTTGCCAATCACACATTTGAATTGTTGGTGCGGATGTGGAAGGGGTTCCTTGGGGCTCCGTGATATACTTCTCCAGTCTCTCCACCACCTTGTGGAGAGAATCGAACTTATTTGTCAGCTCCGCTACGGCCTTTGCCTCATAGATGCTAGATGGCTTCAAGGAGGACGAAGAATGTCCTCGCTCGTCGCCCCATTGTTGATTGTTCGAGGCCATCTCCTCAATTAGGGCTGTAGCTTCGTCGGGAGTCTTTGATAGGATGGCACCATTCGCCGCGGCATCAATAATCTGCTTGGTCCCCGGTTGGAGACCATTGTAGAAGCTATGGACTAGCTCCCAATCTTCAATGCTATGGTGCGGGCACTGATGCTGCAGGTCTTTGAAACGCTCCCAAGCCTCATAGAGCATCTCTTGAGATCCTTGCTTGAAGGACATAAGAGCACTCCTAATCTTTACCGTCTTGGAAGGCGGATAGAACTTGTCAATGAACGCGCTCGCCAACTCATCCCATGTGGTAAAGACTCCCTCAGCTTGCGTCCTCAACCAATAAAGAGCTTTATCCTTTAATGTGAAGGGGAAGAGGCGCAGTCTGATGGCATCGATGGAGACCCCCGTCATCTGAAATGTGGCGCACTTCGACAAAAATAGCTGGATGTGGTAGTGAGAATTTTCATGGGCGTTCCCATGAAATGGATCCTACTGCATCATAACCACTAGTTCGGTTTTCAGCTCAAAATTCTTGTCAGCCGCCAACTCCGGCATGGCAATGGACGAGGTCGTAGAAGAGGTCTTAGGCCGAAGCCTATCGCGAATGGAACTGATCCTCGCCATTCTTGCCGCCAATTGTTCCGCGGTTTCCGGGTTGGTCATAAACCTCCCTTCCGGATCTTGTCTCCTCTCCGCTCTAATTCTCCGCACAGTACGTTCAATCTCGGGATCAAATAATATAGCTTCAGGGTCCGCCGTTGATCTCGTGTACATGCAATGGGAAAACAGAGTTTCAAAAAAGCGATTAGCACAGTGGAAGGGTTAGATAAAAATAAATAAATAAAACAAAAAGAAGAAATAGCTAGGGTGATAAGATCAAATACTATCGCCTCCCCGGCAACGGCGCCAAAAACTTGATCGCTCCGGAATGTAACCCAAAAGGGCGACCGTGTAGTTTTACCGCAAGCGCACGGTGTAGCGGCGAGCGGGTTATCGAACACAGGGAGGACGAATGACGGTGTCTGCTCCAAACAACCTGGCTATAAGAACAGAAAAGGGGGAATTTGCCTTTTGGCGATCCTGTCACAATCGTCAGACAAAGTATGGAGATATAAAATCAAATAAAGACGCCTAAGGAATGGGGAATCCCCGCTACTCACCGTATCCCGTCAATGTGATTCATTGGTATCACAATTGCTAGGGTAGAATTTCGGATGAACTAGTTGCAACTGAATGTAAAACCTAGCTCACGCTCTCGCGCTGTTGTCGGTCTATAGCTAACTTAGGTTTGGGTCCAATCTCTTGCAAACCCTAGCCTAGGCAAGCTAGCATTAGGATCAACATCATCGTTCAATCGCGTCCTGAGCCCACTCTCGTGCAAACTCGGGCAACGACCTAGGTTGGGATAGTTCCTACCCGTCCAATCTCTTGCAAACGAGTATCGGTATGGAATTGCAACCGAGAACCCTAGTATCGGTCCAATCTCTTACAAACCGATACTACGGAAACTCAATTTCAACCCAATTCGGATTTCTAGGGTTTCCTATCGAATTGGGATCCAATCTCTTGCAAATCCCAATCGATATGAACACCTAGCTATCCGTAGTAAATCGATCCCAAACTAACCCTAATAGCAATTCTAGCAATATTTCTACCAAATCATCACAAATCAGAAATTGGGCTCGTAGGGTTCATCCCCACGCCCCAAGACGTATAGACTACTCACAATTCATATCACAAACGCAAAAATAATCAATAGGAATAACAATAGAATTCATCACAATATGCAAATAAGCAATAAAAATGAGATTTTTAATGGAGAGGGAGACAAACCAATAGAGTTCTCCAAGAATCCAACAAAAATAAACTTTCCTCTCCTCTCCAATCACAAGAATCAAAAGCTAAAAAGTTTAATCTAAAAAGCTGTAAAAAGTAAAGGGAAAAGCTCCCTAACCTAGGTTAAAAACTGGGGTTAAATACCCCCCAAAATCGTCCAAAAAACTGTGACCAAAATGCCCCTGCGCAGCCTGAAAATCGCAATTTACGCTACAGGCAGCGCGGCTCACTCGGCCGAGTGACAAAAGTCGCTCGGCCGAGTAAGAAACCCTGAGAATTTCCAGTAAGTCTGGGGTCTTGGGGGTCTTCACTTCGGGCGTCGCTCGGCCGAGTGAGTTGTCGTCACTCGGCCGACGGCTTCTATTCACTCGGGCGGTCGGCTTTTTCCACTCGGCCGAGTGGGTCTTCTGAAGCTCAGGCAGACGAAAAACAGTAAGTTGGCTCTTTTTGATGGACGTCGTCTGAGTGCCACTCGGGCGGACGGAGTCTCGTCACTCAGTGGATGTAGCTTCCGATGCTCGACCGAGTGCACACATGAAGCGTGTCCGATCTGGTCGACCGAGCGGGGTCTCGTTGGTTGGCCGAGTGACTCCTTCACTCGGCCGAGTGAGACACCAAAAATGCCCAAACAGCTTGTTTTTGCCTCCTCGTCGCTCCTACGACGTTCTTTCTTCTTCCGCTCCTCTCCAATAGCAAAATACCCCTCGGGGAAGTCATCGGTGACACTCTGGAGTAGGTGTATCTCGGGATCACTCTAAATTGCTCCAAATCTCCTGAAATACGACAAAAACAACAAATCGTGAAAAGTATCGCAATATTGTCGATAAATCGTGAAAAGCTTGATTTGAGCGATCTAAATGTCATGCAATCATGCGGAAAAAAGGGTGTAAAACACGGAGTGATCAGCGGGTGAATTTACTTCACAAGTCTTTGAAGACTATTGCCGGGCAATGGGTATTGAAGTTGAACATCCTGTAGCACATGTTCACACCCAGAACGGATTAGCTGAGTCCCTTATAACGAGACTCCAATGGATTGCACGTCCATTTCTTATGCAATCCCAGTTGCCGGTGGATACTTGGGAGCATGCTATTTTACATGCTGCATCACTTATTAGGATAAGACCCTCTGGAGGTCATACATTATCCCCGATGCAACTTGCATATGGCTCACCTCCTGGTATCTCTTATTTGAGAGTGTTTGGTTGTGCAGTATATGTCCCAATAGCACCACCTCAGAGGACCAAAATGGGTCCTCAGCGTCGTCTAGGTATCTATATTGGGTTTGATTCGCCCTCTATTATCAGATACCTTGAACCCCTCACGGGGGACGCATTCAAGGCTGTGAATTTGATGTGAAAATTTTTCCTAAACTAGGCACACAGTCTAAGAAGCCTGAAGCTACTGAGACCATTAGTTAGGACCAGAAGTCTTTGTCCCTATATGATCCACGTACTAATCTGTGTGAAGATGAGATCCTGATGATCCTTCACATTCAGAATACAGTACATCTTTTGCCGGATAAGTTCACGGACAACAAGAAAATTGTCCGTTCACATGTCCCTGCTGCTAATACGCCAACTAGGATTGACATCCCCATAGATGGATGCAATCCACCAGCAGCAGAATTGGCTGTACCTCAATTGAAAAGAGGAC
The DNA here is from genome assembly GCA_030789695.1 of Scilla litardierei. Taxonomy (NCBI): domain Eukaryota; kingdom Viridiplantae; phylum Streptophyta; class Magnoliopsida; order Asparagales; family Asparagaceae; genus Scilla; species Scilla litardierei. Next base: position 138,366,247 of record CM061136.1, read on the forward strand.
GCCCACCAGGTTTAAAAGATAACGTTCCTCGAAAGAGGAAGACTCCTGGAGATAATAAGATTATCCCTCCACAGGATGCTGAGCTCAGACCAGCTACTTCTCCCCTCCTTATTTCCCCTGTAGAGGAAACAATAGGAGAAACATCATTAAATTTTGTACCTACTGGAGAGGTACTGGACAGACATAGCACAGTCGTCTTCGACGATTTTGCGTTCGATATTGATATTCACGTCACTGAATATGACAATGACGTCAAACCACGATCTCTAGCGGAAAGTAAATGCAGAGATGATTGGCCAAAGTGGGACGAGGCAATAAGAGTAGAGCTGGACTCACTCTTGAAACACAAAGTCTTTGGACCAGTAGTCCAAACACCATTATGTGTAAAGCCTGTGGGATATAAGTGGGTTTTCATAAGAAAAAGAAATGAAAATAATGTGATCGTTCGCTACAAGGCACGCCTTGTAGCCCAAGGATTTTTCCAAAGACCGGGGATTGATTACGAAGATACATATTCCCCGGTCATGGATGCGATCACATTCCGATTTTTAATAAGCCTAACTTCTCTGGAAAGCCGAGAAATGCAGCTCATAGACGTTGTGACTGCATATCTATATGGTGATATAGATAAAAATATCTATATGAGACTTCCTGATGGGTTTAATCTACCACAAGAGATGAAAGAGATACCTCGGGACGTATTCTCTGTAAGGCTGCATAGATCATTATATGGTCTAAAGCAATCGGACAAAATGTGGTATAACAGACTTAGTGATTTCCTTGTACAGCAAGGATTCACAAATAATAAAGTTTGCCTGTGTATCTTTATCAAAAGAACGGAAACAGGATTCGTCATCATAGTATGTTGATGACTTAAATCTCATAGGATCTCCTGCAGAGATCAATGAGATATCTGAAAGCCTAAAACATACTTTTGAAATGAAAGACCTAGGCAAAACAAAGTATTGTCCTGGCTTATAGATTGAACACCTAAGAGGTGAAATCCTATTACACCAATCTAATTATACAAAGAAACTTCTACGTAAGTTTCATATGGATAAATGTCATCCTTTAGGTACTCCTATGGTCGTAAGATCACTAGATGTACATAAGGACCCCTTCCGGCCTCTGGAAGAGGGGGAGGAGATACTGGGTCCTGAAGTACCCTACCTCAGTGCCATTGGAGCACTTTTATATCTGGCTAACTGTACGCGTCCCGATATAGCATTTACAGTTAATCTCCTAGCCAGACACAGTGCAGCGCCTACAAAGCGCTATTGGAACGGAGCAAAGCATCTTCTGCGATACCTCCAGGGTTCAATAGATCTGGGATTACTACCAGAGAGGTGCCTCCCCCCCAATTATTTGGTTATGCCGATGCAGGTTATCTTTCAGATCCGCACACGACAAAATCATAGACAGGTTTTGTGTTTACCTACGGAGGTACTGCTATCTCATGGAGATCGGTAAAGCAAACCACAACAGCTACGTCATCCAACCATTCAGAGCTCATTGCGATCCATGAATCAAGCAGAGAGTGTTATTGGCTACGATCCGTCGTCTACCACATTCTTTAATCCACTAGCCTGAAGACCGGTGATTTGGAGCCTACTGTCCTGTTTGAAGATAACGCTGCGTGCATTGCTCAACTTCAAAAGGGCTACATCAAGGGCGACATGACGAAGCACATATCTCCCAAGTTTTTCTAGACACATGAGCTAAAAGAGGACAACCAGATTGAAGTTCAGCAAATCCAGTCCTGCAACAACTTAGCTGATCTTTTTACCAAATCTTTACCAAAATGTATTTTTGTAAAACTTGTAAAAGAAATCGGTATGAGACAACTGATAGACCTACAAGCCTGAAGCTTTTACAGATGAGGGGGAGTAACTTGTGTGTTGCACTCTTTTCCCTTAAGCTGTTGGTTTTTCCCACTGGGTTTTCTGCAGCTAAGGTTTTAATGAGGCAAACACGATTACTCAGGATCCAGAAGTATCCATCCCTTTTAGCCTTATACGCTAAGACCAAAGTAATGGATGGATAAGGAGGAGTGTTGTGAGTGGGGGGATGCCTTTGACCTCCCAACCACTTATCCACCCATTACTCCCCACTCTTAATGTGGTGGAGACCTTTGGTATCCATGTCTTTTGGAATACCTATGAAATTTATAAATAAAGCACCATGGCTATTTGCCATGGTGACTCTTCTCCCTTCAACAGAATCATAATTAAGAGAAAGATTTGAATATTTCCAAAACTTAAGAAACTTTTTGAATGATTTTAGATTATCTAAATCTTACTTGGTATAGTATTCATCTTCTTTATTTCAATTTAAAACAAAAATTAATTATTTTTTATATCATTGGAATTTGTTGTAAATAGATTACCTAGTGAGATGATAAGATTGTAATCTATTCAAGAGAGTGTATCCTATCCATGTATGAACTCTCTTATCTCTTATAAATAAAGGTCCGGGGTCTCCCCCAGAGATACATTCAGGACACGTTATCAACACGTTTTCCCTGAGATTGAAGGCTCATTCATTGCAAAAGCTAGGAAGGAAAACGTTGATCCATTGTGCACAGACGTCACCCATCTCCACACGCTCGTCTTCCTCTATCTTTGAGGTATAACGAAAACGATGCAATTTTTCTTATCATAATCATGATGCATATGATATAGATCTGCCAAGATCTAATTTCAAAAACATCAAAAATAGACTTTTAGGGGAAGGACAGAGGCTCCTCGCTGTCGATCTTTGGGGAGCATCCACAACCATCCCCTCATGTCGGTGCCCCATCGCCCCCTAGCAGCAACAGTACGCCACCACTTTCTACGGCATCAGTAACCCTGATCAAGGGTTTTAACAACAAAACAAACAACAAAATACCCAATGGTCGGTCGACAGCTCCCACACAACTGATAGCCGCGACCCCCCTCCCCTATTGCTCCACTAATCGCCAAGCGGCAGTGGCATGCCACCGCCCAGAGCAGCAGAGAAATCCTTTCTTATGGTTTTTCGAAAAAAAATTTCCCTAACACTAGCGACGACGGCCCCTCGCCAGCGGTAACCATGCACACCCCCCAGCAGTGTGCCGCATCCCTACACTGCGGCCTAACGGCGAACCCCCACCCCCAGCCTCTTTATCGACGCAGAACCGCCATGGGGAGCGCCGACCACTAACCCTGTTGCCCCCTCTCAAAACCCCGATGGGCCTTGACACAATACCTAACTAATAATAATAATAATAAATATGTTGTGGGCCATAGATCGCAGCGGCATGCGGGCTTCGGTCAGCACGACAAACAAAAATTACAAAAAAAATGTTGCTGGCCATAGCCCGCATCAGCATGCAGGCTTCAGCCCATAAGCCAAATAAAATCACAAAAAAAGCTGCGGGCCATGGCAAGCAGTGGCCTATGGGCTTCAGCCCACAGAAGAAAGAGAAAAAGGGGGATTACGGTGGCAAGTGGGCTGAAGACCGTAGCCATGTTGCGGGCCTCAGCCCAACTGAAGAGAAAAGAGAAAAACGGAAAAGAAAAGGAAAAGAAAAGGGGGAATTGAGGGCCCAAAATAAATATAAAAATATGGGAGAAACATGTAGATAAATGGTGACATTTGGAGAATAAAAAAGGGGTACAAAAGGGAAAATTTATTTTTCCTTTTAAACAAATTACATAAGGGCATTTTCATTTTTATTTGAATTGGCCTTCAAGCGCACAAATTATTGCTAGCATATTATCATATATGATGCATGTGCTTAGGATCATGTTTATATGCATTTCATCACATATATCTATCACAAATTCTAGGATAAATTTTATGTTTATTTGTTCGAGCATTATCTTAATAATTATGAAGATCCTACGATCGCTCTGCCGTTAGTTATCTAATCTAACGATGTATGACATCACCCTGTGGTCCAATTAATTATTAAGCATTGAATATGATGATTTTATTTATCCTGCGAATTTGTGATGCATGTGATGTGTTCTAAACATGTTTTCTGAGCACAAATTTTGCATGAATGACTAATTGTGGTTTTGGATCGGTCGTTTAGTCCCACATTTTATTTTTTCAACACCTTTTCTTTTTTTGAGAGAAATTGTAGTGAGGAACAATAATGTAATGACCAAGATAGATGACCATTTCAATGGAGACGGATGCCATTCCTTAATATGAAGATTTTCATGGGACTCATATGGTTTCTAAAGTTGTAATTTTCTCTTTCATTTATGTAAAATGGACTGTATATCTGGACTTTGGGACATTTCTTTTTATGTGGTGACTTGTCGATCCATGCAATTAGTTTATTCAAATTGCATCTGCATAACATGATTCTTTTCAGTATTATTAATTCCTGAAAAAAATTTTGCTTCTCTAGATATATGGCAAAAATTGCAAGCGTCGATTTCGAAATACTGGATGCATCAGAGAAGAATTATCTAAGCTGGCAGCTGGTTGTCAAATTCCACATGTGAGCTCAATCCCTTATAGCCACAATTACAAAACACAAGCAGGCGACCGACACTAAAAAAGTGAAAGCTATTATATACATTCATCGACACGTGGATAAGATCCTAAAGACTGAATACATTACAGTCGAAGATCCACTAGAGCTGTGGACTGTCCTTGAGGACAAGTATAAACATCAGAAAGATTTTATACTCCCAAGGGCCCGTTATGAGTGGGAGAACCTAAGACTTCGGGACTTTAAGTCCATAATTGAGTACAACTCAGCTCTGTTCAGCATCACATCATGCCTTACCAGAAGATCATAATGCATCTTCTTCCAAGAATAATAATAATAAAAGGAAAGGAAAATTCTAGAATGGGGACCAAACAAAAAGGCCAGAGGCCAATTCCACCAGAATATAAATGAAGGGAGGCGGAAGTTCACATGACGCAAAAATGATAACAACAGAAATCAAGCGCCCCCACCAAGAAAGGCCTGGGAAGACTAGTACCATAGTTGTGGCTTAAAAGGACACTGGTCCAAAGTATGCAAAACTCCGTGGCACCTCCAAGATTTGTACATAAAGAGCTTGAAGAAGAAAGCCGAAAAAAAATCTGTGGCCAACCACTCCCTTGCTCCAGTCCAGTTTACATCTGATAATTTCGAAAAAGATGACTTGTTTGATTAGTTGCTTTTTTCTTTGATAAAACATTGTCATTGAGAGCTGCTTATGTTTTTCATAACTATATGGAGTGCTATTAAATAAAGTAGTTATGTTTTTCTAGAATAAAATGTGTTTATATGTTTTATATTTTAATAGATGGACTGCTCTCATGACTGTTTAGTAGACAGTGCCTCAACACATGCAATCATTCAATATAAATGTTATTTTCATATCATTATACCGTATAATATCCTGTTAAATACAATATCAGGACCATCAAACATTATTGAAGGATCCAGAAATGCAACATTGTTGCTCCCAAGTGGTACACAAATAAAAATAAAGGATGCAGTATTCTCTCCGAATTCAAAAAACTTATTAAGTTTCAAGGGCATCCATCTAAACATATTTCACTTAGAAACTGCAAGTATAAATAAGAAAGAATATATGTATGTGACGTCTTGACCGGCGCCCCGTTTACGGTTTGGGCGCGGTGTCGTTTTACCGCAAGTGCACGGTTAGTGTAGGGTGCGGGTTTATCTAACTCAGGGAGGTGGATGGCTTGAATGGCTACTAGCCTCGCCTAAGTGTAGAAATAAAAGAAAGAAATGAAAAAAAGACAAGAAACGAATCCCCGCTAACACGGGCTAGAGCATTCATGACACTTGGCATTTGACTTGACCCAGGGTGAGACATTGCCCCAAAAGGTGGTACCTAGGGTCCATGGCCCAATAATCCGGTCGGTGCCAAGCATGCTAGGCCTACCCGGTTTCGGACGGTGGGCATTCCTATGTCCATTAACACCTTCCGCAACCAGGAGCATTAAGGCCACAATGATATCTCCCAACATTTCGTCCAAGCCGTTCCCGCGCGATAGGACTCGATGTCTACGCTGGGGGCGTGAGCTATGGCTAGGGAGTCAACCGCCAAGTTTATTCACCCTTGGCCCGACAGTCAAAGGCGGTCTTTCTCCCGCCAATGATAATGAAACACCCCCGCGTAACCCTAATGGCCAAATAGGTCGAATGTGATTTCTAGCAATACATCGAAGCGGATCTTGACTGGACAAGCACCGGACCCCAACCCCCAACACAACTAGTGTGTTGCCATACGAATTGGACCCAGATTGCTAGAAATCCCCATTGACACATTTCATCGAACACATACCATGCAATCAAGTCAAATGTAAATTTCCAAGCATCTATCCTACCCTAACCCGTATTAGGGTTCATCAAACTACTCAACGATGAAAAACATATAAACAACCAACACGAAAGACATACACACATTCATCATTGAACAAAACAAATACAACACAAAATAATGGAAAACAAGAGAAAGAAATACTTATCTTGATTCGAATCCAACAATTCGGTACAAGATTTATTGAGCAAAGACCTAATCTAAACTACCCTAAGCTTCACAAGATAAGGGGCAAAAAGCCCTAAAAACTGAAGGAGAACAAGAAGAAGATGCCCTAAAAGTCGGTGATCGCGCCCCGGATACACGTCCCGAGGCGACGGTTGTAGTTTTACCGCAAGCGCACGGTATGGTGGCGAGCGGGTATCGAACACAGGGAGGACGAAAGACCGTGCTTGCTCCTGATCAACCTGGCTATTTAGGAACAGAGATAATTGCCTTGGGCGATCCTGTCACAATCGTCAGACAAATTTGCGAAATATCAAATCAAATAAAGAACGTCTAGGGAAAGGGGAATCCCCACTACTCACCGTATTTCATAAATGTGGTTCACCGGTATCGAAATCGCTAGAATGAGAATTTGGATGAACTAGTTGCAACTAAATGTGGAACCAAGCTCACGCTCTCGCGCTGTTGCCGGTCTATAGCTATCCTAGGTTTGGGTCCAATCTCTTGCAAACCCTAGCCTAGGGAAGCTAGCATTAGGATCAACATCATCGTCCAATTGCGCACCGAGCCCAATCTCTTGCAAACTCGGTCCACAATCTAAATTAGGATAGTTCCTACCCGTCCAATCTCTTGCAAACGGGTATCGGCCCGGAATTGCAACCGGAGGTCCTAGTATCGGTCCAATCTCTTGCAAACCGATACTTCGAAAATCCGACTCCAACCCAATTCGGATTTCTAGGGCTTCCTATCAAATTGGGATCCAATCTCTTGCAAATCCCAATTGACATGAATACCTAGTTATCCGTAGTAATTCGATCCCAATCTAATCCCTAATAACAATCCTAGCTCAATTTCTACCAATTCAACACAAATAGGAAATAGGGCTTGTAGGGTTCATCCCCACGCCCCGAGACGTGGAGACTACTCACAAATCATAGCAATAGCACAAAAATAATCAATGAAATAGGCAATGGAATTCATCACAACAATGATATAAACAATAAAAATAGAGTTTTTGGGGAAGAGAAATGCAAACCAATGTAGATCTTCAATTAATCCAACAAAAATCCAAGTTTTTCTCTTCTCCAATCACAATTAATAAAGCTAAAAAGTAGACTCAAAAAGCTGCAAAAAATCTGAGAGATAGCCCCCAAAACTAGGGTAAAAACAGAGCTTAAATAGCCCCAAAAATCGTCTAAAAATCCTGACCAAAACGCCCCTGCACAGCCTGTTTTCCGCAAATTTCACTACAGGCAGCGCATCGCACTCGGCCGAGTGACAAAAGTCGCTCGGCCGAGTGAAAACCCTGTCATTTTCTAGTAAGTCGTGGGCTTCAGGGGTCTTCAGTTCGGGGGCGGCTCGGCCGAGTGAGTTGTCGTCACTCGGCCGATGGCTTCACTTCACTCGGGCGGACGGGATTTGCCACTCGGCCGAGTGGGTCTTCTGAAGCTCAGGTGGCCGAAAAACAGAAACTTCGATATTTTGAAGGGGCTTCGTCTGGGCGCCACTCGGGCGGACGTGGTATCGTCACTCGGCCGATGTGGTCTCCGTCGCTCGGCCGAGTACACATGGAAATCGTGTCTGAACGGGTCGGCCGAGCAGTGTCTCGCTGGTCGGCCGAGTGGCTCCTCCACTCGGCCGAGTGGGACACAAAAAATGCCCAATCTGAGTGTTTTGGCCTCCTCGTCGCTCCTGCGACGTCCATTCTTCTTCCGCTCCTCTCCAACAGCAAAATACCCCTCGGGGAGGTCGTCGGTGGCCGTCTAGATTATGCGCATCTCGAGATCACTCCTAATCGCGCCAAATCACCTGAAATGCGACAAAAACAACAAATCGTGAAAAGCATCGCAATATCGTCGATATATCGTGAAAAACATGATTTGGGCGATCAAAATGGCATGCAAACATGCGGGAAAAGGGTGTAAAATAAGGAGTGATCAAAATCCCCCAAGCTTGCCTCTTACTCGTCCTCGAGGAAGATAAGTAAAAGGCGAACCCGGTGGATTCGGAAAAAGAAAACGGCGAAAAAAAACGAGAGAAAAAAAAGAAAAACGAAGAAGAATGAAAACGAAATGAAAATAAAGAAAGAAAGAAACGAAGAGAAAGGATGCTAGATCATTTTCTCAGGACGTGGGTTTCACTTACTCTTATAGCATGCACCGAATGAGAAATACATGTCAAAGAATCTTATTTTGATATCATAGTATAATAGTGCAAATAGAAATAGAAATCCCACGAACAATGATATAATCATGAAAAACGGAATGATTTTAAAATCAACATCGTCTGAATCATTTAAAGCGGTATACAAATCACAGACCACACACTTTTCAATTGAACGCTTTCTATCTGGGGTATAAGAGTATCACACTATAGAATAGAGAGAATGGAAAAGTTTGGATTTCATGAAATGAACGCTAGGCTTAGATTTCTGGATTTCGTGAAGCTAGAAACAATCTCACCGAGTATAGAATATTACTTAGCCTAGGTTGTCGTGCAATGTCAAGTAGTCACTCTCTCACACATCAATGGATCCCCTCCCCCAAGCTTATCTATAAGCGTGGTGGCACAAAAAAAACATTTAAATCCCCATTTTTCATACATATAGCTCCAAAAAGCAAAGAAGGGAAAGAAGAGAGAAAGTGGGATGGGATATTTTATTGAGGATTTTTCCTCCATTTCTTTTCTCTTTTTTTTTTCTTCTCTCTCTTTTTTTTTGGAATAAGCAATATATACACAATGATCCCAACTCAGAGAGAGGTAATGATATACAAGAATGTTTTTCTCTCTTTTATTCTTTTTTTTAGAATAAGAAACTTGGAGCTAGGAATTAATAGTGGGGGAAATGCCATAAAAATAGAATCACTAAGGGGGGGATTCACCAATGATTTTAAAAGTAGAGAAATGATGTTCAAGATTTGTGGAGAAAGAAATAAATGTAACTCTCAGTTCACTCTATAAGACATGCACGACAACTTCAGCAGGGTAATCTAATCTACTCAGTTTCGATCACAAAAAAGCTAACTAATCCAGATATATCATAACTAACATCATTCAATCATCCTGAAGTGAAGTGTACAATTCATGCATATAGAAGTGATATAGGAAAAGAAATCAGTACTCCAGATATAGGCATTCAATGCGTGAATCTTGGTGTGTTTTCTGTGATAGCATACATATAAATATTCAGGCTCAGCTAATAATAAAACTTCATCCATTTTCATGTGGAAAAAGTGTGGGTTACTATTTCTAAATGCAAAGCAAGTCATAGCATATGATATCAGATATAAAACCTAAGACATGACAAATATAGCATGCATATAGAATAAGCTAACTCCACGTAGACATCATCACAGAAAATTCATCTCTAGCATGAGATGAAAAAGGAAAGAAGTAAAGATAAAAGGAAAATAGAACTATGCAATACGGCACACAGGAAAATAAGAAAAACGTGATGCATGGCAAGATAAAGGAAAAATAATGAAAAATAAGTGCAAAAGTGAAAAACGGTGTGAAAAACTGAAAATAAAGGTGGCTAAACGAAAAAGAAAGTGAGGACTCACTCCCCCAAGCTAAACGGCACAGTGTCCTCAATGTGCAAAGTGTGGCACACAGAGAGACAAGTAATGAGAGGTGCAAGTGAGGATGCATGCATGATGGAAAGAAAAAAAGATAATAAAAGGAAAAATAAAGAAGTGAAAATATGATGCGGATATGATGCATGCACAGATATGAGTGATACGAGTATATATGTGTCACCGAAAAGCTCTCCCTCTCTCCCAAAAAGGATATATAGAGATACGGCAAAATGAGAAACCCAAAATAAATGAGGGGAGGGGGGTGGACAAAAAGACATCAGGACCCAGCAGAAACGGGCAGCACAACGGCAAAAGGAATCGATGGCATCAAGGGTGCCTAGGAAGGTGGTGCTGCGCCGTCTCCGTCCTGAGGCGGAGGTGGTGGCGGTGGTGGTGTGGGCTGCTGAGCTGGGGTGAGGGTGTAAGTGGAAGCAGGTCTAGTGTGTGTGGAAGTGTGTGTGGGAACCTACTGGGTGGGCGGGGGTACGCGTGGGAGACGCTCCAGAACCTGTGTAAGGCAGTAGTGGATCTGGGGGATCAGCTCGAAGCGTCCAGCCATCGTAGAGACGGTGGAGGACAGGGTCCTAAGGTCTCCTCTAAGACCACTCACCGCCAACTCAAAAGCACGTATGCTCTGCAGTACAGTGTCGGGCGGGGGTGGTGCAGAGGGACGCACCGGTCTAGGCTGCGCAGGGCGAGGCTGGCGTACGCGAGTGGAGTATGTAACGGGCTCAGCAGGGAAGGGGACAAAAGGTGCCGCGCCAGCAAATGTGGGCCTGGCCTCAGTGTGAGGCCGGGACGCCGGCTGGTGAGAAGTGGAGGCAGCGGCAGCAAAAGAAGCGTGCAAAGGTGGCAACGAGGTGGCAAGAGAGGTCAGTGGCCCAGAAGTGTGGACAGACGCCACGACGCTCTCGGAGAATACGGCGGCTGTGGAGACAGAGGAATCTCCCGCTGGGGTGGAAGTGTGTGGACCAAAAGGCGCAATCCCAGCAGAGATCATGCTAGCCATGGTCTCCACGACCGCGACAAACGAGGGCTCTCCACTCTCGACAAAGGTCGGTGGGCGCTCGGGGAGTGCTGAGGAAAGAGGCTCCACGGACAAAGGGCCGGAGGCGGAAGTGGGAGTGGTGGTGACAGCCTCGGAAGTGGTGACAGTGGTGGAAGTGGGCTCAGCAAAAGTACTCTCAACACTGGCAGAGGTGGGGACAGAAGTGTCAGGAGCAGCAGAAACATCAGGAACAGGCTGAGGGGCCACAGGGTCGACAGGGTCGGCAGCAGGCTCGGCAGGGTGTGCAGCAGGGTCTGCGGGGGCAGCGTGGGCAGCGTGGGCAGCGTGGGCCTGCTCGGCCTCCTCGGCCTCGAGCACGTAGGCGGCGGGGATGAGGACATCCATCGCCGGAATCCAGTCAACGTGGGCTGGTGCAATCAGAGTCCGAGCAGGGCTCGGGAGAATCATGTAATCGGCCCCATAGGGGCCGTGCAACCAGACCCAGTGACGCTCACCATGCGGACGAAGCATCTTCATCCGGGCCATAACGTCTATCGACAGAGAAGTGGGGCCCGATACTCGCCGCAGGTCGTCGGGTAGGTCCTCGCCGGTCATCATGGTAAGCAAGGTGATCAGACCACCGCAGCATATCGGTGAGCGAGCGCCCACCGACACAATGATACGGTCTAGAAACCAAGCCGCAATGTCGATCACGACGGCGGGGACAAGCTCGTGTCCATCCCTAGATAGAGCTCTGGGACGTGTCATCGCATAGAGCATGTAGAGCTCTGGCGTAGACATCGTGCCCGGCTCATATCTGGCCAGAAAGGTGGTCGCCATAAGGCGCTGGGCAATACGTAGGCAGGGGTGGACAATGGCCGAGGCCTTGGCCCTACTAGGGTCAAAGGCGGCGTGGTGGCCTGTAATCCGGGCCCAGAAGGCGCCGGCGTCGAAAGAAGGTGGGGGGATGTGGGTAGGGCCGTAACTGCGATCGGCACCGGGGACGGCGGGCCATGAGAAAAATGCTCTCATCATATCGAGAGTGACCTGGCACTCTCGATCCATGAACCGGAATGAGCATCCCTCATCGGTCCGGGCGATCGAACTCAAAACCTCAAGTGTCGGGTGGGTAAAAGTATCCGCCGACACCTGAAGGAAGTCGCGCCAACCCACGTTGTCGTACAACGTGAGTATCCCCTCAAGTACCCCCAGGCGTCCTAGGTCAGCGAGGGGTGCAAACCTGGAGGGTACGATCGAGCGCTGGGAGATACGGTCGAAGACGGCGCGGTGTGCATCGTCTCGGAACGTAATCCCGAGCTGCCCGACCAGTGGAGCCGGTGGTGGTGGCTGTGGATCGGCAGGGAGAGGCTGTGCGGGCTGTGGGTGCGCTGCAGGCTGTGCGGGGTGTGCGGAGCCTGCAGGCTGTGCGGGGTGTGCGGGAGAAGGTGGAGGAGAGTCCTCCACCAAGTGGGAGGGGCCGGGCTCGTCCGACCGCTTCCGCTTGGCGGAAGCTCTCGTCGACCGCGGCCGTGTCCGGGGCGGCATATCGGCCCCGAGCGCGCGCCGAAAAGTGAAAAGTGCGGCGTGTGCACAAAGAGTGGAAAGAGTATACCCAAACACGCCGCGAGTGCTAAGCAGTGGAAGTGTGTGAAGTCCGTGCCTCCACGAAATCCAAAACAGCCCGTAGAAGCTCCCCTGAGCTCCCCTAAGCTCCAAAAAGCAACCTGCGCATGGAAAAGCGATATCAGCGAGTAATAATCAAAATGTATGGAGCAATAGGGGTATAACAGATAGATATGGGAATTGATTCGGGTTAGGGGTTCGATTAATACACGGATCCTCAAAAACTACGCAAAAAGAGAAGAAAATGGTGAGAACGAGCGAACCGGAGGTGATCGGAGACAAGGCCGCCGGCGGCGACTCGGGCGAGGCGTCGGCGGACTCGGCCGGCGGTGGCGGGGCGAGCGGCGGCGGGGCAGCGGCGGTCGGGCGAGTGAGGGTCGAGCGAGGGGGAATCGGGCGTGGGAGCTGAAGGGGCGCATGCGAGAATTTGGGGGTTTTCATTTTCGAATTCCGCGCCCCCCTTCAGCTTATATATAGAAAAGTTACGACTCGGCCGAGTGACGTGGTCACTCGGCCGAGCGAGGCAAATAAAAATTTCTCCCCGATATCGCTTCGGCCGAGTGGCTTTGCCAGACTCGGCCGAGTGGAGTAAGTCCATTCGGCCGAGTGACTCAAGCTACTCGGCATGACTCGTCCTAGGAGGGTATCCGTTTTACTCGGCCGAGTGAATATATATACTCGGCCGAGTAGCAGTTATAATGAAATGAGGAAAATAGACAGAGAGTTGGGTACAGCAGACTTCCCTCGTTCGTGAGCGGCTCGGCCGGACGAACTTCTGGACTCGGCCGGACGAACTTCTGGACTCGGCCGAGTGACTAGTATACTCGGCCGAGTGAGCCTTGTATTCTGCTGTTTGTCTTCGTTTGGGCTCTAAACTCCGTCTTTCTTTCTCCAGTCGATTTCATGCTCCTCCTAAGTGTCGAACGCCTTCCTGGGGCGCTCCTCATCGTCTCGTTCATCCTCCTCATGATGATCTACCTATCTTCTCTCCTGTCAAGAAAAATAGGACCCGTTATCAGAAAATTTTTGGTCGGATGACTCAAAACACTAAAAGTCTCAAAAACGAAAATAAAGAAAAAGTAAAATGAAGCAGAAACCGTCGGGTTGCCTCCCGACAAGTGCTCGTTTTAGGTCGTGAGCTCGACCCCCTATAATTTTCAATCAATGCGGGATGTTTGGTGCATATGAGATGCACCCGTCAAACTTGCCGGGGAGCGCGCTTGGATTCGAACGTGGCGGCGTAGCGTTCTCCCGCGGTGGTCTCCTATCTCGAATAGTGTTGGGGGGAGGTTCCCCCAAGCTAGCATTTGCCCCGGTCAACGGCTTAACCGGCGATGCCGATTTCCGTGCCGGCGGAGCTTTCTTTGGAGACTTTAATTTCGAGAGCTTGCAGAGCTCTCGAATCCTCGTGACATCAGCGTCGCCTTCATCTTCATCAGCGGAGAAGTCGGGGGAATCGTCTTCAATCTTTTCATCTTGGCCTAAATCCGGGCCTTCATCAAATTCTTCATCAAAAAGGGCACCAATTGAGTGAGGAATCGCCTCCTCTATCACCTCATCAAGGAGGTCCATGAGATCATCCGACCGCTCTTTAAGCAAATATACTCTATTGGTTTCGCCCGTCGGGATCCCCTCGGAATAGTGCTTGAGCCTTTGACCATTTACTTTGAATGTGGTACCATCCTTGCTTTCCAACTCGAAAGCTCCTCCCGGTTGTATGTGCTTGATGGTGAAAGGTCCCGACCAACGTGACCTCAACTTACCGGGAAATAGTCGGAGTCGGGAATTGTAGAGCAAGACCTTGTCTCCCACCTTGAAGTCTGTGACAGTTATGCGGGCATCGTGGAAAATCTTGGTCCTTTCCTTGTAAATTCTCGAGCTCTCATAGGCGTCTCTCCTTATTTCATCAAGTTCGTTGATGTCTAAGAGTCGCCTCACCGCTGCACTCTTATAATCGTAGTTAAAGGTCTTGATGGCCCAATATGCGCGGTGTTCCAACTCTACCGGCAAGTGGCAAGCCTTCCCATAAACTAAGCGGAACGGTGTGGTACCGATGGGGGTGCGAAAGGCCGTGCGATAGGCCCATAGAGCATCGTTTAACTTCATTGACCAATCCTTTCTAGACCGATCCACGGTTTTCTCGAGAATTTGCTTGATTTCTCTATTTGAGACTTCTACTTGGCCGCTTGTCTGGGGGTGATAAGCCATTCCAACTCTATGATTTACCCCGTACTTCTTTAGCATGGCTTCAAACTTGTTCTCTATGAAGTGGCTTCCCCCGTCGCTTATCAAGGTACGCGGCACTCCAAAGCGCGGAAAGATATTTTGCTTGAAGAATTTGGAGACGACCCTTGCATCATTAGTAGGGGTGGCAATAGCTTCCACCCATTTGGAGACATAGTCAACGGCCAATAGGATGTACTTGTTGCCATTGCTCGACGGAAAAGGCCCCATGAAGTCTACTCCCCAACAATCAAAAAGCTCAATCTCCTGGATGGGTCTCATCGGCATCTCATTGCGCTTGGAGATATTCCCGGTCCGTTGACATCTATCGCAACCCTTCACAAAAGCGTGGGTGTCTTTAAACATTGTGGGCCAGAAGAATCCGCTCTGCAAGATCTTAGCGGTTGTTTTAGAGGCGGCATGATGTCCCCCGCATGGTAGACCGTGGCAATGCAAAATGATAGACGTTGCCTCCTCTTTAGAAACACACCTACGAATGACACTATCTTTGCATATCTTGAAAAGGTAAGGATCTTCCCAAAAATAGCTACGGACCTCATGCATAAATCTCCTCTTTTGTTGCGTGGACATCCCATGCGGTTTGATTCCGCACGCCAAGTAGTTGACGAAGTCCGCGTACCAAGGTACTTCCTCGGTCCTTACCGCATATAGCCTCTCATCAACAAATGTGTCGTCAATAGGTAAGCTCTCATCCTCCTTGTCGCGAATGAGCCTAGATAAATGATCCGCCACGACATTGTCTGTACCCTTCTTATCTCTGATCTCTAGGTCGAATTCTTGCAACAAGAGTATCCACCTAATCAACCGGGGTTTGGCCTCCTTCTTGTTTAAAAGATACTTTAATGCCGCATGGTCGGTGTGGACAATCACCTTGGAACCGAGGAGGTAGGAGCGAAACTTCTCTATGGAATAGACGACCGCTAGAAGCTCCTTTTCGGTAGTTGTGTAGTTTTTCTGCGCGTCATCCAATGTCTTGCTTGCGTAGTATATCGCATGAAGCTTCCTATCTTTCCTTTGTCCCAATACCGCTCCAATGGCTTGGTCGCTAGCATCGCACATTAGCTCAAAAGGGAGGCTCCAATCCGGCGGTTGAATGATGGGCGCTGAGACTAGCGCTTCCTTCAAGGTGTTGAAAGCTTGCAAGCATTCTCCTGAAAAGTCAAAAGGAATATCTTTAGCGAGTAAGGAAGTAAGTGGTCGGGCAATCGAGGCGAAATCCTTAATGAAGCGGCGGTAAAACCCCGCGTGACCAAGGAAGCCTCTAATGCCCTTGACATTAATAGGAGGAGGAAGTTTTTCGATTACCTCAATTTTAGCTTTATCTACCTCGATTCCTCTTGAGGAAACAAGATGTCCGAGAACTATACCTTCCGTGACCATGAAGTGACACTTCTCCCAATTGAGAGTGAGATTGTTTTGTTGGCACCTTTTTAGGACTTTAGTGAGATTTTCTAAGCAAGAGTCAAACTCACTTCCGTAAACCGAGAAATCATCCATAAAAACTTCCATAATATTTTCAATATAATCGGAAAATATGGATGTCATACATCTTTGAAAAGTGGCGGGAGCATTACAAAGGCCGAACGGCATCCTACGGTATGCGTAGGTGCCATAGTGACAAGTGAAAGTTGTCTTTTCTTGGTCATCTTCGTGCAAAGGGATTTGGAAGAAACCCGAATACCCGTCTAGATAGCAAAAGTATTTATGGTTCGCGAGGCGTTCAAGCATTTGATCGATGAATGGCAATGGGTAATGGTCCTTTCGGGTGGCTTTATTGAGTCTCCTATAGTCAATGCACATTCGCCATCCCGTGACAGTGGGCGTGGATATTGGCTCACCTTTGTCATTTTTTATGACAGTCATCCCTCCTTTCTTGGGGACGACGTGGACGGGGCTAACCCATCTACTGTCAGAGATAGGATAAATTATACCGGCTTCAAGCAATTTTAGGATTTCCTTTTTAACCACCTCCTTCATGTTCGGGTTCAACCGCCTTTGAGGCTCTATGGAGGTGGCTTCGGTATCCTCCAAATGGATCCGATGCGTGCAAAGCCTAGGGCTTATTCCTTTTAGATCGGAAATAGTGTATCCCAAGACATCTTTGTGGCTCCTAAGGACGTCTAGGAGTTTTCAAGTTGATCTTGTGTGAGGTGGGAATTGACTATCACCGGAAAAGTCAATTTATTACCCAAAAAGGCATACCTTAGATTCGGCGGTAATTGTTTAAGCTCTACCTCAGGTGGCGCTGCTCCATCCACTTTATCAGCTCGCATGAATTCGGCTTCTTCCTCGTCATCCGGGTTTAGCTCATGTTCAGGTGGCATGCTTTCTTGTGACGAGTCGGACTCGCTACTTAGTGAGGATGAGGCATCGAAGTAGGCGCCCTCTGATTCAGTGCTAGCATCGCCAAAACCTTCACTCTGCTCCAGTTCGTACCTGGAATCAAGAAACACATCAGACGATTCATAAAAACAAGAGTGAGCGTCATAAAGTGTAACACCCTGAATGTCGGTTTGCTCGAAGGGTTCCTCGGGAGCATAGTGCTCTTCGACATTTGCTCTATTGTCTTCGAAATACAATTTGTCGTCGACCACGTCAACTCTGACATTGCCTCCGATAGTCCCTTCCGGGGAGATTTGGTCCATCACAAAGCTAGCAAATAGTTGTTCGTCGGGGTCCTTGATATTGATAGCAAATGCTCCGGTAGTGTGGACCTCGTCGACAAGCTCCTTAAGGAGGTCTGTGAAGGAGTCATAGTCTTCTCGACTGAGTTCTATTGTTGGCGTTGCATCCCCCATTCTCCCTGTTAAGATCTTATGCAAAATACGGGGAGAATATGCAAATAGGGCTACGAATGAAGTTAGGATAAGATAGAGAGGGAAGTAAAGGAAGAAAGTAAGAAGAAATAACCGGGTGGTCGGTACCGAGCACCGTCAAAATGCCCTCCCCGGCAACGGCGCCAAAAACTTGATCGCGCCCCGGATACACGTCCCGAGGCGACGGTTGTAGTTTTACCGCAAGCGCACGGTATGGTGGCGAGCGGGTATCGAACACAGGGAGGACGAAAGACCGTGCTTGCTCCTGATCAACCTGGCTATTTAGGAACAGAGATAATTGCCTTGGGTGATCCTGTCACAATCGTCAGACAAATTTGCGAAATATCAAATCAAATAAAGAACGTCTAGGGAAAGGGGAATCCCCACTACTCACCGTATTTCATAAATGTGGTTCACCGGTATCGAAATCGCTAGAATGAGAATTTGGATGAACTAGTTGCAACTAAATGTGGAACCAAGCTCACGCTCTCGCGCTGTTGCCGGTCTATAGCTATCCTAGGTTTGGGTCCAATCTCTTGCAAACCCTAGCCTAGGGAAGCTAGCATTAGGATCAACATCATCGTCCAATTGCGCACCGAGCCCAATCTCTTGCAAACTCGGTCCACAATCTAAATTAGGATAGTTCCTACCCGTCCAATCTCTTGCAAACGGGTATCGGCCCGGAATTGCAACCGGAGGTCCTAGTATCGGTCCAATCTCTTGCAAACCGATACTTCGAAAATCCGACTCCAACCCAATTCGGATTTCTAGGGCTTCCTATCAAATTGGGATCCAATCTCTTGCAAATCCCAATTGACATGAATACCTAGCTATCCGTAGTAATTCGATCCCAATCTAATCCCTAATAACAATCCTAGCTCAATTTCTACCAATTCAACACAAATAGGAAATAGGGCTTGTAGGGTTCATCCCCACGCCCCGAGACGTGGAGACTACTCACAAATCATAGCAATAGCACAAAAATAATCAATGAAATAGGCAATGGAATTCATCACAACAATGATATAAACAATAAAAATAGAGTTTTTGGGGAAGAGAAATGCAAACCAATGTAGATCTTCAATTAATCCAACAAAAATCCAAGTTTTTCTCTTCTCCAATCACAATTAATAAAGCTAAAAAGTAGACTCAAAAAGCTGCAAAAAATCTGAGAGATAGCCCCCAAAACTAGGGTAAAAACAGAGCTTAAATAGCCCCAAAATCGTCTAAAAATCCTGACCAAAACGCCCATGCACAGCCTGTTTTCCGCAAATTTCGCTACAGGCAGCGCATCGCACTCGGCCGAGTGACAAAAGTCGCTCGGCCGAGTGAAAACCCTGTCATTTTCCAGTAAGTCGTGGGCTTCAGGGGTCTTCAGTTCGGGGGCGGCTCGGCCGAGTGAGTTGTCGTCACTCGGCCGATGGCTTCACTTCACTCGGGCGGACGGGATTTGCCACTCGGCCGAGTGGGTCTTCTGAAGCTCAGGTGGCCGAAAAACAGAAACTTCGATATTTTGAAGGGGCTTCGTCTGGGCGCCACTCGGGCGAACGTGGTATCGTCACTCGGCCGATGTGGTCTCCGTCGCTCGACCGAGTACACTTGGAAATCGTGTCTGAACGGGTCGACCGAGCAGTGTCTCGCTGGTCGGCCGAGTGGCTCCTCCACTCGGCCGAGTGGGACACAAAAAATGCCCAATCTGATTGTTTTGGCCTCCTCGTCGCTCCTGCGACGTCCATTCTTCTTCCGCTCCTCTCCAACAGCAAAATACCCCTCGGGGAGGTCGTCGGTGGCCGTCTAGATTATGCGCATCTCGAGATCACTCCTAATCGCGCCAAATCACCTGAAATGCGACAAAAACAACAAATCGTGAAAAACATCGCAATATCGTCGATATATCGTGAAAAACATGATTTGGGCGATCAAAATGGCATGCAAACATGCGGGAAAAGGGTGTAAAATAAGGAGTGATCAGTCGGCCAGCATTGAGTATTTATAGCCCCCATTCCGAGCCCTAACGGATCGGGTCCAAAACCACAGGAAAAACGCCACCCGATCGGTTGACAAGTCAACCAATCGAGTGATCTGTTACAAATAATAAACAGAAAACGTCGGAGCTTCACCCGGTCAGATGAACCGGTCGGTTGAGTTCTTGGGGTGACCGGTTGGATCATGGCACCATCGGGTGAAGAGGTCGGTTGGATGCCCGTGTCTTGGCTCCTCAGAATCAGCTACAGATGAACCGATCGGGTGAGAGTCACCCGATCGGTTGGCATTTGGCTCGAAAAGACAGAGAAACGGCCGCAATGAACCGGCCTGAGAACCGGTCGGGTGACATCTGCTTGAGCTCTAGCTGAGACCGGGTGGTGCACGCGTGCATCACCCGATCGGTTGACTTTGTTCGACCGATCGGGTGAGGGGCTGAATGATGCAATCATCGTCGTTTGACCCCCTGGGTCACGCGTGACTCCTCCCGTTGCGCCGGGGACTTGTGATATCGTCGTTTTTATGTCCAAAATGCTAGAAATTCCTGCAAAATACCAAAAACACGGAAAAGTGAAAGAAAACAAGAAAATACAAGAAAACAAATAAAAGACGGCGGAAAATACGGAGAAACACGGAAGAAAACGCGCGCAAATATATGAAATATAAACGCACGTCAAAATCCCCCAAGCTGAACTCTTCCTCGTCCTCGAGGAAGACGAGTGAGAGTATGAGCTCGGAGGGAGAAAATAGAGAGAAGGAGAGAAAAAGAGAACTCTATATCCTAGATCGCCCATAAGGGCCAACAAAATCAAACACGCCACACGAAGCAAGCATACGACAAAACACAACACTAAACCAAGGAATGTGAGTCCAAACAAGTGCCGTGGGCCCACGCGGTGAAGCGCGAGTGAGCGTGGTCGTGTGCTAGCAAATGGTATCACTATCTACATTGTGCAATAAAGCTCCATATACACATACCCAAAGAAAGACCCAAATATCGATTCAATTTGAAATTGCGGTGAATATTAGCTCAAGCATGCATGAGAAGAGTATAAGAATAGAAGCGTATCATGCATCGGGAACTCCACAGCTAGGGACTAGGAAATCACCACACTATAGCCTAGGTAATCACTAGAAGGTCCTTATGCCAAGTGTTTTCGAAAACGATGGAGGTTGAGAAGATGTGGAGTAGAACACTCGGTGCAAATTTTCGCCTTCCCTTTATTCTCGGCAAGTATGAAAATATTCACACGGGAATTTTTTTTGGATTTTGGGTATTTGTATTTTTTTTTGCCTTTTGGATATACATATTTTTTTCCTTCATTTCTTTTTGGGTTTTTCTTTTCTTTTCTCTTTTTTTTGGATTTTTGGGTTTTTTTTGCTATACACATGTGTACTCTCCCAAGTGGGAGAACGGTACACGACGAGGGGATTTGCACCAAGTAAAACAAAAAAGAAGTCGGAATCTAAACACTTGGGCAAAGGAAACTATTCTCGCTAAATAGAGCATGGGCTAAATGGGTTATCCTAGTCCTTAATTGTGGAATCCCGACACATGCGAAATGAAGTACGCGATATATATATATAGCATGCAGAAGCAGACAGGGGAAATAAATACCACATATTCAAATAGAAGCATGATAATCTAGGGATCATTCCTGGCCAGGTATATAAAGTAAAATCACAAAGTAGAAGCACACCAAACAGCTAGGCACGACGCACGACTCACAAAAAGCTAAGTGGACCCACGATGCATGAAATGCAAGAGGACTCGATATCCTAGGGTTAGTGAATGTGATTATCGAAGCCGTGCAAGGTGTGCGTGTGATTTTCGTGGTAATTCATCATAGGGTTCATCTCTAGGAGAAAGAGATAAAAAGAAGAAAAGAAAAAGAAAAACACGGAGAAACCCGACTCAAATAACGAAGAAAAAGAGACAAATGACGCACGAAGTGTGACTCCCCCAAGCTGAAACTTGCATTGTCCTCAATGCAATAGTATTGAATACGGGAGGGCAATGAAAATGGGGGGGTGCACGGACACAAAAAATGAAAAACACGAAAAACACACGAACGAAACTGGAAAATAAAGAGAAAGAAACATACAAAATAAAAGATATAAAACGCAACGAAGGACTCAAAGACACAAACACACGACAACGACACACGAAAACATGCACACAAAAGTCGATTTCCCCCAAGCTGAACATGACAATGCTAGCAAAATGATATGATCAATGGGGATGTAGAGATATGCTAGGGAGAAAATCGGAAAAGAAAGAAATCAGAATGCAGGAGAGACAGTCTGCTCGTTCTCCTCGGAAGAGGATGTGGGGTGAAATAATAGAAGGGCACGACATGATGGGTTATTATGATGCAAAAGCAAATCCTAGATACGCTCCCCTCGCTAAAGAGAGGAGACGAGATTATTCAAATCTAAACTAGAAAGCGGTAAATTTTTACACTATTGGATTAGGGTACACCTGAGCATAGGCGGATCCAAGATCTGGAGTGGGGCAGGTAGCTGCTCTAACTGCTCCTTCTGTGGCTCCGCCAATATTTTGGTGCCACGAACACCAACAAACTCTAGCAATGCTCCCAAAAGCTTCTCTCGATGATGTCCACATATATCATTCGAAAGAAAAGGATCATCAGTCCGTGGTGAAAAATCCTTCCCCGCAATAAATGTATCCCAAAGAGTATCGTCAAAGTGCAATGTAAAGCGTGGAAAAGATTGACGATGACTCCCTGAGAATGTGGTGCTATGCCCTGATGGTGACGCCATGATCTCCTGCCCGTGTTTAGCGACGAGCCCCTCAGGTGCTGACATGTCCTGACATGTTTCCGTATAATGTGAATTTGGATCCTTTGGAGGGTATGCCATGTCAGTAGTATCTGAATCTAAAAATATGGGGAATGTAATACGAGATTCAGAAATAGGGTCTAAAAGATCTCCCTGAGTGGGAGCAGTAAGCTCTGGTGGATGCGATGCCTCTGGTGGAGTGAGGGTGAGTGATGGATGTAGTGGTAGAGGCAAGGGAGCATGAGGCTCAACAGAATGAGTCATGATGTTCACGGCTCCATGCTCTCCCTCCTCGTCGATATGGACATCCTCCATGGGCTCCTCGATGTCGTATGTCTCAAAAATTGTACCTGCATGGGGAAGGGGACTCATATTAAAATTTTCAAATTGTAAACCATAAGAGTTACCTTCCGCAGTGCAAGTCGTCGATGATGTATGAGACACGACTGCTTCACCCCCAAAAGTAGAAGTGATCGGTGAAAATGGAATTGGTGAATCCACATGGCTCTGCGTTATCATGGAATCCTCCATCAATAACTCATGGATAGATTTCCGAGGTGGAGATGAGGGTGATGGTGTTGTCGGGCCTTGATTTACAAAGGAATTCACCACTAACAACTCAAGATCAGGCGCATGTGGTGGAAGTGGAAGTGGTGGAGTCATCTGACCTTGGTTTAAAATATTGTCTTCTAATAACAATTCAAGGTCAGACATCGGTGGGGGAAGTGGTGATGGAAGTGGAGGTGATATCCAGCGCATCTGAGTTGCAATGGAGTTTTCCAAGAATAATTCAAGGCTCGATTTTGGTGGAGGATGGGGTGTGAAATTTTGGGGGTAAGGATGGGAGGATTCTCGATGTAGGTCGTGGGTATATGAGTGTGGGGTGTAGGGTTGGGCAATAAATTGACAATGGATGGCCGTGTGTCCCTGCATCCCACAAGCTTCGCAAACCGCCACGACCTGCAGATAATTCTCATATCCCGCCATCTGAGCACCGTATGGCATATAAGCATCAAAATTTCCGATGTACGATCCGTCGGGCATCCACATAATTCACCTGAAAGCAAAAATTTTGGCTACGACAAGCGCGTCAGTTGTACAAAGAATAGCACAAATTTATAATGGTGGTAAGGAAAGGATCTGTTTATTGTATTTATTTATTATTATTTTTTTGTTTTTGCGTAGTCTAACGAACCCATGATAAGCTAATATCAAACCAAACGCCTCCCCGGCAACTGCGCCAAAAACTTGACCGGCGCCCCGTTTACGATTTGGGCGCGGTGTCGTTTTACCGCAAGTGCACGGTTAGTGTAGGGTGCGGGTTTATCGAACTCAGGGAGGTGGATGGCTTGAATGGCTACTAGCCTCGCCTAGGTTGTGTGCTAGCTACGCGGATAATGTGGGTTAAGTGTAGAAATAAAAGAAAGAAATGAAAAAAGACAAGAAACGAATCCCCGCTAACACGGGCTAGAGCATTCATGACACTTGGCATTTGACTTGACCCAGGGTGAGACATTGCCCCAAAAGGTGGTACCTAGGGTCCATGGCCCGATAATCCGGTCGGTGCCAAGCATGCTAGGCCTACCCGGTTTCGGACGGTGGGCATTCCCATGTCCATTAACACCTTCCGCAACCGGGAGCATTAAGGCCACAATGATATCTCCCAACATTTCGTCCAAGCCGTTCCCGCACGCTAGGACTCGATGTCTACGCTGGGGGCGTGAGCTATGGCTAGGGAGTCAACCGCCAAGTTTATTCCCCCTTGGCCCGACAGTCAAAGGCGGTCTTTCTCCCGCCAATGACAATGAAACACCCCCGCGTAACCCTAATGGCCAAATAGGTCGAATGTGATTTCTAGCAATACATCGAAGCGGAACTTGACTGGACAAGCACCGGACCCCAACCCCCAACACAACTAGTGTGTTGCCATACGAATTGGACCCAGATTGCTAGAAATCCCCATTGACACATTTCATCGAACACATACCATGCAATCAAGTCAAATGTAAATTTCCAAGCATCTATCCTACCCTAACCCGTATTAGGGTTCATCAAACTACTCAACGATGAAAAACATATAAACAACCAACACGAAAGACATACACACATTCATCATTGAACAAAACAAATACAACACAAAATAATGGAAAACAAGAGAAAGAAATACTTATCTTGATTCGAATCCAACAATTCGGTACAAGATTTATTGAGCAAAGACCTAATCTAAACTACCCTAAGCTTCACAAGATAAGGGGCAAAAAGCCCTAAAAACTGAAGGAGAACAAGAAGAAGATGCCCTAAAAGTCAGCCAGCATTGGGTATTTATAGCCCCCATTCCGAGCCCTAACGGATCGGGTCCAAAACCACAGGAAAAACGCCACCCGATCGGTTGACAATTCAACCGATCGAGTGATCTGTTACAAATAATAAACAGAAAACGGCGGAGCTTCACCCGGTCAGATGAACCGGTCGGTTGAGTTCTTGGGGTGACCGGTTGGATCATGTCGCCATCAGGTGAAGAGGTCGGTTGGATGCCCGTGTCTTGGCTCCTCAGAATCAGCTACAGATGAACCGATCGGGTGAGAGTCACCCGATCGGTTGGCATTTGGCTCGAAAAGACAGAGAAACGGCCGTAATGAACCGGCCTGAGAACCGGTCGGGTGACATCTGCTTGAGCTCTAGCTGAGACCGGGTGGTGCACGTGTGCATCACCCGATCGGTTGACTTTGTTCAACCGATCGGGTGAGGGGCTGAATGATGCAATCATCGTCGTTTGACCCCCTGGGTCACACGTGACTCCTCCCGTTGCACCGGGGACTTGTGATATCGTCGTTTTTATGTCCAAAATGCTAGAAATTCCTGAAAAATACCAAAAACACGGAAAAGTGAAAGAAAACAAGAAAATACAAGAAAACAAATAAAAGACGGCGGAAAATACGGAGAAACACGGAAGAAAACGCGCGCAAATATATGAAATATAAACGCACGTCGCGTCTCAATAAAAAGGATTCAAATCCATACTTGAGTGTTTTGAGAGCCTTTCATCTGGCCTATATCATAAAAAGATTCGGAGAGAGCAAGTAGATTTGACAGAGCACCTGAAATGCCTGATATCATCCAAGTTTCTACTTTGCCATGATAGACTTGGCCACCCTGGATCGGTTATGATGCACCGCTTCTTATTCCAATCCTATGGACATGATTTGAAGAACCAGAAGATTCTTCAAAAGCGTAAATTCCCTTGCATCTATTGTTACAAGGAAAAACTAATTACACTGCCATCTCTACTAAAAGTGGACAAAGAATCTCCAAGCTTTCTCGAAAGAATACAAGAAGATATATGTGGACCAATCCACCCCCTTATTGGGCCTTTTCGGTACTTTATGCTACTAATTGATGCATCCTCAAAATATGTGCATGTGTGTCTACTATCGACATGCGATATAGCTTTTCCAAAGCTATTGGCACAAATAATAAAATTATGGGCACATTTTTCAGACCATCAATTAAAGAAAATCTATCTAGATAATGCTGGGGAATTTACCTCCAAGTCATTTCAAGAATATTGCTTAACAACTGGGATAAAAATTGAACATCATGTGTCGTATGTTCAAACCCAAAATGGGTTGGCAGAGTCATTGATAAAAATACTCACATGGATAACACGCCCATTATTAATAAAATCCTAGTTGCCAGTGACTGCATGGGGACATTTAATATTGCATGCTGCTTCTTTGATAAAAATCAGACCATCTGGAGGTCATAGTTTTTCTCCATTGCAACTGGCATATGAACCACAGAACATCTCTTTTGAGAATTTTCGGTTGTGCAATCTATTTCCCCATAGCACTACCGCATAGGACAAAAATGGGTCATCAACGTCGTCTAGGGATCAATGTAGAGTTTGGCTCACCCTCAATTATAAGATACCTAAAACCCTAAACGGGGGACGCATTTAAGGCATGTCTTGAAGACTTGAATTTGATAAGACAACATTCCCCAAATTAGGCCCAGATACTGCAAAATCTGGACCTTCACAAATAATATCGTGGGATACAAAATCATTAACCCACTATGATCCGAGAACAAAGTAATGTAAAGATGATATCCTGAAGATCATCCACATTCAGAACAATGTTCATCAGGTACTGGATTCATTTACTAACAACCAGAAGATTGCCAAATCACATATCCCAGATGCAAATACTCCAGCTAGGATTAATATTCTCGAGAATGGATGCAATGCACCAACAACAGAAGTGGTTGTTTCTCATCTGACAAGAGATAGACCATTAGGCTCCAAGGAAAAAATCCAAGAAAAAGAAAAACTCCTAAAGACCTTGTGACAATACCACCACAGAAAATTGAGCTCATGTCCATACCCACACCCCTCACAGAATCCATTGCAGAAGAAAAGCCGAGAGAAACTGAAATATCATTAAACTATGTGTACATGGGAGGTGTAGGACAGAAAGAGTACAATCGTCGACGATGACTTCACAATTCATATTACCATTCATGTGTCTCTAAAAGCGACGATGATAATGATCTACATTTCGTTGCTAAATACAAAGGAAGAAATGATTGGCCAAAATAGAATGAGGCAATAGAAGCAAAGATGGACTCGCTTAAGAAATGCATAGTCTTTGGACCAATAATCCAGAGACCGAATGGTGTCAAACCTGTGGGATATAAATGGGTATTTGTTAGAAAAAGAAATGAAAATAATGAGATCGTACGCTATAAAGTAAGGCATGTAGCACAAGGATTTTCCCAAAGACCGGGTATAGAATATGAAGAAACATACTCATCGGTAATGGATGTGGTCACTTTCCAATTCTTAATAAGCTTAACCGCAGAGGTAGGATTAGATATGTAGCTAATGGATGGTGTGATTGCATATCTATATGGAAATCTCGATAAAGTGATATATATGAAACTTTCTGATGGCTTTTCACTGCCTACAAATTTAAAAGATAGACCTTAAGACGACTATTCTTTTAAGCTACAAAGATCATTATATGGTCTTAAACAATCGGAAAGGATGTAGTATAACAGACTCAGCAAATTTCTTGTACAATAAGAATTCCATAATAATGAAGTCTGCACGTGCATCTTTAAAGAGCAAAGGAAACATGATTCGTAATAATTGCAGTCTACATAAACGATTTAAATCGCATAAGCTCTGCTGAAGAGATCACTGAGATATCTGTAAGCCTAACAAGAGAATTTGAAATGAAAGACCAAGGTAAAAAAATTCTGCGTTGGCTTACAGATTGAACATCTAAAAGTTGGAATCCTGTTACAATAAACCACATACACAAAGAAATTACTACAATGATTTCACATGGACCAATGTCATCCATTAAGTACACCTTTGGTGGTACGATTCTTGGATGCACATTAAGACCCCTTTCGTCTGCTGGAAGAGGGGGATGATATACTTGATCCTGAAGTCCCTTATCTGAGTGATATTGGAACACTTCTATATCTGGTTAACTGTACGCGCCACGATATTGCATTGCAGTGAATTTACTAGCCAGATACAGTGCAGCACCCACGAAGCGCCACTGGACCAGGGGTTAAGCATCTTTTGTGCTACCGCCAAGGGTCAGCAGATTTGGGCTTATTTTACAAAAAAGAATCATCCTCCACAATTGTTGGTTATGCTAATGTAGGATACATGTCTGATCCCCACAAAGAAAAGTCACAAATAAGGTACATGTTTACCTACTGTGGTACGTCAATCTTTGAAAATCTATCAAGCAGACCATGACGGCAACCTCCCAATCACTCAGAAATTCTTGCCTTCCATGAAGCAAGCAGTGAATGTGTTTGGCTATGCTCAGTTGTACATACATCCTGGTGACGACCGAATTGAAGACTGGTGACTTTGAGCCTACCACTATGTTTGAGGACAATACTGCTTGCATTGCCCAGTTACGAGGAGGCTATATCAAAGACGACAGAACAAAGAACATCTCTTCTAAATTCTTCTGGACACATGAACTACAAAGGGATGGCGAGATCGACGTTCAACAAGTGCAATTAAGTGAAATCCTAGCGGACATGTTTACTAAGTCACTTTTTACGGCCACTTTCAGGAATCTTGTACAAAATATTGGAATGAGACGCCTAAGCGATCTGAAATCCTAAGTGCATGTACAGATCATGGGGAGTTTAAGGGAATTTATACTCCTTTTCTTTAGTTATGATTTTTTCCACAATGTTTTCCATAGACAAAGATTTTAACGAGACAAATTCTATTAACTCAGTATCCTGAAGTATCCACCCCTTGTGATACTCATATGATGCTCAGAATACCGAATTATTCATGAGCAGAGAGTTCACACTTATGGCTGGATAAGGTGGAGTGTTGTAAATAGATTAAGTGTTGTAAATAGTGAGATGATAAGACTGTAATCTATTCAAAAAGATTGTATCATATCCATGTATAAACTCTCACATACCCTATAAATAAAGGCCTGAAGTCTCCTCTAGAGATACATTCGCAACAGAATTAAAATTATTAGCCAAAAATGGACAAATCTAATTTGCGTAACTTTCTATCAAACAAAAAGATATAGTTAATAAAAACATAAAATATGCATGGCCTTTTTTGCCTACTCTTTGCCATGAATCTAAATAAAAATAAGACATGCATGGATATGAATGGATGAAGCGGATCAAATTACATTAATAGCAATTAAAAGAAAATATGAATATTGTTGAGAGAGATAGAAAAAGAGTAAAACAATCTCTCCATACGGAGTAGCCATGACATAAGCCATGGCTCTCAATATATTCACTTCATCATGGGATTTGGAGTCCAACGGACTCCCCACTAACTTAGTGGGGAGTAATGGTGAGATGATGAGGGGAGGGAGGCCAAAAGCCTCCCTCAACTCACAACACTCCCCCTCATCTCTCCATTACCTTGGGTTAAGCATATGAATACGTCAGGATTCAGTATGCTAATAGGGTGGATACTTCTGGATCCAGAGCCACTGTGGTTGCCTCGTTAAAACCTTAGCTGTGGAAAACCCAGTGGGAAAAACCAGCAGCTTAAGGGAAAAGAGTACAACTATCGAGAGACTCCCCCTGATCTGTACAAGCTTCAGGCTTGCAGATCTCCTATGTATCTATACAATCATCTCCTATTTGTCTATACATCCATCATGTTCTGAAAGCAAATACAATCATCACTCATTTATACAAGTTTCACTCATCTAGCGGCTATTAGAAAGCAGTGGCGCTCTGGAGTGGAATGCTCTTTGAAGTTGGTAGATGACTCCACTGAAGTATTCTTTGAATCAGTCTTCACTGTGTCTGCAAGGTACTGCTGGACATGGCTGAGCATTTTCAATACTTGTTTCTTGGATGATGAGCTTCTCAAAAGATGTAGACTTTGGAGGATGATGTGTAGATATTTGGAAGGTGGCCGGCCTTTTGTGTTTTAGTCATCGCGATGATCTTTAAACCTGCATATACAATATATATTCCTTGACCCTTGGAAGTTGCACAGAAGCAGCTTATCCTTGGTCTAGTGGTGCTCTCGAGGGCAACACTGTATCTGGTTAACAACTTTACTGCAGACGTTCTATCAAAGACACGTGCAGTTAGCCAGATAAAGAAGTGTAACAAGTACACTAAAGCTAGGCTCTTCGGGACCTAGGATGTCCTCCCCCTCTTCCAGCGACTGGTAGGTGTCATAAATAAGCATCTAATTTAATAGGTTGCAAATGGACATCATTCTTCATAAACTCCAGGCGTATGAAGGATATTAACGGGTTCCACCAAGAAGGTGTTAAATATATAAGCCAAGACAATACCTTGTTATACCTATGTTTTTCATTTCCAAGGTATGCTTAAAGCTATCTGATATCTCAATGGTCTCTGCAGGAGATCCTATTAGCTTTAAGTCGACCATATGTACGGCGAATATCACAAATCCTGTCAACGATCTTTCGAAAAAGATACACGGGCAGAATATTGCTTAAGATCAACTAATGATCTTTGTAGCCTTTATGAAGAAGCGTTTCTACGTCTCTCTTTCATCTCTGGGGGTAGAGTATATGTCACGACCCGCTTCCCTAAAATGGAGGCGAGACGTGAAAAGGTCCGCACGAGAGTGGAGCTGTGAAGCCCCAAACCCGATAAACGTCAAAAAAATACATAATCAGGTCCCTGTAACCACAACGGAATAACAATAATAACACAAGGAGAGACTGAAATAAAATTCACATCTCATAAATTGTCCAACATCAACATAAGTCCAACATCCAGAAAAGCCACCAGGCTAAAAGAAAAGAGTCCAAGGCCCAGAACAAGGCCAACAGAAGCGACGACATAACAAAGTATGGGTGCTACGCACCGATAACAAAACAACTGCCTAACAAAAGTAAAACACAACGAAGACACTAGGACTGGTCCCCAGTGTCCAGGTACCCCCCGTCAAACACAAGCTCGGGCTCGGCGTCAGCAAACACCTCGTCCTCAACACGGTACTCGGGCTCAGGATCTAACATGTGTCACCCAAAAGAGTAAAGGGGCACATGTTAGCAAGTCTAAAAGACTTGAGCAAGGAAACTGAAAGTAAGGCTCTAGCAACCTAGCAGTTTAGTATGCATGACATGGCAGTTATAACATGAGTGCACAATTAAGACATGGCAAGACAATTTGTACAAGAGAACAATCATCGGGACAAGACAAGGCAAGACAAGACAAGAGTAGCCACGCTACTATCGATCTCAATCAATTCACTATTCACGTTGTTTGTAGATGTTTACGCCTTACAGCTGAATGGTTTTACATTCGCTGATTGGTCGCTTAACAACTACCCCAAACCCAAGAGTTTACGCCTTACCCCTGCAGTTGCTGATCGGGCAGACTCCCAGTTGATTGGTCGCTTAACTCTTACCCCCAATACCCACACGTAATGGAGCCAGGGTCCCTGAACATGAGCCCAGCAAGTGAGCCAGGGTTGCCCCGCACATGAGCTCGCATTATTAAACATTTGGCGTAGGGGTGCACCTAGCCGGAAACACGCAATTTGGACATTGGCTATCAACCAACACATGGCCCGCTTCTGGAACACGAGCCAGGAACACAATCATTTGTAGCAAAGCTACGCAATCACAGAAACACTTAAGAATGCAATGACATGACAATTAATTTGCGTACCGTTAATAGAAAGTAAACATGACGTGGAAATTGTGCAACATGCTATATGTGTTGGAACTAGCTTCGTTGTCAAGCTAGTTCCCCAATTTGCGCCTAGGCGAGTATCATTTCGTCGCCTAGCCTCTTTTACGCCTACAACAAGCAAATGGCCTAAAACATGGCCTAAACCCTAAGTGGCAAGTTTCACTTGCCTAGCACCGGGGATGACGACCACTTCGTCACACGGGTGCCAATCTACGGGGAAATCGCTGTTTGGGGGGAACAATCATCAAACAACATGAAATTATATTAGGGTTTCATAAAAATATAAATAGGTTAAGAAAACAACGGTAGATCGATTTCTTACCAAGAGGAGACGGAAGAAACACTCCGGGGAACCCTAGGATCAGATCTGGAAAAGATTGGAGAAGTTTGGGGAAACTAGGGTTTTGGGGGATTTGGGGATTTTGATGGATTTGATGAGATTTCGGGGAAGATGAGAGGTAGATAGAGTGGATAGATGGTTTGGATGATGATTCTAGGGCTTGGAATGGAGAAATGAAGCTTGGAGGAAGATGGGGCTCAAGGGGGAAGATTTTAGGGTTTTGGGTCGTGTTGGAGAAGATGAAATCGTTTGGGTTGGGTTTAAATAGGTTGAGCTGGCGGCTGCCCAGAAATTAGGGTTTCAACACTGGTTAGTCGGTCAAAGAGCAACCACTGACCGACTAGTTTGGCAACTAGTCGGTCGGTCGACCAACGCAGACCGACTAAGTGCAAACAGTAACTCCTGAACGAAAATAGGATTTTAGAGTTAGTCAGTCCATGAACAAATACTGACCGACTAGTTTAGCATCTAGTCGGTCGATGAACGTTCTTAGACCGACTAAGAGTAAACAGTAGCTGATACAAAAATAAGATGATGAGTTAGTCAGTTAAAGAAGCATTGCTGACCGACTAGTTTGCAACCTAGTCGGTCAACCAATGTTCTTAGACCGACTAACGATAAACAGTAACTCCTGAGAAACTTAGAAAGCTAACTAGTCGGTCCAAGAAGGATTGCCGACCGACTGGATCGTCATCTAGTCGGTCGGTGGCCCTTCTTACACCGGCTAATGAGCACCAAAAGTTCCGATACGGAGCGCGGTGCCCCGGGATCGATTCCTAAGACTCCTAGGCTTGATCTATTAGTTAGATACGACCGTTATGAAGTCCGTCACGAGTGACACACTTCGAAATCGACGATCCTAAGGAAGAAACGAGAAAATACGACGAATCGATCGAAAATGAAAGCTACGGAGACGGAAACCACACAAGAGGAGAAAATCCACCAAAACATATATTATATTATAATAAATTTAGATACATGAAAAGCAGTCGTTACATCCTCCCCAACTTAAGAAAAATTCCGTCCTCGGAATTTCCAAATACTCACGAGTCCGGAAACAAAAGTGGGAAACGCTCTCGCATCTCATCCTCATTCTCCCAAGTAGACTCTCCAGGTGAACCGTGTCGCCACATCACCCTCACAAGATTGACAATCTTGTTCCGAAGAGATTTCTGACGCCTGTCCAGAATCTGCACTGGATGCTGGTCATACGTCATATCGGGGCGAACGGTAATCTCCGAAAAATCCACAGCATGAGACGGATCGCTAATGTATCGACGAAGCTGCGACACATGGAAAACATTGTGAACTCCTTCCAAAGATGGCGGCAAGGCCAAGCGATAAGCTACCTCGCCAACCCTCTCCAAAATGTCAAATGGTCCGATGTATCGCGGGCTCAACTTTCCACGCTTCCCGAAACGAATCACACCACGATTCGGGGAAATCTTCAAGAACATATGGTCGCCCGGCTGAAACTCCAAAGGACGACGTTTAGCATCCGCCCAATGCTTAAAAACGGTCCTGAGCAATTCTCAACCTCTCCCGAATATTCCTGACGATATCCACGGCCTCCACGATCATCTCAGGTCCCAACAACTCTCGATCACCAACGTCATCCCAACTCAATGGCGATCGACATTTCCTCCCATAAAGAGCGGCGAAAGGCGCTATGCCAATACTCGCCTGGAAGCTGTTGTTGTAAGAGAACTCCACCAAATGCAGATGGTCCTCCCACGAACCCTTGAAATCCAACATGCACGCCCTCAGCATGTCTTCCAAAATCTGAATCGTCCTCTCGGACTGGCCATCCGTCTGCGGATGGTACGCCGTGCTGAAACTCAGACGCGTACCCAAGCTCTTCTGCAAACTCTGCCAGAACTGAGATGTGAATCTCGTGTCTCTGTCAGACACGATACTCACGGGGACTCCATGAAGTCGCACAACCTCCTGCACGATTCACGTTACATCACTATCCAAACTAGGAAAAGGAAATAAAAACAGAGAGTAAAAGAATTTACCTCCATGTATCTCCTCGCTAGCGCCTCAGTGGACTGTCCCACTCAGAACGGAATGAAGTGCGCAGATTTGGTCAATCGATCTACGATCACCCAAATCGCGTCATTCTGCTTCGGACTCCGAGGTAGTCCAGTCACGAAATCCATAGTGATGTGTTGCCATTTCCACTCCGGAATCGGAAGCGGTTGTAGCAACCCGGCCGTACGCTGATGCTCCGCCTTCACTTGCTGGCAAACCAAGCACTTGGCTACACTCCGAGCCACGCTCCTCTTCATACCATGCCACCAATAATTCAGACGAAGATCCTGGTACATCTTGGTGCCACCAGGATGCACAAAATACGGCGAACTGTGTGCCTCCACCATCAGCTCCTCTCTGATATCCCCAGCTGGCACACACAACCTGGCTCCGAACCTCAGCGAGCCATCCTCATGAATCAAAAAGTCAGTCCGCAGACCGGCTTCCACCTGCTCCCGAATCTTCACCAGCTTCGGATCCTCAGCCTGGCCAGCCTTAATCCGATCCACGATCGTCGACTGTACCTGCATGTACATCAACAAAGAAGCCTCCCCAGGAAGAACAATCTCCACACCAGACTCGCAAAAATCCTGCTGCAATCTCCACTGCGAGGTCAAAATCATCACCGCTGGAAGCCTACTCAAAGCATCCGGAACCACATTCACCTTGCCAGGGTGAAACTGCAAATCAATATCATAATCCGCCATAAGCTCCAACCATCGACGCTGTCGCATGTTAAGCTCCTTCTGAGTGAAAATATACTTCAAGCTTTTGTGATCGGTGAAAATCTTCACTTTCTCACTCAGCAAGAAGTGCCTCCAAATCTTAAGAGCAAACACAACGGCAG
This sequence comes from Scilla litardierei, assembly GCA_030789695.1. Taxonomy (NCBI): domain Eukaryota; kingdom Viridiplantae; phylum Streptophyta; class Magnoliopsida; order Asparagales; family Asparagaceae; genus Scilla; species Scilla litardierei. The sequence continues at coordinate 138,401,197 of CM061136.1, forward strand.
CCAACTCCAAATCATGCGTCGGGTAATTCTTCTCATGAACCTTAAGCTGACGAGACGCATACGCCACAACATGCCCGTGCTGATGCAACACACAACCGAGACCCTTGCCAGAAGCATCGCAAAAGATCTCAAATCCACCGCTGCGATCAGGCACGACAAGAATAGGGGCAGTCGTCAACCTCTCCTTCAGAATACCAAAAGCACTCTCACAATCACCCGACCAAACAAAAGCAACATCCTTCCGCGTCAACCTGGTCATTGGCTCAGCAATATGAGAAAAGTCCGTAATGAATCGCCGATAATATCCAGCAAGTCCAAGAAAACTCCGAATCTCAGACGCTGACGACGGAACAGGCCACTCCCTGATGGCCCTAATCTTCTCGGGGTCCACTGAAATACCATCTCCAGTCACCACATGCCCGAGAAAAGCAACTCTATCCAGCCAAAACTCGCACTTCGAAAACTTAGCATACAAACGATGCTTCCTCAAAATCTCCAACACCGTCCTTAAGTGCGAGGCATGCTCTTCCTCCGACTTCGAATAGATCAGAATGTCATCAATAAAGATAACGACAAACTTATCCAAAAAGTCGTAGAAAATCAGGTTCATCAGATTCATGAAAACTGCGGGCGCGTTAGTTACGCCGAAAGGCATAACCACGAACTCATAGTGTCCCTACTTCGTCCTGAACGCTGTCTTCGGAACATCTCCCTTCTTAACCTTCAACTGATGGTAACCACTCCTCAAATCCAATTTAGAAAACACCCTCGAACCTCCAAGCTGATCAAAAATATCATCGATGCGAGGCAACGGGTATTTATTCTTAATGGTCACCGCATTCAAACCCCGATAGTCCACGCACATGCGACGCGAACCATCCTTCTTCTTAACCAACAACACAGGTGCTCCCCACGGAGACACGCTAGGATTAATATAACCCTTCTGCAAAAGCTCATCCAACTGCTTCCGCAACTCCTCCAACTCTGCAGGTGCCATATGATACGGCGCCTTCGAAATCGGCTGTGCACCCAGAACAAGATCGATAGAAAATTCCAAAGCTCGATCAGGCGGTAAACCAGACATCTCCTCGGGGAAGACGTCGCCAAAATCACGCACCACAGCTGGCCACTCCAGCTCCACCTGCATAGCCACAGCCTCCACCGGCTTGGCCCGAAATCTGACAGGACCAAGCGAACTGCTACCACGACTGAACTCAAACACTGGATGTCCGGGAATCTCGAACACCACCTTCTTCCTCCTGCAGTCAATCGTAGCATAGAAGCTCGCAAGCCAGTCCATCCCAAGAACTGCATCATAGTTGATGATGTCGTGGACAATGAAATCAGCGAAAAGCTCATGTCCACAGACCACCAACGAGCAAGAATTGCAACCACGATGCACCGAGACCACACCATTCCCTAAAACGATATTCCAACTCTTTGGAAGAGGGGACGTCGACAAGGAATGCCTCTCCACGAAGCTCTGAGAAATAATGCACATCGATGCACCAGAGTCAAAGAGGACTTGTGCATGAAATGTGCAAACCAAAACCACACCTAACAAGCAATTAGCAATCAAACCCTATTCTAGCAAGCAACCATGTTCAAGCAAACAACACAATCTAACAATCAAAACCAGCTAGGAAAGTAACAGCTAGATTGAGGATTACCTGCGATAACCTCATCCACAGCCTCGCTCTCCGCAGCGGTCATCAGGAAAGCCTGCCTCCTCGGGGGAACAGCCTGCTGAAAAGCCTGCCTCTGCGGAACAAGAGCTGCTCCACGACCAGCAGGAACAAACGCTCGCTGCTGCAACGGCTGTGCTGCAACAGGAGCCCTCCGCAGCTGATTCGCATGCCGACAATCCTTCGCGGCATGGGAAGCATCTCCACAAATCAGACACTGGCCCAAAAACTTCCGACACTGATCCTTGATATGGCCAGGCTTGCCGCAGAAATGGCAAGACTTCAGAATAGGCCCTCCTGGCCTCTTAAACTGAGCAGACTGATTAGGCCTGAATCCAGGTCTAACCACAGCTCTCGCCTGTTCCACAGGCCTCTTCCCAGCACCAACAACAGACCCCCTCCTCTGGTTCACGAGCAGCTCCTGCCTCTTAGCCGCTACCAGAACCTTCTGATAAGACTCCCGGTCAGAGGAGGTCACAAAACTCTGGAGCTCCGAAGCAAGCCCCTGCAGGAACCTCTGAGCCTTCTCCTCAGCGTCCTGCACCATCTTTGGTGCAAACCGACTCAGCCTCATGAACTCTTGGTGATACATGTCCACCGACGAGCTCCCCTGCTTCAAATCGATAAAACACTGCAGCATCTCCTCCCTGGCAGCTTTCGGGAAGAACTCACCATCAAATCTAGCCTTGAAGGTAGCCCAAGCTATCGGCCCCACCAACATCTTCTCTTCCGCATCCCACCAATTCCGAGCATTATCCTTGAGTTGCCTCTTCGCCAAATCAACCCATCCAGCCGGGGTGATCTTGGCCATCTTCAGATTGTCCTCGATGTTCCGAATCCACTCATCGGCAGCCAGAGGACCCTCAGACCAATCAAAATACGCGGGACCCAGCTCCCGAAATTGCTTCGCTCCTGGCTCAGAGCGAGGGGCATCCGGAAGAGCCCGGGCAGCTCGAGCAAGTGGAGCATTCTGGACTTGCAGAAGCACGCCCTGCTGCACTTGCATCATCTGCAACATCATCCGCATCATCTCACCGCTGGTGGGTTCCCGCTCAGGCTCCTCATCATGAGGGACCGCGCCACTACCCCCACCACGGGTGAAACGTCTTCCTGCCATCTAGTGACACAGAAAACGAATCAGATTAGACTCATAGATTATGACATCGGACGTCGAACTTAGTTTCACTGGACATTCTAATATTATTATCACTATTCCAAAAATCACAGTTACAGAAGAACCTGTATGGGCCACCAACAAAACCTGTCACGACCCGCTTCCCTAAAATGGAGGCGAGACGTGAAAAGGTCCGCACGAGAGTGGAGCTGTGAAGCCCCAAACCTGATAAGCGTCAAAAAAAATACATAATCTGGTCCCTGTAACCACAACGGAATAACAATAATAACACAAGGAGAGACTGAAATAAAATTCACATCTCATAAATTGTCCAACATCAACATAAGTCCAACATCCAGAAAAGCCACCAGGCTAAAAGAAAAGAGTCCAAGGCCCAGAACAAGGCCAACAGAAGCGACGACATAACAAAGTATGGGTGCTACGCACCGATAACAAAACAACTGCCTAACAAAAGTAAAACACAACGAAGACACTAGGACTGGTCCCCAGTGTCCATGCACCCCCCGTCAAACACAAGCTCGGGCTCGGCGTCAGCAAACACCTCGTCCTCAACACGGTACTCGGGCTCAGGATCTAACATGTGTCACCCAAAAGAGTAAAGGGGCACATGTCAGCAAGTCTAAAAGACTTGAGCAAGGAAACTGAAAGTAAGGCTCTAGCAACCTAGCAGTTTAGTATGCATGACATGACAGTTATAACATGAGTGCACAATTAAGACATGGCAAGACAATTTGTACAAGAGAACAATCATCGGGACAAGACAAGGCAAGACAAGACAAGAGTAGCCACGCTACTATCGATCTCAATCAATTCACTATTCACGTTGTTTGTAGATGTTTACGCCTTACAGCTGAATGGTTTTACATTCGCTGATTGGCCGCTTAACAACTACCCCAAACCCAAGAGTTTACGCCTTACCCCTGCAGTTGCTGATCGGGCAGACTCCCAGTTGATTGGTCGCTTAACTCTTACCCCCAATACCCACACGTAATGGAGCCAGGGTCCCTGAACATGAGCCCAGCAAGTGAGCCAGGGTTGCCCCGCACATGAGCTCGCATTATTAAACATTTGGCGTAGGGGTGCACCTAGCCGGAAACACGCAATTCGGGCATTGGCTATCAACCAACACATGGCCCGCTTCTAGAACACGAGCCAGGAACACAAGCATTTGTAGCAAAGCTACGCAATCACAGAAACACTTAAGAATGCAATGACATGACAATTAATTTGCGTACCGTTAATAGAAAGTAAACATGACATGGAAATTGTGCAACATGCTATATGTGTTGGAACTAGCTTCGTTGTCAAGCTAGTTCCCCAATTTGCGCCTAGGCGAGTATCATTTCGTCACCTAGCCTCTTTTCGCCTACAACAAGCAAATGGCCTAAAACATGGCCTAAACCCTAAGTGGCAAGTTTCACTTGCCTAGCACCGGGGATGACGACCACTTCGTCACACGGGTGCCAATCTACGGGGAAATCGCTGTTTGGGGGGAACAATCATCAAACAACATGAAATTATATTAGGGTTTCATAAAAATATAAATAGGTTAAGAAAACAACGGTAGATCGATTTCTTACCAAGAGGAGACGGAAGAAACACTCTGGGGAACCCTAGGATCAGATCTGGAAAAGATTGGAGAAGTTTGGGGAAACTAGGGTTTTGGGGGATTTGGGGATTTTGATGGATTTGATGAGATTTCGGGGAAGATGAGAGGTAGATAGAGTGGATGGATGGTTTGGATGATGATTCTAGGGCTTGGAATGGAGAAATGAAGCTTGGAGGAAGATGGGGCTCAAGGGGGATGATTTTAGGGTTTTGGGTCGTGTTGGAGAAGATGAAATCGTTTGGGTTGGGTTTAAATAGGTTGAGCTGGCGGCTGCCCAGAAATTAGGGGTTCAACACTGGTTAGTCGGTCAAAGAGCAACCACTGACCGACTAGTTTGGCAACTAGTCGGTCGGTCGACCAACGCAGACCGACTAAGTGCAAACAGTAACTCCTGAACGAAAATAGGATTTTAGAGTTAGTCGGTCCATGAACAAATACTGACCGACTAGTTTAGCATCTAGTCGGTCGATGAACGTTCTTAGACCGACTAAGAGTAAACAGTAGCTGATACAAAAATAAGATGATGAGTTAGTCGGTTAAAGAAGCATTGCTGACCGACTAGTTTGCAACCTAGTCGGTCAACCAACGTTCTTAGACCGACTAACGATAAACAGTAACTCCTGAGAAACTTAGAAAGCTAACTAGTCGGTCCAAGAAGGATTGCCGACCGACTGGATCGTCATCTAGTCGGTCGGTGGCCCTTCTTACACCGGCTAATGAGCACCAAAAGTTCCGATACGGAGCGCGGTGCCCCGGGATCGATTCCTAAGACTCCTAGGCTTGATCTATTAGTTAGATACGACCGTTATGAAGTCCGTCACGAGTGACACACTTCGAAATCGACGATCCTAAGGAAGAAACGAGAAAATACGACGAATCGATCGAAAATGAAAGCTACGGAGACGGAAACCACACAAGAGGAGAAAATCCACCAAAACATATATTATATTATAATAAATTTAGATACATGAAAAGCAGTCGTTACAGTATACCCTTATGGAAGTTTTATATAGATCTCTATATCTATATTGCCGTATATGTATGCAGTCACAACGTCCATGGCTGCATTTATTGGCTTTTTCAGAGAATTTTAGGCTTTAGTAGGAAAATGATCACATTTCCTTCATTTAAATTTCTTATGAAATCCAACTTATATTCCACAAGTTTTACACATTCAGGTGTATGGACCAACCGGTCCAAATATTTTGCTTTTCAAGAGTGAGTCCAGCTCTACTCTTATTGCCTCGTCCCACTTTGGCCATTCTATGCGTTTACGCTATAGAAAAGTGGGTAGACGTCATCGTCGTATTCAGCGACGTGAACGGCAATAGCGAAAGCAAAACCGTCGTCAACGACTATGCTATATCTGTCCAGTACCTCTCCAGTACGTACGTAATATAATGATGTTTCTCCTGTTGTTTCCTCTGCAGGAGAAATTAGGAGGGGAGAGGTTGCTGGTCTGAGCTCAGCATCCTGTGGTTGGATCATTTTGATATATCCAGGAATCTTCCTCTTTTGAGGAATTTTATATTTTGAACCTGGCAGGCGTCCTCTTTTCAATTGAGGTACAGCCAATTCTGCTGCCGGTGGATTGCATCCATCTTTGGGAATGTCAATCCTAGCTGGCGTGTTGGCAACAGGGACGTGTGAACGAACAATCTTCTGGTTGTCCGCAAATTTATCTGGCAATTGATGTACTTTAGTCTGAATGTGAAGGGTCTTCTGGATATCATCTTCACACAGAAAAAGTATGCGGATCATAACGAGATTAGGACTTTTGTGTCCATGATATGGTCTCAGAAGCTTCAGGCTTCTTTAGGCTGCGTGCCTATTTCAAAGAGATTTTTCTCATCAAATTCACATTTATCAAGACTTGGTGGTAAACCATAAGCAAGTAGCATCAGCAATAAGATATGGCAACAAGCGAGCCGTATCGTGATAAGCGATGTGGAATGCAGTGTGATGGTCCCTAAAAATCAACAGGCAACTGCGATTTTACAATGGACGTGAAATCCATTGGAGTCTCTTTACCAGAGACTCTGATAACCCATTTTGAGTATGAACATGCTACAGGATGTTCAATTTCAATGCCAGTTGCTTGGCAGAAGTCTTTAAAGATATATGTAGTGAATTCACCCACATTATAAGCTTTGAGAAAGCTATGTTGCGAGTGAATATAAAAGCACACATAAGACCATCTAGTAGATGCATCAATCAGTACAATGAAGTACCGAAAATTGGCCACTTGCGGGGTGAATAGGCCCGCAAAGGTCACACTGTATTCTCTCAATGAAGCCAGGAGACACGCATCCCACATTCAGGAGGGAAGGTCTCTCTCAAAGTATGCCCTTACGACAAAGGAAACTCAATCTTTTGAAGAATCTTCAGGTTCTCCAATGGATTCATTTGATGATGCGTCCATCATCGCTGATCCAAGATGACTAAGTCCATTTTGCCAGAGTTAAAAACTATGGCAATGAAAGGCACTTCTGGTGCTCAGTCAAGTTGGCTTTCTATAGGATGAATATCTGTAATTATAGGGGCCCGACGGGGGTCCAATGAAATCGTAAGTAGATGGGCTTCTGGCCATTCTCTTTACAAGTTACATATTGATATTCAATATTTATTATCCACAGTTTTCAAGTTATGTTCGTTTAAACGAAATATCCTTGAAACTTGGAAAATTCATATATGTTTAAGGGGAGAAGTTTGCATCTTCTAGTCTCGTTGTATGTGGGAGTAATATTAATGCTACACCAGTGCAACGAGGCACTGTCCACAATATTAAATACTTCATCTATAAGCAAAACGAAATTTTATTTAAGTCAATGAAAAAGACATTCAAAATAAAAGTTCGTACTTAAGCAAATTAACGATGAAGCAACATTGAATTTTAAATGCATAGATAAAAAATGAAGCTTAATCGAGCAGGTCGTCGTTCTCGAAGTCTTTTGCAGTGAACATCGTTGGTGGCTGAACAGCCGCCAAGTTTGTTTCAGGCAGAGACTTCTGGCTCGCCTGATATAGTGTCTGGAGGTGGCGAGGAGTGCGGCAGATTCTGGACCAATGACCAGTCATGCCGCATCTATGGCATTTATCCTCCCAGTTCTTCTTAGGAAGTGACACTTGGTCAGTGTTCTTTTGCTTCCATGTGAAGTTACTCTTTCCTGTATTGTTGTTATTGGACGGGGGTGCTGCTCCTCGTCCATTCTTCATCACATCTTTCCCTTTGTTATTATTAGCCTTCTTCTTGTTTTTCCACTTCTGTGGAGAAACGTGGTGGGCTTCAGGGATAGGTGCAGTGCCAGCTGGACGTAAATTATGAGGGGCTAGCAGTAAATCTTGATTCTGCTCTGCCCTAAGTAGGCATGAGATCAGATCAGAGAATTTCGTGAAGTTGCGTTCACGATACTGCTGCATGAGGATTGCATCTTTCTCGTGAAACGAGGTAAATGTCTTGTCCAACATGCGTAATTTTGTCACTTCTTCACCGCACAACTTCAGGCGTGAGGTGATATTATGAAGTGCAGAGTTATACTCAGCGACGGACTTATAGTCCTGAAGTCTGAGGTTTTCCCACTCATAACTGGCACGCGGTAATATTACATCAATTTGATGTTTATACCGTGCCTCCAGCATTGTCCACAGCTCCATTGGGTCCTCTACTGTTAGATATTCGGCCTTTAAGGTCCGATCTATATGTCTCCTAATATAGATAATGGCTTTCGCCTTATCCACATCAGAGACGGTGGTAGGAGTTCTGCTAGATGATTGTTCCGCTTCTGGGGCCTTACTAGCAGAAGCATCGGTCGCTGCTGGGACCGATGAAGGAGCCAAAATTGAGCCAAGGAGGGCCATCGAACGCAAGTGGAACTTCAGGTCCACTCGCCAACTCAGGTAATTATTTACTGCAGCATCAAGAACTTCGAAATCGACGCTTTCCAATTTTACCATTTATCTATGCAATTTAAAATAAGCATGAATTAATTAAAGTGTAAATTCATGCATAAACAATAAAATAAGTAAAATGTGGGGATCGGCCAGATACCCAAAGACATACAAAGTCCAAAGTCCAAAGTCCGAATATACAGTCCATAAATAAAAGAAAAATACAACTTGGAAACCCAGAAGGGTCCCTATATTTTCCAATTTTCGCCTCCGTCTTCATTTATCGGTACACCGGTCTTTGTCATTAATACATTTAATCCTCACTTACAAATTCTCTCAAAAAGAAAATAAAATTGCAAGGAATTTAAAAAGGGTATCAAAATGGCCGATCCCAAAAATCACATTTTAGCTTATATTAACAACCACGCAGTTTATAATATGCTACAGGCACAAAATAAGCAACCACGCAGTTTATATAACACATGCATATATAATATGGAAAAAGAGACTATAAAATATAATAATCTCTCGGACCACGGGGAGACGTCATACACCGTTAGGTTAGTTGACTAACGGCAGAGCGGTCGCAGGATCCTTAAGATAATTATATTTTTAAAAAATCATAATATTCCATAAATTAATAATAATGCGCGAGTGTTATAATATTAGCAATTTGACTAATTGGGCTACATGCCCAAACAAGAATTTAAAATGAATTCTTATTTTTATTGGGGCTGCAGGCCCATAAATAATTTAATAATTAATTTAATGTTTTGGACTGCAGGCCCATTTGCAAAAGTTTAATTAACATATTCATTTTGCAATTGGATTTACTAGGCTGCTGGCCCAATTGAGAAGTCAAAATTAATTATTAATATGAATGGGGCTGCTGGCCCATAGACCATATTTTCATTGCTACAAATGGGCTTCAGGCCCAAAAAAACAAGCTATCCAATTTATTATTAGGATTTTTTAATTACTGGGCTTCTGGCCCATAAGGAAGAAAAAATAGCTAAATTAATATATTATTAATATTTGGGCTGCAGGCCCATTTGCAAAAATTTGATTAACAAATTGATATTGCAATTGGATTAACTGGGCTTCAGGCCCAAATTAGAAGATAAAATGAATTATTGATCTGATTGGGGCTTCAGGCCCATAAGAAATAGAAAACTAATTTTCATTGTTATAAACTGGGCTTCAGGCCCAATAAACAACCAAACTAATTTATTATTTAGAATTGGGCTGCAGGCCCTAATGTTTTAAAAAAATTAATTGAAAAGAAGCCTTCAAATAAATTTTTAAGGGAATGTCAAAAGTCCTTCAAACCCAGAATTTACAGATCTAGTTCTCCCCCTCCTCATGCGTCAGCACACAGAAAGCCCCCCTCGTCTAGGTGCGCGGACGGCAGACCCTCCGGCCGAGGGGGGCGGCGCAGACATGCCCCAATCACAGGCCACCCGGGTTGCGCACAGACAGAGCTCTCCCTTCCGGGGTGGAGCGGCACAGGCAGAGCCCCCCCCCCCCCGTCTGGGGGGGGGGGCGAGGGGCGACGGGGGCGCAGACAGAGCCCCCCGCTAGGGGGGTTGGAGCAGGGATAAATAATTACTTGCGCTTTTCTGACATCTTTAGCGTGCTCTCTTCTTGTCTTATTTATTCCGAGTAGTTAGCATGTGGCCAACAGGTTTCTCAACAATCAAGCTACATATCAGATTCTGTAAGCTACATATTTTTAGCCCTTTTTATCCATTCATTAACGTCATGGCTGCATGTACATGTTCTTACTGTTGCAAAATTGACAATACCAAAATGGTACCAATTCAAACACCAAAGAAGCATATACACATGTAATGCTAAGCTTAAATGGTACCAATTCAAACAATCTCATAATTGTCTTAAAGCATCTTCCTTTATATATGTACAACAATAAAAGGACATGGAAACTCTTGTTGGAGAAAGGCATCAAAGGGATTACATGCAATATTATTATATTGTAAGAAATCTTAAATCAAGTACCGTGAAATCATTTGCGTGCTCTACCCATGAAAACAATTACTAGCTGGGAAGCATAAACTTGTTTAAGATTTTTTTTCATTACTGAGGTGTATATACTTGATTTTTAGCAAAAATGGATAATATTTTGTATAATCCATATCTACAAGCCAAGGAATATACCTCTAGATCAATGATCTAGGGAAGAACCAATAGAATCCGTAGATAGAAAAATAATATCCCCGCTCCCGCAACGCCTTGCACGTAATCAATCGATTGTCGTCGCAACTTTGCCGCAACAAATAAGATTCCTTCGCAAGTAGGAGATTAATTTTGAGGGGATACGGGAGAAAAAGCTCAAAAGAATGAGAGCTTCGGTGCTGATAACGTGTTGAGAGAGATAGAAAAAGAGTAAAATAATCTCTCCATACGGAGTAGCCATGACATAAGCCATGGCTCTCAATATATTCACTTCATCATGGGATTTGGAGTCCAATGGACTCCCCACTAACTTAGTGGGGAGTAATGGTGAGATGATGAGGGGAGGGAGGCCAAAAGCCTCCCTCAACTCACAACAAATATAAGCTTTATTCAGTGTTTAAACATGAAAATAAACTTAGATTATGCAAAAATACATAAGTCACAAAATTGGATAAGATATTGTAAAAAATCTCTTGCAAATTTTACTCATTAAGACAAAAACCCTTATTTAGGTTAGGGTTAAAAAAAACTCAAAACATCTCACACATTATATTCAAATGTACACTATCAAAAGAAAACTTTAGGAAAAAAAATGCACGGTGCAAGATCCCTAATGTCACATAGTAAATTTTAAATAAAGTTTGTAGACTTATTTTCAAATTTTAGTTACTTAAAATTTTGTGTTGGTAATATGCATGAAAATATTCATAAGTTATTGACCATAAAATGAGAAAAGAAACCTGATCTTATTAATCCTAAGAACTTTTTGAATCTTTGTTGAGACTAGAAATATCAAATCTATATGCCACACAATGTAAAAAAAAAGAATTTTTATATGTTCATAGTGATTGAAAAATAAAAACAACAATAATATATAAATAAATATATGTCTAGTAATTAAAAAAATAAAAATTGTATAAAATATAAAACACTTAAGTTTAAGAGAATTGTTGATTTAATTCACTGCTTGGCTAGGGAATACACTGTCGTTTCATTAAAACAAACAAACAAACTAGAGACGGTTCTATCATTTTTCCTAGTTATTGCATGCCCTTGTGGTTTGCCCCTCCCTTGATGTTGGTGTCATGTCATAGCAAAAGGAAAACCTAATATTCCCAGTGATCATCCATGTCAAAAATGACGTGTCTAATTTTAAGCTCACCTCACGTGCAGTATCTTCAACTATATGCATGATTCGATCATTGAAGATAGTAGCGTCATGCTATTCCACTCATTGAGCAAAAGCCAGGAAAAAAACTGAAAAAGATGCTATGCAGGTAGGTCTCTATGATCTCCATCCACCGCAGCATCTTGTGATGCCATTTGCCACCTCTGTGAGAGAGAGAGAGAGAGAGAGAGAGAGAGAGTCTTGTGGATAGTATGGAGTCATTCTGCACTTTAGAGACCAACGTGACACCCCTATGGTTTTTGTTGATCTATTCCAGCATCTAACACCATGACTCGACGTAGGTCTGGCTCTTCAAATAATCATTTGACAAGAGTCTCTCTTTTTCTATTGATTTAATTAGTTTTGAGCATTAAACATACATACACGAGCAGATTTCTACTAGTGGAGGGCAGGCATTGGATTGATAAAGAGATGTGAATAACTGTGGAAATTAATTAAAGAACAGATTGAGTAGGAAAAAAATAATGTAGCGTGAAAGAAGGAAAAAAAGCCAAGTGCTTGGAGCCTTGGAAGAACGTTGATGAAGTTTGGCCAATTTTTTGTCAAGACGATCATGAAGACTTCTTCGTATTGTCATTGAGAAAAACTTATGGGTAGTGCAAGTGATTGTCAACGAGGAAAAGATCAATTTTGCTCCAAGGATCGCCACTTTGGGAACCGTCGGTTGGTCGGACTTCTCTTACTTTTGCGGCGAATCTGATCTTTTGGACGTCCAACAAAAATACCCTCGCGTCGCGGGGGATCAAAGAGGGCGGGGTGGCGGACACGTGTCACTTCAATGGAGTATCCCAATGGACAAGGTCGCTTCCTTGTCTGCTTTGGTTTTCATCCTAGCTAGCTATTAATAAGAGACACATTCAGATTTTTTTTTATCTTTGTTGAAATTGGACCCAACAAAATAGATGGCGTTGTTGAAAAATGTGATGCATGTTATGAATCAACTATCGGGGGAGGAGCCCCCAGCTCTTTATTTATAGGCAATTGGGGAGAATACAAATATAGGCTACAATGATATGGGCCTATCTCTAGGATAGCCCAGAATCTCAACCAACTACGGTTAAATAACTGTTCACAACACTCCCCCTTATCCAGCCATATGTGTGGACTCTGCTCGTGAATACTTCAGGATTCTGAGCGTAGGAGAGTCTCACATGGGGTGGATACTTCAGGATCCTGAGTTGGTGAGATTTGCCTCGTTAAAACCTTTAGCTATGGAAAACCAGTGGGAAAAACCATAGTTAAGGAAAAAGAGTACAAACTCAACCTAACTCCCCCTGATCTGTACAAACTCTCAAGCTTTCATATCTCTTAGGCGTCTCATTCCAATCATATGTACAAGCTTCCTAAAAGTGGCAGTAGGAAGGACTTTAGTGAACAAGTCTGCCAAATTGTCACATGATTGCACTTGTCTGATGTCGATCTTGCCATCTCTCTGTAGCTCATGCGTCCAGAAGAACTTTGGTGAAATGTGCTTTGTTCTGTCGACTTTGATGAAGCCACCTCGTAACTGAGCTATGCAAGCAGCATTGTCCTCGAACATTGTGGTAGGTTCGAGATCTCCAGTCTTCAGTCCGGTCGTAGATAGAATGTGATGGACAACTGAGCGTAGCCATACGCATTCTCTGCTCGCTTCATGGATGGCAATGATCTCTAAGTGATTGGATGAGGTTACCGTCAAGGTTTGCTTGATGGATCTCCAGGAAATGGCTGTCCCTCCGTAGGTAAACACGTACCCAGTCTGTGACTTCGCTTTGTGGGGATCAGACAAGTAACCTGCATCAGCATAACCAGCAAGTGTAGAGGATATTTCATTTTTGTAGAAGAGTCCCAAATCTGTAGACCCTTGGAGGTAGCGCAGAAGGTGCTTAACCCTGGTCCAGTGGCACTGTGTGGGCGCTGCACTGTATCTGGCTAGCAAATTTACTGCAAATGCTATGTCGGGATGCGTGCAGTTTGCCAGATATAGTAGTGCTCCGATGGCACTCAGATAAGGGACTTCTGGACCAAGTATATCATCCCCCTCTTCCAACGGACGGAAGGGGTCTTTATGTGCATCCAGAGATCGTACCATCATAGGTGTACTTAGTGGATGACACTGGTCCATATGGAATCTTTGCAACATTTTCTTTGTGTATGTGGTTTGATGTAATAGGATTCCATCATTCAGATATTCAATCTGTAAGCCAAGGTAGAATTTCGTTTTGCCTAGGTCTTTCATTTCAAATTCTTTTGTTAGACTTACAGATATCTCAGTGATCTCTTCAGGAGATCCTATGAGATTTAGATCGTCTACGTAGACAGCAATTATTACGAGTCATTTTCCCTTTGTTCTTATAAAGATACAAGGGCAGACTTCATTGTTTGTGAATCCTAGTTGAACAAGGAATTCACTGAGTCTGTTATACCACATTCTTCCCGATTGTTTGAGACCATACAATGATCTTTGTATCTTAACAGAGTAGACGTCCTGAGGTCTATCTTTTAGTTCAGCAGGCATAGAAAAGCCATCAAGAAGTTTCATGTATATCTCCTTGTCGAGATTACCGTATAGATATGCAGTCACAACATCCATTAGCTGCATATCTAGGCCATCCTTTGCTGTTAAGCGTATCAGGAATCTGAAAGTGATCGCATCTATGACTGGGGAGTATGTTTCGTCATAGGCAATACCCAGTCTTTGGGAAAATCCTTGTGCTACAAGTCTATCTTTGTAGCGTGCGATCTCATTATTTTCGTTTCTTTTTCTTACGAATAAACACTTGTATCCCACAGGTTTAACACCGGTAGGTGTCTGGACTATTTGCCAAAAGACTTTGCGTTTCTGAAGCGAGTCCAGCTCGGCTTCTATTGCCTGACTCCACTTTGGCCAGTCATTTCTACGTTTGCATTCAGCAATGGATTGTGGATCATGATCATCGTCGCTTCCGGCGACGTGAATAGCAATGTGAAACGCGAAGTCATCATCGACGACTGTACTCTTTCTGTCTAATACCTCCCCTGTACGTACATAATTTAATGATATTTCAGTTTCTCCCGGCAGTTCCTCTGTAGTGGATTCCGGGAGGGGAGAGTGTATGGACACGAGCTCGTTTCTATGTGGGGTATCGTCCCAAGGTCTCTGGATATTTTTCTTTTTCTTGGATTTTTATCCTTGGAGCCTGGTGGTCTGCCTCTTTTCTGTTGAGGTGCAGCCACTTCTGCTGTTGGTGGATTGCATCCATCCTTTGGGATGTCAATCCTAGCTGGAGTATTTGCAGCAGGGATGTGTGATCTGACAATCTTCTGGTTGTCAGTAAACGAATCCAGTAATCTATGAACTGTGTTCTGGATGTGTAAGATCTTCAGGATTTCATCATCACATTGTTTTGTTACCGGGTCGTAGTTGGTCAAACTTGTTGTATCCTACGTCAATATTTGCTTCGCGCTAGACTTTTCAATGTCTAGGCCCATTTTGGGGAAATATGTCTCATCAAAGTCACAGTCTTCAAGACGTGCCTTAAAAGTGTCCCCCGTTTGGGGTTCTAGGTATTTTAAAATAGAGGGTGAGTCAAATCCTACATAAATACCTAGGTGACGTTGAGGGCCCATCTTGGTCCTCTGGGGTGGTGCAATGGGGATATAAACTACGCAGCCGAGGATTCTCAAGTGATAAATGTTCGGCGGTATTCCATATGCAAGTTGCATTGGAGATAGACTCTGACCTCCTGAGAGTCTTATTCTTATTAGTGATGCAGCATTCAGAATTGCATGTCCACATGTATGCACCGGCAACTGGGATTTCATTAGTAATGTACGTGCAATCCATTGGAGTCTTTTGATTAGCGAGTCAGCTAGCCCGTTCTGGGTGTGAACATGCGGCACTGGATGTTCGATTTCTATTCCCGTTGCCTGTCAATATTCTTGAAATGACTGAGAGGTAAATTCCCTCGCATTATCCAGACGTATTTCCTTTATTTGGTTGTCTGGAAAATGCACCCGCAACTTTATTATTTGTGCCAAGAGCTTTGGAAAAGCTAAGTTGCGGGTTGAAAATAGACACACATACGAGTAATTCGAAGATGCATCGATCAGTACCATGAAGTACCGGAAAGACCCACTAGGGGGTGGATAGGTCCACATATGTCTCCGTGTATTCTTTCAAGGAAGCTAGGAGACTCGATATCCACTTTGAGTGGTAATGGCCTTGTTATTAATTTACCCTTGAAGCAGGGTACACAAGGGAATTCTCCCTTATGAAGAATCTTCTGGTTCTTCAGGTTATGCCCGTGGGATTGTGATAAGATGCGATGCATCATCACAGATCCGGGGTGGCCAAGTCTATCGTGACAAAGTAAGAATTTGGCTGATGTCGGGCACTTCAGGTGCTCCGTCAGGTTTGCTTCCTCTCTTCGAATTTTTGTATGGTAGATGCCCGATGAAAGGCTCTCAAAATGTTCAAGTATGGGTTTTACTCCATTTTCTTGAGACGTTACATACAGTAATTCATTTTCTTTTACATTTGATGTTTCCAAGTGGAATCCGTTAAGACGGATATCTTTGAAACTTAGTAAGTTTCGCTTGGAATTCGGAGAGTAAAGTGCATCTTTAATATTTATTTCTATTCCTTTGGGGAGCAACAAGGTTGCATTCCCATAACCTTCAATTATGTCTGATGGACCTGAAATTGTATTTACAGGGCTCTTATACGGTATAATGCTATGGAAGTAGCATTAGTGCTGAAGAATCGTATGTGTCGAAGCACTGTCTACCAAGCAGTCATGAGAGCATCCCATCTAAAAAGATGAGTAAACATTTGCATTCAGAAAAACTAAATTTTATTCAACAGAAATCAAATTACATCAAAAAGCTCTCATAAGATAAATTTTTCTGAATAAAATGCTAAGATAAATAAAGTAGGCTAAACAAGCATGTCATCTGATTCGAAGTCTTTTGCTGTGAACTTGACTGCATTGTTCGCAGCCACCAGGTTTGATTCAACATTCTTTTTCTTACTTTGTTTATAAAGCTCATGGAGATGCAGAGGGGTCCTGCACACTCTGGACCAGTGGCCTTTCATGCCATAGCTGTGGCACTGGTCTTCCCAATCCCTCTTGGGTAGGTGCATCATTTTTCTTGTTGTCATTCCTACGCCAGGTGAACTTGCGCTTCCCTTCATTATTTCGATGTTGTTGTACATGGCCCTTGGCTTTTTTCTGTTGTCCCCCTTTCTGTGGTCTTTCTTTTCTTTTATTATCTCTCTTCTTTTTGAAGGAAGAGGAATGGTGAGCTTCGTAGGGGGCAGTGCCAGGAGGGCGCATATTGTGAGTGGCGAGAAGAAGCTCTCTGTTTTGCTCAGCCATGAGTAAACATGATATCAGCTCAGAATACTTGGTGAACTTGCGTTCACGGTGTTGCTGCATGAGTATCGCATCTTTTTCATGGAAAGATGTATACGTCTTTTCCAGAATGCGATCTTCTGAGACTTTCTCACCACACAATTTCAAGCGTGAGGTGATGCTAAAAAGTGCTGAGTTGTACTCAGCAATGGACTTAAAGTCCTGCAGTCTCAGGTTCTCCCACTCATTCTTGCCCTTAGGAGTATAACATCTTTCTAATGTTTATACATGTCCTCAAGGGCAGTCCATATCCCAAGTGGATCTTCGACCGTAAGGTATTCAGCCTTTAAGGTCTTGTCCACATGGCGGCGAATATAGATGATGGCTTGCGCCTTCTCTATATCGCTAACATTTTCTTTTTCTGTCACAGCAGCAATGAGGGACTTTGCCCCTCGGTGAAACTTTACATCTAGCTGCCAGCTTAGATAGTTTCTACCTGATCCATCCAGCACTTCGAAATCAACGCTTGCAATTTTAGCCATTTATCTAGCAGAGCACAAACATGCATGAATTAATATTTTAATCAAAGAAAACATTTTCATACAGAGGCAAAATTTAATGAAAAGCTAAATGCGTGGATCGGCCAGTCCCACAAGAAAGAGTCCAAAGTCCATACAGTCCAAATTATACAAATTTGCAGCTTTAAAAGGAAAATACAACTTTGGAAACCCTGTGGGTCCCGTATGATATCTCCAGCTTCAAATGTGGCCTCCGTCTCCATGGAAGTTGGTCTTCTTTCTTTGACATTTACATAAATTCCTCACTACAATTTCTCTCAAAAATAAAAGAAAAGTGCGGGAAATAAACTGTGGGACTTAAACAGCTGATCCAAAAACCACATTTAGCCATTCATGCAGAAATATTGTGCTCATCAATATTTTCATTCACAGACATGGCAGGCAGTTATATTCACATGAGGATAAAACATTTAATCACTTAATAATTATTGGACCACTGCACAACGTCATACACCGTTAGGTTAGGTAACTAACAACAGAGCGGTCGCATGATCTTTCTAATTATTAAGTTTTAAATATAATGCACAACCACACATATAATATCTAACAGAATTTGCCAGAGATGTAAAGCATGTAAAGATGATTTTTACAGAAAAAATCATTACGATGCAAGGGTTGTATAGTAAGTGGGTTTAATCAATCAAATTGAATAAGAGCCCAAAATTGACATTTTCGTTGTAAAAGGGTTTTCCTTTTTAAATCATTCCAAATAACCCCCAAAAGTCCCCAATAAACCCTTATATGTTGGATCATCGCCCCATAATGTACCGTGATTTTTCACGAATTTATAGGCCCTCAAACGCACTAATTAAACTTTAGCCCAAAAAAAATCTTTTAAGGCTTATTATTAGCATTTGCCCCCCCCCCCCCCATTTGTCTCTTTTTTTCGGAAAAAAAACTAGCCTGCGGGCCTGAAGCCCGCAGGTTGGCTGTGGGCTTCGGGCCCGTAGTCAAAAAAATTTTTTTTTTGAAAAAGGAATTGGCATGCGGGCCTGAAGCCCGCAGGTCGGCTTCAGGCTTCAGGCCCGTAGTCAAAAATGTTTTTTGATAATGGGCCGAAAAGTTCAATAGGGCTTTGGGGGCGGCGGCTAGGGTTAGCCATCGTCGCCCCCATGTGGCCGTCGGTTGGCAGATGGGGGGAGCCCCCCCGCTGCAGCGGGCGTCGCCCCCCTACAGCGGGGCAGAGCGGCGGGCGCCGCTCCCCTGCAGGGGGGCGGAGAGCGGTAGCCGCCCCCGCTGCAGGGGGAGGCAGAGGGCGGTGACCTCCTCCCCGCTGCAGGGGGAGTGACGGGCGCTGCCCCCTGCAGGGGGTGCAGAATTGGGGTGGGCCGCCCCCCCCTGTAAGGGGGAGCGGCGGGCGTTCTACCGCCCCTGCAGGGGGGAGCGGTGGGTGCCACCTCCCCCTTCAGGGGGAGCGGCAACGTGGGGTGGGGGGTTGACCGGCGGCAAGGCCGCCGTCGGGCTCAACTAGGGTTTACACAACATAAAACCCAAAAATTTTGATTTTTGGGACAAAAAATTCATCGGTTATAGGCGATCTAGCAAATCCCCGTATCGATCTTGCGAGATCTAGGGGTAGAAAAATCTTACGTATGATTAAAAACATCGTTTTTAGTGATTTTACCTCTATATCCATCCTCCGGATATAGCGACGGTTGAACGAAGCCTTACGCGGATGACGACGCTCGATTAATGAAGCCTTGCACCGAGTGCATGGATCTCCCGTCTCCTCTCGCCTTCGCCTTCGCCTTCGTAACGAATGAAAAAAATTTGTGGAAAGAAAAATTTTCTAGAGTCTCGTGCTGATAACGTATTATGAATCAACTACTGGGGGGAGGAGCCCCAGCTCTTTATTTATAGGCAATTAGGGAGAATACAAATATGGGCTACAGTGATATGGACCTATCTCTAGGATAGCCCAGAATCTCAACCAACTACGGTTAAATAACCGTTCACAACAATGCAAAATATCTCAAAATTAATCTAGAATTTATAAGTATTTTAGAGTTTTTGGAGCCAACACATTGATTTTCCGAAGCCGAGATATTGGATTTTTTGAAGCCCAAAATCATGAATATTGAAGCACACAAGGAAACGGCCCACTGAGCCCATTTACTGGCACGCTGCACAAAGACATAACATGTGCATCACGCATGTCATGCGCGTGAGCAACGCAACAGTGCACATGGCGTGGGTTTCGGGTATGGATCCAAATCTATTTCGGATCCGGATTCCAAGACAAGCTAGGGTTTCTTAAGTGTATTTAAACTCTTGTTTTGGCTTGTTTTTTGTGTGAATTTTTATGTACAAGCTTGCAGCTAACTGTAGAAATACAAATGGCAAATTGAGAGGCCACGAAAGGGTTGTTTGAGAGCCAAATTTGGTGTTTCCTCTTCTTTTTCCAAATTCTTAGCCGGTTTGATGTTTCTCTTGAACCAAACGCCACTTGTAATCCAGGAATATTGAAGAATTAGTGATCTATCCAACTGGACATACAACAAGTATTGGGTGGAACCCGTATAATTCTTGATGTCAAGTGCATGTTTTCCTTTTGTTTTGGAATACTTTTCATCTATATTGTTGTGTTACGGATTTTGTAGAGAAAATCATTAGCTTTATTTGTTGATTCAATGATCTTAGAATTCTATAAAGAGATTATCTTCTTGATAAGCCTATCAAGAGGGCATATGAGCCCAATAGAGGTGGTCCCAACCATTCCCAACAATTGGTATCAAACTAAGATTCATAAAACAAGTCCAGGTCAATGACAAATAGTTGTTCTACAAAAGGGGGTGCAACCAGTGGAGCAATTGGTTCAATTTTGTATACGGGTGGCTTGTACATGACGGTTGGAGGAAAACGATACAAATTGAAAAGTTTGATAGTAAGGAAAACTTTAAGATATGGCAATACATGATGAAGGCAATCTTGAAGAATGATCATATCCACATGGTGGAATATGATACAGATAATTTATTGGTGGATATCTCAAAGAAAGAAGATACAGATGGAAGATTTAGCTATGACAACCATCCAACTCAGTTTATCACACTAGTTGATTTATCAAGTACTCGATGAGACTACAACCAATGGGTTATAGGATAAGTACGAGAAGTTGTATCTAAAAAAGTCACTCACCAACATAATGATCTTACTAAAGACTTTCTTTACAATCAAGATGTTAAACCTAACCTCATAGAAGGGTCACCTAGATACCTTCAATGGCTTAGTGATGAATAATAGGGCCATTGATTTGACTATTGAAGTGGATCCTAAGACGATGATTCTGCTCATGTCATTGTCAAAGCGATACACGATGTTCGTCAACACCATAGTCTACGGTCAGAATACTCTAAATCTTGAAGATGTGAAGTCAGGGCTCTATATAGTGAGGAGTTGAGAGATCAAATTTGTTAAGAATTGGTTTGCGTGGAGGAGGTTCAGACAGCCCGGGCTTACTTGATTCAGGGCAAAGCAATGTGAGGGGCAATTAAACAAGAGGAGATCAAAATCAAAGACTAGAGGCATGACATACTATATGTACAAGAAACCTAGACATTGAAAGAGAGACTACCCAGAGAGGAGAAGTAAAGATAAAATAAGATATGTCAGCATCTTTGTCAGTTGTAGTTGTGTAAATTAAGGAGGTGAAGAGCAAGGAGGTGCATGATGTGCTAACAACATGCTTGTTAGATGTTGAGAATCATGCATGTGGTAAGGATTCAGAGGCTTCATTTCACATGACACCAAATACGGAGTGCTTTTATACCTACCAAAGCAATGAGGATGCATTAGTTTTTATGGGCAGTAATGACACATGTAAGGCTATTGAAGTGGGTTCGCTGAGAATTAAGATGTTCGATGGTATGATGAGCACACTCACTAATGTGTGGCATGTTTTAAAGCTGAGGACGTCACTAATTTCTTTAGGATGGTGAATTCCAAAAGTTGCATGGTTACAACCATAAGTTGCAAGGTTATGATAGAGAATGAAGCTCTAAAAATATCGAAGGGGTCGATGGTGGTGGAGTGGTGAAAAAGTGAAGGATTTATAGCTGGTAAAGGGGACAACAGTCTCAATGCACTAAGAAATCCAAATAAGATATATGAAAGGTCTAGCATCCAAGATCTTTTGAGTGGATATTCAAACATCTTTGCGGGGGAATCTCTCGCTCTAAATAAAGGTTTTTTATATCTCCTCCTCCCTCCCACTAGCAAAGCATAAAGGACCGGTTCGAGTTCTTGGAGGGCTCGTGAATCGGGAAGGGGCTTCATCATCAAGGTGAAACTTCTTTCATGCTTAATTGGTGAATGAGTGTAGGGTATTCATTGAAAGATTTTTGGATCTGCATGTATCACGTAGGTATATCTGCATAAATGTGAGTCTTTTATTTTAGTATTGGATTTTTATTTTGCAATTTGATCGTGGCTGTCATTGTTAGGTGTTAGGCGTATTTTATATATGTTTTCCACCCTTTCACCCCGGTGTTTTCCATGTTTATTTTTACATCGTTCTCGCTATTTTACCTGTTTTTACCCACTTTTATCCATTTGATGCTTCGGGGACATCTTTTGTGTATTTCAAGGAATTTATGCATAAATTGATACAATTTGGTGGTAGGAGAAGCATGAGAGAGAGGGCGTCGAAGAATAACAAAGATCGGAGGCCAAAGCGAGAAGAAATTGGGCCAATTACAAGCAAAATGGTCGTGCATGGAAACGCACCGCCGTGTCAATGCATCAGCTAAGGAAGAGAGGATTCAGTTCAATGGCGCGGCTGTGTTACACAGCTTTGCTGAAATTAAGACAGTATGATGGCTGACAACACGGCTGTGCCGCACAGTCGTGTGCCTAGGGGTGCTGAAGCACAAAGTATCGACTAACATGGCCGTGTCAATTTACGGCACAGCTTTGCTCGAAGCAGCAGCGCTGTGATGCCCTAGCTTTTTGGCAATGACACAGCCGTGTCGATTAGCGGCACGGTCGTGCACCCCCAATTTTCTATAAGTTTCTATGGGAAACTATAAATAGAAGTGTGAGCGACTGAGGGATGGGTCTTTTTTCTGTGTTTTCCTAGGTGCTCTCCCCCCTTTGGGGCTGTTCTTCCAAGCTTTGTAAGTCCTTTTTAATTATATTTCTTGTATTAAATCTTTTCTTTTCTTTAATTGCATTGTCTTTAATTTCTTCATATTGCTCATGTCTTTCTCCATGTGTTATTTGTCGTTTATTGTGATGTTTATCGAGTAGATTTTTGTGCCTATGACAAAGCTAACCCTAGCATAGATTGCTCAAGGGGGTTGATTGCCCCAAAGATCATTCTATTTTTTTCTAATTTACCCCTATTAAACCTAGATCTACCCCTAATAATTTCCCTTACCCTACCCACTTAAACCCACCGTTTAGAGTGGGTGAGATCCGACACTCAACCCCCCAAAGTTATCACCCCTATTTTTAAATATCATTTTCTCTTCTGTTCTTAAACCTATATAGCAGCGAACCCATTCTCTCCTCCATCGTTCACACACAACCCAGGCTCACAACGAACCCAACCCCGTCTCTCTTCAGTTTCCTCTTCGAAACCCAAAAAGAAACCCAGTCACTCACTCTCACCTTCTCGTTTTAAACCCAACCCTCAGGCTCTAAGATAACACACACAGTATCTCCCTTAGTCTCGCTTTCCCGTTCAAAACAACACAACCCAGGCACTCTAAAATTCAAAGTAACATTTCCCCCCTCTCCCTCAATCTCCGTTCTCTCTCTCTCTCTCTCCGTCAACCACTGTAGACCGCCGGCCCCCCGACTGCCGCCCTCCGCCGCCTCCGTGCAGCACGCCCCGCCGCCTTGCCGTCGTCAACCGCCGCTGCGACGACCCCCGCCTTCGCGACCGCCCCGAACGCCGACGAGGCCCTCGCCCAGCTCGAGACGCCGCCACCTAGGGTATTGCTTGGATGTGATTTCGCATCAACCCACCTCATTGGACACACTCATTAGGCTATCTAATGTCAAGCGCCAACAAACTATCGGACACATTCATTAGAACAATTAATATGGAGATCACCAAGGAACCATCGAGTACCCCATAGAGATCCAAGAACTACCCCTCGTTCTCTCTTCTGCGGTTAGACGCCATGAGAACATGTATTGAGATTGAACCCTTATAAACGGCTCTACTCTTTTAGAACGTGAAGTTAGATCATCCCACGTGTTTACTCTACGCTATTGGTGATGCTTAGCCATTGGCATCTTTCTTTCTTTTCATATTTTTAGTGTAATTATCACATCCTTGTCATCATTCGCGTAGCTAACTCGATACACGATTGATCGATACTCATACCACTGCCTCCATTTGTTCGACTTGTAGGAAACATGAGACTGTGCGCTTGCGGTAATTTGAAACGTAACAAGTATTTGGCATCATTGTCGGGAAGGCAAACGACTTAATATGGATTTAGTTGTGTATTTGTTAGACTACGCGTATAAAAATAAACAAAAACAAACAAACAAAAACGAATAAAAGAAATTTTTTACCCCCTCCACCTTTTTGCTACTCATTTGTATTACTACCGATCTTTTTCAAGTTCTCCTATTTTTCTTATAGTCGGGTGAATTTGGAGTTACAATATGGATGCCAGATGGAACGTACTCAAATAATTTTTTTATCTCGGCAAACCATGATGCTCAGATGGGAGCATATTGTAGGGTTTTCAGTGACCGTATGGCTCAAAAATCGACGTCCGCCCTAAGTCAGGCGGACGACGAAAGTAAATTAAGCAGCGAAAGGTACAATTTAAAACCATTTTAAGTTAAGCCCTAAAAAATTAAACTATATATAGAATCTCTACTATCTCAGGGTGGGTCTGACCAACCCCTAAGGATAGATCTATAATATTTTTCTGCAAGTAAAATGCATGAATATTAAACTACTAACCTTTGCTTCACACGATCAAGGCGTAGAATCCCACGAACCATTGCCCCGTGTTGGGGCTGAGCTGCTTCTCCCGAACCGAACCGCGTCCTGAGACGAGCAATCCTATTGTCACTGAGTCAACCACGTGCTCCAGAAAGTTTCACCTTCAGTGTATCCTCCGTTAAGACTTCGGATCTGATCCAAACCCCTTTGTATCTTTTCTAGAGCCCGAACAGGAGCAAGGAAGAATAAGGGAGAAAGAGAGAATATTATTAAGCTTGGATCTGGGCTTGCTCACGTTTGATGGAGCTACTCGGATCTGAAGCTTCGTGCAAGTTTCAAGGAGGGGAGCTAGCCCCTATTAATATTAGGAGCGCACCCCTCCTCATCTCTTAATTTCCGATGTTGGACTAATAGTTTAGAGGAAAAATCAATTATTAGTTTGCCTTCCACAAAGACCAAACTCTAACGAATTTTTCATCCCTCATCGTTGATCTTCGCAAGCGATATCATATATCAAATCGAAAAACATAGAACGGTGAACACATA
Organism: Scilla litardierei; assembly: GCA_030789695.1. Classification (NCBI taxonomy): domain Eukaryota; kingdom Viridiplantae; phylum Streptophyta; class Magnoliopsida; order Asparagales; family Asparagaceae; genus Scilla; species Scilla litardierei. Next base: position 138,426,245 of record CM061136.1, read on the forward strand.
GGAACAAACGGTGCTCAATTCTGAATTCGTTTAACCCCTCAAACGAAGCTTCAAAGTTAGCCAAAAATTCCATTCGAAAAAAACAGCCACCAATTTTACTAGGGTTTCTCAAACCACTGTAGGCCCCACCCATGGGTCTCACCTTCAGTGCGAGCGTGCCCCCCTGTCACGTAGCCCGGGTCAGGCGCCCGCTTGGGCGCCCGACTCGCTTGACTGGGCCAGCGGCCCAAGCTCCTTTGCACTGGGCCAATGGCTCAGCGCCATTGAAGTTAGGCTGTTGCCCAGCTTACGACTGGGCAAAATGCCCAGCTCCTTTGAGCTAGGTTTAATGCCTGGTTTTGTTTTGGCTTTTTGTTTTGATATTTCTCCAACCTATTGGACATAGAACAAAAACAAATGGATCTGAAAATTCCTAGACCCCATTGATTTGAGCTTTATACGCTATTATCGTAAAATATATTCGTAAACATTTTACAACATATTTTATTCCTTTTGCATCATATGGAATAATCACACATCAATAATATTTCAAAGTCTATAGCGCAAACCTTTTGCGACATAATTAATTCTCATACATCCGATATATTATCTCCCTAATCCTACCTATTACTTGACGAAGGTCCCACTATATGTAAGACCATGCAGCCTAACCCTACTACAGGTATGGATTGAACCCCAAGATGGCATAAACCACGAGCAGGGGTGTCGGACCTATTTCAGTATCAACATTATGTGGTTAAACTCATTGACATGAGTATTTTTCGGGACCACCCTGACTGTGTCCGTGATGAATGTCACAGTTTTAGTCTATTTGTCATAACTATGTCGCTTAGTCAAGCCTAGGGTATGGTCAACTGTCAACCTCAATAGCTCGAAATCGATTAGTCTCCATCGTTCTTTAGTCTAATAATGTTTGAGTTCTTCCAAAATACTCTGGCCAGAGTTTTTACTAAAGACCAGACTAACACGTGCGACACTAACTCCTTATAAACAAAAGAAACGAATCCTATCTTGGTTATTACTCTCCTCGCACACTTCAAGTATTACCCAACTAATGGCCTTTCAATGAGGCTTGCCCCGAGGCCAGATCAGAGATCAAAGTGACACCGTTCATATACAGGATCGTACAATGACCTCAAGTCAAAGGACCAACTTGCTTATCATCACTGAGCATTATTATTGACAGATGGGTTAACCATGTGATAACTCTCACTAAGTTGTTCAGTGAACTCATTCTCTAATGATCACCTATGTCTCATCTCCAAATTCGCCAAGTCGAATGACCATGAGATCATCATCACCACTTCATGGTGAAGCAAAAACATAATGGTCTATCCGATTTGTAGATATCCTTTTCTCGTAACATCTACGACCACGAACGTATTTAGACTTATGCTACAAACGGTCAAGCACTTCTCCATGATCGAGATCTCCATCTTGATACATGTTTGACCTCTCTTTAAGTCTCGAAACTTTCCCTAAGTTCTAATGATGACTATATTATTTTTAACTTAGGTAAATTCTTACCAAACAGATTACTGTTATTTCGAACAAGATATTTGTATATAAACATAGAGATAAATTGCCTCGAGAGCATACCCATCTTCCAACACATTTAACCAATCTCTACAGGTCGTAGAGGAATGCGGGATTTGCGTCTACAATGGCATATACCCACCTATTGCAACTTTTATACAAAACCTTACGACCCAACGCCACATACCTATGGCCATCAACTAAATCGCTCACATCAGTACCCTCCACCATATATACCTCCACTAAAATAAGAAACACGCCTTGAAGCTATGATGGTAAATTTTATCGCAAACCAAGTCTTGCGTACCACTCCTTCCCTCACCACTATGACCTACACACATCCTAGCCCAGTCGCCCAACAATTTTTCCAATCACATGGGCACCTTGAGCAGCACTCATGGGGTGAGGTCTACGGTACCATGCCAAATAAGGGGGAGCATATGGAAGGACCATTCATCCCGATGCATACTTCTACCACCCTTACATGGAACTGCAGAGGAGAATCCATAATTGCAGTGGAGGATATTCATCAGCCTGACGCATCGTCGCCCACTTGCCCTACGAGAGGTAATTTAATTGAGAAAATTTTTTTATTGCGTAATATAGTTGCCTCTCCAGCTGTAGGTGATACCACTGATACACATCATGCCGGCAACGTCACCCACAGCTTCGTCCCCGTAAAGAATGAGAAATTTGATGGGGCATTAGTTGAGATTAAGGGACTCCTGACCCGGTTCCGATTGGAATTTCTCGAGGTTTACATGGGCGAGAGCAAGGAGCCTAAAATAGAAGAGCTCGTGCCAACCTTTTCTTTTTATCAGGTCCCTCAGTTCGAGCCATGCACAAGCATCGAAGAGACTACGACGCACGTCCACACTTTCAAGAAGTACATAAGTTCGGCCACAAACGTGACGATTGATTTCAGCAAGGCCGAACCTTATTCACTTCATCTATTAGCACCACAGCCACTCCACATCCCACCAGAGCCGGTGCATCAGCACCACATCGATCAGGGAGATCTTTTAAACCCTGAACACTCCTTTTATGAATCCCATATTTTATGTCATTCATTTCTAGATTCAAACATTTCTTATGCAACATGTCTCTCGCAAGATATAGGTATATATGCATCGGAGGCACGCTTGATTGCGCCAGCACCTGACCACTCTGAAGATGAGAAGAACGAGGACTTGATCGCACCCACCCCAGAGAGTAGCGAAGTTCCTCCAGGGAGTATTCGTCAATTTGATTTAGAGTTCTCTACACCTTTTGACGATTATCTCTGGATAAATTTTTTAGGGGGTAATAATTTTTCACATTGGGCCGATATGACTCATTCCCAGCAGGTTACAGGTGGACACCTTCAGGGGATACTGGGAGCCATGTTGTTGGGGTCCATTGACACTCGTGTAGTAAAGCAGCTAGATGAGCCACAAAAGCAGCATGAGGAACAAATTCATGCACCAATAAAGATCAGAGATCCACCTTTCGAACAAGTGTATCATAATCCAGTAGTGTAGATACTTTTATGCTTTCTAGTTTACTATTTTAATAATCTCGTCTCCTCTCGATAGCGAAAGGAGCGTAATAGGATTTAGAGTTCTTTAATAAATTTTTCACCTCTCTATCGCCTCACATGTTATCATTCTATCACCGGAACCCCATTTATTCGATCTTTAAATCATTCTCCTCTCCCCCACCGCATACAAGCCCTTATGCACACACGCTATTTTATTAAGGGTTATGCTTCACGCTAGCTTGGGGGAGATTCGCCCATGCACTCCACTCCTTTCCCTTGAGCCTAATGCCATCACACAACATTCCTACACCCACCTCCTCCCCCACACTTATCTACCCCTATATCTCATATCCCTTGCGCATTGAGGAAAATGCTTAGTTTTAGCTTGGGAAAGAGACGTTTCACTCCTAGCTTGGGATGGACTCCACGTTTTCTTCCGTCTATTTTTCACCACTTCCACATTTCCTTCATTTCACTACACTTTCTTTTCCATTTCACTTTTTTTCCTTTTTCACCATTTTTGTAAGAATAAAAAAAATGATCCCTTAAGGAAAAAACACACTTCCGTATGATTCCACCTAGGCACTTGATTAGAGTTGCTCCTTATACACTCTCACTACTTCATGATGAGACTTTTCTTGTCTCACACATGATCCCATTTTTAATTCCCTCTCCGTGAGTGAGCACTAGATCCCCGTTTATAACCCAATAGGATATATTGGTTGTCTATTCGACCTTTAGATCACACAAGTATAGGTTTCACCAATTGGGTAGAGTAGGCCTTAGCTTGAAGGGTATTGGCCTTAGATATAGTGTGATTCCCTCTAAAGACGTAGTAGTTTGACATGCTCCATTCACCGTGCGAAAGCCGTGCGAAAACTTATTTTTTATTTTTTTGAAATTTTTTTTCAAAGTTTTTTTGATGTTTAATCCATACAATTATATACCCCAGGGAAAATAATGGGTGAACCCGTTGGAGATTAGAGCACCCATCCACCCGTTACAAATTTAACAGTCTCAAAACGTGCGAATTTGATGAAATGCCTTGATCGAAGGCCAAATGACATTATTTCTCAACCATTATTTTTGACGGGGGTATAACACATATAATGAGGGTGGAAAAAAGAATTTTTGAAAAAAAAATTCAAAAAAAAACTAAAAACATTTTCGCACCGTGCAAAATGTTCTCATTTGAAAATTTTCCTACATATATATATACACATATGAGGAGGGATCAAATGACCCCCAAAAATAACCCCCAAAAATAACTCCTATCAAAAAGTCTATATCCCCTATTTTCGGAAGATCCGAACCGTTCATCTTGATCTCCACCCTCTAAATCCTTGACCCACCAATTTTCAGCCCGATCCCATGTGTTTTGCTCGTTCATCCTTCCGACCCAAATTTAACGGTTTCGCATGAACAGAACTTTTGTGAATGGTTGATGAACGGGCAAAACACATGGGATCAGGCTAAAAATTGGTGGGTCGGGGATTTAGAGGGTCGAGATCAAGATGAACGGTTCGGATCTTTCAAAAAATGGGGGGCATAGACTTTTTGATAGGGGGTTATTTTTGGGGGTCATTTGATCCCTCGTCTATATTATATATATATACTAGTCATTACCCGTGCCCATAGGGCACGGTTTATTTAATGGCTGAGTTTTTCTCCCCCACAAATTTCAAGTTTCCCCAAATTTCAAGTTTTCCCACAAAATTTCAAGTTTCCCCCCAAATTTAAGTTTTCCCCCAAAATTTAAGTCCCCCCAAAATTGTCATTACCACCAAGGACAAACTTGCCACGTGGGACAAAGCTTTGTCCTAGTAGGATAAGATTCAAAATCTTCATAGAACTGGAAAAAAAATGGTCGGAAGGGGTGAGAATAAAAAGTGTGGGTGTGTGTGGGGAGGGTCCATAGGCAAAAATACAAAAACCGGGATTGTATGTGTAAAATTCCCCACCTCCTCTTTTATCCCTCAAAATCTCATCTCTTATATTTTCTCTTATTCAATTTCCCTGTTTTATATAATAGATATCCAAATTCTCTTATCCAATTTCTCATGTCCAAATTCTCTTATCAATTTCTCTTGATAACATCCGTTTTTATATAATAGATATCCATTATCCAATTTCTCTTGTCCAATATCTCTTATCCAATTTCTCTTGATAACATCTCTCGTTTGTAATATAGATATCTTTTATCCAATTTCTCTTGATAACATCACTCTTATCCAATTTCAATTATCCAATATCTCTTATTCAATTTCTCTTGATAACATCCCTCTTTTATAATATAGATATCTCTTATCCAATTTATCTTGTCCAATATCTCTAATCCAATTTCTCTTGATAACATCCCTCTTTTATAATATAGATATCTCTTATCCAATTTCTCATGTCCAATATCTCTTATCCAATTTCTCATGTCCAATATCTTTTATCCAATTTCTCTTGATAACATCCCTCTCTTATAATATAGATATCTCTTATCCAATTTCTCTTTTCCAATATCTCTTATCCAATTTCTCTTGATAACATCCCTCTTTTATAATATATATATCTCTTATCCAATCTCTCTTGATAACATCCCTCTCTTATAATATAGATATCTCTTATCCAATATCTCTTGTCCAATATCTCTTATCCAATTTCTCTTGATAACATCCCTCTTTTATAATATAGATATCTCTTTTACAATTTCTCTTTTCCAATATCTCTTGATAACATCCCTCTTTTATAATATAGATATCTCTTATCCAATTTCTCTTGATAACATCACTCTTTTATAATATAGATATCTCTTATCCAATTTCTCTTTTCCAATATCGCTTATCCAATTTCTCTTGATAACATCCCTCTTTTATAATATAGATATCTCTTATCCAATTTCTCTTGTCCAATATCTCTTATCCAATTTCTCTTGATAACAACCCTCTTTTAATATATATATATATATATATATATATATATATATATATATATATATATATATATATATATATATATATATAAAGGAAAAGGGGATCTAAGGTGCCTCCTTAGATGAAAATCTAAGGAGGCGCCCCCATTTCCCCCCATCTCCTACAATTGTTTTGGAAATTTTTTTTCATGGTGTTGTTGTTCACATCATGGATGATCAACATACCAAATTTCAAGGGATTCCAATACTTTTTGAGCCATCATCTACACCTTACAACTTCAACGGTTTGAAAACGTGCTGAAAACCCCACGAACTTGCAAGGGGTAGATGGAGGCTCAAAAAGTATTGGAATCCCTTGAAATTTGGTATGTTGATCATCCATAAGGTGAACAATAAACACATGCAAAAAAATTTCAGAAAAAATGTGTGAGATGGTGGGAAATGGGGGGCGCCTCCTTAGATTGAATCTAAGGATGCACCTTAGGATCCCTTTACCCATATATATATATATATATATATATATATATATATATATATATATATATATATATATATATATATATATATAGGAAAAAGGGGATCTAAGGTGCCTCCTTAGATGAAAATCTAAGGAGGCGCCCCCATTTCCCCCCATCTCCTACAATTTTTTTGGAAATATTTTTTCATGGGGTTATTGTTCACATCATGGATGATCAACATACCAAATTTCAAGAGATTCCAATACTTTTTGAGCCACCATCTACCCATTACAACTTCAACGGTTTGAAAACGTGCTTAAAACCCCACGAAGTTGCAAGGGGTTGATGGTGGCTCAAATAGTATTGGAATCCCTTGAAATTTGGTATGTTGATCATCCATGAGGTGAACAATAAACCCATGAAAAACAATTTCAAAAAAAATGTGTAAGATGAGGGGAAATGGGGGCGCCTCCTTAGATTGAATCTAAGGAGGTGCCTTAGGATCCCTTTACCCATATATATATATATATATATATATATATATATATATATATATATATATATATATATATATATATATATATATATATATATATATATATATATATCTATTCTATAAAGCATGAAGAATTTGAATTTTGTCCCAGTAGGACAAGCTGACTAGGATATGAATGGGATAAAGTTTGATGACTAGGACAATGTTTTGGGGGGAAAGATTTTAAATTTTGGTTTTGAAACAAACGGGGGGAAAATTCAACCGCCCACACAAACCCCTCAGCGAAATGAATGAGATTGGCATCAAACACTTAGGGAAAATTCAGCCGCCCACACCAAAAATTTTGTCCCATCAAACACTCAGCCGCCCATTTCATGGAGAATTTGTTAGGACCTACCAAATTTGAATACTGCAAAAACCCAGCGCTTCATTTTTGTTAGCACATACCAGCGCTTCAACGACCAAGAATGCGGAGTTCGATTCCGAAGAGGAAGCTAAGGCCAGGTACAGCGCTTCATTTTTGTTAGCACCTACTAGCGCTTCAACGACCAAGAATGCAGAGTTCGATTCCGAAGAGGAAGCTATGGCCAGGTACATTTCGAAGAGGAAGCGATGCCTCTATTCCAAGCTTGCAAGTTATACGTCAAAATGTCTAGCTGAAACGAATGAGATTGGCATGTAATTTTTGGGAAATTTTGAAAATTCTTGGTTTATAGAGAGCAAACATCTATAACACCAAAAATTAGACAAACATCTTAGAGAGGTTATGAAAAATGAACAAACGCCATGTGTTGTGTAAATTCATTCAGGACAGATCGTAACAATCAGGATTGGTCTGTGTGTAAGATCACCACAGGTCGTAACAATCAGTTTCATGATATTCCCCAAACTCTACTTCATCTGTTATCCCATGGATTTTGATGTCAACAATTAGGGAACTGATGTTGTCTTATTCTAAATAACTAGCATACTACCAGCAGCGTACTTCTGAAAATTTTGCCATTCTGTACAAATTGAAGAAACTGGGTGTTGAAGATTTGTAGTAAACCATAGATGGATCTAATTGTGCCTCAAATTTTTATTTATGTCTGCAACAAATCTTTATTTTTCCCAGTTATTCTTCATTTCCATCATGTTTGCTTATTTATCTGCAAAAGTGATGATGGAAATGAGAATTGCAGGTTTGTGATTTTGGCCTTTCACGCTTGAAGCACAGTACTTTTTTGTTATCCAAATCCACAGTAGGAATGGTAAGAAATCAATACTTGTAATGATTTATTTGCTTAATTGTAGTGGAGGCTAGAAAGTTTGCATGAGCATCATACCTCATATCTATTTTTTTGGATAATATATATCTGCTATTTCAGCCCATGTGGATGGCACCAGAGGTTTTGCGCTGCATTTTGCCAGCGATCGATCCACGAGCGTTAACGGTGAGATTTGGTTCCTCCTCATCCTCTTTTTTACATCTTATTTTTAACACGTTTTTGGTATTTTTAAGAGAGTAGATTGTGTATTTGGTCATTTAAATGGTAATTGGGTTGTGATATGGATAAATATAAGAGAGTAGATTGTGTACTTGAATTGAATGTAATTTTCCGCAAGCTCACGGTTTATTTGGTATTAATAATTGGTAAGGCAAACAATTGGTGATTATCACAACCCAATTACATTCCATTTGTGGCGAAAAAACGAGTATTTGTTTGCTTTACAGTTCGACTTAGTCGTGCTTCGATTTTATCTTTGTGGCAGATTATTTTCTCATGGCCTCATGTTTTTAATCTTGAGTGGCTCACGGCTTGCACAGAGGAGTAAGCAGCTTATTTTGATTCTAAGTTTGGCTTATCAAGACATGTAATTTGTTTTGCTATCTCAAAATTCTTTTTGCTCACGACTCATCGAGCCATGTAATTTTTAGGCTCATGGATTTTATCGTGACTGGCGCACGTCTCATTTTCTTTTCTTGCACAGAGGAGCAAGCAACTCATCCCGTTCTCAACATTTTTTTACTCACAACTCATCAAGACATGTAAGTTTTTTGTTCATAGCTCATTAATGCATGGATAAACATTAATACAAAAGTTTTTTGTGAGTTTTGATGTTTTGTAGGATGCAAGAGATGTTCATTTCTTTCATCGCAAGGTGAGTTTTGGTATTCTCTTACTCTTTGAATTGATGGATGATTTGGGTTTTGGCTAAATTGTTGAGGAGAAATTTATATGCTTTTGTTAGTTCTGATGGCTTTAAGTTAAAGTATGATATTGTTGGTTTTTCTTGATTAGAAATTTCCTGCTCATGTTTTGACATTGAAGACTTCATTCATTGAAATTGAAAGAATGATTTTATTTGTAGTTTAAGAGAGGAACTTCCAGCCAAATGCTTTATTTCCAACCGAACAAGTTGGGTTTATTTTTTCTGAGTTGGAGAAGCATCTTCATTTTAATGCAATCTTTTGTTTGTTATTAATTGGAAACACAATTGCAGGTTTTCCCGAGTTAATTATTTATGCACGATTGATTGTTCATGGAAATCTATAGCTTCTCCTCCCTTTTCTCTATTTGGATATCAAGTATTACGACTTAGGCATCCTGAATTGAGATGCCACAGATGACAAGGTCATTGTTGAAAGTGTCGAAGCTACTCTTTAGTATGTTCTTCTCTTTTTCCCGGTGGGTTTGAGATGCAGACACAGAGGATTATGGATTCGAGCACTCAAAAGAGGAAAGAACCAGATGTTGATATTAAGACCCAATATTACAATTCTAAAGGTAAAAATTGTGATCATTTCAATGGTAATTGGGCTGTGATATGTATAAATTACATTCAATTCTATTCTATGAGATGTATTGGGTTGACTGTAAATTTGTATTTGATTGAACGTGTTATATAATTCATACTAATTTTATCTCATGTTTTTTATTTGTAGTGGGATACAGACTGATTGCAAATCACTAATCCTGGGTTCTGGTGACCAACCACATTTGTCTTTAATCTCTTTGACATTTAGGGGTTCATTTTATTCTCGAGATTACTTTCGGAATGTAACTTTTTTTGCCTTTTTTCCCCAGCGGGTTTAAGATGTGGACACCAAGGATTATGGATTTGAGTACTCAGAAGATGAGCATGAAAAACAAGATGTTTATATTGAGAACCAATATTACAACTTTGAAGGTTTTTTGTCATTGCAATGTTATTGGATTGTGATATGAGTAAATTACATTCAATTCCATAAACTGTTTATATACACTGAGTGCTGGGAAATGTTAAACACAAATTATATCTTTGCTGGGTAATGTAATTTGAGTGTTTTGCGTTTATAAACAGTGTTTTGCTGGGTAATGTAAGATGTTAATCTCTATATGTTTATGTTACTTTATATGTTTGTGTTACTTTATAGGCCTTATCAGACAAGAACACAGATTAGTTTGTGTTACTTTGCTACTTTTGTGTATCATAACCTGCAAACCACTTCTTTTGAGATTCAATTTTGTTATATTCAATGTGAATGTTAATAAACATTCTACCTGAAATTAACATCTTCAAATTAACATTCTGCCTATAAAACACTTCTTTGAATCTTCAATCATACCTATAAAAATACTAGCTAGCTATCTATTCCCATCACAGCATCATAGCATTTTTATATTCAATGCTAGCTTGCTCTCTAACATATTTTAAAGATTCAATGCTGCCTATTAAAAACTGCTAGCTCTCTATTCCAGTTTGTTTCATTGACAATTCAGTTAAGTAGTAGTTTTTATATATCATGCTTCAATCCAAACAATAATACTGGATCATTTATGTATCATGCTTAAACATGGTAATTAGTAGTTCATAAAACTCACGGATTTGATTCAGTTGAATATCAGTTCATGTGAACATAAATGATTCGGTTCAAATGATTTATGTTGAATATTAGTTTTAAATTTCAGTCATAAAGAAAGAAATTTGAATATTAGTTCAAGTTTGAATTTAAAACTGGTAGCCAAATTAGAATATGTTCCCATTTGAATATAAAATTGAATATAAAATTGATATTAATTTCCCATTTGGACTATAATATTATTTTGAACATATAATACTGAATATAAAACTCAATGCCAACGTACAACTAAATCATTTGAGTTTTATGGACTGATATTCAACTGAATCATTTGAACTACTATTAAATTCAGTTTTATGAACATATTCAAATGGGACCAGATTTATAAGCAGTTTGAATATAGAACAGTTATATATTCAGTTTTATATGTTCAAAATATGTTAGAGAGCAAGCTAGCATTGATATTCAAAATCAGTTTTACGAACATAAATTCAGTTTTATGAACATATTGAAATGGGAACTATTCAAATGGTGCAAAACACAAAACCCATGGATCATTTATGTTCAGGTGAATATCAGTTAAACACAAAATTTGATGTTAAAGCTATCTATTTTTTTATTTGGGCTTAATCCTCACTGAGACAAGTGGGATTAATGCAAATCGGTAGTTATTTATGGTTCCAGGCATCATGTTCTATTCTAGGTAAAATAATCGATAGTTAACAACATATCATGTTGTTAGTTCGAGGCTTGATGTGCACATTTCGTGAGGCGCTACTGGCATGAGCTCGAAGCCACCCACAAAACCACTATTTTCCAGGAGTTACTGGCTACAGCCCTTGGGTAGAGTTATTTGGACCCAACAACATGCAAATAAACAATTTCTACACTCCAACTTCCCATAGAAACAGGAGGTAGGCAAAAAGTCCAAATCAACTTGATACCCCAGTGTAGTATCCAAATTGAGGCATAGTGTATCATCTGAATAAAAGAGCATATTAACTTATGGCTAAATGTATACCCCAGCGTAGTATATTACCAGTATCTAAAAAATTGTAATCAAAATGCACATGACAAAAGTTTTGTGTTATGACAATAGAAATGCTACATCACATTATTACAAAAGAAGAAATTGTGTTAACTGGCTCGGTTTTTTTATCTGGATTTGGATTACATCACAGTATTACAATTTTTGTGTTGGATTACAACACAAATGCTACATCACAATAATTTTTGTGTTGGAACAACTTAAAACATCCAAGTGATACAATTCTTTTTTGCCTTGAACCATTAGCTGATCATTCAAGTAAAACATCCAAGTGATACAATGTTTGTTACTTGCATAATACATATAGTGATACATACAATGCTTTCTTATGCCATACCCCTTACATAATAATACTAATGCCATACCCCATGCTTTCTTATTCAATTAAAACAAAAACATCATATGTTTTCTTTGAAACAGCGCATCGAAAAGGAGAAAGCAAGGGTTTTGACACAATAGGGACAGATATTGCAGCAAGGGCATCCTCATACATGCTCCATATCACCGCCCTCCTTTGGAATGCAACTTAGCTAAAAAATCCAACTTAGCTGTTTGTGCACACTTCGGATGTTAGTTTGCTTTTTGTTTGCTGAGTAAAGCCCATTTGCCATGTAATTTGCAATGTAATTTGGTGGGCATCAGCAAAACTATCATTTTTATTCATTCTTTTGATTGATGATATAGTGTGTAAAGTGTAATATTTGGAATCTTTAGACCATAGATCCTCAATGTTCTTTTGCAGTCCATTATCACGTAGGACTCTGCCTGTATTGTTGTGGGTAAGTGGGTACCAGCGTGAAGGTATGGTTACAATCAAGGGTTCAAAATGTTGAGATATATGGAGGATCAAACCCATTGCACAAATTAGAGAGACAACAAATGCAGATAATTGAATATATGTGAATGAAATGGATAGCTAGACACACTCAGACGCACAAATGATTTTTTAAAATTGTGCAAAGGCTGAAACATTATATGGTTCCAAATTTTTATGAATAAAGAGGATACTCAAAAACCAGATGAACATTGCAACATTGCAGAGAAGAACATCAAAATGAATGTACATTAATATAGCTAAGAAATGAAAATGCAAGAAGGTTGCGACCACAACAGCTGAAGACAAAACAAGAGCCCTCCATTCCAATTTGTTGAATTAGGAATTACCAAATGCTTTTCTGCTGCTTTTATTCCTTTTGTCATCAGCTGAACAACAAAGGGGAGGAAGATGATGCACAAACTGCATGAGCATGTGAAGCAAAGAACTGAGAACTGGCACGAGAATGTGCAGCAAGAAGAGATTATGCTCATGTCTATCTTAAGTGATCTCAAGGAGAGTCTGAGGAACATGAATTAGAGATATGAGTAATGATTCAAAACCCAGTTTTAAATAGCAGGAAAAGTCTCTTGACAGTTATATGACATACCCATCAATTAATTCTTTGATATAATTATTTGATAATAGGTGACTTTGGAATTATGTTTTAACAATTAAGAATAGATTCTAATTGAGGTCAGATAAATAAATGCATGAGTTTACATCATGGTCATCTAATTGTGGATTAGCCTCATTGGGTGACAGATTCAATTTGGTAACTTGAGAAAAGCATACTAGAATTTTTGGAGTTGAATTAGCATGTGTGTCCTGTTTGCCCCACCAAAATTACTCTTTAGGAAATAAATAAATAAACACCAAAGTGTCATGTTTGCAGAGTGAAACATAGTGTTTCATCCATGTTCATTCTCATTCTTAAGAGTGTCAAGTTAGCAAAGTGTATATTTTTTGTCAATTTTGGGAGGAACTATGATTTTTGGGAGGAACTATATTTCTTGGGATGAGTTAAATTTTAGGGGATCTATGATTTTGAAGGGGCATATCTTAAATGAACCGTGCCCAATGGGCACGGGTTATGACTAGTATATATATATATATATATATGGTAAAGTGTTCCTAGGGTGACTCCTTAGATTCAATCTAAGGAGTTGCCCCCATTTTTCCCATATTCCACATTTTTTTCGAAATTTTTTTTCATGGGGTTGTTGTTCACCTCATGGATGATCAACATATCAAAAATCAATTCATTCCAATACTTTTAGAGCCACCATTTATCCCTTGCAACTTCATGGTTTTTTAGCACATTTTCAAACCGTAGAAGTTGCAAGGGGTAGATGGGGGCTCTAAAAGTATTGGAATGGTTTGATTTTTGATATGTTGATCATCCATGAGGTGAACAACAACCCCATGAAAAATAAAATCCAAAAAAATTGTGGGATATGTGGGAAAATGGAGGCGACTCCTTAGATTTAATCTAAGGAGTCACCCTAGGAACACTTTACCCATATATATATATATATATATATATATATATATATATATACACACACACACACAAAAGACTATGGTACAGTGGCATTACCACCGCTTCCCAATGGGGCCACCAAGGATCGATCGCTGGTGGACGCGGAATGCGTGCGTGCCTTTAACCAGCTTTTCGATGAATCAAAAAAAAATATTTGCACTTGAATACAAAAAGAAGAAGAAAAGGAATAAGTGCATCGTTCTTCCAATACCACCAAGTAGCTGGGCCTTCGTGCCTCAGGAAGCATTAGAGATTTATTCTGAACGGTGAAGATTTGGGAGACTGCGCTAAGTAGAAATAATCGAACTTAGTTTATTCGGGAAAGTAGGCCCAAAGGGTCCCTTTTGGCCCAATGCCCTAGACTCGTTTGGGTCTGGAGTCGTTAACTGAAATACCACTACATGAATCATTAAGTTCGTGTGAGTATAAAAAATACATAATATGCATGTCTACCACCACGGTTTAGGTGGAATTAGTTTATCGTGAACCAATCTTGAAAAGTTAAGTCCCTATGACAAACTCTTGGTTTATACCTTCGCTTGAGCGAAACAATGGTTGAACTCTTCCAAGCTCAAGCATATTAGATGGATTTTCTGCGATTTAATCTTTTCCATGGGGATACGAGTTAAACTTGAGACTATGTAGGAGAATTGTATTCTTGCGTCATACACCATGCTAGGTAGCTAGAGTGTCGCATGTTAAGAGTAAACTCTAATTTCGATGTTTATGTGGTTTGCACTCGCTATTGGTTAAGAGAGGGCGATCTTTGGATTTCCTCAGCAAATCTCTCTCCACATTTCATGTCATCTCTTGCTCGGGACGAGTAAGATTTTGGCTTAGGGGAATTTGTTAGGCATATTTTATATACGTTTTCCCACCTTTCACCCCCTTGTTTTCCACGTTATTTTACATCGTTATCCCTAGGTTTTACCCACTTTTATCCATATGATGCTTTGGGGGATGTCTTTTGTGTATTTCAAGGAATTTATGCATAAATCGCTACAATTTGGTGGTAGGAGAAGCATGGGAGAGAGGTCGGCAAAGAATAACAAAGATCGGATGCTAAAGAGAGAAGAAATGGGGTAAATTATAGGCAACACGGTCGTGCGTGCAAAATCATGACCGTGTCAACGCATCAGGTAAGGAAGAGAGGATTCAGTTCAGCGACATGGCCGTGCTGGAATTAAGACAGTATGATGGCTGACAACACGGCTTTGTCGCACGACCGTGCGCATGGGGGTGTTGAAGCACGAAGGACCGACTGACACAGCCATGTAGATTTGTGGCATGGCTGTGCTCGAAGCGGCAACGTTCTGATGCCCTAGTTTTTTGGTGACAACACAGCCGTGTCGATTAGCGCACGTTCGTGCACCCCCAATTTTCTGTAAGTTTTGTGGGAAACTGTAAATTGAAGGGTGAGCGACTAAGAGAGGGGTCTTTTTCTGCATTTTTATAGGGGTTTCTCCCCCTTTAGGGGGTTTTCTTCCCAGCCTTGTAAGAACTTTTTAATTCTATTTCTTTTATTGATTCTTTTATTTTCTTTAATTGCATTGTCTTTAATTTCTTCTTGTTTCTCATGTCTTTCTCCATGTGTTATTTGTCATTTATTGTGATGTTTAAAGCAAGTAGATTTTTGTGCCTAGGACGAAACTAAACCCTAGCGTAGATTACTCATGCGGGTTGATCGCCTCAAAGATCGTTCTATTAGAATTATTTCTAGGGTATTGCTTGGATGTGCTTTCGCATCAACCCACATCATTGGAATTTGTCGTTTATTGTACAGTTTAATATAAAATTTTGATGTATAATATAAAAGAATATGTTTAAGCATAAGATATCCTCCATAATATGTGTGTACCTCTGAGTGTGTGCATTGTATGCATGCATGCATGTATATGTGTGTATGTTGGAATGGGCTTTTGCACGTGCATAATTAACTTAACTGTGCATGCCTCGCTTGATTCTCTAAATACACCTGCTTCATTTTAATACAGCCCCCCGAACGGGCCAGAGAGAAGCAAACCGACCGCTCGGCCCGATGCCCCTCCCCCCGGTCTCTGGGCCGAAGGCATCAAAAGCAAATCAGGACCTCTCGACCCAAAATCCAAGACCAAAGGACCATGGGCTCTCTGCAATTGAGGAAATCCCTTACTAAACCGAGCCCAAGTTGATCAACATTCAAGCCACCATCAATGCAGGCAAGCGCGACGGGAGGAACCATGAACGTCAAGAACGCAAGGGCGTATCGAGAGGAGGTGTTGACATGACGCACTCCTATAAGTAACACAACATGCAAAAGGCCAAGGAGAAAGATTTCGGGATATCTGACACCCAGGTATACACTCTCCTTACACCTACTCCCACCGCATATTTCTTCCTCTATAGCTCAGCCCGAGAACTCGTGCACGGCCTCTCAGTGAGCCGTACCTGATTCCACTGAACACTTCTCTGTCAAGATCTGACTTAAGCATCGGAGGGGACTTGTTCAAAACCAAGGTCCAACCCTCCTGACGAGTTGATCATTTTACAGATCGAATGAGCATCATCCAGCCGAAGCTCAAATTCGACGCCCGATTGCTCGGCTCCGAGCATCCTCGCACTACAGTCCGCTCAGTCGACCAATCCCGGATGTCATCATCCAGCCGAAGCCCCACTTTGATGTTCCATCTCTTGGCTCAGAGCATGCCTACAACATGGTCTGCTCGGCCGACTGGCCTCGAAGGTCCTCCTCGTCTTCCACGTCAGCGACGACCTTCGGACCTCCGTACTACCAACCTGTGGTGAGAAAACACCCCAAAACATAGGGCGCCGTCTATGGGAACAAGATCATCACACACGTCATCTACAACACCTAGAATGAAGTAGCACAATGTCAGAGGGCCCTACATGCCGCATATCCTGGAGAATAGCAGATACTCGTCGCCCGACACTTCGACCATTCGGCTAAAGGGACAGCCAAATCGCACCTGATAACTTGCAAACAATTCCACATGTTCGCCAGGGAGATGAATGCTAGTATCCAACCTGGCAGCGGCAGTGCAGTAGCTCACTGGTCCGCAACACTCACAGATGGGGGATCCGCTGAGATCCCCGAACCACCCATGGCAGCACCCCACATTATGCTCCACCATGGTCTCGAACCATGACGGAGAGTACCTGAACCCAAAAAAAATGGTTCAGGTCTCCCTCCTTTGTTGGATCTGGATCGTAGCCTAGAGGGGGGTGAATATGCTAATAAAAATATTCGTGCAAACCATGAACATTCACATGCAGTTATAAGCACATGCAGAGTAAATAATGAGCAAACACAGATGCACAGTAGATTTACCCTGGTTCGGTCGTCCCAACGACCAACCTTCAGCCTCCAAAGCAGATACTAGTATTAATAATGTAACAGGTATAACCACAAGCTTGATCATGACTAGAGAACCTCGCTATGTCTCTACACTCGCCAGGCTCTCAATACCCCCACAACACACGTGTTCAACAAGGCTAATCCTAGTAAAAGCTTTCTATTGGCTAGTCCCAACTAGCAAAGTTCCTCTTGTCTAGACCAACTAGACAAGACCTCAAAACATAGCAATGGTAAAGTTTTCCCTAAAGATATCTACACATTAATACACAAAGATAATAAATAGAGTTTAGAATAGCTCAGTGATGGTGTGTCATCTTTGTCGTTCAGCACGGGTCAGATCACGTCTGACAAGAAGTAGTCGTCGCGTCACGTATGCAACTCAAGTTGCCGCAATGATGTGAGCTTGATGGCTTTGAACTCTCCCCTTGATATTGTAGCTTGGCTTGTGCAAGGATGATGTTGCGGTAATTAATGGTGCACAGATATGATGGGTCAACAAGCTCCTTGGTTCAGCTCCTCTATGGGTCGACAAGGGCTGTTGGCTGCTACAAAGATGTATCGACAAAGGAAGCTGCTCGTCGACAATGTGGATCGGCAAGCAAGCAACTTGGCTTGATGGCATGGTGCATCAGCTTCTTGATGGCACACAAGAGGAGTCGGTCGGCAGCCAAGCTGGTGCAGCAAGCTGGAGGGTCGGCAAGCTTGAGGGTCGGCAAGCTTTGGATGCGAGGCTCCTTGCAGGTCGGCAACTATTGGTATGGCCTGCTTGCTGGGTCGTCTGCTTGGATGGCACTGCAATGACACAGGTCGGCACAGCTCTTGGCATGGGCTCCTTGTGGTCGGCAATAAGGATTGCGACTTCTCCTTGATGCTCAACTTAGAAGATGATGTAGTCTTCAACTTAATGATATCCCCCTTCACAAAGCTATTAGGATGACTCTCCAATACAAGTATATGATGATGGCAATCGAGTTCTAGGATTGGAGATGTAGGAGATGAACTATAGGGAGCTTGTATGTGGGGAAGAACTTGCGGCAATGGGGAAGAGGTGAAGACTTGGATTGCGACTTATATGATGAGAAGTAGGGGAGTTGGCTGCAAGTTGTTGCTCCTCTTTTGTGTATGCCGCAAATTTTTTCTTCTTTGGAAGAGGGATTTAAATAGGGGGATGTCTAGGGTTTCACAAAGGGGTGTGGCAAGGAGGCAAGGGATATGGTTGCCTATGATGAAGTCCCCTTTGAGATAGGAAGGCAAATTTGATTTGGGATTGTAGAGATTTGATTAGATCTTGTTGCAATACTAATAGGATTAGGATTTGAATTAAATCTCTAATTGATTTGAATCAATCCAAATGATTTTTCCATAGCTCTCCACAATT
Source organism: Scilla litardierei (assembly GCA_030789695.1). Classification (NCBI taxonomy): domain Eukaryota; kingdom Viridiplantae; phylum Streptophyta; class Magnoliopsida; order Asparagales; family Asparagaceae; genus Scilla; species Scilla litardierei. The sequence goes on from CM061136.1 coordinate 138,445,135, forward strand.
GACCAAGTCTAATGTAATGATTATAGCAAATTCTCCATCAAATTGACCTAGTCATCGTTTAGTATTTACGTCCTCGCCACTCCTGCAAACACTTAACACACACATCAAATCGTTCACACACATTTGTTATCATCAAACAAGAAGTCCTAGATCATTACATCCTACAATCTAGCCCTTTTGATGATGACAAACTAATACAAGATTTGAGCAATTACGATTCAAATAATATAATCGTAATATGTGTGTGCGAAGTGTGATGGAGGATGTATGCAAACAATTGTGACAATGATTTTCAAGCAAACAAGCACACAAATAATAGAAAAATGATGTGATACATGTAAGCATGGCATGCTCCCCATATATCAATGTTCCCCCTTAAACCAATATTCATATATGCAACATATAAGCATTAATGCACAAACCAAATCATTCAAATCTTTCTTAATATTTTCTCCCCCTTTTGTTATCATCAAAAGTGTATAAACGAAGTCTAATTCATGTCACATGCAAAAATAGAGTATTATAAATTGCAACTAACATGTACATGTCATTTTTTCTTAAAAAAAGCATTTCAAATTCAATGAAAAGTATAACGTAGACTTCTACACCATCGTGTAAGTGTGATGATTAAATAATTGAAGCACAATGGGAGAAACTCTTGAGAAACTCAACGAAAACCAATCCACATTTTCCATTAAACACGAAATCACCTAGGATTGATTTTCCACATCTCATTAAAAATGAGTTCAAGGTACCACAACCAACATAGCATATAAGGACTCTTAGATGTGGGGGTGGCATTGTTTGACGAGTATAACGCCAACGCTAAAGATTATCCATAAAGCATATGTTGGATATTCGTGGGTAGTATACTTGCCATGAGTTGTATCCATTTTGCATACGAAGCAATTTACTTTCTTTTTCATTTTTCATCATGAAAACCAATTCTTTTTAGCTCAATTTTTATCCATGAAAAATACACATCATATCACTTAGATTTTCAGTTATTATTCATCCTACATTCACTTTCCAATATTTCATAAAAGAATCTCCAATTGTGCAATAATATTCATTACTAGTGGAAGTGAAAGTATAGGTGTAGAAATCATGTTACTCAATTCATTAAACATCTCATGGCTATTTAGAAAAACTAACATGAGCATGTAGCTATAACAATAATACAATGATTTCTACAAGGATATGAATGTCATTCATAAATATCACTTGAATGATACAAAGGAAAAGATATACATTAAGCTCCATTTTTTTAATTTTTGTCTATTTATTTTTTTTTTTGATTTTTTTCTTTATAAAGACCTAAGCATGCTAGAAAGCAAACAAACTAGCACACAAAATAAAAATCAAATCAAGCACACAACAAAAAAATGCTATGAAGGTATGCATTAAGTGCAAACTAGAAAGCTATACCTTCGCGTCATCGTTTGGCTAAGGAACTAAATAATGAAGCATTCAATCCATAGTTCCTCGCTAAATCTCCATCTTACCTACATGGTATATGTTATGTGTGACCTTGGAATCCAACAAGGTCCACTCATGTTAGTCATCAAAGATTTAGGAACCCAAATTTGTTTGAATTTGATATTAGTGTTCATATATTTACAATGGTATGACGTATGACCAACACTATCACAAGTAAAGCACTTTACATAAACATTTTTAGCCTTGCTTGGCACATTGTGAAATTTCTTATACTTAGGCTTTTCAACATTTTTAGAACCAAATCCAAACCCACGTCTATTATTGCTATATAATTGATTTCCAAGAATAATGTCCAAATTTTGTTTTTCTATGGAAAATCTCTCTAATGACACTTCTAGATTGGTGACTTTGGATTTCAAGATAGAATTCTCATTCACAATCAAAGTGCATTTACTAATGAAAGCTATCTTGTTTTCCTCTTCTTTCTTTTCAAAAGCAATCATTTTTTCTTTAAGCTCAAGATTTAGCATGCTAATCCTTTTAGTAAGTAATTCATTTTTAGTTTTAAGTTTAATTGGATCTTGATTATGCATGCTAATCTCATTTATCAAAGATGGAAAAGAGATGCATTCAGTATTTTCAAGCATGTGAGCTTTCCCATTTTTTTAGCAAATTAATAGTGGTGTTACATGCAACAAGTTCTTCTTTCAGGCTTTCAATTTCTATAAAGAAATCACAATTTTCTTGTTTCAATTCAAATTTAATATCTCTATAGTCATCTGCGGTAGATTCTAGCTCTACAATTTTATCTTGCATCTGTTTACAGATAATAAGAAGTTCAGTTTTAGAACCTAAAATTACCTCATCGTGTTTTCCCATCAGAGCAAGATTGATACCAACTTCATGCTCATCATCCTCATCTTCGATATCCATGTCCCACATTCTCACTCCGGCTTTTCCTTTCTTGTCTGCAACATTAGCCATTTCTTGTGGGCAGTTTCTCATCAAGTGTCATCTGTTCCTGCATTTATAACACATAACTTTTTGAGTAGCAATCTGATCAGAGGAATTTTTAGCAGAATTAGAGTTATTAGAACGGTTAAACCTGGGTTCCATTTCTGCTCTTCCTTGCTTGGTTTTGATGAACTTTCTGAAGTTTCTGACCATTAGCGCTATGTTCTCATCTTCATCTTCATCTTCATCTCTAGCTTGAAGAGCTAGTGGTTTTGCTGCTTTTTCTTTTGCCTCTGGTTTCTCTCTAGCCTCTATATTCTGCAGCTCAAGCTCGTGGGACATTAAATTACCTATCAAGTCATCCACCCTCATCTGTGATAGATCTTTGGCTTCTTGGATGGCAGTGACTTTAGGCCTAAAAGAACTTGGCAGCGCCCGTAAGATTTTCCTCACATGTTCAAGGCTAGAGAATGGCTTACCGAGGGAGCTAGACTTGTAGACGACGTCGGTGAACCTCGCAAATATCGCCGAAATGGATTCTGATGGAAGCATGCGGAAGCACTCATATTCTGTGCTCAGCAGGGCAAGTCTAGACTCCTTCACCTGTGATGTTCCCTCGTGCGTCACCTCCAGCGTATGCCATATTTCCTGCGCAGTTAAACAATGTGAGATACGATTACACTCAGATTTATCAAGAGAGCATATAAATGCATTCATAGCTTTTCCATTTAAAGAATAAAGATTTTTATCAAAGACATCACATTTATCTTTAAGCTTAATTATTATAATGTCTCCAATTTTAATAGTGGGTGGAGTATAACCATTTTCAACAATATCCCACACATCATAATTGGTCGCTCCGGGATGTGACCCAAAGAACGGTTGTAGTTTTACCGCAAGCGCACGGTGTAGCGGCGAGCGGGATATCGAACACAGGGAGGACGAATGACCGTGCTTGCTCCAATCAACCTGGCTATTTAAGAGAGAGAAAATTGCCTTGGGCGATCCTGTCACAATCGTCAGACAAAAATGCGGAAGTATCAAATCAAATAAAGAACGTCTAGGGGATGTGGAATCCCCGCTACTCACCGTATTTCATAAATGCGGTTTATTGGTATCAAAATTGCTTAAATGAAAATTTGGATGAACTAGTTGCAACTGAATGTAGAACCAAGCTCACGCTCTCGCGCTGTTGCCGGTCTATAGCTATCCTAGGTTTGGATCCAATCTCTTGCAAACCCTAGCCTAGGGAAGCTAGCATTAGGATCAACATCATCGTCCAATCGCGCACCGAGCCCAATCTCTTGCAAACTCGGTCCACGATCTAGATTGGGATAGTTCCTACCCGTCCAATCTCTTGCAAACGAGTATCGGCATGGAATTGCAACCGGAAATCCTAGTATCGGTCCAATCTCTTGCAAACCGATACTACGGAAATCCGACTCCAACCCAATTTGGATTTCTAGGGTTTCCTATCAAATTGGGATCCAATCTCTTGCAAATCCCAATTGATATGAATACCTAGCCATCCGTAGTAAATTGATCCCAATCTAATCCCTAATAACGATTCTAGCACAATTTCTATCAATTCATCACAAATATGAAATAGGGCTTGTAGGGTTCATCCCCACGCCCCAAGACGTGGAGACTACTCACAATTCATAGCAAGATCACAAAAATAATCGTTGAAATAAGCAATGAAATTCATCACAATATTGATATATGCAATAAAAATAGAATTTTTAGAGTAGAGATAGACAAACCAATGGAGTTCTTCAATTAATCCAACAAAAATCAAAAATTGTCTTCTCTCCAATCTCCAAAATAAAGCTAAAAAGTAGATCTAAAAAGCTGCAAAAAAATCTAAGAGAGAGCCCCCTAAACTAGGGTAAAAACAGGGTTTAAATAGCCCTCAAAATCGTCCAAAAATCGTGACCAAAATACCCCTGCACAGCCTGTTTTCCGCAGTTTTCGCTACAGGCAGTGCATCGCACTCGGCCGAGTGACAAAAGTCGCTCGGCCGAGTGAAAACCCTGCAATTTTCCAGTAAGTCGGGGCTTTCAGGGGTCTTCACTTCGGAGGCGGCTCGGCCGAGTGAGTTGTCGTCACTCGGCCGATGACTTCATTGTACTCGGGCGGACGGGATTCGCCACTCGGCCGAGTGGGTCTTCTGAAGTTCAGGCAACCGAAAAACAGTAACTTCGATGTTTTGGAAGGGCTTCGTCTGGGCGCCACTCGGGCGGACGTGATGTCTTCACTCGGCCGATGTGGTCTTCAGTGCTCGGCCGAGTGCACACATAAATCGTGTCTGTTCTGGTCGGCCGAGCAGTGTCTCGCTGGTCGGCCGAGCGGCTCCTCCACTCGGCCGAGTGAGACACAAAAAATGCCCAATCTGCTTGTTTTGGCCTCCTCGTCGCTCCTGCGATGTCCATTCTTCTTCCGCTCCTCTCCAACAGCAAAATATCCCTCGGGAAGGTCGTCGGTGACCATCTAGAGTAAGCGCATCTCGAGATCACTCCAAATCGCACCAAATCACCTGAAATGCGACAAAAACAACAAATCGTGAAAAGCATCGCAATATCGTCGATATATCGTGAAAAACATGATTTGGGCGATCTAAATGGCATGCAAACATGCGGAAAAAAGGTGTAAAATAAGGAGTGATCAAAATCCCCCAAGCTTGCCTCTTACTCGTCCTCGAGGAAGATAAGCAAAAGGCGAACCCGGTGGATTCGGAAAACGAAAACGGCGAAAAACGAAAAAATGAAAAACGAAGAAGAATGAAAAACGAAATAAAATAAAGAAGAAAGAAAGAAGCGAAGAGGTAGGATGCTAGATCATTTTCTCAGGACGTGGGTTTCACTTACTCTTATAGCATGCACCGAATGAAAAATACACGTCAAAGAATTTTATTTTGATATCATAGTATAATAGTGCAAATAGAAATAGAAAACCCACGAACAACGATATAATCATGAAAAACGGAATAATTCTAAAATTAACATCGTCTGAATCATTTAAAGCGGTATACAAATCACAGATCACACACTTTTCAATTGAACGCTTTCTATCAGGAGTATAAGAGTATCACACTATAGAATAGAGAGAATAGAAACGTATGGACTTCGTGAAATGAACTCTAGGCTTAGATCTCTGGATTTCGTATAGCTAGAAATAATCTCACCGAGTATAGAATATTACTTAGCCTAGGTTGTCGTGCAACGTCAAGTAGTCACTCTCTCACACACATCAATGGATCCCCTCCCCCAAGCTTATCTATAAGCGTGGTGGCATAAAAAATATTTACATCCCCATTTCTATATAGCTCCAAATGTAAGAAGAAAGAAGAAAGGAAGAAAGTGAGATGGGATCTTTTATTGAGGATTTTTCCTCTTTTCTCTTTTTCTCTTTTTTTTTCTTTTGTTTTTTTTTGTTTTTTTTGATATAGCATATATACACAACGATCCCAACTCAAAGATAGATAATGATATACATGAATGTTTTCTCTTTTTCTCCCCCTTTTTTTATTATAGAATAAGAGATTTGGAGCAAGGAATTAATAGTGGGGGAAATGCCATATAATAGAATCACTAAGGGGAGATTCACCAATGATTTTAAAAGTAGAGAAATAATGTTCAAGATTTGTGGAGAAAGAAATAGATATAACTCTCGGTTCACTCTATAAGACATGCACGACAACTTCAGCAGGGTAATCTAATCTACTCAGTTTCGATCACAAAAAAGCTAACTAATCGAGATTTATCATAGCTAACATCATTCAATCATCCTGAAGTGAAGTGTACAATTCATGCATATAGAAGTGATATAGGAAAAGGAAATCAGTACTCCAGATATAGGCATCCAATGCGTGAATCTTGGTGTGTTTTCTGTGATAGCATACATATGAATATTCAGACTCAGCTAATAATAAAATTTCATCCATTTTCATGCGGAAAAAGTATGGGTTACTATCTCTAAATGCAAGTCAAGTCATAGCATATGATATCAGAAATAAAGTCTAAGACATGACAAATAAAACATGCATATATAGTAAGCTAAATCCAACGTCATCATCATCACAGAAAAGTCATCTCTAGCATGAGATGAAGAAATAAAAAGAAATAAGGATAAAAGGAAAAAGGAACTATTTACAATGCGGCACACAGAAAAAGTAAGAAAAACGTGATGCATGGTAAAATAAAAGAAAAGTGGTGAAAATAAGTGCAAAAGCGAAAAAAGTGGTGTGAAAAACTAAAAATAAAGGTGGCAAGTCGAAAAAGAACGTGAGAACTCACTCCCCCAAGCTAAATGGCACAGTGTCCTCAATGTGCAAAGTGTGGCACACCGAGAGACAAGAAATGGGAGGGGATGGTGAGGATGCATGCATGATTAAAAAAGGGAAAATAAAAAGATAAAAATAAAGAAATGAAAATATGATGCGGACATGATGCATGCACAGATAGGAGTGAAACAGATATATGAGTGGCACCAAAAACTCTCCCTCTCTCCCAGAAAAGATATATAAAGATATGATCAAAAAGATAATCCCAAAATAAGTGAGGGGAGGGGGTGGACAAAAAGGCATCAGGACCCAGCAGAAACGGGCAGCACAACGGCAAGAATAAACGATGGCATCAAGAGTGCCTAAGAAGGGGGTGCTGCGCCGTCTCCGTCCTGAGGCGGAGGGTGTGTGGGTGGTGCTGGCTGAACAGGCTGCTGAGCGGGGGTGGGTGTGGAAGTGGAAGCAGGTCGGGTGTGTGCGGAAGTGTGGGCGGAAACCTGCTGGGTGGGTGGGGGTACGCGCGGGAGACGGTCCAGAACCTGGGTGAGACAGTAGTGGATCTGCGGTAGCAGCTCGAAGCGGTCAGCCATCGCAGAGACGGTGGCGGACAGGGTCCGGAGGTCGCCTCTGAGGCCACTCACCGCCCCCTCTAGAGCACGAATGCTCTGAAGTACTGTGTCAGGGGGAGGTGGTGCAGAGGGACGCACCTGGCGGGGTTGGGTAGGTCTGGGCTGGCGTACACGGGTCGCGTATGTGACGGGCTCAGCGGGGAAGGGTACAAAAGGTGCTGCGCCAGCAAATGTGGGCCTGGCCTCAGTGTGAGGCCGGGGCGGGCGGTGAGAAGTGGGGGCGGCAGCAACGAAAGAAGAGTGCAAAAGTGGCAGCGAGGCGGCCAGAGAGGTCGATGGCACAGAAGTGTGGACAGACGCCACGACGCTCTCAGAAAATACAGCAGGGGTGGAGACAGAGGTAACTACCGCTGGGGGGAAGTGTGTGGACCAAAAGGCGCAACCCCAGCGGAGATCATGCTAGCCATGGTCTCCACGACCGCGGCAAACGAGGGCTCTCCACTCTCAACAAGGGTCGGTGGGCGCTCGGGGAGTGCGGAGCAAAGAGGCTCGACGGACAGAGGGCCAGTGGAGGTGGTGGGAGTGGTGGTGACAGCCTCAGAAGTGGTGGAGGTGGTGGAATTGGGCTCAGCTGAGGTGCTCTCGACACCGACAGAGGTGTCAGGAGCAGCGGAAACGTCAGGTATGGGCTGAGGGGCCACAGGGTCAACAGGCTCGGCAGCAGGCTCGGCAGGGTGTGCAGCAGGGTCTACAGGGGCAGCGTGGGCCTGCTCGGCCTCCTCGGCCTCGAGTACGTACGCAGCGGGGATGAGGACATCCATCACAGGGAGCCAGTCAATGTGGGCCGGTGCAATCAGAGTCCGAGCAGGGCTCGGGAGAATCATGTAATCGGCCCTGAAAGGGCCGTGCAACCAGACCCAGTGACGCTCACCATGCGGACGAAGCATCTTCATCCGGGCCATAACATCTATCGACAGAGAAGTGGGGCCCGGGACGCGTCGCAAGTCGTCGGGGAAGTCCTCGCCGGTCATAAGAGCAAGCAAGGTGATCAGGCCACCGCAGCATATCAGTGAGCGAGCGCCCACCGATACAATGATGTGGTCTAAAAACCATGCCGCGATATCGATCACGACGGCGGGGACAAGCGCATCACCATCCCTAGATAGAGCTCTGGGACGTGTCATCGCGTAGAGCATGTAGAGCTCTGGCGTAGACATCGTGCCCGGCTCATATCTGGCCAAAAATGTCGTCGCCATAAGGCGCTGAGCAATGCGTAGGCAGGGATGGACGATGGCCGAGGCCTTGGCCCTACTAGGGTCAAAGGCAGCGTGGAGACCCGTGATACGTGCCCAGAAGGCACCGGCATCAAAGGAAGGTGGGGGATATGGGTAGGGGCGTAACCGCGATCGGCTCCGGGGACAGCGGGCCACGAGAAAAACGCTCTCATCATATCGAGAGTGACCTGGCACTCTCGATCCATGAACCGAAACGAGCATCCCTCGTCGGTCCGGGCGATCGAACTCAGAACCTCAAGTGTCGGGCGGGTAAAAGTATCCGCCGACACCTGGAAGAAATCTCGCCAGCCCACGTTGTCGTACAACGTGAGCATCCCCTCTAGTACCCCCAGGCATCCTAGGTCAGCGAGGTGTGCAAACCTGGAGGGTACGATCGAGCGCTGGGAGATACGGTCGAAGACGGCGCGGTGTGCGTCGTCTCGGAACGTAATCCCGAGCGGCCTGAACAGTGGAGCCGGTGGTGGTGGCTGTGCAGCGGCAGGGAGAGCTGTGCGGGCTGTGGGTGCACTGCAGGCTGTGCGGGGTGTGCGGGGCCTGCAGGCTGTGCTGGGTGGATGGCGTGTGTGGGAGACGATGGAGGAGAGTCCTCCAACTCGTGGGAGGGGCCGGCATCATCCGACCGCTTCCGCTTAGCGGAAGCTCTCTTCGACCGCGGCCGTGTCCGGGGCGGCATATCGGCCCCGAGCGCGCGCCGAAAAGTGAAAAAACGTGCGGTGTGTGTAAAAGAGTGGAAGGAGTATACCCAGACACGCCGCGAGTGCTCAGTAATGGAAGCGTACGAAGTCCGTGCCTCCACAAAGCTCAAATCAGTCCCGAGAAGCTCCCCTGGGCTCCCCTAAGCTCCAAAAAGCAGCCTGCGCATAAAATGGTGATATCGGTGAGTAATAATCAAAATGTATGGAGCATTAGGGGTATCATAGATAGATATGGAAATTGATTTGGGGTAGGGGGGCGTTTAGCACATGGATCCTCAAAAATACACAAAAAGAGGCGAAAATAGGTGAAATAGGGGGTACCGGAGGTGACCGGAGACACGGCCACCGGCGGCGACTCGGGCGAGGCGACGGGGGTGCTCGGCCGGCGGTGGCGGGCCGAGCGGCGGCGTGGTAGCGGCGGTCGGGTGAGTGAGGGTGCGAGCGGGCGAGGATCGGGCGAGGGAGCTGAAGGGGCGCAGGCTTGTTTGGGGGTTTTTGAGATTTCGAAAAATGCGCCCCCCCGGCCTTTATATAATAAGAGTTACGACTCGGCCGAGTGACGTGGTCACTCGGCCGAGCGAGACCAATGAAAGTTTCCTCCCCGCTATCGCTTCGGCCGAGTGGCTTTTCCAGCCTCGGCCGAGTGGAGTAAGTCCATTCGGCCGAGTGACTCAAGCTACTCGGCAAGACTCGCCCTAGGAGGGTATCTGTTTTACTCGGCCGAGTGAATATATATACTCGGTCGAGTAGAAGTTATATTGGAATCAGGAAAATAAACAGAGAGTTGGGTACAACAGACTTCCCTCGTTCGTGAGCAGCTCGGCCGGACGAACTTTTGTACTCGGCCGAGTGACTAATATGCTCGGCCGAGTGAGCCTTGTGTTCTGCTGTTTGTCTTCGTTTGGGCTCTAAACTCCGTCTTTCTTCCTCCAGTCGATTCCATCTTCCTCCTAAGCGTCGAGCGCCTTCTTGGGGCGCTCCTCGTCGTCTCGTTCATCCTCCTCATGATGGATCTACCTATCTCCTCTCCTGTCAAGAAAAATAGGACCCGTTATCACAAAATTTTTGGGCGAACGACTCGAAACACTAAAAATTTCTAAAACGAAAATAAAGAAAAAAGTGAAAGTAAAGCAAGAACCGTCGGGTTGCCTCCCGACAAGCGCTCGTTTAAGGTCGTGAGCTCGACCCCCTAAAATTTTCAATCAATGCGGGATGTTTGGTGCATATGAGATGCACCCATCAAACTTTCCGGGGAGAACGCTTGGATTGGGAAGTTGCGGTGTCGTGTTCTCCCGCGGTGGTCTCCCGTCTCGAATAGTGTTGTGGGGAGGCTCCCCCAAGCTAGCATTTGCTCCGGTCAACGGCTTTACCGGTGACGCCGGTTTCCGTACCGGTGGAGCTTTCTTTGGAGACTTTAATTTCGAGAGCTTGCAGAGCTCTCGAATCCTTGCGACATCATCGTCGCCTTCATCATCTTCAGCGGAGAGGTCGGGGGAATCATCTTTCTTCTCATCTTGGCCTAAATCCGGGCCTTCCTCGAAATCTTCGTCAAAAAGAGCGCCAATTGAGTGGGGGATCGCCTCCTCTATCACCTCATCAAGGAGGTCCATGTAGTCAAGTTCCTCGTGGTAAGGCATGTGCTTCATAGCCTTAGGAATGTGGAGCTCCACCTCGATGTTACCGACGTTTAAAGTTAGGGTACCTTCGCGCACGTCAACAATTACTCCGGCGGTGGCGAGGAACGGGCGTCCAAGTATCAATGAAGTGTCTCCCTCCTCCTTAACGTCCATGATCACGAAGTCACATGGCAAGCATATTCCACCCGGGACTTGTAGCGGTATGTCTTCGGCGATCCCTACCGGCCTAGTTATTCGTCCATCGGCTAATTGAATGCGCATGTCGGTAGGTTTCAACTTTGTCCCGGTGTTTAGCCTTAAGAACATGGAGAGAGGCATGAGGCTCACACTCGCCCCAAGATCTACCAATGCCTTTTGAAGAGGGACGCCGCCCAAGGTGCAAGGAATCCGAAAACTCCCCGGATCTTTAAATTTGGCCGGCTCCTTTTCTCTCTTGGTAAACCAAGAGCCCTCCTCGGCTAGCATGATCTTCTCCTTCCTCTTTCTCCCCGAGATCAAGTCCTTCAAGAATTTAGCATATGTGGGGATCTCGACGATGGCGTCGAGGAAGGGAATATTAAGGCTAACTCCGCTTAGATACTCGAGGAACTTCGCTAGCCTTTTCTCCATTTTCGCTCTCGCTAGTCTTTGGGGGAATGGGACCGGTGGCATGAAGCGTCTTTCCTCAATCAATTGTTCCGCTCTAGATTTCTCCTTGTCTTGTGGCTCCTTCTCCTTTTCAACTTCAACTATCGGCTCAATTGGCTCCAAGCTTTCCTCCACGGGCTCCTCGGTAGGAATCATGGCGGGGGTGGTGTCCTTCCCGCCTCTAGTAGTTACGGCAACTACGGCATTGATGTGAACAGTGTTGCCCCGTGGGTTTTGCTCGGGTTGCGCCGGAAATCGTTGAGTGTTCCGATTTAGCAACGCTAGTTGCTCCGATATTTGAGCCACAACGGTATTAAGAGAGTCTTGCCCCGCCTTCAAGCTAGCATTTACCTTATTTTGCTCGACCATGAACGCCTCCACTCTAGCTTCGAAGTTGGATCGTTGTTGAGCTTGAGGAGGGTTTTGATTTTGATTCCTCCACCCTTGATTGTATCCGGGCGGCCTATATGGTGGAACTTGTTGCTTCGGTTGAAAATTTTGTTGAGTAGGCCCCCTCGGTGGATAGTTTTGTTGTTGGGGTGGTGGTGGTCGAGCTTGTTGAGGTGGTGGTTGTGGCGGGTTCAAAGCTCCTTCATTGTTGGCGTAGGAGAATCCGGGATGATTTCTTGCGGCCGGATTGGCCCAATATCCTTGGTTCCCTGCAACATATTGTACTTGCTCCAAGGACCATTCTCCTTGCTCTCCTCCCACGTACATGGCTTGAGATTGGTCTTGCCAATCACACATTTGGTTTGTAGGAGCGGAGGTAGAATGGGCTCCTTGGGGCTCCGTGATAAACTTCTCCAATCTCTCCACTACCTTGTGGAGAGAATCAAACTTGCTCGTAAGCTCCGCTACGGCCTTCGCCTCGTAGATGCTAGTTGGCTTTAAGGAGGACGTGGAGTGTCCTTGCTCATCGCCCCATTATTGATTATTTGAGGCCATCTCCTCAATTAGGGCCGTAGCTTCCTCGGGAGTCTTTGACAAGATAGCACCATTCGCCGCGGCATCAATAATTTGTTTGGTCCCCGGTTGGAGACCATTGTAGAAGATATTCACTAACTCCCAATCTTCAATGCTATGATGCGGGCATTGATGATGCAAATCCTTAAAACGCTCCCAGGCTTCATAGAGCGTCTCATGTGGTCCTTGCTTGAAGGACATGAGAGCGCTCCGGATCTTCACCGTCTTGGATGGCGGATAGAATTTGTCAATAAATGCACTCGCCAACTCGTCCCAAGTAGTGAAGACACCCTCAGCTTGCGTCCTCAACCAGTATAGTGCCTTGTCCTTTAGCGTGAAGGGGAAGAGGCGCAGTCTGATGGCATCGATGGAGAACCCCGGCATCTGGAATGTGGCGCACTTCGACAAGAACGATTGGATGTGGTAGTGGGGATTTTCATGGGCATTCCCATGAAATGGATCCTGCTGCATCAGAACCACTAGTCCAGTCTTTAGCTCGAAGCTCTTGTCAGCCGCCAACCCCGGCATGGCGATGGATGAGGTGGTAGAAGAGGTCTTAGGCCGAAGCCTATCTCGAATAGAAATTAGCCTCGCCATCCTTGCCGCCAATTGTTCAGGAGTCTCCGGGTTGGTCATAAACCGCCCTTCCGGATTTTGTATCCTTTCCGCTCTAAGTCTCCGCGCGGTACGTTCGATCTCGGGATCAAATAATATAGCTTCAGGGTCCGCCGTAGATCTCGTGTACATGCACAGGGGAAACAGAGTTTCAAAGAAATGATTAGTACCGTGGAAGGATTGGGTAAGAAATAGGAAATAAAAATAATGATAATAATAATAATAATAAGGAATAGCTAGGGTGAGAAAGAATTAAACGCAATCGCCTCCCCGGCAACGGCGCCAAAAACTTGGTCTCTCCGGGATGTGACCCAAAGAACGGTTGTAGTTTTACCGCAAGCGCACGGTGTAGCGGCGAGCGGGATATCGAACACAGGGAGGACGAATGACCGTGCTTGCTCCAATCAACCTGGCTATTTAAGAGAGAGAAAGTTGCCTTGGGCGATCCTGTCACAATCGTCAGACAAAAATGCGGAAGTATCAAATCAAATAAAGAACGTCTAGGGGATGGGGAATCCCCGCTACTCACCGTATTTCATAAATGCGGTTTATTGGTATCAAAATTGCTTAAATGAAAATTTGGATGAACTAGTTGCAACTGAATGTAGAACCAAGCTCACGCTCTCGCGTTGTTGCCGGTCTATAGCTATCCTAGGTTTGGGTCCAATCTCTTGCAAACCCTAGCCTAGGGAAGCTAGCATTAGGATCAACATCATCGTCCAATCGTGCACCGAGCCCAATCTCTTGCAAACTCGGTCCACGATCTAGATTGGGATAGTTCCTACCCGTCCAATCTCTTGCAAACGAGTATCGGCATGGAATTGCAACCGGAAATCCTAGTATCGGTCCAATCTCTTGCAAACCGATACTACGGAAATCCGACTCCAACCCAATTCGGATTTCTAGGGTTTCCTATCAAATTGGGATCCAATCTCTTGCAAATCCCAATTGATATGAATACCTAGCCATCCGTAGTAAATTGATCCCAATCTAATCCCTAATAACGATTCTAGCACAATTTCTACCAATTCATCACAAATATGAAATAGGGCTTGTAGGGTTCATCCCCACGCCCCAAGACGTAGAGACTACTCACAATTCATAGCAAGATCACAAAAATAATCGTTGAAATAAGCAATGAAATTCATCACAATATTGATATATGCAATAAAAATAGAATTTTTAGAGTAGAGATAGACAAACCAATGGAGTTCTTCAATTAATCCAACAAAAATCAAAAATTGTCTTCTCTCCAATCTCCAAAATAAAGCTAAAAAGTAGATCTAAAAAGCTGCAAAAAATCTAAGAGAGAGCCCCCTAAACTAGGGTAAAAACAGGGTTTAAATAGCCCTCAAAATCGTCCAAAAATCGTGACCAAAATACCCCTGCACAGCCTGTTTTCCGCAGTTTTCGCTACAGGCAGCGCATCGCACTCGGCCGAGTGACAAAAGTCGCTCGGCCGAGTGAAAACCCTGCAATTTTCCAGTAAGTAGGGGCTTTCAGAGGTCTTCACTTCGGAGGCGGCTCGGCCGAGTGAGTTGTCGTCACTCGGCCAATGACTTCATTGTACTCGGGCGGACGGGATTCGCCACTCGGCCGAGTGGGTCTTCTGAAGTTCAGGCAGCCGAAAAACAGTAACTTCGATGTTTTGGAAGGGCTTCGTCTGGGCGCCACTCGGGCGGACGTGATGTCTTCACTCGGCCGATGTGGTCTTCAGTGCTCGGCCGAGTGCACACATAAATCGTGTCTGTTCTGGTCGGCCAAGCAGTTTCTCGCTGGTCGGCCGAGCGGCTCCTCCACTCGGCCGAGTGAGACACAAAAAATGCCCAATCTGCTTGTTTTGACCTCCTCGTCGCTCCTGCGACGTCCATTCTTCTTCCGCTCCTCTCCAACAGCAAAATATCCCTCGGGAAGGTCGTCGGTGACCGTCTAGAGTAAGCGCATCTCGAGATCACTCCAAATCGTACCAAATCACCTGAAATGCGACAAAAACAACAAATCGTGAAAAGCATCGCAATATCGTCGATATATCGTGAAAAACATGATTTGGGCGATCTAAATGGCATGCAAACATGCGGAAAAAAGGTGTAAAATAAGGAGTGATCAATAATCAACAGAAACTGATAGATTTTCATCCTATCCTTCCAATATGCAAAATCAACTCCATTAAATTTAGGGGTATGGGTTATAGACTGACCTTCAGCAAATACAGAATCAGATATATTCATGGTCATCTAAAAATCTAGACTAGATCCTCTAAACTGGCTCTGATACCACTTGTTGGATCTGGATCATAGCCTAAAAGGGGTGAATAGGCTAATAAAAATATTCGTGCAACCCACGAACAATCACACGTGGTTATAAGCACAGGCAGAGTAAATAATGAGCAAACACAGATGCACAGTAGATTTACCCTGGTTCGGTCGTCCCAACGACCAACCTTCAGCCTCCAAAGCAGATACTAGTATTAATAATGTAACAGGTTCAACCACAAGCCAGAGAACGACTAGAGCACCTATCTACATCTTTACACTCGCCAAGCTCTCAGTACCGCCACAACACACGTGTTCAACAAGATTAATCCTAGTAAAAACTTTATATTGGCTAGTCCCTCTTGTCCAGACCAACTAGACAAGACCCCAAAACGTAGCAATGGTAAAGTTTCCCCTACAGAGATCTACATACCAATACACAGAGATAATAAATAGAGTTTAGAATAGCTCAGTGATGGTGTGTCGTCTCTATCGATCAGCACGGGTCAGATCACGTCTGACAAGAAGTAGTCGTTACGTCACGTCTGCAACTGAAGTGCGACGATGATGTGAGCTTGATGGCTTTGACTCTCCCCTTGATATTGCAGCTTGGATTGTGCAAGGATGATGTTGCGGCAATGGATGGTGCACAGATATGATGGGTCAACAAGCTCCTTGGTTCAGCTCCTATGTGGGTCGGCAAGGGCTGTTGGCTGCTGCAGAGATGGATCGACATAGGCAGCTACTCGGTCGGTAATGTGGGTCAGTAAGGAAGCAACTTGGCTTGATGGCACTATGCAGCAGCTTCTCGATGGCACGCAAGAGGATTCAGTTGGTAGCCAAGCTAGAGGGGCAGCAAGCTTGAGGGTCGGCAAGCTGTGGACGCGAGGATCCTTGAGGGTCGGTAGCTATTGGTGCGGCCTGCTTGCTGGGTCGTCTACTTGGATTGCATTGCAAGAGCAGTAATTGGCATAGCTCTTGGCACGGGCTCCTTGCGGTCAGTGACGTCCCCCGGCGTAGTGCATGTTTGATGTGCAATAATATGTGGTTGGGGGCGTGAGATTTAAATATTTATAACCGCAAGCGCACGGTGTTGTAGTGTGGCTTGGGGGTCGAACTCAGGGAGGCGTGGTTGTGCTTGTGTCAGAAAGGACCGGATTCAGCCTAGGGGGTGAGCTAGTCCGAATCGGATGATGGGTTGTCACGAATTACAGAAATGGGGATAAACAATAATAAGGGAAACCAGGGACTTTGGTTTCCACCCTATCATGTGATTCTCGCTAACACGGCCGACGGATAGGATAACGATCAGAATTAAGGTCTAAAGGTGAGACGTTGCCTCTAAGAGTGATACCAGCATCCCATGGGCCCGATATTCCGTCGGTGCCCAGGATGATTCGTCGGACTACCCAGATTCGGTCAGTGGGCATTCCCATGTCCATTAACACAGACCGACTCTGAGAGCACTAAGCTTGCAACGATAACTCCCAACATCTCATCATGTCGCTCCTGCGCGCTAGGATTCGACGTCTATGCTAAGGGCGTGAGCTATGGCTAGGGGGTCAACCGCCAAGTTTATTCTCCCTTGGCCCAACGGTCAAAGGCGGTCTTTTTCCCGCCGATGACAATGAAACACCCTGCGTAACCGATAGATTCCTAATCCCCATCGATTTCCTAGTCCTATGGGCGCATTAGGGAGAACCCACGAAGGGGTTTCCACCAAAATCCCAGATTGGGGAACTACTCACACATATTAAGCAAAAAGCAATCTAAATGAAAATCGACAGTTAAAAACATAATCAGACGATTGAAATGGAGTAATAGCAATGCAATTAAGATAATATCAAAGTTTGGTTAAGATCAGAACACTTACAAATAACAAAGAAATTACAGCCGTCACAAGAGAGAAAAACGGTAAAAAAAATACAACTCTCTGTTTTCTGGAAACCTAGGGCTTCTATATATAGAAAACGACATCACCCGATCGGGTGAAGAATCACCCGATCGGGTGACCTGCTGCGAACTTCGGCAGCAATCTTCAGATTTTCACCCGGTCAGGCGACACGGTCGGTTGGTGGAAGATGCTCGTCGTTTGGATCTTGAGCTCATCGGGTGAACCGATCGGTTGACTAATCAACCGATCGGTTGGAATTGTTGCCCAAAAGACAGAGACTTGCGACATTTTGGCATGGTCAGCCGGCCGTCGGGTGATCTGTCCGGGTCGTGTCTTTGAGGAAACGGCTACAGATGAACCGATCGGGTGAAGATCACCCGATCGGTTGGATTTCAGCTCCAATTTCCCGAGAAGTTCGTCGAGTTGAACCGGTCGACGACCCGGTCTCTTGATGCCCACATCGCTTCAGCAGCTGTCCGGGTGGTGCACGCGTGCATCACCCGATCGGTTGGCTGTGTCCAACTGATCGGGTGGGGGTTGAAAGATGGCGATCTTCATCGTTTGACCCTCTGGATCACACGTGACTCCTCCCGTTGCTTAGGGGACTTATGATATCGTCGGTATATGTCCCCTACGCTGTCAAACTCCTGCAAACATACGAAAACACGGGAAAGTGAAAGAAAACGAGAAAATACGAGAAAACGGATACGAGACGATGGAAAATAACGGAAAAACACAAAGGAAGACGTGCGTGAATATATGAAATATAAACGCACGTCAAAATCTCCCAAGCTGAACCCTTCCTCGTCCTCGAGGAAGACGAGTGAGAGTAGGAGCTCGGAGGGAGAAAATATAGAGAAAGAGAGAAAAAGAGAACTCTAAATCCTAAATCACCCGTCAGGGCCAACAAAATCAAAAACGACACGCCAAGCAAGCAAACGCCAAATCACATCACTAAACCAAGGAATACGAGTCCAGACAAGTGCTGTGGGCCCACGCGGTGAAGTGCGAGTGAGTGTGGTCGTGTGCTAGCAGACGGTGTCTCTATCTACATCGTGATATAAGCTCCATATACACAAATCCAAGAAATGACCCAAATATCGATTCGATTTGAAATAGGCGATGAATATATAGCTCAAGCATGCATGAGAAGAGTATGAGAATAGAAACGTATCATGTGTCAAGGACTCCACAATTAGGGTTAAGGAAATCACCACAATATAGCCTAGATAACAGCTAAAAAGTTCCTAAGCCAAGTGTTTTCGAAAACAATGGGGGTTGAGATGATGTGGAGTAGAATACTCGGTGCAAACTCTCGCCTTCCCTTTATTCACGGTAAATGGGAAATATTCACACACATTTTTTTGGGTTTTGGATATAAGTATTTTTTGGATTTTTGGCTATACATATGTATTTTTTTCTTTTCTTTTCTCCTTTTTGGATTTTGGGATTTTGGGACATATACATGTGTACTCTCCCAAGTGGGAGAACGGTACACGACGAGGGGATTTGCACCATGTAAAATAAAAAAGAAATCGGATTCTAAACACTTGGGCAAAGGAGATATTTCGCTAATCAGAGCATATGCTAAAATGGGTTATCCTAGTCCTAATTGTGGAATCTCGACACATGCGACTTGAAGCATACGATATATATATATTCATGCATACAGAAGCAGATAAGGGAGGTAAATACCGCATATTCAAATCGAAGCATGATAATCTAGGAGTCATTCCTGGACAGCTATATAAAACTCAATCACAAAGTAGACGCACACCAAACAGCTAAGCATGACACACGAGTCACACAAAAAATGGACCCACGATGCATGAAATGCAAGAGGACTCGGCTTCCTAGGGTTAGTGAATGTGATTATTGAGGCCATGCTAGGTGTGTGTGTGATTTTTCTGGCAATTCATCATAGGGTTCATCTCTAGGAGAAAGAGATAAAAAGAAGAAAGAAAAATTAAAGACACGAAGAAAACGACTCAAAAACGAAGAAAACGACACAAATGACGCACGAAGTGCGACTTCCCCAAGCTGAAACTTGCATTGCCCTCAATGCAATAAAAGTGAATACGGGAGGGCAATGAAAATGGGGGGAAAATACGCACCGACACAAAAGACACGAAAAACAAGATAAAGATCACACATACGAAACTGAAAATAAAAATAAAGATAAAGATCAAACCACACGACATATAAACAGAAAATAAAAAGAGAAAATAACACCACGATAAATAAACAAACACACAAAGAAAACATCACACGACAGCACACAGAAAAAATGACTTCCCCCAAGCTAGACATGACAATGCTAGTGATATGATGTGATCATGAAAATGCAGAGATATGCTAGGGGGAGGTCAGAAAACAAAGAGAAATCAAAAAGCAGGAGAGGAAACATCCTCATCCTCCTCGGTGGGAGATGTGGGGGATGCGGTGTGGGTGGGTGAGATGACTGGTGTGCGGAGAAGTGGAGAAAGTGATCGAGGTGATGGGTCGGTGGGTGTGGAGGTGTGAATGATAGGCAGAGTCGTGGTGGTGATTGTGAGTGGGAGTGAAATGACGACCAATGTGGTGGTGGATGGTGTGGGTACGGGGGTAGGTGAGGAAGGTGGGGGAAGTGAGCGCGAACGCACCTGTAATTTCTTGCAGCGCACGTATGGAGTGATGGAAGTGGAGGGTAGTGGAGCTGTGGGGGCGATAGTGGAGGGAATGGAAACGGTGGGAGTAGATGAGGTAGTGGGGATGGAAGTAGTGATAGGAGGGGATGGTCGCCTAGGGGGTGATGGTGGAGGTGAAGAATGTGATGGGTCCGAGGGGGTGCAGGATGCAACGACAGCGTGAAGCGAAGCCGGCTCAGTCTCGAGAGCGAGACGAGCGAAAGTGGCTCGATGAAAGGAGGAGGATGAGGTAGTGCGGACAGGAGTGGTGGCGAAAGTAGTGATCGGGACAAAAGCTGGGATGACATGACTAGGACCAGCCTCGGAGTCTCATCAGGACGCAGGAATGTCCTGCTCGCCTAAGTGGGCGGCATGGGAAGGTGATCTAGGTGCGCCCGGGATGAATGGAAGACGTAACCCCCCAAGAAACTCAACGTCAGGTGGAAAAGTCCAATCTGCCACAAAATGGATGGTCATGCGTGCGGGGTTGGGCAGAATGGTATAGGGAGCTGGGAGGGTGCCCATAATGGAAGGTGAAGCGACCATCGGGGCGGGGCTTAATCATATGAATATGCCGCAGGACGTCGAGATCTAGATGTGAGGGTCCTGTGGTAGTGGGCAGATCTCGGGGGATGACAATGTTGAACTGGGGAGAAGAAGCTATGATCGTGATAAGGCCACCGCAACAAAGCTTGCCCTTGCCGGCACGGCTAATCTCAAGAAGCGTGTGAATAAGCCAAGCACCGACATGGACGGGAACAACTGGGGCCCTAAAACAAATCATGTCATCCCCGCGAACAAAAGGAAAAGTCATGGCCCAAAGAATGAAGGGATCTAGGATGGTCACGGTGCCTGACTCATCCCTGGGGAAAAACATGCAGGAGATAATTCGGTGGGCCAGACGGAAGACGGGGTGAATGATCGAGGAGGCCTTGGCCTTACCTCGGGGATACGGGTCGTGTAGGGGGAGGCGGAACCAAAACTGATCGACGTCGAATTCGGGGGGATACCCGTATGGACGGATAGCGTCGTCCCCAAGGATAGAGAAACCAAAGAGGTTATTAATGATGTTCAGATTAGTGCGGATGGTTCTGTTACGGACGCGGAAGATGACGATCGACCCCGACTCACTAACAAGTGTGGATAAGAATTCGAGTGTTAGGGAGGGGTAGGACACCGCGGAGGCATTTAGGAAAGCTAGCCAACCTAAATTTGCGAAGAGGGTCTCGACCTCGGTGAATACACCGAGATCGATAAGCGATTGGGCGTGGGCAAATATGGTCTATAGATGCCCCCGTGCATCAAGTCTAAAATAAAAATCCTTATGCTCCTGGTTCCTAAAGCGGTAGCCACGTGGAACCATCAGTGGGTCCTCAACAGGGATGATAGGTTAGGGTTAGGGTATGGGCTGTTTAGGCTATGCGGGAGGAGGACATGAGTGTGGTGGACGTGTGGTCTTGCGTCTCTTGCGGGATGACTCCTCCTCTCTCATAATACACTTACCCTTATCTTTATCACGGGCCATGTGAGAGTGTACGTGCGTGAGTGAATGCGGAATGCGATGAATGCACACCAACACAAGCAATCGAGCAAATTGAAATTCTAGGGTAAAATATAAAATTAAGCTAAGGAGCAAAGTTACCCAAGCGAGGTGAAGATCCTTGCTCGTAGACGTCCCAACGCAACGCAATGGGGAGAAGTGTGAAGCCGCGGCAACTCCTTTCAGCAAAGTTTTGAAAACGGGGGGGGGTATGGGTGAAAATTAGGGTTTGATGCGGGTGAAATCGAAGAGAAAGAGGGAGAGATCGATGGAGAGATGGAAAAAGAGAGTTGAGGGATCGATCGAGAGAGTTCTGTGGTCGATTGAGGGAGAAACGAGGTCGGGCAAGTGAGAGGAAGTCGAAACGACGAGAGGGAATCGGGATCTGGCGAGGGAGATGAACGGGTGAGGGGGCCGGGTTTATATAGATTTTAAGTCGAACCGATCGGGTGAAGACTCACCCGATCGGTTGACAATTAGGTCGAAAATATTGCTGAAAATTGGCTACAGGCGACCCGATCGGTTGAGAACTCAACCGATCGGGTGGCCGCTTCACACTTTTTCCTGAAAGTTTAGTACAGCTCACCCGGTCATTCACACGACCATGCGTTGTATCAACCGATCGGTTGATCAATTCCCAAAATTCCCGTGACTTCGGCCGTTCCCAAACGGTCTGCCACCCGGTCACGCAATGTTTCACCCGACCGGTTCGCATGGAGAGCAGATACGGCCATTGTCTAATACGTCTCACCCGATCGGTTGAATAATCACCCGATCGGGTGAGGCCTTGTTTCCTGCAAAAATTTACAAATGGCCTTAGTTTCTCGATGGATGATCCCGTGGCTGGATTTACTTATTAAATTAAGAAAAATAAAGCTAATAATAATCCTAAAAATGAAGATAAAAGTTTAGAGCATGGGTTTCATCCCATGAAGCGCTTTTGTTTAACGTCGTTTGCTCGACGCTCGTAGATGATATTCAAGGCAGACGGGCGTGATGCCCTAAGATTGGCATCGCTTCAGATTCAGAGTTGGCGGCCTTCGGTGTCATCGGCGGTGACAAGAAGACTTGCTCGACGATTCTACCTTCGTTAATGGGATCCGGGGGTTTCTCCCTTATATTGGCGTCTACCGCCACTCGTTTCAAGATCCGGATCTCCCCACCGGTGAGCCCCATGGGCTCTTTCCCTTTCCTCCTCGTCGGAGAAGCCTCTTGAAATCCGGGAGGGACCGTATGTGTCGCATCCGCTTTCCCAGCAACATCATCTTCCCTTGGGCCGACATGTTCCTTCAAGTCCCCCAAGCTATCGGGGGGATTTCTTGAAAGGATTTCCCAGGAGCTTGCTTCCACGACCCTCTCTTCTTCTAACTCCAGCATTTTGCATCTTGGATCATCCGGGGGATTTGGGTGCTTCATTGACAACCCTAATTCAAACTTGACCTTTTCGTTGCCGACATTAAGGAAAAGATTTCCATTCTTCACATCTATTAAAACGCCGGCAGTGGCCATGAAAGTTCATCCAAGGATAATGGGGGTGTGCGCATCTTCAGGCATGTCCATGACGACGAAGTCCACCGGCACATGCACCCCACTTACGTTGACAGGGAGATCATCTACAACCCCCACCAGATATTTGACCGATCGGTCTGCAAGCTATAGGGTCATACCGGTGGGCTCCAAGTCGCCCATCCCTATCCTCTTATACAGCGACAGGGGCATTAAACTGACACTAGCCCCAAGATCAAAGAGCGCACGATGGATCTTTACCTCCCCAATCGCACAAGGGATAGAGAAGCTCCCCGGGTCTTTAAGCTTAGGCGGATTTTCTCTCTGAATGAGAGCGCTGCATTCCGTCGTTAATACGACCTTCTCCTTTCTCGACCCTCTTGTCACCAAATCCTTTAGAAATTTTGCATAGGAGGGAATCGCCTCGATAGCTTCGAGGAAGGGGATTTGCAAGCTTAGGTCCTTGACCATGGCAAAGAATTTGCCATACTTTTCGTCTATCTTGACTTGGGCTAGCCGTTGTGGAAAAGGCACAACGGGCTCGAACAATTTGAGGCTCCCTTCCTCGTTTTTCTGCTTCTCCTCTTCAGGGACTCCCTCCGGAGTCGTTGGCTTTGGCGACGAAGCACCGTCGTCATGCAATTTCTCAATTGGTCGCTCTACGACCAACGGTGCTTCCGGTTCTTTGGTGAGCACTCTTGTAGGGATTTGTGTCCCGCTTCTTAAAACGATAGCGGACACATTCACATGCTCGTGCGTGAGTGCCAAAGTCTGGTTTGCTCCCCTCGGGTTCACTTCCGGTTGTGGCGGTAATAGATTTTGTGACCTTTGAAGGTTCGCCACTTGTAACCCCAGCTGGGTTACTTGGTCAGTGAGATCCCGCTGACCCATCTCTAGCTTCAAATTAATCTTCTCCTGGTTTGTGATGTATTGAGTCAAGAGGGACTCAACCGGAGAGATGGCCCTCTGTTGGCCGTATTGCTGATGCTGCTGAATGGGCTGCTGATTACTGGGAGCATATTGTTGATATTGTTGTGGAGGCTGTTGCTGATTCTGAGGCCTAGTCAGTTGATATATCTGTTGTTGCTGCTGCTGCGGAGGCGGAGCTTGCTAATAGGGTGCCCGGTAGCTAAGGTTGGGGTGGTTCCGGTTGTTTGGAGAGTAGCCCGGGTTGGAGCTAGTCCGTGGTGGATATGACGCATTTCCCGTAGGATTGTAGAATAGTGCGCTCGCTTGGTCTAATGGAGGTAAGATGTCACCACCCTCGAAGCCTCCAATGACTTCGGATTCCACCTTCGCGATATGTTGTGTAGGCTCCACCAGCTCATACCATTAGCGCTGAGATCTGGGTCGACAGCAAGTCAAACTTGCTGGATAATTTGTCGACGTCCTCAACTCTATGGATACCCCCAGATCTAGGTGTGGCTCTCTCGTCACACCATCGCTCATTGTTTGATGCCATGTTTTCTAATATGTTCCCGGCATCTTCTTCACTTCTAGAATGAAGGACCCCCCAGCCGCGGCGTCCATCGAAGATTTCAAGTCATCCCTAATCCGTTGCAGAACAGATTAATTATCTGCCACTTGGGAAGATTGTGATGAGGGCATCTTCGCTGCATTTCTTTGTATCTCGTCCAGGCTTCATGCAGGGACTCGTGGCTGGCCTGGGAGAAGGAGGAGATCTCACTCCTTAGCTTCATGGTCTTCCCCGGAGGAAAGAACTTTGTCAGAAAGGCGTTTGAAAGCTTCTCCCAAGTGTTAAACTTATTTGGGTCCTTCCCCCTAAGCCACAGCTTGGCCTTATCCCGCAGAGAGAAGGGGAATAACTTCAGACGGATAGCTTCAGCTGTGACACCATATATCCGGAAGGTGTCACATTTCTCTAAGAAGGAGTCCAAATGTTCGATGGGGCTCTCCATGGGTGCCCCAGAGAATTGATCCTGCTGGATCCACATCACCAAAGACGGCTTAAGCTCGAAGCTTTGCTCCGTAATAGTAGGAGGTCGGATAACGGAGGTGGACTCGATGGATGGCATCGAGTATTCCAGCAGGGACTTGTGAGGTGGGGTGTTCTCCCCCATGGCTTCAGACTCTTCTCTTCTTTGCTTCTCTGCAGCCAGACGCCTTAGGGTGGCGTTTATCTCAGGATCAACAGGAATCAAGTCGTCAAGACTTCTTGTGTTCCTGCGCATTCAAAGCAACAAACACCCGTGAAGCGAAAAGTGGGAAAGAAACAGATAAAATAGAAAATAAAAATAAGAAAATAAAAATGAAAGATGAAAAAGAAGAATGCAAAAATTATCGCGAGGTAGAGATGTGAGCTAGACTCAAGTGTTCATGAGATCCTAAAATAACAAGCACGTTGCCTCCCCGGCAACGGCGTCATAAAGCTTAACGTCCCCCGGCGTAGTGTGTGTTTGATATGCAATAATATGTGGTTGGGGGCGTGAGATTTAAATATTTATAACCGCAAGCGCACGGTGTTGTAGTGTGGCTTGGAGGTCGAACTCAGGGAGGCGTGGTTGTGCTTGTGTCAGAAAGGAGCGGATTCACCCTAGGGGGTGAGCTAGCCCGAATCGGATGATGGGTTGTCACGAATTACACAAATGGGGATAAACAATAATAAGGGAAACCCTGGACTTCGGTTTCCACCCTATCATGTGATTCTCGCTAACACGGCCGACGGATAGGATAACGATCAGAATTAGGGTCTAAAGGTGAGACATTGCCTCTAAGAGTGATACCAGCGTCCCATGGGCCCGATATTCCGGTCGGTGCCCAGGATGATACGCTGGACTACCCAGGTTCGGTCAGTGGGCATTCCCATGTCCATTAACATAGACCGACTCCGGGAGCACTAAGCTCGCAACGATAACTCCCAACATCTCATCCTGCCACTCCCGTGCGCTAGGATTCGACGTCTATGCTAAGGGCGTGAGCTATGGCTAGGGGGTCAACCGCCAAGTTTATTCCCCCTTTGGCCCAACGGTCAAAGGTGGTCTTTTTCCCACCGATGACAATGAAACACCCCGCGTAACCGATAGATTCCTAATCCCTATCGATTTCCTAGTCCTGGGGCGCATTAGGGAGAATCCACGAAGGGGTTTCCACCAAAATCCCAGATTGAACTACTCACACATATTAAGCAAAAAGCAATCTAAATGAAAATCGGCCGTTAAAAACATAATCAGACGATTGGAATGGAGTAATAGCAATGCAATTAAGATAATATCAAAGTTTGGTTAAGATCAGAACACTTACAAATAACAAAGAAATTACAGCCGTCACAAGAGAGAAAAACAGTAAAAAAATACAACTCTCTGTTTTCTGGAAACATAGGGCTTCTATATATAGAAAACGACATCACCTGATCGGGTGAAGAATCACCCGATCGGGTGACCTGCTGCGAACTTCGACAGCAATCTTCAGATTTTCACCCGGTCAGTCGACACGGTCGGTTGGCAGAAGCTGCTCGTCGTTTGGATCTTGAGCTCATCGGGTGAACCGATAGGTTGACTAATCAACCGACCGGTTGGAATTGTTGCCCAAAAAGACAGAGACTTGCGACATTTTGGCACGGTCAGCCGGCCGTCGGGTGAGCTGTCTGGGTCGTGTCTTTGAGGAAACGACTACAGATGAACCGATCGGGTGAAGATCACCCGATCGGTTGGATTTCAACTCCAATTTCCCGAGAAGTTCATCGGGTTGAATCGGTCGGCGACCTGGTCTTTTGATGCCCACATCGCTTCAGCAGCTGTCCAGGTGGTGCACGCGTGCATCACCCGATCGGTTGGCTATGTCTAATCGATCGGGTAGGGGTTGAAAGATGGCGATCTTTGTCGTTTGACCTCCTGGATCACACGTGACTCCTCCCGTTGCTCCGGGGATTTATGATATCGTCGGTATATGTCCCCTACGCTGTCAAACTCCTGCAAACATACGAAAACACGGGAAAGTGAAAGAAAACGAGAAAATACGAGAAAACGGATACGAGACGGCGGAAAATAACGGAAAAACACAAAGGAAGACATGCGTGAATATATGAAATATAAATGCACGGCAGTAAGCAACAAGGATTACGACTTCTCCTTGATGCACAACTTGGACGATGATGTAGTCTTCAACTTAATGAGATCCCCCCTTCACAAAGCTATTAGGATGACTCTCCAAGACAAGTATATGATGATGGCAATCGAGTTCTAGGCTTGAAGATGTAAGAGATGAACTATATGGCTTTGTGCTTATGGCTTGTATGTGGGGAAGAACTTGCGGCAATGGGGAAGAGGTGGAGACTTGGATTGCGGCTTATATGATGAGAACTAGGAGAGTTGGCCGCAAGTTGTTGCTCCTCTTTTGTGTATGCCGCAACTTTTTTTCTCCTTTGGAAGAGGGAATTAAATATGGGGATGCCTAAGGTTTCACAAGGGGGTACGGCAAGGAGTAGGGATGAGAACGCGCATGCCCAAAGCCCGATTGGGCTTCCAATTGGGCATGCCACATCATCATCCCTACCAATCCTTCACTAATTCTTCCTAAAATTAGTAAAGGATTGGTAGGGATGATGATGTGGCATGCCGAATTGGAAGCCCAATCGGGCTTTGGGCATTCCCATTCTCATCCCTAGCAAGGAGGCAATGGATAGGGTCGGCTATGATGAAGTCCCCTTTGAGATAGGAATGCAAATTTGATTTGGGATTGTGGAGATTTGATTAGATCTTGTTGCAATGCTACTAAGATTCAGATTTGGATTAAATCTCTAATTAATTTGAATCAATCCAAATTGATTTTTCCACAGCTTTCCACAATTGACCAAGTCCAATTTAATGAGTATAGCAAATTCTCCATCAAATTGACTTAGTCATCGTTTGATTATTTACGTCCTCGCCACTCCTGCAAACACTTAACACACACATCAAATCGTTCACACATTTGTTAACATCAAACAAGAAGTCCTAGATCGTTGCATCCAACAATCTCCCCCTTTTGATGATGACAAACTAATACAAGATTTGAGCAATTACAATTCAAATAATATCATCATGATATGTGTGTGCGAAGTGTGATGATGGATGTACGCAAACAATTGTGACGATGATGTTCAAGCCTACAAGCAAGCAAATAATACAACAATGATGTGATACATGTAAGCATTGTTGGATCTGGATCCTAGCCTAAAGGGGGGTGAATAGGCTAATAAAAAATTTTCGCACAACCCACGAGAAATCACACGCAGTTAAAAGCACAAGCAGAGTAAATAAAAGACAATCAAAGAGTACGCACAGATTTACCCTGGTTCATTCGCACCAACGACCTACGTCTAGCCCCAAGCAAATACTAGCATTAATAAGTTCCTTCTGTACACCTACAATGGGGTCCTAGCTCCAACTCCCCACCTAGACTGTACCAAACTCAACAAAGTGCAGAACTCTATCAACCTAGTAAATGCATATCTTGACTGCACCAACACGTCAAGACCCTCTTGTCTAGCCCCAACCAGACAAGTCCCAAAATATTCACAAATAACCTGGTAAAGTTTTCCCTACAGAGATCGTTACACTAATACATGAATATAAAGAGTAAATGGTTTAAAAATGCTCAGTTTGTGTCCGTGTAGTCGTCTCCGTCAATCAGCACGTCGTTAGCTCCAGTCTGATTCAAACAGTGTCTCGATCTGATGTCTGTATCTCAGTCTGTGGCTCGTCACACTTTGAAAGCACTCTGGTCTGTGCGTATAGCAATCTTAGTTCAACGTAAATAATCTTCAGTCTGTGCGCACATCAATTCAATTAAATTTGCTTCCACGTTAGCTCATACAACCCATATCTCCTCAAGTTTGTTTCTCTTCTATCCAGCCGTCACGTTGGCTTCTCCACGTCAGCAAGCAATGCAAGAGCTTCTCTGACTCACGCTCGTGCGGGATTTCGTGGCGCTTCAACTTCGCAGCGACGGTGACTCGACATCTCCGACTTTGGTGGCTAGCTGCGGCAGCGACACAACTTAGATGGTGAGAGTAATAGGCTGTGTCACGCCCCGCTTCCCAAAAATATGGAGACGAGACATGAGTAGGTCCGCTCAGACTTGAAGCTGCAAAGCTGCAAGTCCGATAAGCGTCAATAAACATTAAATGGCAGGTCCTTGCAATTGCGATACGAAACAAATATAATAATAAAGAAAATGAGACAAAAAGCAATCTCAGAATATCCATAAAATAAGTTTCAACATCACAGAAAAAGCCACCAGGCTAAAAGAAAAGAATCTAAAAAAAGCCCCAGCATGGCCAACAAAAGTACAACGAACAAAGTAAAGATGCCACGCACCGACAACTAACAGCAATCCTAAAACAAAAGAAAGCTCAGCAAGGTCACTACGACTGGTCACCGGTGTCCACAAAACTCCTCCTGGACAGACTTGGGCTCAGGCACAGCGTCAGCAATTACCACGTACTCAGCAACGGTCTCTGGCTCAGGTTCTAACATGTGACACCCAAAAGATCAAGGGGCACATGTCAGCAAGTCTACAAGAGACTTGTGCAAGGAAACTGAAAGTAAAAGTAAACAACCTAGCAGTTCTAGCATGATGCAATGACATGGCAGATATAGCATGAGTGCAACAAGTAAAGAAAAGTACGATCATGGCATTTAAATCATGGCATGGATGTCAAGTTTTGCAAGAACAAACACAAGTACAAGGACAAGTCTAGTAAGCACGTCGTGCACAGAGATTACGTCTTTTGGCTAGAGTGGCTGATCAGGCCAACTCCTAAGCTCAAGTGATCGCTTATCCCTACCCCTCCACGTGTATCGGGCATTGGCTTTTGACCAACACATGAGGCCCGCTTCTGGATCACGAGCCAGGAAGTGTTTTTCATGATGGCATAGGGGTGCACCTAGCCTGAACAAGGAAGTACAAGTATTTTGTAGCGTGTGATATGAATGCTACATTCAACTTGGATGACATGTAAGATGCAATGTATGGCAGATAACAGTTTAAGTGCGTACAGATAAGGAATTTAAACGTGGCAGATAACAATGCATGAATGACATGACATGGTGACAGATCTAGCTTCGTTGTCAAGCTAGATCTTAAAGTTGCGTCTAGACAGCTATCATTTCACTGTCTATTCTCTTTTACGCTAAAAACAATGAAGTGGCCTAAAACATGGCCCTAAGCAAAAGCTGGCAAGTTTCACTTGCCTGCAAATCTGACGTCTGAAAACACCATCCAAAAGTCCACAAGTCACAAACAACCAATGTGCATAAGTCCACCAGCCTATAGTCTCATATTATTAATCTTGATTAGTGAATTTAAAACAATTTAAAAACATCAATTTTAGTCTTGATTAACAGGCAATGGGTTGGGGGTCCTAAGGGTGCAAAACGTTACCTCAACACGACGCGAGAGCTACACTGGCGTCGGGTAGCGACGCCAGGGGTTGGATTCTGGTTTCACGAACGGTATGGAACGACGGGTTCTCATGGTGATGAAGATGTCCCACGAAGCTACTGGGGGAGCGTCGCGAGTCTTCTACGGCTAGAGGGATGTCGTCACGCATGGACAACCGCTAGGAGTGATCGTCAACAGATCTGGGGTTGCCGTGATAGCCGTCGTGCGAGGGAACGGCAACCGAGCATCGCTTCGTAGCGAACTAAACCGATACTGCGAAAACAACGGCTTGCGTCAACTGCTTCCTCGAGAAACGGTGACTGGTGACGCTGTGGAGTTGCAACACCGGCGGGGAGGGCTAGTCACGGCGGAGAGATGCCGGACGGCCGCCGTGCGTCGACCTGTTGATACGAAGAGCAGCAGGAGATGCTCTGGCGTGCTGCGCTGCTGCAGCAGGGCACACCATCGGAGGAGCACACGAGGAGACCGGAGGAAGGCCAGCTCGACGCGGGGGAGGGTTGCTGGTGGCGGTTTGCGGCTGCAGCGCACTGCTGCAACAAAACAGCGGTGCTGCGGGGCTATTTCCAACGGCACAGCTGTGCTGCAGGCTGAGGGACCTCCGGCGAGGGTCCAGGTGGCGGTCAGGGGTCGGATGACGCAAGGATGGCCGGCGCTCGGGGTTACGTGCGTGGATGTCTTCACAAGAGATGGCGGCTGCGATCTCTTCCGTTTGCTGTGAAAGCCTTTAAAACCCCTAGGTCATTTTAATATATATGGGCTTCTGGGCTTCATGTGAGGCTAGGTAACTAGGGCTGGGTTGTTTGAAATTGTTTTGGCTAAAGAATTTTGCTATAACAATTACAGAAAGACCAATTCTCTCAACTCTCTCTCTCATGTGATGTGGCCAAGTGGGGGAAATAAAATTAAGACTAGGTCTAAGTCAGATATAATTTATAAAATAATTATTAGGGATATAATACAATGAAACTTAGGGCTAAAAGTACAATGGGTTGGGCCAAAAAGTGAAAGTGGGTCAAACGAAGCCCAAAAATTGTGGAATAAATACTGGGGTGACCGGGACGACGAGAGACAGAAGACAGAGAAGACGGATCACAATTTTGACGACGAGAAACGAAATTAAAAATAGAAAGGCCTCACGACAAAAGTGAAAAATCGCGACGTCTCTTCAAATAAGATCAAATCGTGGGAGAACGACCCGTGAAATAACGTTCCCAATTAACACCACAATTTTAATACTCTCAGAGAGGGTCACAACGGCATATCACACCATAGGGTTCGGGTACAGACAAAGTCTAAAATAAATACGTGCACGAACAAGGCTACGTGCACGTAGAGCGTATAAAGGATACAGTGTCCAAAAGCGACAGTAATCCCAAGCTGGGCACACGTCGGGGGTGGCTTGCTAAAGATACAACCAAGGTGCTACGGCCCTATCAACTCAACGACACGACACAGACACACAAAGCAACAAAACCAATCAGGTACCCGAAATTGCTATACGCACAACCGTATAACAAAAGGTGTGTACCGGCCGTTACAGGCTGCGGCGTCAAACGGCATTGGTATCGTGCAGCGACAGCTTCTCGACGGCGGTCTCCGACAGCTCTGACAGCTCAAAGCGACGTCCCCTCCGGTAACTCTTCTCGATGGCTCCTCTTTGTCTTCAGTGTCCGGCAGCTTCAACTCCGACGAGCGACTCGACAGCGACGATGAGCGCTTCAATGACGGTGACAACGATGGCTCCTCCTCGAACGGCAACGACTCGGGCATTGCTGCTCTCCACGGCAGCGTCTCTCCAGCAGAGACAGCGAGCAGTGCGCCTTCTTCTCCGACGAGTTCGCGGTCTCCGATCACTTCTTTTCGACGGCAAGACAGGTTACGGGGACTTAGGGCAGCGGCTTCGATCTACTTCAACTTCGTCGTTCATCTACGACGTGCGGGCTTCGATCACCCCCGACTTCCACAGCGACTTCTCCGACTACTCGATGACTTTTGCATACGACTCGACTCTGTGGACGTGGTCTTCTCCTCAACAGCAGCGTGAGCTTCTTCTCAATGGCAGGGAGATCACGGCGATGAAGAGGGTGATGGAGATGCTTGCATGTATGATGAGACTTTTCTTGGCTGTATGAGATTCTCAATGAAGCTTTGGGGTTTACCGTAAAGATATGGAGATTAGGGTTTTTTGCTGTATATAAAAATTTTCATGGCCGCCCTCTATTTCTAGGGTTTTTTGTTTGTTTTTAGCTGCTCCCTTTGTTCTCCTATTAGGTGGTCTTATATAGGCTAGGGTTGTTGTGGCTTGATATGGAGACTTGGGACGTCGGGAAGCCCAAGTCCAATACGGCAAAGGAAAATGATCAAAGGCCCAGTCCAGTTCATTTGCAAGACACATATGACTTGGTCATCACCAAATAGGAACACCAAATTGGACCAAGTCCAAAAGCTCATGAAACCCAATTTCCTCCCTCATACTGACCGAGTCATCTCTTTATGGAATTACGGGCTAGCTATTCCTGAAACACACTTAGCACACATGTTAAATATAACAACACGTTTATCATCGTCAAACTAGAGATCCTAGATTGTCGCTTTCAACAATCTCCCCCTTTTGATGATGACAACCCAAAGATTTGAGAAATAGATGTGCGTGTGTGAAGTGTGATGAAGGGTGTAATGTGTGTGACTTATACGCATGAGATGATCGAGCATTATTAGCATGCATGATTGACCAAAGTGAAAAACATGCTCCCTCTATTTCCAAGCTCCCCCTTGAACATCCCTTCAAAAAATAATACCAAATAGATACCAAATCTTTGCAACACTTTTCTCTCCCTTTGTTATCATCAAAAGTGGACTAATGAAGTCAAAACAATATCACATGCAAAAATAGAGCATTATAAATTATATCTAGCACTTGCATGTCATTTTCCATAAAGTAGACAATTCAATTTCATTGAAAATCATAATTTAGACTTCACCACCAATATGTAAGCGTGACAATATAAACATGAAAGTACAATGGGAGATTCAATTTAGAACATCAACCAAATCAATCCACATTTTTCAATTAACATGAATTTCATTAGGATTGGTTTTTCTCACCTCATTAAAAATGAGTTTAAGGTACCAAACCCCAAAGCAAAGCCTATAAGGGCTCTTAGATGTGGGGTTGGCATTGCTTGACAAGTATTATACACCAAAGCTAAAGATTACCCATAAAGCATATGTTGGATATTCATGGGTAGTGTACTAGCCATGAATTGTATCCATTTTTCATACGGAGCAATTTTCATGTAAATATTTTTTTCATTTACAATTCTTTTGTGCTCAATTTTTATTCATGGCAATACACATCATATCCCTTAGATAATTCAGTTTTTATTCATCCTACATTCACTTTCCAGTATTCATAAAAAGAATCTCCAAAAGTACAACGAGTTTAGTATTCGTGGAAGTACCTATGTAGGTGTAGAAATCCAATTAATCATTTCATGAAGCATGTGATGGCTACCAAATTGATTCTAACATGCACATGTAGCTATAACAATAATACAATGATTTCTATAAGGGATATGAATGAATAATCATGAAATACCACTTGCAATGAATCATAAAATGTATTCGTTAAGCACATTTTTTTTCGATTTTTGATTTTTCAATTTTTTTTTGTTTTTCTTTTATAAAGAACTAAAAACAAACCTAAAAAGCAAACAAACAGGCACACAAACAAAAATTAAGTCAAGCACACACAAAAACTACGAAGGTATGCAATGAATGCAAAGAGGGAAAAGAAGTATACCTTCGCATCGCTAATTGACTAAGGAGCTAAAAGAATGAAACTTTCAAGTTATTGCTCCTCGCCAAATCTCCACCTCACCTACATGAAATGTGTTAAGTGTAACCTTGGAATCCAAGAAGGTCCACTAGTGTTAGCCATTAAAGTTTTAGGAACCCACAGTTGTTTGAACTTTATGTTTGTGTTCCTAAGCTTACAATAATAGGATGTGGGACCAACACTATCACAAGTAAAGCACTTTGCATGCATATTTTTCACAATAGAAGGCACATTGTGGAATTTCTTTAAGATAGGCTTTTTAGCAGTTTTTGAATCAAATCCAAGTCCTCGTCTATTATTGCCATATAATTGATTCTCTAAAATAGTATCTAATGATTGTTTTCCAATAGAGAACTTCTTAATGGACAATTCAAGACTAGAGACTTTGGATTTTAATAGCACATTTTCATCCACAAGCAAAGTACATTTACTTATAAAAGCTCTCTTGTTTTCCTCCACCTTCTTTTCAAATTCAACCATTTTCCTTTTAAGATCGTTTTTTGACATGCACATTTTATCATTAAGCTCTATAATCATATAATCCTTTTCAGTTTCGGGCTTAATTAAATCTTACTTAAGCATGCTAATATCATTCAACAAGGAAGGACAAATAAGACAAGTAATTTGTAAGGCATGCTAGCTTTTCTTTTTCTAGTGACACAATTTTAGCGTTACATGCAACAAGTTTCTCTTTAAAAATATCCACTTCTTCAGAAATTTCACAGTTTTCTTTTTGTAATTTAAAGCTAGCATCCATATAATCATTCAACGTGAGTTCTAGCTCATTAATCTCATTTTGCATTCCTTTACAAACATCTAACAATTCGTTTTAATAAAGGAATTTACCTCATCGTTGTTTGCCATTAAATAGACGACAGCGGAGTGGGCTACCACCTCTTCATCCTCATCCTCAGCTTCGCAGTCCATGTCCCAAGTTAGCATCTTGGCTTTTCCTTTGTCTTTAGCAACCTGAGCAGTCTATTGTCTGTGTTGCTTCGCGAAGTGTCCCTTTTTCCTCCATTTGAAGCATTCAACTCTATTAGCAGAATCGTGTTCAGAAGAATTTTTATCGTAATTAAAAGTGTTAGAGCGAATGAACCTTCTATGCATTTCTGCTCTTCCTTGAGAGTTCTGACAAACTTTCTGAAGTTTCTAACCATTACCGCGATCTCCTCATCATCATCATCTTCTTCGTTAGCTTTCAGAGCAAGTGGCTTTGAAGCTTTTTCCTTCTCTTCAGGTTTCTCTCTTTCTTCAATATTTTGCAATTCAAGCTCGTGGGACATTAGATTACCTATCAAGTCCTCCACCCTCATCTGCGATAGATCCTTCGCTTCTTGGATGGTTGTGACTTTAGGCCTGAAAGAGCTTGGCAGCACTCTTAATATCTTCCTCACATGTTCAAGGCTAGAATATGGCTTACCGAGCGAGCTAGACTTGTAGATGATGTTGGTGAATCTCACAAACATATCTGATATGGTATCTAATGGTAGCATGCAAAATTCCTCGTACTCTGTGCTCAGAAGTGCAAGTCTAGATTCCTTCACCTGTGACATTTCCTCGTGCGTCACCTCCAATGTATGCCATATTTCCTGCACAGTTAGACAATGTGAGATACGATTGAATTCAGATTTATCTAATGAACAAATGAGAGCATTCATAGCTTTAGCAGTAAGATAATAAAGCCTCCAATCATTATCATCGCATATATCATCAGGTTTAAGAATCTCAACATTTTCAATTTTAATGACAGGTGGTTTATATCATTTTTCAACAATTTGCCAAGCTTTATAGTCAATAAAAAAAGTAGATTCTCGTACGATTTTTCTAATAAGCATAATATACTCCATTAAATCTAGGGGACGTGATATGGACTGACCCTCAGCAAAAGTCACTATCAGTGTGCTCCATGGTCAATCCTAGGCTAGATCCTAAAACTTGCTCTGATACCACTTGTTGGATCTGGATCCTAGCCTAGAGGGGGTGAATAGGCTAATAATAAATTCTCGCACAACCCACGAGAAATCACACGCAGTTAAAAGTACAAGCAGAGTAAATAAGATGCAATCACAGAGTACGCATAGATTTACCCTGGTTCGATCGCACCAACGACCTACGCCAGCCCCAAGCAAATACTAGCATTAATAAATTCCTTCTGTACACCTACAATGGGGTCCTAGCTCCAACTACCCACATAGACTGTACCACACTCAACAAAGTACAGAACTCTATCAACCTAGTAAATGTGTATCTTGACTGCACCAACACGTCAATACCCTCTTGTCTAGCCCCAACCAGACAAATGCCAAAATAGTCACAAATAACCTGGTAAAGTTTTCCCTACAGAGATCGTTACACTAATACACAAATATAAAGAGTAAATGGTTTAGAAATGCTCAGTTCGTGTCTGTGTAGTCATCTTTGTCAATCAGCACCTCGTCAGCTTTAGTCTGACGCAAACGGTGTCTCGATCTGATGTCTGTATCTCAGTCTGTGGCTCGTCACACTTTGAAAGCACTCTTGTCTATTCGTATAGCAATCTCAGTTCAACTTAAATAATCTTCGGTCTGTGCGCACATCAATTCAGTTAAATTTGTTTCCACGTCAGCTCATACAACCCCTATATCCTCACGTTTGTTTCTCTTCAATTCAGTTAAATTTGTTTCCACATCAGCTCATACAACCCCTATATCCTCACGTTTGTTTCTCTTCTATCCAGCCGTCATGTGGGCTTCTCCACGTCAGCATGCAATGCGAGAGCTTCTCCGACTCATGCTTATGCCGGATTTCGTGGCTCTTCGACTTCGTGATGATGGCGACTCGACGTCTCTGACTTTGGTGGCTAGCTGCAGCAGCGACACAACTCAGATGATGAGAGTGACAGGCTGCGGCATTGAACAGTGATGGTATCGTGCAGCGGCAGCTTCTCGACGATGGTCTCCGACAGCTCCGACAGCTCAAAGCGACGGCCCCTCTGGCGACTCTTCTCCGACGGCTCTTCTTCGACTTCAGGGTCTGATAGCTTCAACTCTGACGAGCGACTCGACAGCGGCGATGAGCGCTTCAACGCCAGTGACAACGACGGCTCCTCCTCGAACGGCAACGACTCGGGCTTTGCTGCTCTCCACGGCAGCATCTCTCCAGCGGCGACAGCGAGCAGTGCACCTTCTTCTCCGACGAGTTCGTGGTCTTCGATCACTTATTTTCGACGGCAAGACAGGTCACGGTGACTTAGGGCAGCGGCTTCGATCTACTTCGACTTTGTCGTTCAGCTACAACATGCGGGCTTCGATCACCCCCGACTTCCGCAGCGACTTCTCCGACTGCTTGATGACTTCGATGTGCGGCTTGACTCCGTGGACGTGGTCTTCTCCTCAACATCAACATGAGCTTCTTCTCAATAGCAGGGAGATCACCGCGATGATGAAGAGGGTGATGGAGATGCTTGCGTGTGTGATGAGAATTTGCTTAGCTGTATGAGATTCTCAATGATGCTTTGGGGTTTGCTGCAAAGATATTGAGCGCCCTCTATTTCTAGGGTTTTTATGTTTGTTTTTAGTCGCTCCCTTTGTTCTCCTATTGGGTGGTCTTATATAGGCTAGGGTTGGTGCAGCTTGATATGGAGATTTAGGACGTCGGGAAGCCCAAGTCCAATACGACAAAGGAAAATGATCAAAGGCCCAGTCCAGTTCATTTGCAAGACACATATGACTTGGTCATCACCAAATAGGATCACCAAATTGGACCAATTCCAAAAGCTCATGAAACCCAATTTCCTCCCTCTACCGAGTCATCTCTTTGTGGAATTACGGGTTAGCTATTCCTGAAAGACACTTAGCACACACGTTAAATATAACAACACGTTTGTCCTCGTCAAACTAGAGATCATAGATTGTTGCTTTCAACAAGTATGGCATGCCACCCCTTAAACCATTATTCATATACGCATCTTATAAGCATTAATGCACACACCAAATCATTCCAATCTTTCTCAATATTTTCTCCCCCTTTTGTTATCATCAAAAGTGTATAAACGAAGTCTAATTCATGTCACAAGCAAAAAAGAGTATTATAAAT
This sequence comes from Scilla litardierei, assembly GCA_030789695.1. Taxonomy (NCBI): domain Eukaryota; kingdom Viridiplantae; phylum Streptophyta; class Magnoliopsida; order Asparagales; family Asparagaceae; genus Scilla; species Scilla litardierei. The sequence goes on from CM061136.1 coordinate 138,483,389, forward strand.
TACAACTAACACTTCCATGTCATTTTTCTTTAAAAAAGAATTTCAAATTCAATGAAAAGTGTAACTGTAGGCTTCTACACCATCGTGTACGTGTAATGATTAAATAATTGAAGCACGAAAGGAGAAACTCTTGAGAAACTCAACCAAAACCAATCCACATTTTCCATTAAACATGAAATCACCTAGGATTGATTTTTCCCATCTCATTAAAAATGAGTTCAATGTACCACACCCCAAAAACATAGCCTATAAAGACTCTTAGATGTGGGAGTGGCATTGCTTGACGAGTATAACACCAACGCTAAAGATTACCCCTAAAGCATATATTGGATACTCGTGGGTAGTATACTTGCCATGAATTGTATCCATTTTGTATACAGAGCTTCTTTTTCATTTTTCATAACATGAAAACTAATTTTTTTTAGAAATGTGGAGCCACATCCCCAAAGAAGCGAGCCGCGCCCGGTAAAAGTAAAAAAAGTGCGGTAAGGTCGGCACTACCCTGTGCAACTGGCAGATCATGACAAAGCCAACCAAGGAGGGGATTGAGTGAGTGGTCAGCTGACAGAGGGAGAGCTCCAAGAAGGCCAAAACCTCGAGAAGAAAAGGATGAAGAAGGAAGCGAAGCCCGAGCCGAAACATATCTGTATACACCCCGATCTCCGTGCTCCCAAGGAAACAAATCCATTCATCATAAAAGGGTGCCCGAACCACATACGGATGAGAGAGATACTCAGCCTTAATCTTTTCAACCTTAGAGTAAGAAATCAAGGAAGCTGCATCTCGAACTGTAGAAGGGACATAAGACCCCTCTTCTCCGGAGGGGCCCTTTCGTTGGATCAATGCAGTAACCAGCAGGTCTTTACCCTTCACAGGAGATCCTTCGAGCTCAGGAAGTGGGGGAACTCCCAAAGCCACATCGAGATCGTCATGTTCGGGAACACCCCCTAATCCTCAACACCCTCTCCATCTGTCGGAGTAAAAGTGCTAACGAGGAAAGAAAATTACCTTGCAATCATTGCTTAGGAAATGTCACAATTATATTAATTAATTGGTTATTGGGTGGTTCTATAAGTACACAAGGTAGTGATTGGCAGAAATTGTAACTCCTGCCATGTGGGAAAACTATAAATAGCCCCCCTCCCCGTTGAAAGAAAGACACGTGAAGGAGAGAGCAACTACTTGCATTTAGTCTTTATTTTCCAATAGAGAGAGAGAACCAAAAGAGTGAGTTTTCCAACCCAAATTTCTGTCCTAAATAAGAGAGTTTTAGGTTGTGAAAATCTGTAGATTTTCCATCGTGTGATCATCTACAACAACCGGTGTAGAGAAACCTTGGCGAATCGATCCTTCCGCTGCGCATTAAAGGTAATTGGTAAGTTCTCCTTTGGGATATCCAATCTCTTTAGGGGGAACATTAAAATTTTTGGTGAAAACTGAATTCCCTAGGAAGAACTAAATTTTTGTTATGAATAAGACCCATTGGGCCTATTGGGTATCCACCCACATGAGTAACCAATATGAATACTATAGAAAGAAGGCTAGGGGTTTCCTAGCCTCAACCTTCTCCAAACCTGTTTCTTCTTCACAACACGTTATCAGCACGATCACGCTCGATGGAAGAAGCGACGGCTCGTGAGAGGAAGGCACTCGGCGGAAGCTCTGTCAAATTTTTTTTCGCAACGCAAAGCTTCGCGAGACGATGCAAAGTTTTTTTTCGGGCATCCCTCATCAAACTTCGCTAGATCTGGTGGACAGATTTAATGGGTAACTTAAACGTTTTTTAGATCTGATAACATATTACAAATACAATTTTTTATATGATCTAGCATAAAATAGATGATTGTTTACGCATGGATCTAACTTATTAGATCAAAAACTTAGTTGTTTATATGCAAAAGTGATTAAAATTTTAATTTCTATGTAATCTATCTGATATTTGGTAGATTTTATTAGATCATTTTGTGCAAAATCTTGTTCATGATGTCCCATAATTTAAAAATCAAAATCTGATAAACCCATGAACGGCCTGAAACGATAGCCCATCCCCGCCAAAGATCCGACAGATCTGGTGTAAAATCCGGCCAAAATTCCGGCAGAAAAGACCAAATCCGGCAAAAATGTCTAGCCGCGCCTCCGGGCGCGACCACCACACATGCCTCCGGGCGCAGTGGCTGCCACACCTCTGGTCGCGGCAGGTGGCCACGCCCAGAAGGCACGGTGGGAGGCCGCCCTCGCCGGCGGCTGGGGAGGGCCGGCCGCCAGTGGCGGCTGCCCCCTCCCCAAACCCTAAACCAAAATTACGGTTAGGGTTAGGGGAAGTCCATTTTTGGCTGTTGAGCTAAAAGCCCAACTAAAAAATGAAATAAAATAAATCTGATATTAAATTACTTGGGCCAGAAGCCCAAACAAAAATAACTCTCAGATTTTTACACACATGGGCCTTTTCTTGGGCCAGAAGCCCAAACAAAAATAACTCTCAGATTTTTACACCCATGGGCCTTTTCTTGGGCCAGCAGCCCAATAAAAAATCAGATTAGTTGATTAATATTATGTCAGAACCCCCTAAGGGGCCTGAAGCCCACCAAATAAATACTAATGTATTAATATTAAAATTGTTTTCTCCTTTTTCTTGATGGGCCTGAAGCCCACACTAAAATATAATTAAAATTTAAATTAATTTTAACTTGTTGAGTGGGCTTAGCCCATAGATTTTCTTGAAAATCAATAAACATGTATCCTAACGGGCCTGAAGCTCGCGGACATAAATTAATTTATTTTTATAATATTATTAGTATTCCTCGTATTTTGTAGGGCCGGCAGCCCACAAAAAGTGTAAAGATATACATAAATAAGAGGAAACATGCTTAACGGGCCCAAAGCCTGCTGGCCTAATATTATTAATTTTTGAAATCTTTATAAAATATATTTTTAAATATATATTAAATTCAGAAATTACCGAATAAATCCCAGAAAATTCCAAAAAAATCCTAAAAATTTGGAAAAAATTCTGGAAAATTCCTGAAACATCATGAAAGTAATTGAGAGGGGGGTTACAATAAAAATTAATATTTTGGGAATAAAATGTTATTTTTCGTTAACGATGAATGATATGTTCAGTTTAAATTTTTCTGAACATAATCTAATTGACACGGCGCATACCGCGGACGGTAGAAACCTCTGCCGCACCCATAAAATTTTCTTTGGGGTTAAATTCCCATGAAATTTTTCGGTATGCGTCATAAAAATCCAAGACATCTTATGAACAAATAGATTAATGCACAATTCATTTAATATTTTATTTGCATGTTAAAACTTAGTCTATTTTCTTATATAACTGTTTTTCATGTTAATACTCATACTAAGATTAAATATTATGACACAAACAGATTAAATAATATTTCAACAAGTTTAAATATCATACCTCTGTTGAAAATTGGACCTGAAGTTCAAAACATATTAAATATCAAATCAAAACAAATACGATGGTTATGCGAAAATTATAACTATTTTCTTTATAAAAGATGCACACTTCGCGGTAAATAGATCTATAAGATCTATGATTTATATAAACCAATATGGAAACCAGAAGTTTTCCATAATACCGCTAAACTCTTTAAAAGAGTACTCTCCTTTATTTTTTACAAGGAAAGATTTTTTAATCTAGCCTTGAATATAAGCATACGCCTGAAGTCGTGGCTTAATAAATAAGTTTGAAATATATTACACACCCACGTATTTGTTCCCTTTGAGCATGATAAACTATCCAGATAAAATTTGAACAATTCAAGAAAATGGCCTGAAGCCATACTCGAGCATTCAAATAGACTTTTTAAATAATTAATTAGAAAAGTGGAAGTATAAAATAATTTGCTCAAACACCTGCTTATGTCTTCTTAGTAAGACTAATTTTCATAGTCCTTTATAAATAAGGAAAATTGAAATCGGTGGAAGTTCAGGATCAAATATGACCTGAAATAAAAATAAGGGAAAATATTACATACCTCGATATGGAGTAGGAAATGGCAAACTAAAATCAGAACCAGAAGCTCTGATAAATACTTATAATGATTTTGCAATATGAAAAGTAACTAGTTTATGCCATTGAAATATATATACATTGCTAGTCTAAACCGACGACAGTCGACCTACTTATTGTATAATTAGTCACTCCTAAAGGACAAATAAATTATATAAAAACAATTTTTAATCTGTTGCCATAATATATTTCTTAGTGAGTTTAAGTGTTCATATATACTTTTAAAAAGTATTTTACAGTACAAGTTATTCAGAAAATCTTTTCTGTGACTTCTGTTTTAATATTCAGGATTTTTTAAAGCCTGAATACTCTAAAAAGAGGATGTCTATTACTTTCAAATAAATAAAGCTCGAAGCTTTGTCCCAAAATAAATTCAAAAAGAGGAAAAATTGGAACACCTGAAGTGTCCAAAATTGTCCAAATCTTAACATAGGAACGATAAACATGCTGCCCAGGGTTGATGTTTGCTTAAAAAAATCCTATATATCTGAAGAAAACAATGTTTATTTAGATGGGTGCATTTTCTTTATCCCATATAAATGGACAAAACGATTATGAAATTATTTCCATTTTATGTGGATATTGACCCTCATAACATCCTCAAAAATAAATAGGATGATATATTTACTATCATCATTAAAGATAATGAAGACCTTTAAGTCTCTTGAGAGTATTTAAGGGATATAAATAGGCTTTGTCAACTCCCTTAATAGGACTGATGATGTACCTTTAGTGTACTCATCAATATATCCTCTAAAAATGGTCATTATTCAATCACAATTTTTTTTAAAAATGGTGGTAACATTGGATAAAAATGAAAAATCATAAATAATTAGCAACAGTGGTTGTATACACTCAGCTAAACACACCGTTAGAACCTTTTTATATGAGCCTGAACATCTCTATATAAACATTTTCTAAGAATGGGTTTAGAGCACATCTTAAAGATGGTACGTTTGCAACGTTGTGTCCGTGTCCCTGAACCGACACTACATAAACCGTCATGGTACCATAAAGTGAACACACTCATCAGGACTAACCACCCTTGATGAATAGATTCCGAGATCTCGTATGAGTAAGGCATTAGTACACATCTTATAGATTGTGTGTTGATGGTAATGAGGATCCTGAAGATCATTTAATTCCCTATTTGGTTCAAATCATCTATGAGCCTGAAGCTCAAATTGACCATTTAAAAAGTAAATACATATGATCTGATTATAATCAGGCTGACAATTTAAATATTGTCAAGCTTACACATCCGTGCTGCAAATAATCCAGCTAGGATTGACATAGATGAAATCCACTAGTAGCAGAAGTGCATGTCCTTAAGAGATGAGAGGGCATACCACTAGGCTCCAAAGAGAGCAATCTACTCCTGGAGACCAAATAAGAAATACCACCACAAGAAAGTGAGCTCAAATCCAGAACCTTATTGCAACTTGGTTGTTAAGGATCCACTCTGGATATGTCCATATCCTTTACCTGTCCCAGAACCTTCACTTCTTCAATGCGTCGTGAAGGAGACATTTCTGGAAGAAATCAAATGATTATAGTACGTACGGGGTGAGTTTTAGGCAAGAAAGAACACATTTTGTCGACAAATTCTCTCATATTTCATTTTGCCAGTTAAATATAAAATATTGTTTCCACAACTCTGCTTTGCTTGAAGCAAACATAGAGATTTGGCCAAATTATAATAATGGGGAATGAGGCAATAATAAATGAGCTGGACTCATTTATGAAATATGGGGTGTATGGACCTGAAGTCCTGATATCAAAAGTGATATCAAATCCTGTAGGATAATTGAGTATTGTATGAGAATTATAATAAAATCGTTAGTTATAAGCATTGTATTTGCTATAGCCTTAGAGGTATAAATCGCTCAAACCAGAAAGTAATCAAGTAAGATGAGCTGAACTCACTTACAAGATGAATCTGATGCATCGACTGGTTTATGTCAAGGCCTAACACAACAAAAGGCAAAAAGAGGAAATTTTGGGTGGATGTTGCTATTGTATGATAACATTACCTATATGAAATTTCTTCAACTGTATGTATAAAATTTTTCTTTGCTTTCCTTTCTTCTGGGACATATATTAAAAATATGATTAAAGGAAAGACAACCTAGACAGAGATCTTTAAAGGACGCATACTAAAAGGTTGTTGTTTGCACCTCTTAAAAACAATATTATTTTAAGAGAGCAAATTAAAAGAATTGAGATTATTTTAATAACTCAAAATATTATCGGATCTCCTGAAGAGAAAATACCGAAATATATGTTAAAGCCTATCTATCAAATATGATATGATATGATATGAAAGTCCTAGCTAGGCATAAATTCTTGGCTTACAGAATAAAACATCTTGAAGATGTACTATCATCATAAAGATGACATTAATCATCCTGAAAATGAACTATCATCCTGGAGATGAACTATCATCCTGAAGATGACATTAATCATCCTGAAGATGAACTATTATTTATCATCCCGAAGATGAAAACTTCATACAATGACGATTGATGAAGAAACATGAAAATCATTCTCCACTAAATACACCTATTTGGTTGTATGGATACACATTAAAAGACCCCTTTCCGTTAGCTTGAATAAGGGAAGAATATATAAGGTCCAGAAGTACCTTAAGTGTCTTTGAAACACTCTTTTATCTGGCCAACTACATGCGTCTCTTTTGAGCGTTAGCAATATAGCAATTAGTTAGGTACAGTGCAGCGCCTGCAGTGCACCACTGGACCAGAGATATGTAGCTTCTGCGCTATCTCCAAGGGTCGAGGAAAAATCCTCCATGTTAAATGTATTTGAATATGCAGGTTACATATCATTGCGATGAATAGCATAAAAGGGACGTCCACCTCCTGAAGATCTACACAGAATCCTCCCAAGTCTACATCCTCCTACCATCCCGAGAAGCTCATCATCCAAGAAGCAGTTCAAGAATATACAAAGCCAGGTCCTGAAGTACCTCGCAAACAATGACGATTGAGACGTGGAGCTGTCTACCAAGTTTGCAGCGCTCCTTTAGTTTCAGCTACTGCCTTATATGTGTGAAACTTGTATAGATGAGCGATGTTTGTACTTTACATTTGCTTTCGGAATGTGGTAGATGAGATGGATGTATAGACACATAGGAGATTAATGTGTGTGTATATATATATAGGATATCTGCAAGTTTGAATCTTGATCAGATAAGGGAGAGTCAACTATAGAGTTGTACTTCTTTTTCTTGGCTAGTGGTTTTTCCCACAGGGTTTTCCATAGTCAATGTTTTAACGAGTCAACCACATTGACTCTGGATCCAGAAGTATCCACCCTTCGACACATCCCCAAATCAGGGGAAGTTATGGAGTGATGTAATCTTTTCCCATCTCTATTGGTTTTTTCCCACAGGGTTTTTCCATAGCTAAAGGTTTTTAACGAGGCATTCATCCCTAACTTGGACCTAGAAGTATCCACCCTTTAAGATACTCATCAGTACTAATGAATCATTCAGTATTCATAAGTCGAGTATACCACGTTGGTTAGATAAGAGGAAGTGTTATGAATATGACCCATTGGGCCTATTGGATATCTTACCACATGAGTAACCAATATGAATACTATATAAAGGAGGCTAGGGGTTTCCTAGCCTCAACCTTCTCCAAACTTGTTTCTCCTTCACAACAATTTTAATTTAAAATTTTGGAAGGAACTAAATTTTATGAGAACTAAAATTTTTAAACTTTGGGGAACTAAATTTGAAGGGAACTAACTTTTGAGAAAGCTAAAATTTTTGGGGTGAATTAAATTTTAGTTTTATTGTATGATTCAATAGAGTGGAAAATAAGAATGGATTCTTTTGGTTTTAGATGTATGAATGTGCTAATATGTGTAGATTATATCCAATTTTTTATATCTTTTAAAAACATAAAAATACACATTTTTCTCTTATTTTTCGAACGGATGAGTTTTTATCCAATGGTATCATTGAGATATATTATCAAAGTTGATCATAAGCGAATCGAACCCAGCCCAGACCCGTCCCAGCTTGTTCAACCATTTAATCAAGTTCAAGATTTTGTTCGAGATTGTTTGCACATCGGAAAACAATCTTATATTTGGAAATGACGATCCACCGATGATACTTGATATTGATAGGCAATACCAGAACCAGACCTTTGGTTTGGTTAGTTCCAATACATATATATATTTTGTGATGGGCCTAATACATATATACATACACACATATTTTTACAAATATACATTCACATATATCTTTTTTACGAATTTTGGTGGGGCCAGTGTCCTAAACAGTTAGAGGGCACCCCATTATTGATAGAATATAGTGTAATGCCCTATAAGCTACTGCACAAGTACTAGAGGGGGGTGAATAGTACTTTAAAAATAACGTGGAGTATAATTCCTAATTATCGTGCAAACAACTACCAAATCAATTTGCGGAAGCTTAAATTGATGACAACAACAAAATTAACAATGCTAACAATTGATATTACTGGGTTCGGATCCACCCAAGTCTCCCCGACTTGTTCCCGGTGATCCTACGTCCCAACCACCCGGATCCCCTCCGGATACTTAGGTTAGAAACCCTAACCCAAGATTTCCACTATGATATCTTGTGAAAAACCTTCACAAGATCAAATCATACAAGCAATGGCAATAGTGAATCCCACAACCCGGGATCACAACCTTCTCTCACAACCGAGAGAATCAATAGCAATAAATGAGTTTATAATGAAATAAACAATCTTACCACAAAATCCTATACCTTGAGTATTCTTACCAAATAGGTGCGAGGAGGGATTTGAGGAAGAGGAAGTCACCAAGACCTAGCACCACTGAAATGAGCAGCAATGGGTGCCTAGGAGTGATTAGGAGACTTGAATCAAGCTAGAGTTTGAATGGCTCACCAAGAACAAACTTCTCTCAAGATGGATTCTAGATCTAGAAAGTGAGAGAATGGATTTCTTGTGAGGGAGAGAGCTTTGGAAATGCGTGAGAATCTCTAACTCTTTCAATCTCAATGAATCTCTTAATGGCAGCTCTAACCTAGAAAGAAATGACCAAGCTTCGTATTTATAGGGTCCCATAAAAACGAGTTAGGTCAAATCCCAACGAATAGAAATCTGAAGCAGTTAGTCAGTCAAAGAACAACCACTGACCGACTAGTTCATCAACTAGTCGGTCGGCCAAACAACATGGACCGACTAAGTGATGAACAGTGAAGAGATTGAATTTCAGACCTAGAAATCTAGTCGGTCCAAGAAGACTGTCTGACCGACTAGTTTCACAACTAGTCGGTCGGTCAGTTAACTTAGACCGACTAAGAGTCAAAAACAATTAGTCTGAATACAAATTGATTTAGTCGGTCCAAGAACAAATGTTGACCGACTAGATCATTAAGTAGTCGGTCGCCAAACGTTCTTAGACCGACTAACGATAAACAGTAGCTTAGGGGAAATTTGGCATGTACAGTAAAGCTCAACTAGTCGGTCAAAGAAGCATCACTGACCGACTAGTTCACAAACTAGTCGGTCGGTGAGTCAACTTAGACCGACTAACTGTAAACAGTACTGAGCAAGAAAATACAAACTAAAACTAATCGGTCCAAGAAGCTTTGCCGACCGACTAGATTACCATCTAGTCGGTCAGTTCTTCTTATTGAACCAACTAATATGCACAATAAAGTCCGAATCGAAGCGCGATGCTTCGAGGAAGTTAGAATGGACTTCTACTAAGATCCTAGAGCTAAGATATGAGCATTATGAAGATAGAAATGTAAGATATACTCAAGGCTTAACATTCTATAGATCGAAACTAAAAGACTATAAATAAAACCTTAAGGAACGGTCTTTGAGAGCTTCAATCAAATCTTCATGACTTCCAAAATGGTCCAAAAGCTTCAACGAAGCTTTAGGCATTGAATACGAGCTTTGATAAGTCTTGAGATGTCGCTTTGAGTATTCTCGTGAATTTGGCGACGATCTCCATAACTGCGCTCACAAATTGTTAGTTCATGAATTATTTATATTTGCTCATCATCCAAAACCAAATCCGGGGAGTCCAATACTCAACATATAGAAATGCAATATATATAATGCATAAGATGACAAGTTTGAAAATGAGACCAGCAACATTAGATATCATTATGGGTGCGACAATGTCTACAACGGTCACCAGATGTTAAACGTGCTAGAACGGAAGCAGTACTAAGATGGGTGACCTCCTGGGAAGTCCCCGTTTACCCGCCGCTTGCGGGCAAACTTGCCTTACAAAAAACATTAGATATCATGCAAACTCTATTTTACGTGTTAAGAGCATATGCAAATAATACGGTTCTATGCCGTGTGAACTTGTTTTGCTAGTTATGAACTGGCCGCATTCAATCAGCATGTAGAGTAGAAGGTGGTTATTGATCCTCACAAGCCCAACCTAGGATCCACACACAGATTAACAAGAAGTAGATGAGTTCGGGTTGGCTTCCGACATAAAACCTTACGATACGACCCTCAATTTTGACTCAAGCCGCAAAACAAGAAATCGCTAATGTATATGATAACCCTAGCTTAACTGAAAATTTAAGGTTTATTGGTCAGTTAAGAGTTCTAAGTAATTAAGTAGGGCAAACCACCATGAATGGAGTTGTTGGTGTTGAAACTAGAGATCTAGACATGCGTTCTAGTCAAACAACACAGATCTAGATATATAACATGTGGAACCTTAGATCATTACATACTCTGATTGAGCGGAAGCGTACCTGAGTCCATCGCTAATAATCTCAAAGATCCTGACGATAGCGCAACGAACGATCTTCCAGAATAGCACGAATCAACCGGTTGGAGAATCCCTTTAGCCTTTTCCCGGTTTCTTTCCTAGCGACGGGACGTAGAAAAGACGGCTCAATTTGTTCGTGTATTCCGGGGACCATGACCACTAATATTTATAGGCTAGCCTCCATAGCCCTAGGGTTTCCAACTCGGCCCATCAACAAGTTGAAGCCCAATAGTCTCTACACATAAAGACCCCACAACCTGTTTAACTCATTTAGCCCATTTAATTAATTAAAACCAGATCACTTAATATATTGGGCTTAACATGACAGCGTAGCACTTATATAATTATTCACCGTATATTAGCCCAACGTTGGATTAGGATCCAACTTAGTTGGATAAGTTCCAACAATCTCCCATTTGGGCTATATGCTTAAACTTTATAATTATATTTCATAGTGCATACAACCAAATAAGATCTCAACTTACTGTCATTTCTTTAATGAGTCAAAAAACCAATCCGGTCCATCAATTATATTAGCAAAGGATCAAAGAGATCTTCGCCGCAGCAATTGCAGCTCGACCCGTCAGTGGTCACCATGCTAATACAAAGGAATGATATAGATTATGAAGTGGATGTGTAGCATGAAAATTACATATGATGTGATCTAACAAGTCTATTTTCAACTGATCTTCCTTAACCTTAGTGAGATCAAAACATAAACACATATTTTCATACGCATTTATAAACATAGAGTTGAAATATGAAGCCAAACTGAAAACTGAACTTTATTTCTGCAGAAATAAACCATAAACCAAATATGCATAACTGAAGGCTGAAATGTTGTCAAAAATAGAGGCACTATAAAATTACAAACTCCCACTAAAACTGATTATCTTCAGATGACATGACACACATACGAGCAACATGCCTATGAAACGTTTTGGGTGGCAGTCCCTTAGTAAGCGGATCCGCAATGTTTGAGTTTGTACCAATGTGCTCTATAGACAACTGTTTATTTCCAACTCTCTCTTTAACAATCAGGAACTTGATATCAATATACTTTGATTTCGCCGAACTCCTGTTGTTAGTGGCAAATGTTATTGCAGACATATTGTCACAAAATAATCTGAGTGGCCTTTCAATGCCAATTCCGTAGCCATAGACCATGATTGGATGCTTCATGACCAGCAATGAATTCTGCAGCCATAGTGGAACAGGCTATAATAGTCTGTTTAGCACTCTTCCAAGAAATGGCGCCTTCTGCTAATATAAACATAGCATGTAGTAGATTTCATGCTGTCTTTACATCCAACAAAATCAGAGTCGGTATATCCAACGATCTCAAGATTTTCTGACCTCTGATATACAAGCATGTGTCCTTTTGTCCTCTGTAAGTACCGTAAGACCCTTTTGGCTGCTTTCTAATGGTCCAATCCTGGATTGCTCAAGTATCTGCCAAGAATTCCCGTAATGTATGCCAAGTCTGGACGTGTACATACTTGAGCATACATGATACTCCCTACTGCTGAAGAATAAGGAATATCCTTCATCTGTGCTATCTCAATTTCACTTTCAGGGCATTGATTGAGACCAAACTTGTCTCCCTTAGATACTGGGGTATCACCTGGTTTACAGCTTTCCACGCCAAATCTTTGTAGAACCTTTTCAATGTAGGCCTTTTGTGATAATCCAAGTATACCTCGAGAACGATCTCGATGTATTTGAATTCCTAATACAAAAGATGCATCACCAAGATCTTTCATCTCAAAGTTCTTAGCTAGAAAGTTCTTGGTTTCATGCAATAAGCCTTCATTATTACTGGAAAGTATATAATCGACATATAAAACTAGAAATGCAAATTTACTCCTACAGAACTTATGGTATATACATTCATCAAGCAAATTCATCTCGAAGCTAAATGAGATGATAACTTGATGAAATTTAAAATACCATTGCTGAGACGCCTGTTTGAGTCCATAGATGGATTTCTTAAGTTTGCAAACTATATTCTTTGGGTCTCCCGACACAAAGTTTTCTGGTTGCACCATATAAATTTCCTGATCAATGTCACCGTTAAGGAACGCTGGTTTAACATCCATCTAATGTAACTTAAGGTTGAAATGAGCCACTAATTCCATTATTATCTTGAATGAGTCTTTCGTGGAAACCGGAGAGAAAGTCTTATTATAATCAATGCCTTCCTTTTGAGTAAAGCCCTTAGCGACAAGACGTGCCTTATATCTTTCCACATTACCTTTTGAATCCTTCTCGGTTTTAAATATCCATTTGCAACCAATGGGTTTCATGTCATTAGGTAATGGGACAAGATCCCAAACATCATTGTCCTTCATTGACTTTATTTCCTCATTCATGGCATCTATCCATTTTAGAGAGTTAGAAACATTTTTGGCTTGATGGAAGTTGATTGGATCATCTTCCATCACACCAATATCAACTTCATGTTCTTGGAGATATGCAATGTTGTCACTTGATATTGCACTTCTCCTCTCCCTAATGGATCTCCTTAATGGCAATGGTTCTTGAGGTGCAAGGGTTTGTTCTTCCTGAATGGGAGGAGCAACAACATTGTCTTGAATATTTGTGTTTTGTTCTATAACAGGAATAGAATCCTGATCAATAACAAGATCACCTGTGGGAATATCTACATATTCCTCTTTAAAAACAATGTCTCTTCCTAAATCTCCCCCTACAAACCCAGTATCCTCAAGGAATCTGGCTTTTCCAGTCTTAAAAATATTTTTATTTTCCAGTCTCAAAAATATCCTTCATTGAGATCAGGCTTGTCAGAATCGTACCAATTTCTACCTTTTCGTTTCTGACAAACCTTTTCTCAATATCCGTAAGGAAACGTTTAGCTGTCGTGATCGAATCAGACATAGAGCCCCGAAAGGCTTCAGGGATGGCTCTCTTCATGATCATCACACACATGCGATTAGACTTCCTCAGAGGTACTCTTTTCTGTAGTAAGTGGGGGACAGTCAGTTCTAATCGCAAGGTCCAGATCCAATATCCCAAGAACTATGAGTAAGTTCTCTTTCCAGGATTTGAAATTCGAGCCATTAAGCACCGGAATTGAGTTTATGCTAGCAGGAATATTAGCGGGAGTAGCAGCTGAAAACAGGACAATAAACATAGACAAACATGCTAACATAAGTATTAATTTGTGAAGCAAAATTGTAAATTCAAAATTGCATGTTCCCATCTCAAGATATCCCCAACTAGCTTAATATTTATCTTTGGATAATCTATTAACTAGCAAATGATATCTTGTCACAGCAATCAAATAAAGACAATAAAAGGAAAAAGGGAAAGGAAGTTGCAGTTACAGCCCCACCTAAGAAACAACAAAAGAAGCCTGTAAAGGTTGTCAAGAAAGATAGTTGTTTCTTTTGTGGTGCTGAAGGGCAAGTGAAGAAGCAGTGCTCTAATTACCACGCCTGGCGTGCCAAGAAAGGTACTCTTCTCAATTTGGTTTGTTCATAAGTTAATTTAACTTATGTACCCATAGACACTTGGTGGTTAGACTCTGGTGCAACTACTAACATCAGTGTGTCTATGCAGGGCTGACTGAACTGCCGAAAGCCAAATGATGCTGAAAGATTCATCTTTGTGGGTGATGGCAAGAAGGCGAAGGTTGCTGTAATTGGGGATGTCAGATTGTCTTTAAGAACTGGAAACCATTTGGATTTGTTTGAGACATGTATTGTACTGTCGTTTAGACGAAACCTTATTTCTATTTCTGCATTGGACAAATCTGGTTATTGTTGTTCATTTGCGAATGGAAAATTCAGTTTGTCTCTCAATTCCATTTTTATTGGTTCTGGTTATTTGTCTGAGAATGATAATCTGTATATGCTTGATACAATTGCTGCAAATGAAACCTTGCATGTGGGTACACAGGTTTTAAAGCGTAAATTAACTGATGAGAATTCAGGTTCGTTATGACACAAGAGATTGGGTCACATCTCCAAAAAGAGAATTGAGAGACTTGTGTCAAACGATATTCTCAAACCTTTAGATTTTTCAGATTTTGATATCTGCATTAATTGTATAGGGAAAACAAACCAATAAAAGAAGATTTGAAGCCAAAAGGTCCAGTGAAGTCTTAGAACTTATACATACGGATATTTGTGGACCATTCCCTTCGGTTGCATGGAATGGTCAGCAATAGTTTATAACGTTCATAGACGACTATTCAAGATATGGCTATATCTATCTCATACATGAAAAATCTCAGTCCTTGGACACGTTCAAAAATTATAAGGCCGAAGTTGAACTTCAACTAGGCAAGAGGATTAAAACTGTCAGGTCTGACCGTGGTGGTGAATACTACGGCAGATATGATGGTTCAGGTGAACAATGTCTAGGACCATTTGCTAAATTCTTAGAGGAATGCGGTATTGTCACATAGTACACCATGCCAGGTTCGACCACTATGAATGGTGTAGCTGAAAGACGAAACAGAACGCTTAAGGACATGGTAAGGAGTATGATTAGTCATTCTACTTTAACAGAAAGCCTCTAGGGAGAAGCATTGAAAACTGCAGCTTACATCCTTAATCGGGTCCCAACTAAAGCAACTAATAAAATACCATATGAGCTTTGGACGGGCAAATCACATAGTCTAAAGCATATGCACATATGGGGATGCCCAGCTGAGGCAAAGCCTTACAGGCCTGCTGAAAAGAAGCTGGACACACGGAAAGTTAGTTGCTATTTTATTGGGTATGCTGAAAGATCGAGGGGTTACAAATTTTACGATCTCATAAATAAGAATATTTTTGAGACTGGAAATGCCAGATTCCTTGAGGATACCGGGTTTGCAGGGGGGAGATTTAGGAAGGGACATTGTTTTTGAAGAGGAATATGTAGATATTCCCACAGGTGATCTTGTTATTGATCAAGATTCTATTCCTGTTATAGAACATGACACAAATATTTAAAACAATATTGTTGCTCCTCCCATTCAGGAAGAACAAACCCTTGCACATCAAGAACCATTGCATTAAGGAGATCCATTAGGGAGAGGAAAAATGCAATATCAAGTGACTACATTGCATATCTCCAAGAACAAATAGTTGATATTGGTGTGATGGAAGACGATCCAATCAACTTCCATCAAGCCAAAAATGGTTCTAACTCTCTAAAATGGATAGATGTTATGAATGAGGAAATAAAGTCAATGAAGGACAATGACGTTTGGGATCTTCTCCCATTACCTAATGACGTGAAACCCATTGGTTGCAAATGGATATTTAAAACCAAGATGGATTCAAAAGGTAATGTAGAAAGATATAAGGCACGTCTTGTCGCTAAGGGCTTTACTCAAAAGGAAGGCATTGATTATAATGAGACTTTCTCTCCGGTTTCCATGAAAGACTCATTCAGGATAATAATGGCATTAATGGCTCATTTCAACCTTGAGTTACATCAGATGGATGTTAAAACGGCGTTCCTTAACGGGGACATTGATCAGGAAATTTATATGGTTCAACCAGAAAACTTTGTGTCGGGAGACCCAAAGAATATGGTTTGCAAACTTAAGAAATCCATCTATGGACTCAAACAGGCATCTCGGCAATGGTATTTTAAGTTTCATCAAGTTATCATCTCATTTGGATTCGAGATGAATTTGGTTGATGAATGTGTATACCATAAGTTCTGTGGGAGTAAATTTGCATTTCTGGTTTTATATGTCGATGAAATTTTACTTGCCAGTAACAATGAAGGCTTATTGCATGAAACCAAGAACTTTCTAGCTAAGAACTTTGAGATGAAAGATCTTGGAGATGCATCTTTTGTATTAGGAATTCAAATACATCGAGATCGTTCTCAAGGTATACTTGGATTATCACAAAAGGCCTACAGTGAAAAGGTTCTACAAAGATTTGGCATGGAAAGCTGTAAACCAGGTAATACCCCAGTATCTAAGGGAGACAAGTGTGGTCTCAATCAATGCCCTGAAAGTGAAATTGAGATAGCACAGATGAAGGATATTCCTTATTCTTCAGCAGTAGGGAGTATCATGTATGCTCAAGTATGTACACGTCCAGACTTGGCATACATTACGGGAATTCTTGGCAGATACTTGAGCAATCCAGGATTGGACCATTGGAAAGCAACCAAAAGGGTCTTACAATACTTACAGAGGACAAAAGTGATGGAAATCTAGTCCCACCCCAAGTGGTTTGTTTTGTTGATGATCACACCAAATGTTGTTAAATTACTAATCATACTACTTAAGTGTGTAGGTTGTGCAATAAGCTAATTGAAGCTCGAAACATACTCCGAGAAGAAGAAGAATCAACCACACACATAGAAGATGAAGATGAATTTAGCTCGCAACTCCAAAGCTCAAAGAATGTACTCAAGCTAAAGCTAAAGAGGAGCTCAAATTCAAGCGAAGCATATGCAACTAGCTCAAGCTCATTCATGGCTTCAAGTTCTTCATAGAGTCTAATGTGTGAGTTGTTTTTCATTTTCTTAGGATTATGTCAAAGCCAAGAAGAATTTGCACACACACAAAATGATTTTCTAAAATGTTTTTAAAACTCATTTTAAACTTATTTGAGAGCATACTTTTCATAGAAGTTAAGTTTCAACTTGTAGTTAACTACAAACACCCAGTAGTTCACTACACTGATTTCTGTCTTCTACCAGAAAAGATACTCTGGTAGTCGGCTACCAAAGTTAGGGAGTCGACTACCAGTTGTAGAAGATTTTCTCAGAGACACTCTGGGAGTCGACTACCAAAGTTAGGGAGTCGACTACCAGCTGTGCGACCACAATTCCTTGATTCACTCTCTCATTTATTCTTTGCTTAATTTTTGGGCTGAAGTCAAACTTGATTTGAATCATTTTGAATTCTCCTTTGGCTCTATAAATAGAGACCCTATGAGAACATTTTTCTCACCAATTCATTCTTGAGCAAAATTATTATTCTCTCAAAAGATCTCATCGTTCTCATTGCTCTCAAAGTTCTTCATAGCCAAAACGGTTTTTCAATTTCTGATCTGATTGCTTATATTCTTTTATAATTCGTTTTAAGATCATTATTATTTTTGGCTATTGCAAATTTATTTTCAAAATCCTTCTCTTTGATTTTTTATATTCTCAAAGGATTTTTGAAACATCTAGATTCTAGATCACATCGAATAATTTCATATTCTTTGTGTGATATAAGAACACATCTAGATTCTAGATCACATTGAATAAACTCATATTCTTTGTGTGATCTACAAATGATTTAAATTCTTTTAGCCACGTTAAGCACAATTGTAAATTTAATCTTGGCTATAGAATTATTGGGTGTAAAAACCAATCTCCACTAATTCATTGTGGTGTATTGGATTTGATTTTACTTGTAGTCCCTTGGTGATAAGGGTGGTTGTAAATCCTTGTTGTAGGCAAGGTGTTTGTGAAAAGTCCTCGGATTGTGAGGCAAGGTAAAGTCCTCGGGTTGTGAGGCAAGGGTAAAATCCTAGACAAGTCTAGGTGGTCAGAAATCCTAGTTGAGGCTAGGTATTTGTATTGCTAAGGCAATAGTGGAAATCTCGTACCGGATTGGTCGGGGACTGGACGTACCCAAGGTTGTGGGGAACCAGGATAAAAATCCTTGGGTTTGCGTTTGATTCTCTCTATGATTGTTTATCTCTACTTTGTTTATCTTGATTCATTGAGTATTACATTTGTAACTCATTCATAATATATTGCAAGATTAATTTCTGTATCTGCTTCTCTCTTATACTTCTGTGAAATCTTATATATCTTCATTAAGTATTTATTTAACTGAGCTGTGCTTAATTTCCCTCTGGGAGTCGACTACTATTCTTAGGGAGTCGACTACCAGAAGAGTTTTATCTCTGACTTGTTTTGAAGATTAATTAAGTTGATTAAGAACCAAGCATAGATCACTCTACTTGGTTTCTTAGGCAACATTAGAAGGGTTTTAATTAACGATCGAAAAAGATTTATTATTTGCACAACACTATTCAACCCCCTCTTCTAGTGTTGTTTGCCATCCACAGGATCCAACACTTGGTATCAAATCGAGGTTATAGATGGCATCAACCAATCTTTTCCCTGAAGGACAATCTTCCACCAGACCACCACTTCTCAACGGATCAAATTATGGATCTTGGAAGAATCGGATGCAAATGTACCTTCTCTCTATCTCCTATGATCTATGGAAGATAGCGGAGATTTCTTATGAAGAACCCACTCTTGAGGAAGAAAAGTGGACCAAGATGGAGAAGGACAAAGTGTCTCTAAATGCCAAGGCGGTGTCCACTCTATATTGCGGTCTTGACACAACGGAGTACAACCGCATCTCCATGGCTACCTCCGCGCACCAAATATGGAAACTTCTTGAGGTAACACATGAAGGTAACCAAAAAGTTAAATCTTCAAAATCTTCTATTTATGCTGGCAGGTATGAAAAATTTATGATGGAGAAAGACGAGAACATAACAGAGATGTACACGAGGTTTACGGAGATCGTGAACACACTTGCGGGATTGGGAAAGAAGTACACACAAGAGGATCATGTATGCAAGATCCTTAGATCCCTCACTCCCGACTGGCAATCCAAAGCTTCGGCCATTGAAGAAGGCAACGATACTTCAAAGCTAACCTTGGAAGAGCTCATCGGCAATCTAATGGCGTATGAACTCCAACTACAAGAGCGAAAGACCAAGGAACACGTTGAAAAAGTAGAAGAACCTTGCATTCTAAGCAACATCGGATACAGAGGAGTCCGAGAATGAAGTCAAAGATGAGATGGAGAAACAAATGGCACTCATCTCCAAAGGATACAAGAAAATCCTAAAAGCACGTAAGTCATACAACCGTAAGTTCAATTCCACTAATGATGTTATTTGTTATGAATGTAATAGGCCAGGCCATATGAAGAATGAATGTCCTCTAAAGAAAAACAGAGATAAGAGAACAAAGTCATGCAAAGGCAAAAGGCCAAATAGAAAAGCTTTTGGGGCTTGGGATAGAAGCGATGATGAAGAGGATTCCGATAACTCATCATCATCCGAAAATGAAGGAAAAGCAAGCAAAAGGAACGAGCGGAACTACATGTGCTTCATGGCACGGGAAGACCCCAAGGTAAATTCCTATCATAACTCTAGTGATAGCGATAGTAGCGATGATGATGAAATTGATTATGAGGATGAATTTCATAAAATTTATGCATTATATGAGGTCCAACTCAAAGAGCTTCTAACTCTCAAAAAGTTGCATAAATCTTGTGGTTCTAATCCTACTAATCAAGAGCTAGAAAAGATTAAAGAAGAGAACCTAAAATTGATTAGCAACAATAAGGATTTAATTGAAAAGAATAAGTTGCTCAATATAGAACTCAAAGACCTAGGAAATAGGTTTAGAGACTTAGAAACGAACATGACCGCCATTAAGGCAAATCATGAGGACTTGGTTAATAATGTTACTAGGTTCAATAAAGGTAAAGAAAAATTAGATAGCTTGATTAGATCACAAAGACCCCAATCTAGCAAACATGGCTTAGGTTATAACATGACCAATCAAAATGCTAGAAATTCTCATCATCAAGCTAGAGTTCCTAAAACTGAAAATGGATATGTCAAAGTTTGGATTCCCAAAATTGGAACCGTCCAAATGAAAGACAATTACATTTCTAGTTTTATGAACAATGTTCATTTTTGTAGAGATTATAAATTTACTTATGGGAAATCTCAACCCAACTGGGTTTGGTTCCCTCTTGGTTGATGATTACATTATTATGTATGACTAATCCCACGGACCCACAAAGAAAGGGTACCAAAATTATTTGTTTGATTTTCAGGTACCAAAACTATAAGGGATTAGTAGAAGATCTCCCAATGAATCTCTAAATCCATGCATACATTAAGGGGGAGACCCAACTGCAATGATGCAAACTTTAAGGGGGAGCCTATGAAATTTTTTTCTTCACTTGGTATGTATACGATTATGTTTTTTTTGTGATGACAAGGGGAAGAAAAAGTGAAGCAAGCAAAAACATGAATGAATAATAAACCGCATCTAAGCAGGGGGAGTGAGTACAATTACTCATTGTTTTTATTTCATATTATTCATATGTTTTTCATTTGGGTGTCATCATCAAAAAGGGGGAGAGTGATGGAAATCTAGTCCCACCACAAGTGGTTTGTTTGGTTGATGATCACACCAAATGTTGTTAAATTACTAATCATACTACTTAAGTGTGTAGGTTGTGCAATAAGCTAATTGAAGCTCGAAACATACTCCGAGAAGAAGAATCAACCACACACATAGAAGATGAAGATGAATTTAGCTCGCAACTCCAAAGCTCAAAGAATGTGCTCAAGCTAAAGCTAAAGAGGAGCTCAAATTCAAGCGAAGCATATGCAACTAGCTCAAGCTCATTCATGGCTTCAAGTTCTTCATAGAGTCTAATGTGTGAGTTGTTTTTCATTTTCTTAGGATTATGTCAAAGCCAAGAAGAATTTGCGCACACACACAATGATTTTCTAAAATATTTTTAAAACTCATTTCAAACTTATTTGAGAGCATACTTTTCATAGAAGCTAAGTTTCAACTTGTAGTCAACTACAAACACCCAGTAGTTCACTACACTGATTTCTGTCTTCTACCAGAAAAGATACTCTGGTAGTCGGCTACCAAGTTAGGGAGTCGACTACTCAGAGACACTCTTGGAGTCGACCACCAAAGTTAGGGAGTCGACTACCAGCTGTGCGACCAGAATTCCTTGATTCACTCTCTCATTTATTCTTTGCTTGATTTTTGGGCTGAAGTCAAACTTGATTTGAATCATTTTGAATTCTCCTTTGGCTCTATAAATAGAGACCCTATGAGAACATTTTTCTCACCAATTCATTCTTGAGCAAAATTATTATTCTCTCAAAAGATCTTATCGTTCTCATTGCTCTCAAAGTTCTTCATAGCCAAAACAGTTTTTCAATTTCTGATCTGATTGCTTATATTCTTTTATAATTCGTTTTAAGATCATTATTATTTTTGGCTATTGCAAATTTGTTTTCAAAATCCTTCTCTTTGATTTTTTATATTCTCAAAGGATTTTTGAAACATCTAGATTCTAGATCACATCGAATAATTTCATATTTTTTGTGTGATCTAAGAACACATCTAGATTCTAGATCACATTGAATAAACTCATATTCTTTGTGTGATCTACAAATGATTTAAATTCTTTTAGCCACGTTAAGCACAATTGCAAATTTAATCTTGGCTATAGAATTATTGGGTGTAAAAACCAATCTCCACTAATTCATTGTGGTGTATTGGATTTGATTTTACTTGTAGTCCCTTGGTGATAAGGGTGGTTGTAAATCCTTGTTGTAGGCAAGGTGTTTGTGAAAAGTCCTCGGATTGTGAGGCAAGGTAAAGTCCTCGGGTTGTGAGGCAAGGGTTAAATCCTAGACAAGTCTAGGTGGTCGGAAATCCTAGTTTAGGCTAGGTATT
Source organism: Scilla litardierei (assembly GCA_030789695.1). Classification (NCBI taxonomy): domain Eukaryota; kingdom Viridiplantae; phylum Streptophyta; class Magnoliopsida; order Asparagales; family Asparagaceae; genus Scilla; species Scilla litardierei. Next base: position 138,505,728 of record CM061136.1, read on the forward strand.
TGTATTGTTAAGGCAATAGTGGAAATCTCGTACCGGATTGGTCGGGGACTAGACGTACCCAAGGTTGTGGGGAACCAGGATAAAAATCCTTGGGTTTGCATTTGATTCTCTCTGTGATTGTGTATCTCTACTTTGTTTATCTTGATTCATTGAGTATTACATTTGTAACTCATTCATAATATATTGCAAGATTAATTTCTGTATCTGCTTCTCTCTTATACTTCTGTGAAATGTTATATATCTTCATTAAGTATTTATTTAACTGAGCTGTGCTTAATTTTCCTCTGGGAGTCGACTACTGTTCTTAGGGAGTCGACTACCAGAAGATTTTTATCTCTGACTTGTTTTGAAGATTATTTAAGTTGATTAAGAACCAAACGTAGATCACTCTACTTTGTTTCTTAGGCAACATTAGAAGGGTTTTAATTAACGATCGAAAAAAGATTTATTATTTGAACAACACTATTCAACCCCCCTTCTAGTGTTGTTTGTCATCCACAGGATCCAACAAAAAGGACACATGCTTGTATATAGAGGTCGAAAAAGCTTGAGATCGTTAGATATACCGACTCTGATTTTGCTGGATGTAAAGACAGCATGAAATCTACTACAGGCTATGTTTATACATTAGCAGAAGGCGCCATTTCTTGGAAGACTGCTAAACAGACTATTATAGCCTCTTCTACTATGGCTGCAGAATTCATTGGTTGTCATGAAGCATCCAATCATGGTCTATGGCTACGGAATTTTGTCACAGGGCTGTGAATTGTAGATGTCATTGAAAGGCCACTCAGATTATTTTGAAAAATAACTGTTTGGGCCCAATTTGGCCCAAAATCTGCTAGAGTTAGGAAACCCTAGCAGAGTTTTAGGTCCAACAAGGGGGCCGGCCGCCACTGGCCCCTTTTCTTCAGATCCGGCAACGGCGGGGGCCGTCGTCGGTGGCAATCGACAGGGGCGACGGGGCCGCCCTGTCTCTGCGACGAGCAGGCGCCAGAGGCGCATTCCGTCGCCCGATCAGGCACGGCAACCGCCACCCCGTCTCCTGCGACGAGCAGGCGCCTCTGGCGCCTGCCGTCGCCCGATCAGGGGTGGTAGTTGACGCCCCATCTCCGCGACTGGCAGGCGCCTGCTGTCCCCTGATCAGGGGCGACAACCGCCGCCCCTTTTCTGCGAATCCGGCATACCCCCACCGAAGGTGGGGTCAGATCTGGCCGACGAGGGGGGTAGGGCACCCCCAGTCGTCGGAAACTCGTACTGGGGGCGGCGCGAGTCCGCTCCCTTTACTAAAACTGAACGGGGGCGGCGCGCTGCCGCCCCTTTTGTCGCAGATTTAACGTGGGCAGCAGCGTCGCCCCTTTCTCCCCTTCCTTCAACCTATGGGGGTGGCAAAGCCGCCCCTTTCTGATCTGTGTCGACGCCGGCATCGCCGGTGCCGATCTTCCGACGGGGGCAGCAGGGCCGCCCCTCTTTTGCTTTGTCGGGCGGCGGCCGGCGGGCCGCCCCTGATCTAGTGTTTGTAAAAACCAAAATTTTTTTTGGAAAAATTAATCAAAAACCCAAATTTTGCACAGATCCGAATAGAAAACAGATTAAAAATCAGTTTTTTATCAGATCTACTACGAGCAGGTAAAAAAATTTAAGATCCACAGCATGGTGGCTCTGATACCACTTGTTAAAACTAGAGATCTAGACATGCGCTCTAGCCAAACAACACAGATCTAGATATATAACATGTGGAACCTTAGATCATTACATACTCTGATATAGCGGAAGCGTACCTGAGTCCATCGCTAATAATCTGAAAGATCCTGACGATAGCGCAATGGACGATCTTCCAGAATAGCACGAATCAACCGGTTGGAGAATCCCTTTAGCCTTCTCCTAGTTTCTTTCCTAGCGACGGGACGTAGAAAAGACGGCTCAATTTGTTCGTGTATTCCGGGGACCATGATCGCTAATATTTATAGGCTAGCCTACATAGCCCTAGGGTTTCCAACTCGGCCTATCAACGAGTTGAAGCCCAATAGTCTCTACACATAAAGGCTCCACAATCTGTTTAACTCATTTAGCCCATTTAATTAATTAAAACCAGATCACTTAATATATTGGGCTTAACATGACAGCGTAGCACTTATATAATTAATCACCGCATATTAGCCCAATGTTGCATTAAGATCCAACTTAGTTGGATAAGTTCCAACAGTTGGCTCCGTGGGCAATTATGCCCTCGAGCAACATGGGCTGCGGTTGTTGTGGAAATAAGAAATCATCATTTTTCATTGTAACACCTCCAATTGCACTTAGTCTTATTGTACTAATAATAAAATGTAAGGATGCTGCAGATGGAGTTAATTATATAGACATGATCATAATTGGAAGGTACATTAACTTATGCCTGCCCAAATGTCAAAGAAACCATAGAAGATGAGCACCACATGCATCTAGGTGGCCGACATGATGAACTTGGCCATCGCAAGAGATTCTCCCACATGATCCATTAACATCAAATCAAGGTTAGAAAATGAGGTATTGTTGATATTCCACTCAATTTGTGCTTTCAGAGTCCAAGATGCAAATCAGCATGGGTGCCCACACTTGAGAGAAACAGATGGGCTATGTGATATTCTTCTGATCACCTGGAGATCATGTATTAATTAACACTAGTCGGCTTCCTTTAACTATCATCTTATGATTAAGGGCAGTGCTTGTGGTAATCAATTACACGCAACTGAGTAGTTGAGCACCTTTTTTTTCTCATTATGTTCTAATAGTTAAAAGTGCATAACTTTCACTGCCCATCACAGTTAAAGTTGTATGTATCCTTTGTTTAATAGGCAAGTGGAGTGTCCAAGATTGCAAGAATGTTGGCAATATCTTTGGGCCGCTCGAGACGATGTGAGATCAAGTTGAATGCTTCTCTTCTCGTTAGTCCACATCCACAACAGATGAAGCCAAATGGGCAATAAATCCCATGTATCCAGCACCATCTATCTCTAGGATCCAGGTCAGTTGGATGCAGACTCGGATCACACCACATGACTTGAAGCTGGCCCAGTTAGGAGCTCAGTCTCAATCTTTGTACCTGCCGACGGGGACATATCATAGGACCAATGGACCCCAACCTTCATGGCACAATGACCCCCTACCCTCCATATTAACGTTATCCTACAATCAACATGCAGTATGGATCGCTGACCTTCAGGTGGAGTCAGACGACGAGCCCATGCATGCATGCATGCATGTGTTATCATGAGCATGAAGATATGGCTGAATTGCGTGGGGCTCTCGCTATGGAGCTAGCCTTTTGTGGGGGGGTTGGGGGATCACATGCAAACTCAGCGTGGGCCGCGACTGGTAGATCTGTGTGGTTTGGAGGATGCCCATGCAAATCTCATGAAATTCATCCTGATGGCATCACAAGATATTATGGACAATGACACACAATACGTACTTCTTTCTATGCACACACAAAAAATAAACGATGCTCAGCTTGTTGCTGGCTTTTTCTATCACTTGAGTTAGAGGACCCATTACCCATATAATTAGCATTTGAATGGAATAGGATCTTGATTTCTATCTTCTACGATGGTTGAAAGGCCTGTGAGTTTCTACGGCCCATTGAAGTTCTTTATGGCTTCTTGGACTGGGCCATAATGTGAGAGTTGGGGCAGTGATCCGTAGGATTCAGTGCAGTCTTGCTATCTTGCCAAATATTTGAGTCTTATTATTGAAGGCCATTCATTCTTGGGAGTAAAGTGCAAGAGGACCTCATCAATTTTTTAAAAAAAAAAAACATTGTTTCCTTGGGCTGAGAAAGGCCCAGATGAGTAAAGAAAAACTTGAGACCATGTCATAGGCCTCTCCCAAAGGCTTCAAGGTAACACGGGCAAATGGGCTTCCTGTACAGACTTATGTCTCCTTTGGAAATTGCTGGTAACAGTTGGGTTGGGTAACAGAAGAAAGTTTTTCATCCGCGTCTTGTTATATCATAACCCTAACAAGAGAACTGTTGGACTTTTAGGTGTTAAACGGGTTGATCCGAACTTGCTGGGTAGGATCCAACTTGCACCCCCAAACTGTCTGGGTTGCGCGGTTAATTAGTGGATGAGGCAAACCAAGTCATATAAGGACTTTGTTTTGGGGCTCATTGACTTGTTAAGTTATGCACAAATCCCTAATTAAGTCCACGTTGAGTTTTCTTTTTAAGCAGTATAATTTATGCAAATCCACGTAGGCCACTGGATCCAATCTTGCAGGAGATTAGGTTTCCTTATTGTAGTACTATTCCCTAGGTGAAAGACCTCTATAAAAGGTGTCTTATCATATTCTCTCTCTAGACAATGAAGCATTATCGAAAATACCATCAAAGAAATTAGACATCTAGATATTATGTTGATGCGACATCGTGTGCGCCAAAATAACCATCCAAACTAATGATGTTGCTACAATATTGAGACTGAGATTTACTTCATCAAAACTACATCAATCTATAAGGTAAGATCTGAAAATCACACCCCTAGACGGGGTGAATAGGGTGTAAGCACAAATTAAAAATTCAATCACAAAAACAACCAACCCAAAGCACAGAATAATGCAAGCAATGATTTTTCAATGAAGTGGCTCCCCGCCTGGGCTCCCCATCTCTACTCCAACCCCAAAAACCTTTGAGACTTTCAACTTCTTTTATGACCAAAAAGAGAAAAACAAACCCGATCACACCTCCAAGTAGTGACTACACCGTACAAAATATTGTTCAAAAAGTTTAAGCACAATGATAGCTTTTGAGTAAAACTATTCAGAAATATGATCTAACAACAAAATAAAAACAGAAAAATCTCAACGTAATGTAGATCGTCCCTCAACAAACGTGTAGCCGCAAACCGTGCTTGATTCTGACTTGTGTAGAGAACGATATCGCATTTTTCAGATTCACGTCTGCAGATCGTCCTTCTTCTTCTTCTTCGCACACTTGAGGCTTGAATGATGATTAAAGGCCGGCCACCAATGTAGAGGATCTCTGGAATTCTTTGTCTTGATGCTTCAATTCTGTTTCTCCAAGGGATGGCTTTCTCCTTTATATGGGATGATGAGTTTTTTTTTTCAAATTAGAACTCTTAATCTTCTAATCTTCTTTCAAATCTTCAATCCAATCTTCATCAATTTGATAGACTTCAACAATTTGGAAAACTCTCCTTTGCATATGTCTTCAAATTGTTTAGAAACCCCTTCAAGTTGATTGGAGTCAAACATGTGCGTTTGACTGGTCAAACAGGTCAAAATTTAGGTTCTACAGGGATTCTGTAACTTGGCACGGTCGTGTGCCAATTCGGCACGGTCATGTTATTTGAACTCTGGTCTTCATGTAGATTTCGCAAATCTGGCAATCCTGCACGGCCGTGTCAGCACTGTACAGAGTATATGCATTCTTATTCACATCTTACATGGTCATGTGGCACTTGACAGGGTAGTATCAGGGCCTGCAGAAAAATCTCAAAGTTACTGTTTATTCTAGACACGTCCTTACCATCTCTTGCACGATCATATGGCAGGCTGCAAGAAAACTTTGAAGTTACTATTCAATTTAGACACGGCCGTGTCAGATCTCGCACGGTCGTGTTGCTTTGGCTCTTCATGCACACTTCTTATTCTGATATGCACATCCATGTAGCTGACACGCACAGTGTGCCACCCCTGTTTTTGCACATATCATCACCGTTTGACCTCTGATTGACCTGAAACTTACTAGATATACATATTAAACAAGTATGACTTGTTTGACATCATCAAAATAAAATGTTGGCTTCAATTAGTGAGCTAACTTAGGCCAATATCTCCCACATTTTGATGATGGCAAACAAGCATAGAAAAATTGATATTTAAAAATAAAGAGCAAGTCATATGGTGCACATGTTCATTGGTCATCATGCAAAGCTCCCCTAGATATGTGCTCTCATGAAGAACGTGACAAGCTCCCCATCAAACTATGCATCTCAATGTATATCTCTCCCCTGGATATATTTTTAATGTCATTTTCTAATTCTCATCCTTTTGACATCCATCGAAAAAGTCGTCAATATCATTGAAGTAGTAAAGAATAAGACATGAATCAATACTAGCATATCAAAGAAACACGAAATTGACAATGCTGATCATATGAATGATTTTCCCCACTAACTCAAATTTTGAACAATGTTGTGAGCATTGAAAGCATGCGGCCATTACATGAAAAAAGGAGAAATCATCATATAAGATACGTTGGTAATTCGATAATGTTTAGAGACTAAGAATTCAAATCGTAGAATTTTCCTAAACAAATTGTGAACATTCATCTCTTATAAAATAATCATTAAGCAAAATGTAGGGAGACACCCAACATAGGGTACCATGGTGTTAAATTTCGGGTTCTTTCGAGTTGAGGTGTGCTAAGTGTAGGGATTTTCAAGGTCCCTTAGAGCTAATTTTAAAATTATTCGTCCTAAGTCGGACGAACAAAATAAAATAAACAGCGGAAAAACAATTTATTAAACTATTTAATAAATATAGCCCTAAGGAAAAATTCCCTAAGCCAGGAAATATACTGACTCGAGTTGGGTCTGACCAACTCGAGAAAGTTCTAACTACTAATTAAACGAAATGCATATTAAATTAACTCACCCGGAATCTTGCCCTGGAGCAGGCAAGATGTTCCGCACCGTCTTGCGCTCCATGATCTGAGCCGCCTCCCGAACCCCGTTGAGTCGCTCCTCATCGCGAACTGGATCAGCTCCCAAAGCGCACCTTGCCTCCAAGCCCATCACTAGCCGTAGAAATTTTCACTTGAGTAAACCCGCGTCGTAGACTTCCGATTCAAATTCGGACATCCCCGTTGTCTTGCTAGGACTCGGTTGGAGGACAGAAAAATTTATAGAGGAAGAGAATAAATTTAAGTCTTGATTAAGTTTGCTCAAATTTTCCAGAGCTCCTTAATCAGTGACTTGGTGCAAGAAACAAAGAAGGGAGTGCCCACCTATTTATATAGGAGGCCGGCTCCGCTTCTTTTGTCACAAGCAATGTGGGACTAATAGATTGGAAGAGGCTTTAGGATTTAATTCATTTTAGTTAGAATAGCTTTCACAAAGTCTAACTTCAATAAATTAATCCTCACTCACCATTGAGCTCCAGAGATGATACAAGTTATCATTTTGAAGGGCTAGTAATGGTGAACGCGTAGGAACAAACGGCGACAAAATCCGAGTTTGTTTGACCCTTCAAACAATTGCTCAAAGTTGAGCAAAAACCCATGTTTCGTAGCCATCAAGGGTTTCACCTAAACCCAAATGAAACGACTTAAGTTACGGGCGGCCTGCTAAGCTTAGCGGGCGCGCCCGCTTAAGGCAACTGGGCCCGCCTGCTAGGGCGCACCCATGCGGGCGCGCAACCCGCTGTGACCAGCGGGCTTGGCCCGCTGGAACAGCGGTCGGCGCCTGCTGCTCCCAACGGGTGAGCCCGCTGGGTCAGCGGGCCGCGCCCGTTAATCCCAAGTGGGTGTTACCCACTTCCTTTTGTGCCTTTTGTGTCTTTCTTGCGTTTCTGGGCTCATCCGAGCTCCGATTCCTACACGGTTTGATCCTCTGGATTCCACACGAAGTCCTCTCCATTCCCAAATGCTCCAAATTCACAACCAACTTGTGAATTTAACATTCTCATTTCATCTTATGAGTTCCTCTATACTATCTCCATGTTACTAAGACGTGAATGTTACTCTGTGTGAGACCCTACAGCCTGACCCTTACTACAGGCCGAGACTCGAAGTCTCAAGATGACGGTGACCACTAGCGGTAGGTGTCGTCCCTGTTTCAGGATCATCGATTACGTGATTGGTTCGTTGGCAAGAGTGCCGACGGGATCACTCTGACTGTAATTGTGATAATTTCCGCAGTTTTAGTCCCTTCTTCATAACTATGTAACTTGACTAGCCTAAGGTATGGTACTCTATCAACCCCACTAGCTAGCAGTGGTCAGTATACGTCGGTCTCTGGTACATACATGTTGTATATGTTACAACATACCTTGGCTAAGGTTTTACCGAGAGCCGTACTAACCTGCGACACTAACTTCCCATTAACTGAAGAGACGAATCCTCTGTTGATCACTACTTAGCTCATATGCTTCGAGTGTCACCCAGCCTAAGATCTTTCAGAAGCCTAGCCTCGAAGCTAGATCTTTAGACCTAAGTGACATTGTTCACACATAGCTTCATACAATGATCTCAAGTCCTAAGGACCAACTTACCTATTATCACTTAGAGTTATTAATGATAGTTTAGTTAATGTTGAACCATTTAATAACTCTTTGTTTGGGTCGTTCAGTGGACTCATTCTCTAGTGAGCACATGCGCCTTGTCTCCGACTTCGCTAAGCCGTATGGTTATGAGACCAACCAGACTAAGACGCAATGGTCTGTCCGATGTGCCGATATACCTAATCTCGACACATCTATGACCACGAACGCTTTTTAGATTCAAGCTGCTATCGGTCAGACATTTCTTATAATCGTAATCTACATCGCGAAACATGTGTGACCTAACTTTGAATCCAAGGGAATAATCCAAGTAATAAATAACTCAGACAATATTTTACCAGAAAGAATACTTTCATTTATTGAACAAGATGTTTATTAGGATAAATAGCCACGAGGGCATACATCTCTCTACACTAAGTAGTTACTTCATTTATCATATGTCACATGCATAAACCCCCAAAATCTAATTACATGCTATCGTAATCAAAAGAAATTGCATCAATGTAAGTATTTTACTTTGTTTTTCTTTTGTCATTAATGCTCTTTTTCTTCTCAAGTATATTCTCTTTCTTTGTTTTTCTCATGTCTTTCTTTCTTGCTATGTTGGTGTTTCAGAATAGTGACACATGAAAGCATCAACATATTCGACTACTACTAAAACTGTCCAAAGAGAGTTATGTGCACAATATATAGGTGTATATAGGTGTAGAGACAATCAAGTTTTTGATTTCATTAGAGTCTAAACACATTCTAGCTATCGCCATAAATTATATAACTCAATCAACCCATTAAATTCAAGCAATTCTGCAAGCTAACAAATTACACTAGATTATTTGTATGTCAAGTATGGGGATTTTACGTAAATAAGAGACAACATCATCAAAATCATTTTTAGTGTTTCTAGGATGTCTAGCATGGTTCATATCAATTACTCAACAATGTTCGATGGTATTAATGATGGACATTCATACACATAAAATATATGGGCTAGCCTTTAGTGGCATAAAGTAGTACTCAATGTGTAGAGGCTAGATATAATGTTTAAACATATGTATGTGCATGGTTAGATGTGCTAGTGCTCAATTAGTGACATAATCCCCTACTCCCTTTGAATAAAACAAAATTGCTTTGATCTAAGGGTTTGGTGAAGATATTTGTGGCTCAACCCGAAAGGTGATACTCGCAAGTGTACGAAGTCAGCAAATAATATATCCGGTGAGTACGGAATCGTATCCACAGAGCCAGAGTTAATCTGTAAATTCACACATATAGTCAGAACGTGTAAAGAAAGAGTGAGAGTTCTAACCACCCTTTGGAGGCGAATGATTGTTTGTAGAGAAGAATTATCTAAATATCTTAGAATTAGGGAAAAGTCCTAAAGTTTGGATGCAAGGAAAAGAAAGAATGTGGGTGTTTAGAGAATCTATAGGATTACTCGATTGCTTGGCCAAATGTTAATTCCAAGATAACTTAATCACTCATGCATGTCAATGTATGAGGATCAGAAAATGGGTTAATTAAGCACACATTAGGGTGCACCAAAAGTAATTGCTAAATTGGTTCTTCCCCTAATTAAAGCTCATGAATCAACTCTCACATCCATTTCAAGGTATGTGAAATAGTGCATATAGGCTGTGTTGCGCATCACAGAACCACCGTTCTGCGCCCCCTTTCAAGTAATGCACGATTCAATAAACGAGTTACAACCCAATTAACAATATGGCTTATTGGGTGAATTAGGCTTCTAAACTATGAAATATGGATTAAAGGATTTTGCATCCATTTCAAGGTATGCAATACACATTGAATACATAGGTGCGACAATTACGAAGCACCACCGTTCTTCGGCTCCTCCGTGGATAGTATTAAACCCAATTAAACATAAGCTTAATTCACCCAACAACATGGATTAACAAGGGGTGTTGGAAATTAACATTAGCAAGGCAATCTAAGCATCATACATCAATCCACAACACCCACACAATGAATTTAGCCTAACATATTAAGCACAAAGAAACTATTCATTGAAATATGCATTGTTTCAATACAAAAGTGAAAGAAAACGAACAAGAGTAGAAGAGTTGGGAGTTTATCACCAAATACAAGCTTTTCCCATCTTCAATTAACCTCAGCAACAACAAAAACGAAATCAAAAGATTCAAGATCCACCAAAACCCTAATCTGTCTTTAATTAGGAAGAAAACCTACAACTAGCAAAGTATATGAACAATAGCAAAGTATATGAACTCCCCTTAATTACAACTGAAATGTAGAATTTTATACCCCCTAGGGGTTACATATCATTCATCCAAAACATCATCCAACGACCCCTAGCGAATGGATCAAAATCAGGTTAAGAAACAACTCAATTTGCGACCCAGATCTCGGCTGAGAAACCCCGCACAGGCGACTGTCAGCCAACGGCCAATCGCCTGATGACAGGTGACTGCCATTGTATGGGCAAGTGCCTGTGTGGTCCTTGCAAAACATTGCGAAATCTGGGGGTTCTCCAGGCAGGCGACTGACTTGAAGGTTACAAGCGCATGTGAGATCCACAGGCACATGTCTTTTGTGCTTAAGGTGCCTGCTGCAGAAATGTCAAATCAAATAGTAAGTTGGTCTTTCTGGTCCTCCAGTAATACGAAAAATCAGGCGACTGCTGTAGAAATGGCAGGCGACTGTTCTTCATGTTGGATCTGGATCTAAGCCTGGGGGGAATACGCTAATAAAAAATCTTCGAGATAACACAGGCAATAATCAGTACAATCAATCGGACACTGAGTAAATAAAGCCAATCACAGAGTGCACGAGAGATTTACACTAGTTCGGTCTGATGGGATATCTAATCCCACCGCCAAGTGGTTTTGATGATGAGCACACCAAATGTTGTTAATATACTAATTACATTGTTAAGTGTGTAGGTTGTGCAATCAATGGATGAAAGCTCAAAGCATACTTCAAAAAGAAGAAGCTCAACCACACTCAAGAAGATGAAGATGAATTTAGTAGCTCGCATTCCACGTCAAGCACAAATGAAGCTCTTAGAACGCTCAAGCTTAAGCTAAGAGGAGCTCAAATTCAAGTGAAGCATGCATCTACATCAAGGTCTTTATCGGCTTCAAAGTCTTCATTTAAGTCTAGAGTGTGAGTTATTTTATTTTTAGAAATATGTTAAAGCCAAGAAAATTTGCACACACACACAAAATGTTTTTTGAAAACAACTTTTAAACTTGTTTTAAAACTTCTTGAGAGCGTAGTTATTGATTCTATTCTCGTAGTCAACCTCCAAACACCCAGGAGTTGATTACTCATTTTTCTCAGCTGAGTTTCACTGAAAATCCACTCTGGGAGTCTACTACTAAAGGAGGAAGTCGACTACCTACAGTAAGCAGAGTTTTCATTGAAAACTCTCTGGGAGTCGACTACATCCCTTGGTAGTCAACTACCAGCTGCGTTTTGACTTCCCAGATTTGCTCCTGTATTTATTCGTTGCTTGATTTGTGGGGCTGAAGTCAAACCATTTTGAAATTCAAAATTCTATTTGAAACTTTATAAATAGAGACCATATGAGAACAAATTCAATACCAATTTCTTTCATTCTTGAGCTAAGCAAAAACTCTCTTGAAATCTCAATCGTTCTCAATCGCTCTCAACGTTCGTAGCCAAAACGGTTTTTCATTTCAGATCTTACGTTTATATTTAAAATTCCTTTTAAGATCATATTTTTTGGCTATTGCAAATTGGTTTTTCAAAATCCTCTCTTTGATTTTCATATTCTTTAAAGGATTTTTGAAACTCAAGATTCTAGATCACATCGAATTCATTTATATTATTTGTGTAATCTAAGAACTATTTTAATTCTTAAGCCACATGAGCACAATTGCAATATTATCTTGGTTATAGGATTATGTGGGTGTAAAACCAATATCCACTAATTATTGTGGTGATTCGATTTTGATATTATCTATAGTCCCTTGGTAAAAGGGTTGTGAAAAATCATAGTCAAGACTAGGTGGTAGGAAATCAGGGTGGTGATACTAGGTCGTTGGAAATCCTAACGAGTGAAGTTAGGTAATTGTATTGCTAAGGCAATAGTAGATTAAATCTCAAGCCGTGTTGGTCGGGGACTGGACGTACCCAAGGTGCAGGGAACCAGGATAAATCGCTTGTCTCTCTCTGTGTGATTTTCTATGTATGTCTTTATTATTATCGTGTGCACAATTATTCATTGTTGTTAATATCTCTCTATTGTAACCGATTGTTAGTAATATTGTTAATTCAAAGATTGCTTTTTATTCCGCTGTGTAACCTATCTGTTCATTATTATTATTATCATATTGTATTCATCGTGTTGATTAAGGACCAAGCGTAGATCACTTTACCTGGTTTCTTAGGCAACATTGGAAGGGAAGTTTATTGTGTTCTTATAATCGAAGAAAAAGTTTTTAACTTATACAACACTATTCAACCACCCTTCTAAGTGTTGTTTTGATCAGTCCATATTTTACACCTTTTTCCGCATATTTACATACCATTTTGATCGTCCATATCGCGTTTTTCACGAGTATTCGACGATATTGTGTTGCTTTTAACTATTTCTTGTTTTTGTCGGATTTTAGGAAATATGGAGCGATCGGGAGCATAAATGAGATTAAGGGACTTGCACGCATACCAGAGCATCACTCATGGCCCTATCGAGGAGTTAGCAGCGCTAGATTATGAGCAGCAGAAGAAGAAGATCGATAGAATTGTAACGCTCCACTCCCTAAGATACCCGAGAAGTACGTATCCGTCCCAGGTTCTCCTAGAGTAGCGAGTGTTACGAAGTAAGAATGAAAAATAAATACAATTGAGTTAGCAGGTCACTGCGCACTGCTGGGGTAGTACCTGTAATGTTCCCACGATTTAAAATCACAAACACAGAGAAAGAAAAGAAAAACACAGAAAGAAACAAAAACCAACGCAGAACTAACTAAGCCAGCTAAGAGACTTATACACAAACACCAAAGTCCAACAAAGTCCATCTTATACAACAACTACTATGCCTAGAACTCTCACTAAACCAAAACCCCAACCCAATAAAGGACCCAAGAGTACAAGTCTCTCCAACTAGCGGCTCACGACTACCCAAACACCAGAGACCACAACATGACTCAAGCTCCACTCTGCACAGGCACACCCCTAACTCAGCTCCACCAGCTCACAACACCAAACACCTGCTACCTAAAACTGCCACATGTGAGACACGTCAATGTGTGACCCAATAGAACTCAACTAGCACAGGGAATACTATTATTAGTTCTTAGGTTCAAGACTAACGTTGTTTTGATGATGATCAATACACTATATTAGTGTGCTAATCAATCTTATGTTTTAGTCTCAGTTTATCATTATGATTATATGTTGATGAGACAAAGCATAATGCTTGGAGGATATTACAAAGGATTTTTTAAAGACCTCCAAGAGTGATGGAGTGCTCAAGCTTGGATGAAGTCATGAAGATTATTTAATGAAGCCAAAGCTTGGAGCATGATGATGGATGAACATCTAAAGAAGCATTGTCAAAGCTTGGAGCTTGATGAAGGAAAGATCATCAAGGAGTGCCAAAGCTTGGAGATGATGGGGAGCATCAAGGTATCGTGAGCTTGAAGACTTAGACTCTAAGAGATGCAATTTGTAATCCATGTAATTTCAATTACTTGCATTTCTCTTTTTGAGTCTAGGATTATTGTAATGCCTTGATAGATGGTCATACTCTCATGCATTTGCATTTCACCATCTTAGTGAGCCTTAGGATTATCATAGAATCCAACCCAATAGGTTCATCTAGCCCAAAGACTCATTTGGAGTCTCTGGCTCTCCTACAGTCGCCTGATGAAGGTTTTACAGTCGACTGGGTGATTCCAGTCGCCTGTCGAGCCTTCTACAGTCGACTGTGATGCATAGCTCAAGTCAACATTTCTATTGACTCTTCTTGAGCTTTTCGCATCAGTCGACTGGTGTTCAATTTACAGTCGCATGTGTTTCTACAGTCACCTGTGAATTGGTCGACAGTCGACTGTGCGCTTCTTGCATTTTTCTGGGCTTCTTCCCAATTTGCAAGACAGTCGTCTGTTGTTGTTTTTACAGTCGCATGTATATTTACAGTCGCCTGTGAAATGGCCATCAGTCGTCTGAAAGGCGTAAGTGCGAAATATGCATCTCTCTCTGTTTTTCTTCCATCTGTGCAGCAGTCGACTGTTGAAGGATATACAATCGCATGTCTATTTTACAGTCGACTGTTCTTTGGTCATCAGTTTCCTGTATGCATACTGGAAGTAAGTTGCATCTCTCTGTTTTTCTTCCATCCTTGCTGTAGTCGCCTGATGAAGGATATACAGTCGACTGTCTATTATACAGATTGCGTAGTCTTCTACAGTCGACTGTCCTGGATCAGATTATAGCCGTTGGGATTTTTCTAGCCGTTGAACAGTCGACTGTTAGTTGTTCATCAGTCGACTGTCTGTGCCATAAACTGCCTAAATCTATCCATTGCAGATATCTTCCCTTTGTGTTTTTGGCTGTGTTTATAGGCTCTTCTTGGCTTCCAATATATAGGAGTTGGCTTAGTTCATTTAGAACTCTTGAAAGGGTTAGGAAATCATAGAAGATCATTTAATCTCTTCTCTAAGCCACTCCTCCCACATTTCCCTTCCATGAGCATATTTCTCTTCATGCATTGAAGCTAGCTCATAGGGAAATTCTCCAAGGGATCTAATTCTCATTCCTTTCTTGAAGAACATCTTTCTTCTCTTCATTTTCATACACTCAAGTGAGAAGTGCTAGGATTCATTCCTAGAAGAGAGAAAGATCATCAAGTGCAATCAAAGCTAATCTCAAGCACTTGGTCATTCACTTGCATCCCTTCTTCATCGTATTGGTAAGATCATATCAAGGCATAGGTAAGTGTTGTTCGTTTTGTTTATTGTTCGAAACCCTAATTCTCTTTGTGGGAATTAGATACTCTCTTTGTGAGAGTAACTCTCTTTGTGGGAGTTTGGTGTCCTAGTGTAGGGCTAACCCTAATTCTCTGAGTGGGAGTTAGTGATTCTCTTGGCGGGAGTCTTGACCCTCATGTAGGGTTGGTTGGGTCGTTGTGTAGGGCAAAATCCTCTTGGTGAGGTATCTCTTTGTGAGATTTGTATTCACTTCTCTTTGTGGAAATTATAGTGAATATTAGTGTGGCTGGACGTACCCAAGTTTTTTGGGAACCAGGGTAGAATCCTTGTGTTTACGTTTGTTGTTGTTGAGCACTCTGTTTAATTTTCGCTGATTATTGTGCTTTAATTTTAGTAACTTTTAATTAAGCACTTTGCTTGTTATTACACTATTCATCCCCCCCTCTAGTGTGTGTAGCCCCGCAAGGTCCCTTACAACTATTTGTAGGTTATTGTTTACAGACACGAATATGATGCAATAGACAAAGGGAGCCACAGTTATATCAGGCAGAAAGTAAAAGGAGACATTACACATATATGGTAATTCCGCATTTAATTTAACTATGTTTCGGAAGTCTTAGTACAACGCTGATACGAGGACCAAGACGCTCGTCCCAGGGTGGGATGGTAGGAGCACAAACGACTCCATAGAGCACCAACGGCTCTAATAACAACTCAACCCGCTCACCTAGTGAAACGGGGCCCATCACTCCAGTAGTGCAAGTGAAGATAACAACTACAGCTCATCACTGTTGTTTGTCAACAGCGGTGGCGCCAACGGTGAAACACACAGTCCTGTCCTCATACCCTAACCGTACTCAGCCTTCCCCCAACCTCCGCCTAGGGTGCTCACCCACCACACGACGGACAGAGACACACCTAGGATTAAATCTACATGTTACTGAATAACCAGCATACAACATTAAGTGACATAGAGCTAAAAGCAACAAGCATGAAACATAAATGACATAAATGTACCATGCAACATAAAGTGACAAAAAGTAGCATGCAACATAAAGTGACATAAAAGCAGCATGCAATACTGAATTAACATAAAAGAGACAGTTAACATTGAAGTGTAACAAGCTATTATGCAGCATTACAACTTTACCAACTTAGCAACTCCGTCAACATTAGCAACTAAAAGTAACTTTGACAAGCTAAACAACTTTTCATCTATGATACAAGCTCTAACCATCATTACATATATTACTATTAAAAAGCAAACTTTTAAGCGAACCATGTAAGGATTTCTACTCAATGCCACCTTAACAACAACCATTTGCAACTAAAAGAGGGTTTTAACAACATCCAGACTTTAACAACTTTTAGCAACCTTTAACAATTTTAGCAAGCTTAAATGACCAACATGTAACTTTAGCAACTTTAGTAACTAAAAGGCAATACTATCAACTTCAAGTTCAGCCTTTAGAAACAAAAAGCAAACTAAACTAATTTAACAATATTAGCAAACTAATGCAACATAAGCAACTATTTAGGAGATACTTAAAAGGAAAATGCAAGATATGGAAATTCTACTTGGACAAAAAGCAACTTTGAGTAAGTTTAGTTTATGCTTGTATTAAAAGGCAACATCCTTAAAAGCTAATTTTGAATTTATTCTAAAAATATTAAATTTTAGGGGGAACGCTTAAGATCTGACTTAAAAAATGACACCTCTTAGTAACAACCTATGGATCTTCATTAAAAATGTAATCTTTGAATAAGTTACTTAAGGAGCTTCGTTAAAAATGTAAACTTTGAAGTAAGGGCTCAAGTTCTAAGTTAAAAATGTCATCTTTTTGAAAACCACTAAAATGTTAGCTTTATGAAAATAAATAAGAACTATGTCAAAAATTGAAGCTTTCAATAGAGTTAATTAAGGCTCTAATCATAAAAATGCATGTTTCATGAAATCACCCTAAGGTATTTAATGAAAATATGAACTTTAAATAATTTAACCATGTAACTTCAAAAAATACAAACTTTATTAAACCACTTACAGATCTAAGATAATAATGTGAGCTTTAAGCTTTTAAGTGAGTCATTCATGGATCTTCCATAAAAACACAACATTTACAAATGAGACTTAAGAACTTTATTAAAAATGTGAGCTTTCACACCAACATACAAAGACCTCCTTAAAATAACAACTTTAGTTAACTACCATACTTAGCATGAACTAACTTTATGAAACAAACACCACAACAAACCTAAAATAATCTTTTCTAAGCTTAGAAGAGATCCTACCTTAATTGCTCATTCCTCCTCCAAAAACTCCTCTAATCAAGGCATCCTTCAGTAGCTCATCCTTCCATTTATTCTCCTTCCGTAAAAGCTCCTCCTTTTAATCTTCTTTTCTTTCATTTTTTTTCCTCATGAAGAAAACACACGGCCAAGGGGGGACCAAAGGGAAAAATGAAAATGGTAAGAGAGAGAAGGAAAAATGAAATGAATGAGTATTAATCCACTTAGAAATATTACCATAAAACCTTTCCATAAAAGGAAACATCATCATCATCCCAAGTTCCTTTTATTTACAACAATGCCATGGCCATAAAAGGAAATACCTCATCCCCAAGCTTCCCCACTATTTACTAATTTGCCATTTACATTTATGGTAAGTCCTCAACATAATATCTTTGAAGTCCACTTATTTACAAGTTTGCCATTTACTAAAAAAGAAAAGTCTCTTCCAAAATATCTCCATCTCTACACACACTCATATACTCTACATACACTACTAACTAATAACCAATGTGCCACTACTATACACACTCCCTTCTACTCTACACACACATCCTCCTACTAATTACAAAATGTGCCACTATGCACACCCACCCCTACTATACATACACACAATCAATTATTACAACAATGCCATCATCACTAATTGTAATAATAATAATAAATAATGCACTACCATGTACACTAAGTACATGTTACTATATACACCACGTATGTATATACACTCTACACGCGTATACCAACATACATATAGTACACAAATACATAATCATATATACCCTACCGTAAATAGCACTAGGGCCATTACATTCTACACACCTTAAAAAATGAAGTCCGCCCACGGACTTCCTAGTTTAAGGGTCAACCCAAAGGCTGGGCCGGTCTAAACTCTAAAGGTCATCCTAACAAAAATAAGGTCAAGGCTCAAAACTTTCCAGGCCATATACCGCTATGCAAGGAGGCACACTAATCCACCCACATATACCTAACATATCTCTATCTTTTGGTATAATCTACACTCATCCATATGCATCACATTTACATGCATGGGATGCATGCACACAAATATCATACATACATGTGTGTCTCCACACACCTGTCATATCACATCAGCAATATAATATAATATCAAATATGTACTCTAATACCACATCAGTACAATAAATATCACTACAATGTGGAGACACTCCATTGACACCCAAGCCACGCTACCACATATACCTGTAGGTAAATACATACTTAGATCACCCTACAATCAGAGAGACATATACATGTATACATAAACCGAATCATCTATACAAATGAAGATAATACACATATATTAAATAGTCACATACTCATGGTCATATATACACAGATACTTCATTCATATATACATATCACACACAAACATATACTTACACTATCACACACCTACCTCATATCTATGCAAAAACATAGACACATGTATCATATATACACACAAGTAGTCACAAATATGGTACCTCACATAGGGCTAATAGCCTACTACATTCACACAGATATACATACCTATAATCGTACAACCAAGTACAAATCCTAGTACACATCCAACACACGCACATATATCATCCTGTAGAGACATGCAATACAATACAATATAATACCCCTACTACTGCACACAAAGCACTTATATCCATGTTATGAGTACTAATACATATAACTAAGCTTATACCTACACATGCATGGGCACATGCCTATACACGCTAGTATACAAATCATACCAACATGTACATATGTCTAACTATAGGCACACATATCACTATATACGTAACACCCAAATATGTATACACCCATAGTAGATAGTTATACACCAACAACAACACGCACATATACATATAATGGTATAGCCATCCACACACACACACACGTATAAGCATAAATGCTCACAACCATACATATAGGACATACATATCACGTATTTAACCACATATGCATATACAACATAACAGACAAACATGATATACTAATATACCTAAAGTATGCCCACTTATACATGAGTGAGACACAAGTATCCATACATGGATCCACACACACAGTATATATATAACACACACTATATATGCAATACACTCTACATACATCTCAATGTATACAAAGAAATGTACTACATATACAACTCATAGTTCAACCACATACTAACACATATACCATAAAATACCAACATACAGACACATAGTCAAACAAATATGTATATATACAGATGTATCCACAATCACACATACAAGTATACCACACATATATACTTGTATATGAAGGGTATTCTAGAACCCTTAGGGCACAAAAACTCTATTCCCGTCCTAAGTCGGACGGAACATAGACATAAAACGTAGCAGAAAATAAAATTATGTTAATCTAATTAATATGCAGCCCTAAGAAACCAGACCCTCTTAGCCAGGATCTCTGACAACTCGGGGTGGATCTGACCACCCCAAGAGGGATCTAAACTACTGCGAATAATTAAAACGAAAGCTTCTAAAAACATACCCGGAATCTTGACCCTGGGACGGGCAAGATGTTTCGCACCGTCTTCCGAGCCGCTCCCCGTTCCACACCGAGCCGCTCCTCGAACCGCTCCTCGAACCGCTCCGCATCTCGAGGCGAGCAATCCTTGTGTTGCCGAGCCAACCACGCGTCGAAGAAAATTTCACGCGAGTGAAAGCCTTCGCCAAGATTTCAGATCCGAATCAGAACTCCTTCGTGGCTTTGCTAGAGCCCTCAGGAGTAAGGCAAAAATATAGGGAGATAGAGAATATTAATTTCAACTTAGATCCGAGTGTGCTCCAACATTTACGGGAGCAGCTCAGATCTGGAGCTTGGGACGAGTTTTGAGAAGAGGAGCAGACCCTTATTTATATAGGCGGCTGATTGCTCCCCTTTACTCAAAATCCGATGTGGGACTAAATTTGAAGTTAATCAATTCAATTTAGTTTGACTTTCAAAAAGGTCAAACTTCCGTGAATTTGAACTCCCTCACCGTTGAGCTTCATGATCGATACAACCTATCAATGCGAAGGACGTTCAATGGTGAACGCATAGGAAAAACAACGCGTCAATCCGAGTCCGTTCGACCCTCAATTGTATGTCCAAAGTTAAGCCCAAACCCAGTTTTTCGTTCAAAACAGCCATCACAAATGGAACGCAGTTTCTAGGGTTCTGAACCCTGCTGTGCGACCCATGGAGTGGGCCCCAACAGCCTAGCACGCACCAGCCTGCAAGGCGCATGCCTTGCACGCGTCCAGCGGTGCGTGCAAGGCACGCGCCTTGCTGGCGCGTGCCAGCGAACAAACTGGCACCCCTAAAAGGGGCGCCAGTAAATTCCCGGCCCTTTGGGCCGGGTGACAGCTTTTATTAAAAATACCTTTTTTGTTTGTTTCTCAAACAACAAAACAGCTTTGGGCCTAGTTTGAGCTTCTATTTAAAACACTTTTAAATAGTCTTATTGGGCTCATTTGGACTCCGTTTTCGACGCGGTTTGAACCTGCGTTTAGAGCGGGACGAACCCGTCTTACCGGTAACCTTTTTCTTGCATTTATATTTAAATATGGTCTTAAACAAGTTAAGACACATTTAATCTCTTTTGCATCATATGCAAATTATTCCCCTATCTTAGCTTAAATTGTCATTTGCATCATGTTACGACCTAAAGATCGTAGGAGTCCGACTCCCGCCCGGATCCGCTAACGTACCCCATTAACTCACCTTTTCACAAAAGGGCCGCCGCCCCGGAAATCCGAATCCACATGGGGACGGGCACTCCCCGATCGCACTGCCCCGAAGCGGGTCGAACAGCTGCGGTTGTACGCCTAGGCCGGGGGTGCTGAGGTGCGCCCGGACGGTACCGATAGGCCAGCGGACTTAGGCGTGGGTATCTATCTGTGCCAGCGAACCACAGGCCGCGACCCAACGGGAGGCGCGGCCGGGCCGGACAACTCCCGATCCGGACGACCCGTTTGGTCCTCATGCGCCCCGACGCCAGGGATAGCATGGCCCAACCTTTAGTCCATCACCAACGACGAACGACTTAGGATAAGGGCGCGATCAACACATACGTCACCCGACCGCCTGACAAAGCACCCCCTGGCGGCTGACCCATCTGACGGTTAGTGCTTTCGGCCCTGACATCCCGACAAAAGCACCCCTCGGCCGTTGCGCCGCCTGACAAAAGCAGGTCAGGAACTCCTGTTCCCGATGTCCTTGTCCGAAGCTTCCGCCGACACCCGAGCCAGCTCAGCACGCCTAGTCATCACCCATCAGGTATAAATACCCCCTCTCCTCTTACGGAAAGGGGGTTGGAGAATTCTCTCTCATTCTATTATCCACACACGAGAGCAAAGGTCTTCCATATCTTTGTTCTCCCACCTATAGCTCGTCACGCGCGGCGAACACACCGTTAGTCCGACCGGCGTGTCTAGCCCCCATTTTAAGCTCTATTACTGACTTAGGCATCGGAGGGGCTAAGGGTTGAACCCCAACCCTGCCCTTCTGACGAGTTGTTCGTGCTGCAGGAGAGCTCGCCCCTTGACCAAAGTCAGCCTCAGCCCCCTGCCGTCCAACCTTCCTCAGCTGCATCCGGCGAGATTCGACCCTGTGAGCACCACCGGAAACGGGTCCAACTTCTTCACCCCATTAATCACTTGTAAAACAGCCTACCTAAACCTTCTTCTCCACATAACCATCGTGCCCTTGGTTCCCCATAATACAAATTCATTGTACGCGAGTTCCGCCTCGTAACAATTGGCGCCGTCTGTGGCAACGAAGGGTCACACCCATGTTAGACTCCATGCCGATCTCGCAGAACCCTGACCACGACAAAGATCTCGTGGGTCAGGAACCGCTCTCTCTACAAATCACCCCGGCGTCCGACCCCCTTCTGGGGATGGGCACCGAAACTGAACATACTTCAGCCCACGCCGTCCTGAAGAGCTTCGAGGCCGTCACTCAGGCCAGGGGAGGCTATCAGATGGCTGGAACGGAGCCTCCGCCCGGCCCCTCAGAGCCCCAGAACGTGAGGCGGAACCTCCACCTTCAGTTCGAGGAGGAGGGAGAAAACAGGGGGCTCGCTGAGCAGATTGCGGCCCAGCAAAGGCTCCTGGAAGAGGAGATGGAAGTTGCGCAGCGGTGGAGGCGCCTGGGGGAGGCGGCCGCCGCACAAAGGCGTTTGGACGAAGCTGCCGAGACCGCCCGAAGGGCCCACCAGGAAGAAGAGGCCGCTCGCCGCCAACTCCGCCTCATCATCGCGGAGCGCGAGAGGCTAAGGAGAGAGAACAGAAGCAACCGAGAATTCATTGACGAGACTGCGACGGGCCGACGGCTCGGGGACGGGTGAGACCCGTTACTGAACAGGTCCCCACCCGGAGGAGGCAGCCCGCATCGCCAGCACCACCCCTCCGATACCCTGCACGAGGAAGCCGTTTGTCGACACCTACGCTTCCTCGCCGCCGAGCGCGAAAGGCTCCTCCGAGAGAATCAAGAACGGATGGAGGCCCGAGGAGAGCTGGCTGGGAGGCGCTGGCACTGGGAGAACTATAGCCCGCAACCCGTCGAATCCTCGGCCCAGGGAAGGAGCCCCGCCAGACGACCGTCGAGCTACTCCCCGGGGACGGAGGACCGTCGGCGGCCGAGGCGCGACCGAAGCCAGACCCCCGAATGGCGGAGAGGGGATGCGCCGGATCGCCCTACCTATCCGGAGGAGGCCGCGCTGCTTACACGGTGGATCACGTCTGCCCCAAGGCCCATAAGGTTCAAACCCCCTCACTTGACCACGTACAATGGGAGAGGCGACCCCCTCACGCACGTGCAACAATACCGGGGGGCGATGGAGGCGCAGGATGTGGATGAGGCGTTCCTATGCCGACATTTCTCTTAAATCCTGAGGGACACCGCGCTGGACTGGTACTTTGGCTTGCCCATGAGATCCGTTGGGAGCTTTGGCGAGCTGTCCCACAAGTTCTGCCAAGAGTTTCGGGCCGGGCGGACGAAGAAGAAGCCCTTGGACTATCTCAACACGATAGTCCAAGGGGAAGGAGAGACAACGGGTAGATACCTCCGCCGCTTTCAGGAGGAGAGACGGGCGGTGGTGACATGCGGCGATGAGGTGCTTATGCTGGCCTTCAAAACGGGGTTGCGGACTCGGAGCCTCCACAAATCCCTGCTCCGGGACCCGCCGACCGACTATGAGGCGTTGGTTGCAATGGCGGAGAGGCACGCGTTGGCCGAAGAGACTCTCGGTGCAAAGGCATTATTCCCCCCGGCGAAACCGTCCCAAGGCGAACCCCGATCATATCCTCGGCCGAGGCAGGAAGAGGGGGACCGAGGTCGCGACCGGCTGGCCCGACCAAGGCGGGAACCGCCCGGGCCTCGCCCCCAAGATCACCCTGGTCCGGGGCGCGAGTTTGCTCCGGCACAAGGGCTCCCTCAAGTCATCCCAAGACAAGAGGGCCCCCTACGGGCGCATTACACGCAACTCAATGCTCCCCTGATCGAGGTGATGGCCGCGGCTACACGAGCCGGACTGCTGCCGGAGCCGCCCCGAGAAATGAAGTCGGACCCAGCCCGAAGAGATTTTAAGAAATACTGCCGATACCACCGGGACCACGGCCACGACACCGATGACTGCTTCACCCTCAAAAGGGAAATCGAGCGGCTGATCCAGGCGGGCCACCTGGGGGACTTCGTCGGAGGCCGGAGACCGGACCGAGAAGATGGAAACCACCGAAGGGCACGAAGGGCAGACCCTCCGGCAAACGGCGAGCGGGAAGAGCTTCACCCCCCGAAACACGTCATGCGCATAAACACGATATGCGGCGGGCCATCTTCAGGAGGGGCATCGTCGTCAAGCAAAAAGGCGTATGAGAGACAAGTGATGACGGCGGGTCTTGGAGGGGACCAGAGAGGGAGAAGGATGGCCTACCCTCCCATCACTTTCAGCGACGAGGATCTAGAGGGGATCGAGCAGCCCTACGATGACGCCATCGTCATCGAGGCCCAGATTGGGACGGCCATCGTCAGCCGCCTCCTGATCGACACAGGGAGCTCATGCGACATCCTGTTCATGTCCACAATCGAGAAGATGGGGTTAAGGCCGATGGACCTGAGACCCTGTACCGGACCCCTCTTCGGTTTCACCGGTCACTCGACCCCCATCATGGGAGTGATCACCTTGCCGATAACCCTCGGAGAAGAGCCACAGGTCGTCACTCGAATGACGCTGTTCGTTGTGGTCGACATTACGTCGGCGTACAACGGGATCATAGGACGACCTTACATGTCGGCCATTGGAGCGCTCCCCAGCCTTCTCCACCAGATGGTCAAGTTCCAAACCCCCCGAGGGGTGGGGTTCGTACGGAGAAGCCAGAAGCTATCTAGGAGCTGCTACATGGGGTCGACAAAGCACAAGGGACCAGAGATGAACCTGAAGATCGATTCCCCCAGGCGGAGTTATGACCGCTACCAGCCAGAGTTAGCTCCAGCCGACGCCACCGCAAAGGGAAACGGGATCGACCACGCCCCCCCCGGAGAAGGACGGGCTAATCACTCCAAGGGACGCGGAGCGCCGGTCGTGGTATAGCCGGGAACTGTAAGTCATGAATGAAATATCTTGTTCCCTTTTTTATCTTCGAATTTCGCCTCTTCTGCATGAAAATTTCAGTTCAAACCTCTCAAAGACTCCGGGGCAAGACCAATCCTCGCCACCCAAACCGGAGAGGGGCACGGGCCGAGCTGCGTACTCGCTCCCCCCCAAGAAGACCTCCGGGGCAAGTTCACTGAGCTTGGCCACCCAAATCGGAGCGCCATATGCGGGGTAGGCGACGGCCCAATACCCGTCCGACTATAGAGGCTGCGGGGAGGCGACGGCCCAATACCTGCCCTCTCAAAGACTCCGAGGCAGGACCAATCCTCGCCACCCAAACCGGAGAGGGGCACGGGACGAGCTGCGTACTCGCTCCCCCCCCAAAAAGACCTCCGGGGCAAGTTCACTGAGCTTGGCCACCCAAACCGGAGCGCCATATGCGGGGTAGGCGACGGCCCAATACCCGTCCGACTATAGAGGCTGCAGGGAGGCGACGGCCTAATACCCGCCCTCTCAAAGACTCCGGGACAGGACCAATCCTCGCCACCCAAACCGGAGAGGGGCACGGGCCGAGCTGTGTACTCGCTCCCCCCCAGAAGACCTCCGGGGCAAGTTCACTGAGCTTGGCCACCCAAACCGGAGCGCCATATGCGGGATAGGCGACGGCCCAATACCCGTCCGACTATAGAGGCTACGGGGAGGCGACGGCCCAATACCCGCCCTCTCAAAGACTCCGGGGCAGGACCAATCCTCGCCACCCAAACCGGAGAGGGGCACGGGCCGAGCTGCGTACTCGCTCCCCCCCAAGAAGACCTCCGGGGCAAGTTCACTGAGCTTGGCCACCCAAACCGGAGTACCATATGCGGGGTAGGCGACGGCCCAATACCCGTCCGACTATAGAGGCTACGGGGAGGCGACGGCCCAATACCCGCCCTCTCAAAGACTCCGGGGCAGGACCAATCCTTGCCACCCAAACCGGAGAGGGGCACGGGCCGAGCTGCGTACTCGCTCCCCCCCAAGAAGACCTCCGGGGCAAGTTCACTGAGCTTGGCCACCCAAACCGGAGCACCATATGCGGGGTAGGCGACGGCCCAATACCCGTCCGACTATAGAGGCTGCAGGGAGGCGACGGCCCAATACCCGCCCTCTCAAAGACTCCGGGGCAGGACCAATCCTCGCCACCCAAACTGGAGAGGGGCACGGGCCGAGCTACGTACTATCTCCCCCCCAAGAAGACCTCCGGGGCAAGTTCACTGAGCTTGGCCACCCAAACCGGAGCGCCATATGCGGGATAGGCGACGGCCCAATACCCGTCCGACTATAGAGGCTGCGGGGAAGCGACGGCCCAATACTCTCCCCCTCAAAGACTCCGAGGCAGGACCAATCCTCGCCACCCAAACCGGAGAGGGGCACGGGCCGAGCTGCGTACTCGCTCCCCCCCAAGAAGACCTCCGGGGCAAGTTCACTGAGCTTGGCCACCCAAACCGGAGCGCCATATGCGGGGTAGGCGACGGCCCAATACCCGTCCGACTATAGAGGCTACGGGGAGGCGACGGCCCAATACCCGCCCTCTCAAAGACTCCGGGGCAGGACCAATCCTCGCCACCCAAACCGGAGAGGGGCACGGGCCGAGCTGCGTACTCGCTCCTCCCCTAAGAAGACCTCCGGGGCAAGTTCACTAAGCTTGGCCACCCAAACCGGAGCGCCATATGCGGGGTAGGCGACGGCCCAATACCCATCCGACTATAGAGGCTGCGGGGAGGCGACGGCCCAATACCCGCCCTCTCAAAGACTCCGGCGTAGGACCAATCCTCGCCACCCAAACCGGCGAGGGGCACGGGCCGAGCTGCGTACTCGCTCCCCCCAAGAAGACCTCCGGGGCAAGTTCATTGAGCTTGGCCACCCAAACCAGAGCGCCGTATGCGGGGTAGGCGACGGCCCAATACCCGTCCGACTATAGAGGCTGCGGGGAGGCGACGGCCCAATACCCGCCCTCCCAAAGACTCCAGGGTAGGACCAATCCTCGCCACCCAAACCGGAGAGGGGCGCGGGCTGAGTTGCGTACTCGCTCCCCCCCCAAAGAAGACCTCCGGGGCAAGTTCACTGAGCTTGGCCACCCAAACCGGAGCGCCATAGTCGGGGTGCCCGACGGACCAATACCCTCCCTCCCCAGAAAGGGCCTGTCACCCCTCTCCTCAAACCTCGGGAAACTACTCAAGGTCCGCGAATCAAGGCAACCCCTACGCAGAGCCTTCCCTGAGGAGTAACGCCTGACCCCTATAAAGCCGACGCCCGAAATGACTTGTCCAACCCAAAAGGACACTCGGGACGAACGCCACTGACAAATGTCACGCATGCCAAAAAGCGGGGTCTGAGGGGTCACATCACACATCACCCATCGGGAACGCCCCCCCCAAAGAACGTAATTCCAAGACAGCCCTGACTCTCCATGAAGAGGAAATGAGGGCAGAAATCCACCATTATAAATTCCCCCCCCAGCTTCCTCGAGGAGGGGAGGAAGGAGAGAGAAAGGATGTGGAGAAAGACTAATCATTTTGCCACCCTCTCTCCCTAAAAATGCGCGGAAAATGCGAGCTTCGCCGACCGCCAAAGTAAACGATCCACCAACAGGATATTCCACTTACACGACGGTTGTCCAGCCTGCTGCTCCCCTCCTTCCGTTGGACAACTTAAGGCA
The DNA here is from genome assembly GCA_030789695.1 of Scilla litardierei. Taxonomy (NCBI): domain Eukaryota; kingdom Viridiplantae; phylum Streptophyta; class Magnoliopsida; order Asparagales; family Asparagaceae; genus Scilla; species Scilla litardierei. The sequence continues at coordinate 138,533,524 of CM061136.1, forward strand.
TGGGAACTGGAGCTCCACTGGCATACCATGCCTCTCCACAGACGCCCCGCGTACGAAGGCGCGGCTGGCAGACAACCCGATGGATGGGACAGACCTGCCAAATCACCTCACCGGACACCCCGGCAGCTGCCCGTGTCGCCCCAACCGAGGGGAACTTGTCCCCAAGCACCGGCATGCTCCAACAGGCCACTCCGCTTACACCAGTAGCACCCCCCTTCCACTCATCGACCTCCCCTGGACCGTTTACGCCAGGAGGACGCACAGAGGGGCTACGACCCGCGTCCCTTCGCGCCTATCACGCGGAGACTCCAGTCGAGGGGAGCAACAGGGCCCTGTGGGATAGAACAACCACCAAAGATCGTAGGAGTCCGACTCCCGCCCGGATCCGCTAACGTACCCCATTAACTCACCTTTTCACAAAAGGGCCGCCGCCCCGGAAATCCGAATCCACATGGGGACGGGCGCTCCCCGATCGCACCGCCCCGAAGCGGGTCGAACAGCTGCGGTTGTATGCCTAGGCCGGGGGTGCTGAGGTGCGCCCGGACGGCACCGATAGGCCAGCGGACTTAGGCGCGGGTATCTATTTGTGCCGGCGAACCACAGGCTGCGACCCAATGGGAGGCGCGGCTGGGCCGGACAACTCCCGATCCGGACGACCCGTTTGGTCCTCATGCGCCCCGACGCCAGGGATAGCATGGCCCAACCTTTAGTCCATCACCAACGACGAACGACCTAGGATAAGGGTGCGATCGACACATACGTCACCCGACCGCCTGACAAAGCACCCCCTGGTGGCTGACCCATCTGACGGTTAGTGCTTTCGGCCTTGACATCCGGACAAAAGCACCCCTCGGTCGTTGCGCCGCCTGACAAAAGCAGGTCAGGAACTCCTGTTCCCGATGTCCTTGTCCGAAGCTTCCGCTGACACCCGAGCCAGCTCAGCACGCCTAGTCATCACCCATCAGGTATAAATACCCCCTCTCCTCTTACGGAAAGGGGGTTGGAGAATTCTCTCTCATTCTATTATCCACACACGAGAGCAAAGGTCTTCCATATCTTTGTTCTCCCACCTATAGCTCGTCACGCCTGGTGAACACACCGTTAGTCCGACCGGCGTGTCTAGCCCCCATTTTAAGCCCTATTACTGACTTAGGCATCAGAGGGGCTAAGGGTTGAACCCCAACCCTGCCCTTCTGACGAGTTGTTCGTGCTGCAGGAGAGCTCGCCCCTTGACCAAAGTCAGCCTCAGCCCCCTGCCGTCCAACCTTCCTCAGCTGCATCCGGCGAGATTCGACCCCGTGAGCACCACCGGAAACGGGTCCAACTTCTTCACCCCACTAATCACTTGTAAAACAGCCTACCTAAACCTTCTTCTCCACATAACCATCGTGCCCTTGGTTCCCCATAATACAAATTCATTGTACGCGAGTTCCACCTCGTAACACATCAAAATACAATTTTCTCTTCCTTTGCATCAAATGCAAATTAATCTCCCTAACTAATTTCTACCTATCACTAAACGAAGATCGTACTCTGTGTGAGACCCTACACCATGATCCTTACAACAGGTTGGGCTCGAAGCCATATACGACAGTGACCACGAGCAGTGGTTGCCGGCCCTGCTTCAGAATCATCATTATGTGGTTGACTCATCGTCATGAGTATTGTCGGGACCAACCTGACTGTTTCTGTGATGAGTTCCGCAGTTATAGTCTCTTCGTCTTAACTATGCCGTGTAGATCAAGTCTAGGGTACGGTCAAATTGTCAACCCCAATAATTTGACTCCGGTTAGTTTCTATCGATCTTTAGTCAACTAATGTTGGACTTCTTCCAATATGCTCTGATCAGAGATTTTACTAAAGATCGAACTAACTCTACGACACTAACTCCCATTGACCGGGAGAGACGAATCCTCTCTTGGTCATTACTCACCTCGTACGCTTCAAGTGACACCCAATCAAAGACCTTTCACCAGGCCTAGCCTCGAAGCTAGGTCATTGATCCAAGTGGCACCATTTACGCACAGGTTCGTAAAATGACCTCAAGTCAAAAGACCAACTTGCCTATCATTACTAAGAGTTGTCATTGACAGATTGGTCAATATAACCATATGATAACTCTTATGGATCGTTCAGTGAACTCATTCTCTAATGAGCACATGTGTCTCGTCTTCGACTTCACAAAGTCAAACGATCGTGAGATCATCGCCACCGCTAAACGGTGAAGACTAAGACACAATGGTCTATCCGATATTTCGATATCATTGTCTCAAAACATCTACGACCACGAACCCTTTTAGACTTATACTACAGACTGTCAAACATTTCTCCATGATCAAGATACTCATCTCGATACCTGTTTGACCTTGCATAAAGTCTCAGGACTTAACCTAAGTTAATATCTAATGTTAACTACATTATAATATAACTTAGATAAATTATTACCAAACAGCTTACTGTTATTTCAAACAAGACGTGTGTGCTATTCACACAGAGATAAATAGCATCGAGGGCATCATCTCTCTACATCTCCCACTTGCACTCAAGCCCATTTATCCCGGTGTCTCATACCGTTTTTACACATAAGTTTTTCCGACTTCATGTGGTAGAGCCTTTGTGAGTGGATCTGCTAAAATCGTCTACAGTATAGACTTAAGGGATTTCTATGTTCATGTTAGACCAACCATTTAAATCTCATTCAAATAATTCTCTTGGTCTGTCAGAATCCATAATATTTTATTTCCTTTGGATCTTATCCAGTTCATCGTACCTTACGATAATAATTTAAATTAGTTACTGGTCATTTCAAATGGCTCATATCTATTTCTGATAAAGTGTCAAACCTTTTGATTACCTTGTCAAAATAAATGTTCCATCCCTTTGATGCCTCGCATGTAATTACTTTGCTCCCACTGACCTTGAAAACTCTCTGGATAATTCATATAAGTTGGTTCGTCTAAATCACATTTAGAAAAACGAACGTATAATCGAATGTTCCAGTTTTCATGGTCATCAAGAGCACGTACATCGAGTTCGGTCCGAGTAGATCCGAACACATCTGCTGGCGAGACGGTTTCATCATAATCCGTTTTATAGGAATTAGGATGAAAACCGTTCTCGACCAACATGATTTAACTTCACTATTTTCTTTCTACATCAATCTTTTAACTTAAAGATTTACTTGCAGAAAATGAGGAAACATTTTTCTTGGACACGTAAACTAAATTCCAAAATGTATTTACGCACACGGACCTATTCTGATTGCATCAAGTTATAAATCGGAGTTACTACTCCGAATTTCATCCTAGAAGTTGACCAATTCATCATCAATTATGATGTCTAACTCGACCCTTCGTCTCACGAGATTCGAGTAATTATACAACTTCCTAATGTTCGATTTAATGAATATCTTATTGATAATGTCCTCATAGAACATTATCAAAACCTAGGCATTATTATTTGGGACTTAACCCAGAGGGAGGACTTAACTCAGAGTCACTTGCTATGGATCGCACCAAGTCTAACTAAGTGTGATTCATACCTTTTAACACACCGATGTGTTAACAGACTTGACATGAGAGAAAATCATATTTTCTTTAAATTACGCATGATTTTATGTAGCTAAGTATTTGACCATTCGATCTAATCGAATCAGTTTAAATACTTTTGTCATTTCATTCTTTATTTTATCAGACTTATGTTTCATCAAGAACACGTGTCTTAATAAAATATAAGAACAACTTATTTTGGTTAATCTAGGCTCGGGTACATCAGTATGTACGAGACTGAGTTTGACAACTCATTCTCCCACTGTTTTACATATGTGTTTTTGGCCATTATATCTAAGAGGATAAGATTCACAAGTGTCCGCAGACTTCATAATACGAGAGGTCAAACCCCTCTTTATGTGACTTGTGAAGCTTAGTCTCTCGATACGGCCTAGTCTATTTTGCCATATAAATTTGCTACTATCTTGTGTTTTTATATATTAATATTTAATATATATATTATCGTTATACATATTACTCATTGCTTCAGAAGTAATGTGACAACATTCGTCAAAATGTGTTAACCTTTTGTATAACAATAATTTCGAAATCGTGACATCAAAATATGTCACATTTTCGTTTCCTCCTACTTATGCCTTTACTAATGATAAATATAACTAACTTTTTCAATTGAATTTCTGATTCGGAGCAAAAATTGTACATTTATCCCCCCATTTCAGTACTTTTTGTGCATGTATTAATCATATCTTAGCTTCGTTTCATACATATTTTCGATATCTCTTAAATTTGGAGCTTATCGTTTACATATGCACAAAACACAATTTTTACAGCTTATTAACATCTTCATCTTAGTCTCCTATTATTTTTAGTTGAAGTTCGTGAATTCCCGATTCCAACGCATATTTTTTCAGAATGTTTTGAGGTCGGAGCAATTTACTTCATTTTTTGGAAGACATGGTGACTATGCTGAAATTCTGGTCTGCTATTCCCCTCTTGTGCAGAATTCTGCTATCATTTCAGTGCAGATTCCGGCTTAATGATATTTTTCGGTCATATTAAACTTTGTTATGGTTCCATTGCCGCTTGGATCACGTCATTCCGATGTCGGATGATTTTTCTAGAATTTTCGCAAGACAGGATGACGGTGCTGAAAATTTCTGCAGATTTGCCCCTCTTGTGAAGAATTCTGCTATCATTCCGGTGTATATTCCGGCCTACTGATATTTTTTTGTTATAGTACACTTTGTTATGGTTCCATCGCCGCCTGGAACACGTCAATCCGAGGTCGGATGAATTTTCTAGAATTTTCGCAAGACAGGGTGACTGTGCTGAAAATTTCTGCAGATTTTGGCATTGCTTACGGGTTTGGGCCAGAATCCGATCCGTTTGACTTAAAAACAGACCCGATAAGCTGTGCTTGATTTATATTGCGAATTTGGGGGGTTTTTCAGCCCTAGTTCTTATTTTTTAACTGAAACTAGAGAGCTTGGAGGCCATGGGGGAGGATGATGAAGCTTGGAGCTTGGAGAAGCATTTGGGAGAGGAAGATTTTCATCTTAGAGTGACACTTGGATGAAATCTCTCCATTCCCTTATGCATTTAATTTAGGTTTTTGTGTTGTAATTTGGATGATAGTTTTGAGTAAAGACTTCTCTTTTTTCATCATTATTCTATAAATCTTGCTTGTGTGGTTGTGTTGTGTGATTGTTGTTGTTGGATTGTGAATTTCATCTCTAGCATGTGTTTATCTTCTAAGGTGGATGAAATATGAGTTAGTTTGTTTATTGGAACCCTAAGGGGAAATCCAAGAAGAGGCTCATCCAAGCGGACCCTCTCTATTGTGCTCATTGTCTATTACTCGCATGTGTTTCATTCATTACTTATTGCACCCCACTTGTTTGACAAAATGCCACATTTTTTGATTAAGCTTCCTTAGCCGGATAATCAATTGAGTTATAGTTGGGATGATTTCTTGCGTCCACGGCCTCATTCACATGCACACCATATGAGTCCTCCTCGTTGCTTTGTCGATTCGGCTCCCACCATTAGTACCTAGGATAGATTTTTAGATTCACCACACGTTTTCCCACTCATCCACCGTTAGCGAGTTAGTTGTAACACGCTTTATTTTTCTTTGCCGATCAAACTTGTGAATGTAGAACGACTTGTCCCTATGATCCGACCCGGTACTCACCGGTTATTTTTATTGCATTGACGCTCCTACGCTTGGGAGTGGAAGGCGTGCTCCTTGCGCGTCCTTCCGTCACAACCCAATTGGCGTCGTTGCCGGGGACAACGGTTTCTATTAGTAGCATTTTTGATTGATTTTGAAAGTTTTAGTGTGATACCACTATCTCTTAGTGTGAGTCTTTTCGATTCTTCATCTTTCACTTATTGTTCATCCTTATTTATTTTACGCTTTTTGAGTCTTTTTGATTGTTTTTTTTTTGTTTTTTTCAAACATGGTAAGTACTTCAAACTCTCTTGGGTTTGACATGCGGGTAACCAAATCCCTACCGACATTCCTTGGTAAGGATGCAGAGAGCCCTTACCTACATATTAAGAAGTTTGAGAGTGCTTGCAAGCTTCATTTTGATGGGAACATGTGTGATGAAAAGTTTTATCTTAAATTCTTTCCCTATTCGTTGGATGGTAGTGCATTAAATTGGTTTAAAGTTTATACCCCTCATCTTAGTCCATCTTGGCCTGTACTAAAGCACAAATTTTGTATGAAGTTTTTTCCATCTTACAGGACCAAAACATGGCAAGGAAGAATGGTGAACTTTGCTCAGCGCATCGATGAGACATTTTTTCAGGCTTGGACGCGATTTTCAGAGTTAGTGTACAGTTGTCCACGGCATGGATTTGACAGGATGCGTCTTCTTGGATTCTTCTTGGAAGGATTGCTTCCGGAGACGCATGATTTTGTGGATATGTTGGACAACAGCCACCTTTTGGACATGGATGAGAATGCGGCTTGGCGTGATTTAGAATCCTATAATGAGGAAGATCACACATTGGTTGCGACTCCAAATGAGCCAAGCCATGAAGTTTTGGTCCACCATGCCCCAAATGAAGAAGTTCTTATGTATCTCACCCCACCGGTAGTTGAAGAATTGAGTGCCCCATGCCAAGTAGTAGTTGAGGAATCAAGTGTTGGCATGGAGGAGTTGGTTGAGCCGATGGAGGAAATTATCATGACGACATCTCCTATTTCCGCTTGACCATGTCAATTAGTTGTTGGAGAATTGGTTGTTGACATAGTGGAGATAGAGGAGCCGATCGTGCGCACACTTGGGACCGAAGTGGGCAAGGGGGAGTGTTCTTTTGTTGATGAGCCAGAAGAAGAGGCAAGCGAGGGTGAGTCTATACCACATGATATCATGGATCCCGAGCTTCCCTCTCCTTCGGTAGTTTATATGGAGATAGCTTTTCCTCCCCCCGATTGATATTGAATGCTGCGGGGATGAGCTTCAGACCACATCATATTCAACCATCCAGGGAGTTTCCTCACACATTCATCATACTTTTCATTCCGTATTTTACATTGATGATTATGTGTGGAAGTCATTTTTTGGGAACGTGTCCCCACCTCTCTCTTACACAACTCGTCTCCTTGCTTATATAGGTACACACTTTGAGGAGATGCTTGGGGTTGTGTACGTGGCCGCCATTGCCACGTTTGGCCGAGGAGCATTGGCGGAAGAAATAAAAGGAGAGTTGGAACAATTGCCATCTCCGATGGAAATTTTGGATCCGCCATTTGCTAAGGTGTATTCTTTCCAATAGTATAAATAAATAAATGTTTTATTTTAGTACTTTCGTATGCTTTTCTTTTCTTTTCTAGGATCTTTTACCGAGATCTAATACTCTCCCAACATCGAGGACAATATTTATTTTAAGTTGGGGGAGAGTGTTAGAACCTTTAGGATTGTTAGGATTTTGATGTAGCTTAAAATTTTTTTTGAGATACCTCCATCTTGCTCTCCTCCAATGAACTTCATTGCATATCATAATTATCCTCCTCGTCCCTACGCCGCTAGCTTTATGCGTAGTCCCTACATGCTTTAATGCCAGGCAATTTTTTCGGACTATTATTTTGGTATCAACTTCTTCGATGTTTGATTGGCACATTTTAATTTATTTTCCATTTTGGAGTCAAATGCTAATATGCCATGTATGAAACTATTTTATACATCGTGATATCTCTTTGAAATAATTTGGAAATAGTTTGGTGTAAGTGATTGCATGATTTGGGATGAATGACTTAGTTTTTAATTGGATTGGGTGTGGCCATATGGTGCATATTTTGTTTTCCTCTTAAGGGGTGGGTGGATGAGTTGATAATTCATGTTTGGAATGAGGGAGAGCGTTAATATAAGTGAGTGTTTTTCCTAATCAAATTGAGTAGCCGGTGCCCCACGAAACATTGGGGAGGACGCCAAAATGAGATTTAGGGGAACATTCCATCACTTTGCCTATATAGCGTTATCGCGTGTAGGCAAAAGTTGGCCGTGTTTGCATTTCATAGCGTTATCGTGTGAATGCAAAATATAAACATCAAAAAAAAAGAATACAAATTAAGAAGGAAAAAGAAAAGAAAAATAAAAAATGAATGAATAAATGAAAGAATAAGCAACATGAGTGATGCAATCTCATCTCCTACAACTTAGAGGAATTTCTTTTGTTTTGGCCATTTCTATGAAAATTAGAAACTTTGTCATTTGCGATATATCCCAAAGAATGCGATACGATGCTTATTTCCTTACTTTTCTTGGAATTGGATTGAAGGAATGTCATTTGTTGTTTACTTTCATACATTGTGTATATTGGCTTTGGAATCATTTGGAAATACCATTTGGAGTATGCCATGAGGATATCTTGAGTTTGGTGCATGTTTTTCACTTTAATCTGAATTTATCGCATATTTTGCTAGGGACTAGCAAAAAGCTAGTTGGGGGGTGTGATTCGGAGCGAAAATTGTATATTTATCCCCCCCATTTCGGTGCTTTTTGTGCATGTATTAATCATATCTTAGCTTCGTTTCATACATATTTTCGATATCTCTTAAATTTGGAGCTTATCGTTTACATATGCACAAAACACAATTTTTACAGCTTATTAGCATCTTCATATTGGTCTCCTATTATTTCTTCATGAAGTCCCGATTCCAACGCATATTTTTCCAGAATTTTTTGAGGTCGGAGCAATTTACTTCATTTTTTGGAAGACATGGTGACGGTGCTGAAATTCTGGTCTGCTATTCTCCTCTTGTGCAGAATTCTGCTATCATTTTAGTATAGATTCCGGCTTAATGTTATTTTTCATTCATAGTAAACTTTGTTACGGTTCCTTCGCTGCCTGGATCACGTCATTCCGAGGTCGGATGATTTTTCTAGAATTTTCGCAATACAGGGTGACGGTGCTGAAAATTTCTGCAGATTTTCCCCTCTTGTGAAGAACTCTGCTATCATTCCAGTGTATATTCCGGCCTAGTGATATTTTTTTGTTATAGTACACTTTGTTACGGTTCCATCGCCGCCTGGAACACGTCAATCCGAGGTCGGATGATTTTTCTAGAATTTGCGCACAACAGGGTGACTGTGCTGAAAATTTCTGCAGATTTTGGCATTGCTTGCGGGCCAGAATCCGACCCGTTTGACTTAAAAACAGACCCGATAAGCTGTGCTTGATTTATATTACGAATTTGGGGGGTTTTCCAGCCCTAGTTCTTATTTTTAACTAAAATTAGAGAGCTTGGAGGCCATGGGGGGAGGATGATGAAGCTTGGAGCTTGGAGGAGCATTTGGGAGAGGAAGATTTTCATCTTGGAGTGACACTTGGATGAAATCTCTCCATTCTATTGTGTATTTGATTTAGTTTTTTGTGTTGTAATTTGGGTGATAGTTTTGAGTAAAGACTTCTCCTTTTTCATCATGATTCTAAAATCTTGCTTGTGTGGTTGTGTTGTGTGATTGTTGTTGTTGGATTGTGAATTTCATCTCTAGCATGTGTTTATCTTCTAAATTGGTGGATGAAACATGAGTTAGTTTGTTTATTGGAACCCTAAGGGGAAATCCAAGAAGAGGCTCATCCTAGCGGACCCTCTCTATTGTGCTCATTGTCTATTACTCGCATGTGTTTCATTCATTACTTATTGCACCCCACTTGTTCGACGAAATGCCACATTTTCCGATTGAGCTTCCTTAGCCGGATAATCAATTGAGTTATATTTGGGATGATTTCTTGCGTCCACGGCCTCATTCACATGCACACCATATGAGTCATCCTCGTTGCTTGCCGATTCGGCTCCTACCCTTAGTACCTAGGATAGATTTTTAGATTCACCACATGTTTTCCCTCTCATCCACCGTTAGCGAGTTAGTTGTAACACGCTTTATTTTTCTTTGCCGATCAAACTTGTGAATGTAGAATGACTTGTCCCTGTGATCCGACCCGGTACTCACCGGTTATTTTTATTGCATTGACGCTCCTACGCTTGGGAGTGGAAGGCGTTCTCCTTGTGCGTCCTCCGGTTCATTCACTTTCCAGAGTGCCTTCTTCTTATTCTAAATCATATTTAGATATCAATTTGCCCACCATAAATGAATAGCTATGCAAGCATCCCATGTATCCAAACGCTTGAGCTTTGCAACCTTGAGTGCAGCTCAACAAGTTACTTGTCTCAAGATCCGGTTTAGATACATAGCCTTGCATCATTCATGCACTCGTATTCGACTCAACCAGTTTGATCGAATTCTCGAACTTTGAGGATCAAAATTGTTTTTCCATACAACCTTGAGTGTAGCTCAACAAGTTGTAGGAAGAAACATACTTCGAATATCTTATATGTCCAAGCTGCCTCATATAGAGACGAGTGACATGTAGCGTGAATTTATTTGTTGGACCCAGAACTTAATGAAATCATATTTCTTAAGTCTGTTCTTTAAGAAGGCCATTTTAATGTCAACGAGAATATAGTTTAATTCTATTAATTAGATTTTAACTTGATATTCAATTAATCAACCTATTTGACCAGTGTTTCAGAGTGTTTTCTCACTACAAAGCGTTGACCGTGGACAACTCGGTCAACGTGGTCAAGGGGCCCGCTTGGGTCCCTCGGGGGCTTCGAGTCGGTGCGGATGGGGCGAGGGGAAGCCTCGGCCCTGGTTGAGACGCCCGGCCTAGATGTTTCAGAGTGTTTTCTCACTACAAAGCGTTGACCGTGGACAACCCGGTCAACGTGGTCAAGGGGCCCGCTTGGGTCCCTCGGGGGCTTCGAGTCGGTGCGGATGGGGCGAGGGGAAGCCTCGGCCCTGGTTGAGACGCCCGGCCTCGAACGGTTGTGCACGGACTCGGAGGTAGGACGACGAGGGGCAGCCTCAGTCGTCCGGCTAGATGCGTGGTCGGCGAAGGGCGAGGGGAAGCCTCGGCCCTGGGTGAGACGCTCGGCCTCGGTAGGATTTGCTCGGCCTCGGCAGTCGGACGACGAGGGGAAGCCTCACTCGTCCAGCTGGGTGTACGGACGGCGAGGGGCGAGGGGGAGCCTCGGCCCGTTGATCGGATGTCCTCCTGCGTAGACGAGAACGCTCGTCAGGGGGCCGGACCTTGGTTCCGGCCAAATCCCCTCCGATACCTAAGTCAGACAGAGATCTGAAAGAGGAGGCCCGGCGGAGACGGTTCGACTCGTGAGGAGATCTGAACGGCGTCTCACGGCACGAGCGGGGGAGGAAGGAGATGGAAAGGAGGAACTAGGTCGTTGATGGAGTACCTTAGGCTTTAGATACCTGAGATGCGGTCCTTTTCTTCGTTGTCTCCCTAGCCCTTTTGTAGAGCTCCCTGCGTGATTGCCTCTGGCCCACGTCCCACGCCCGCCCTCGATCGTGCCCCATCCATCCGCCCTTCCGCCGCCGCCTCATGTGCCAAGCCAGCACCTCCCCATTATCGCCATTTAGTGGTCGCGCGATCGGGGGAGCGGTTATCGCAGGAGTGGGCGAGTGACCAGCGGGTTATCGGGGCCGGGTCGGATCGACATTCGAGAGGGCCCCTTATTGGGCCTTGTAGAGTGGGCTTGAAGGCACAGATGGGCTCTCGGTCTGCAGCCGGGCTCCTGGGCTCGTGTCTTTTGGGTCTCGGTCAAATAGGCGTAACAATTGCCCCCATCGGTCGGGTCGGTCGGCCTTGGCCGGTTCGGCTCGGCCGATGTGACTTCTGCCGAATTTGACAAGCTCGCCAGTCGATGCCGACTCATTTATTAGTCTTCATCATGAGTTGGCCTGTTCGATATTTTTAAGGCGCGGGCTCCGAAGCGCCGTCGGTCCTCTGATGTTGCCACGTGTAGCGGCAAGCTTATCCTCACCGTTCGCGGGATCGTCTTAAGTTGAGAAACCGAGGGGTTCGTGAGCCGCCATCTCGCCGTCTTCTTCTTTGCGCTGATCCCTATTCTTCCTCTGCTCTGCCTCATGTCGTCTTCCTCTGCCATGGGTTCGGGTCGTCCGGAGCGTGACGCCGCTCTGGCGGGTAGCCCTCCTTCGGCGATCCGTCGGCACGGGGGTGATCTTTCTGGGGTGCCCACAGAGGTCTTGTCGTGGCCTTCGTCGATCTGTGTCACCGCCATCGGAAGTCTGCGCTCCGCCTACCTGCTTCCGCCCTACTCGGCTCGTGCCCCCGGGGCTGACGAGCGGGTCTGCCTTCCTGGCTCCAACGAGGTCGGAGTATACGAGAAGTGTTTCCGCTTCGGGCTTCGTTTCCCGCTCCATCCTTTTGTCGTCGAATTCCTTCAGGCCCACAACGTGTGCCTGTGTCAATTCTGTCCCAACGCCGTCGGGCTCCTCGTCGGGTTCATTGTTGTCTGCATGCTGAGGGGAGTGGCGCTCTCTCTTCGTCTCTTTGCCCAGTTCTACCGGCTGAGCCACCACCAATCAAGGGCGTGGATTTACATTAGCTCCCGCCCGAAGATGACCCTGGTGTTGGGGTTGCCGAGCTCCTTGAAACGCTGGAAGGGGGAATATGTGTTTGTCACGTTCCCGTCGAGTGTACCCTTCCCGGTTCGGTGGGAGGCGGCCGGAGCAGTCATCCTCGATCTGGGTGAGCCGACGGTCGCCGAGCGGCAGATGGCGAAGGACATGCTGGCGATTCCTGCGAGGGAGCGCTCGATTGACGTCCTTCTTAGTGACCATAACTTGCGTAAGACGGTGTGGCCCCTGGGTAAGTTCTTCTGGGTATTCGCCATTCGAGGTTGCCTGGGCTCTGCTTGGTCTCTCATTTCTCCTTTGAGTGCAGGTGGATTTCCCCCTGGTCCTTCTCCCGCCAGCACTCACGTGCAGGTCCCCGATCCGGATCTGCGCCGAAGGGATCATATGCTGGAGGTCCGGAAGAAGCAGCGGGTCGTGGCCGCGACAGGAGGATCCAAAAGGAAGAAGGCGTCGTCCCCCTCTCTCCCCTTGCTGGGGCCTTCTAAGAGGATCCGTGAGGGGATTGAGGGGGTTGATGCCCCACGGGCTGCTGATCAACCTCAACCTGCCCCTGTTGAGGTCACATGGCCGTGGGTCGGCCCTTCACCTCTCCCGGACGGCTCTCTCCCTGATGCCTACGACCGGTATCTTGGCGCGTTCCGCTCTACTCCTGGCGAGTTCCCTTCGTCGGGGGAGGGTCTTCTTCATCCACGCTTCCCTATGGGGGAGAAGGAGTCGGTGTTTTCGAGTCGTGGAGCCGCCGCTCGATTGGCCGAGAACAGTTGTCTCCCTCCCGATCAGGTGGTGTTGGACGGAGTCAGGGGTGACTGTTTGGCCACCTTCGTGATTCAGGCTGGCCAACAGGTAGAGTGTCTCTGCCCGTCCTCTCTTCCTCCAGCCGCTTTCGCTGTCTTACCTTCGTTGCCTTGGTGCAGTTGTCCTCGGTTGGTCTCTCAATGAGGCGTCAATTCGTGGCACTTCCCAAAGCCAAATCCGATGTCGGGCGAGGCCCTGAGACCCCCGACGAGGAGGGAGAGGCAGGTCAGCTAGAGGAGGCGCGGGTCCAATCCTTGCAGTCCCGCATAACTGAGTTGTCCTCTGCTCTGGAGGATGCGGACCGGGAGAGGGCCTTGGCTCTGATTGCAAAGTCAGAGGCCGAGGCGCGGGTCGCCGAGGTCTTGAGTGGCGTCGACACGTCTGGGGGAGTCGAGCAGACCCCCGTCCCCGCTGTTGCCTCCGAAGCCTTGGAGCTCTCTGATCGTCTTGAAGCGGCGGAGGAGCAGGCGAGGGTCCTCCTTGCTCAACTTGACGAGAGGTCCCGGGAGACCGAGAAGGAGAGGGCGGAGCACCAACGCCAGATCGAGACCTTAGAGGCCCGGATGCGTGGGCTCGAGGAGGTGGATCCGGCCCGGATCACTGAGGATGCCGTGGCGGAGTATGCCACCTCCTTCGTGGAGACCGCCTTGTCGAATACGTTCGAGAAGGGCTTCGCCCGGTGTCAGTCCGAGATCCAACTGAAGTTCCCGCTCTCGGGGGTCAACTTCGAGGCTCTCCGGATGTACCCTGACGCCGAACAGAGTGTGGGGAAAGACCCTAGTGGACCGCCAGCCTGTGGCTCCACCGGTGCCCCCGGAGAAGGATGAGGGAGGGGAATGCCCCTCGGCCTCTTCCTGTATGTCTTTTGGCTTTATCTGGAAAGGAATGAATTTAAAATAAATTTATTTCATAGGAAATGATACATTTACTGAAAGTACTTGCGTAAATGTTCCGTATTCCAAGTGTGAGTGAGAATCCTCCCCTCCATATCAGCTAGTCGGTAGGCTGCGGGTCCGAGGACCTCGACGACTTTGTAGGGTCCCTCCCACCTAGCCGCGAGCTTCCCTTTACGAGCGGTATCAGTGTTGAAGCCCGCTTTCCGGAGGACCAGGTCCCCGAGGTGGAAGCTTCTTCCCCGTACCCGAGCGTTGTAGTATCGGGCCACCTTCTGCTTCTGGCGGATGATGGTGGCCAATGCCTGCTCCCGTCGCTCGTCGAGGAGCTCCAGACTGAGCTCCAGACCCTGCGAGTTCCTATCTTCGTCAAAGTATTTGAGGCGGAGAGATTCTTCGCCCAACTCGACCGGTACCACCGCCTCGGCCCCATAGGTGAGCATGAACGGGGTCTCGCCAGTGGCCTCCTTGTGGGTCGTCCAGTATGACCAGAGTATCCCGGGGAGCTCTTCTGGCCAGCTCCCTTCGGCGTCTTTCACTTTCTTCCGGAGGGGCTCTATGATGCACTTGTTGGCTGCTTCCGCCATTCCGTTGGTCTGGGGGTGCGCTACAGAGGCGAAGAGAAGCTTGATTCCCCATTCCTCGCAAAAATCTTTGAACCCTGCGGAGTCGGACTGCTTCCCGTTGTCCGTGACGATGGCCCGTGGCACTCCGAATCTGGAGATGATGGAATTTCACACGAAGCTTTTTGCTTTCTTCCAAGTGATGGTGGCCAGCGGCTCGGCCTTGACCCACTTGGTGAAGTAGTCTACCGCCACAATCAGGTACTTCCGCTGCCCTCGTCCCGGTTTAAATGGTCCGAGGATGTCGAGCCCCCATTTCGCAAAGGGGATGGGGCTCACGATAGGAATGAGCTCTGACGGGGGTGTCGAGATGTGGTGGGCGTACCTCTGGCATTCTTGGCATTTTCGGACGTAGCTTGTTGCATCTTGGGTCAGGGTTGGCCAGTAGTATCCCTGCCTCAAGATCTTTTGGGCGACTACCTTGCCCTCGTGGTGATTCCCGCAGATCCCGTCGTGAACCTCCCGTAGGACGTAGTCAGCTTCCTGCGGTCCGATGCACTTCAGGTATGGGAGGACGTCCGTCTTGGTCCAGCGTCTCCGGTAGAGCGCCCCTTCATGGATCACGTATCAGAGCGCCTTTCTCTCCAGGGTTCGGCGTTCGTCCCCATCGGTCGGTACCTCTCCATGAGTGAGGTACCGGATGATCGGGTCCATCCAGGTGGGTTCTTGGTCGATCGCCATCACCTCGTGCTCCTCCGTGCTGGGGGACTACAGGTTCTCCACGTAGATGGTGCGGCCCAGTTCCTTTGGCGAGGACAAGGCCAGCTTCGACAACGCATCTGCCCGCGCATTCTCTGATCGCGGGAGGTGCAAGACTTCCACGTCCTTGAACTTGGACATCGCCGCTCTGGCGACAGGGAGGTATCTCTGCATCGCCTCCTCCCGTGCCTCGTAACTCCCCAAGAGCTGGTTGACAATGAGCTTCGAATCGCTGAGGAGGCGGACAGACTCGGCCCCGAGCTCCAGGGCCAGCCTCAGGCCGTTGATCACTGCTTCGTATTCCGCCACGTTGTTCGTTGCTGGGAACTCGAACCGCAACGCGTATTCCACAATGTTCCCTTCCGGAGATCGGATTGCAATCCCGGCCCCGCCCCCTGACTGTGTGGCCGACCCGTCCACATGAACTATCCATGCTCCTGGATCCCCTGACTGAAAGTGGTCAGCCGAAAGAAAGGACATGGGTTGAGCAATTACCGTCGCCGGGCCTTCTTCCTCCGGGGGGCCATTTCCTTCCGTTGTGCACTCAGCGATGAAGTCGGCCAGGGCCTGCCCTTTGATGGCCGTACGTGGTTTGAATCGGAGGTCGAACTCGCTCATTTCCACTCCCCAGTTTAGCATCCTTCCCATTCGATCGAATCTCTTGAGGTTCTGCTCCAGTTGCGAGTCGGTTAGGATCAGTATGGTGTGGGCCTGGAAATAGGGTCGGAGCCTTCGTGCTGAGAGGACGAGGGCGTACGCCAGTTTCTCCATGGGCGAGTATCGCATCTCCGCCCCCTTCAAGACCCGGCTCGTGTAATATACCGGCCATTGCATCCCACCGTCCTCCCGGATCAGCACCGAACTCACAGCTTCCTCCGCGCACGCCAGGTAAAGGCTCAGCGACTCCCCTTCCCGTGGTTTGGCCAGGAGAGGTGAGCTGCGGAGATACTCTTTGAGGTCTCCGAACGCCCTGGAGCAGCCTTCGTCCCAAAGTATCGTCTTCCTATTGTTTGGAGGTTCCGCGATCACTTTCCTTAGGACCTTGAAGAAGGGGAGCGATCTTTCCGCTGATTTTGAAAGGAATCGCCCCAAGGCTGCTATGCGCCCGTTCAGCCTCTGTAGCTCTTTGATCGTCGTCGGCTCGCGCATGTTGATCAGGGCCTCGATCTTGTCGGGATTAGCTTCAATGCCACGGTTAGTTATCATAAATCCCAAGAATTTGCCAGATCTTACCCCGAACGTGCACTTCGCGGGGTTGATCCGAATGTGGTGCCGCCGCAACCGCTCGAAGGTCTCCCGCAAGTCGACGATGTGGTCTTCCGGTCGCCTTGACTTGACAAGCATGTCGTCGACGTAGACTTCCAGGTTCCTCCCGATCTGGGAGCTAAAAACCTTGTTGACCATTCTCTGGTAGGTGGCCCCCGCGTTCTTCAAACCAAAGGGCATCTTCTTGTAGCAGTAAGTTCCCCGGTCCGTCGTGAAGGCTGTCATCTTTTCGTCCCGGGGGGGTCCATCTGGACTTGATTGTATCCGGAGTAAGTGTCCATGAAGCTTAGCATCTCGTATCCCGAGGCGTTGTCCACCAGGTGGTCGATGCGCGGCAGGGGGTAGCTGTCCTTGGGGCAAGCCTTGTTGAGGTCACTGAAGTCCACGCACATTCGCCACTTCCCGTTGGGTTTCTTGACCATCACCACGTTCGACAGCCACTCCGGGTACCAGACCTCTCGTATGAAGCCGGCTTCAAGGAGACGCTCCACTTCCTCGGAGGCGGCCTTCATCTTCTCGCCGCCCAGGTTGCGCTTCTTCTGCCTAACCGGCTTGAAGTTGGGGTCGGCGTTGATCTGGTGGACGATCACCTGGGGGTCTACGCCGGGCATGTCTTCCGGTGACCAAGCAAAGATGTCCAGGTTCGCCTCCAGGCATTCGATCAGCTGATCCCTCAGGTCTTGGCCCAGCCCTCTCCCGATCGAGACGAACCGGCCCTCGATGTCTGTGACTGGGATTTGCTCATGCTCCTCCGCAGGGGCGGGCCTAGGCCCACTCCTCAAGTCGAGCGCGGCCATCCGGTCGGCTAGACGATCCTCGGGACCTTCCTCCGCCAGTTGATAGCAGGTACTCGGTCTTCCCGCGTCGCCTTCGACTTGCCCCATCCCCCCCGGCGTTCGGAACTTGATAGTCTGATGGAGGGTCGAGACTACCGCGCCGACGGCGTTGAGTAGGGGTCGGCCGATGATCCCATTGTATTCCGACCCGATCCCCAATACGATGAATTCCACCGCCAGGGTCACTGAGTCCGGGGCGTCTCCGAGCGTTACCGGGAGATGAATTGTGCCGATGATGGGGGTGGAGTGACCCGTGAATCCAACCACGGGACCCGAGCGAGGTCGTAAGTCTTCTTTCCGCCGCCCCATCTTTTCCAGGGTTGATATAAAGAGGACGTCACAGGAGCTGCCAGTGTCGACAAGCAGCCGTCGTACCATGGTAGTGTCTATGACCACTGACACCACCAAAGCCACGTCCGAGCTGCGCGCTGTTACGGACGCACTCAGCCTCCCGACCGGTGGGGAAGGGGAGGGCTTCCCGGCCCTTTCCCCATGATCCTCCTCGCGCCAGGCCCGTGCCCATTCTTGCCAACGATGGCGGGCCCTGTCGCCCCGCGTCAGGGCCTCGTTCTCCTTTCGCCGAGATGAGGGAGGTCGCGTCATCGCAGATGTGGTTTGTTTCTTCGTGGGACGGTTTTCGGTTTCCCACAGACGGCGCCAGATGTTTCAGAGTGTTTTCTCACTACAAAGCGTTGACCGTGGACAACCCGGTCAACATGGTCAAGGGGCCCGCTTGGGTCCCTCGGGGGCTTCGAGTCGGTGCGGATGGGGCGAGGGGAAGCCTCGGCCCTGGTTGAGACGCCCGGCCTAGATGTTTCAGAGTGTTTTCTCACTACAAAGCGTTGACCATGGACAACCCGGTCAACGTGGTCAAGGGGCCCGCTTGGGTCCCTCGGGGGCTTCGAGTCGGTGCGGATGGGGCGAGGGGAAGCCTCGGCCCTGGTTGAGACGCCCGGCCTCGGACGGTTGCGCACGGACTCGGAGGTAGGACGACGAGGGGCAGCCTCAGTCGTCCGGCTAGATGCGTGGTCGGCGAAGGGCGAGGGGAAGCCTCGGCCCTGGGCGAGACGCTCGGCCTCGGTAGGATTTGCTCGGCCTCGGCGGTCGGACGACGAGGGGAAGCCTCACTCGTCCAGCTGGGTGTGCGGACGGCGAGGGGCGAGGGGGAGCCTCGGCCCGTTGATCGGATGTCCTCATGCGTAGACGAGAACGCTCGTCAGGGGGCCGGACCTTGGTTCCGGCCAAATCCCCTCCGATGCCTAAGTCAGACAGAGATCTGAAAGAGGAGGCCCGGCGGAGACGGTTCGACTCGTGAGGAGATCTGAACGGTGTCTCACGGCGCGAGCGGGGGAGGAAGGAGATGGAAAGGAGGAACTAGGTCGTTGATGGAGTACCTTAGGCTTTAGATACCTGAGATGCGGTCCTTTTCTTCGTTGTCTCCCTAGCCCTTTTGTAGAGCTCCCTGCGTGATTGCCTCTGGCCCACGTCCCACGCCCGCCCTCGATCGTGCCCCATCCATCCGCCCTTCCGCCGCCGCCTCCTGCGCCATGCCAGCACCTCCCCATTATCGCCATTTAGTGGTCGCGCGATCGGGGGAGCGGTTATCGCAGGAGTGGGCGAGTGACCAGCGGGTTATCGGGGCCGGGTCGGATCGACATTCGAGAGGGCCCCTTATTGGGCCTTGTAGAGTGGGCTTGAAGGCGTAGATGGGCTCTCGGTCTGCAGCCGGGCTCCTGGGCTCGTGTCTTTTGGGTCTCGGTCAAATAGGCGTAACAACCAGTTAACTCATTTCATTAAAATATTATATTTTGATTCCATTTGTAAACGTAGAACTTACCCTAATATAGCATATGTTCAATATAGGTAGAATGGCTTTTGTCTATCTATATTCTCCCACTATTTTACGATCATTTTTAAGCGTTAACAATGAACTATTTAATCGAATTAAATTAATGGGTAAGAGATCCAATCACCCTGAGCCTAACAACCTTGAGTGTAGCTCAACAAGTTACTTGACTCTGTAATCGGAAGATGACTCTTCATCGATCATATCAGATATGACCCTCTTATCGGTTGTTACCCCTAGCCATTTGTGATCTGAGTGTGCTCATCCAAATCACAATGTCTAGTCTAGTCGGACCCTTGTTTTCGTGTCTAGCCTGACTTGCCCCGGCACTCTGTGTATTCACGACCCGTCGGCTTGGGTCGGGTCTTAGACTACATCTAGCCAGACTACATCATTGACTTAACTTACGCCGGCGCTCGGTGTATTCACGACACGACGGTTTGGGTCAAGTCAAGATTTCATCTTATGTATTTAAGAAGTTGGTTTCTACAAGGTTGCCATGTCACAGCTTGAGTGTAGCTCAACAACTAGAACACGAGTCCTATAGTTGCCAACCCCTAAAACAAGGAGGGCTACGGCTAATCTTGATGAAGATTATTAACGTATTTGACTTAGATATAGTTCAGGGTGTCATACAATCATGATTCGCATCATTGCGGTCCAGCGGAACACAGCCAGGGGAATTGACTAAGCCAAGATCACTATCCATTAGAAGGGTGATCCAACAAACTTGGCCAAGCACATTGACTGGACCATAGTCCATTGAATGAAGCTTGTCATTTTTATATGCGTGCCATTGACTAAAAGGCTTTTATTTAACAACTAATTAATCCTATCAACTAGTTGAATCCTTAAATTCAAAATTTTAGGATTTGTTTAATAGCTATTATTAAATCCTTATCAACTATAAGGTTCACGTGCTATCCTAATCATTATTAGGATTTTAATAAATTTATTAACAACGCTAAAAGCGAAGCCCTTTAATCAGAATTAATTTCATAACAATTAGAATTAAAATTTCATTAAAGGGACTACCCTAATCAGGAATTAGGTCTTAAAGTGTTGTTAATGTTTTATTAAAACATAGCATGTCATTAGAATTTATCTTATAAACTTTAACGAGTTCTTAATGGCTAACCTAAGAGGGTTGTCTTGTGTTATCAAATAAGTGATAACATTCACATAGCCATTAAAATAAAGTTACACTAATTTTAACGCATAAAAAGAGTGTTCAACTATTTAACAATTAAATAGAATAATGTTTATCACATAAACAATTTTAGCATGCATACTTAAATTTAACATTTAAAATTAAAATTATGATTTTTAAAATATTTTATTTTATCTCATAAAATAAAAAACTTGTTTTTTTTAAATCACAACTTTACATGCTACTTAAAATATTTATCGCATAAAAAATTTTAAACTTTTAAAATCAGTTTTAAAAATATCACATAAATTTAAAACATCATTTGTAAAATTTCATGCTTAAAAACTTATCATATAAAATTTTTAGGCATCTAAAATAATTTTAAATTTATCGCATAAATTTTTAAAGTTTTAAAATCAGTTTTAAAATTATCACATAAATTTAAAACATCATTTTAAAAAATTTCATGCTTAAAATTTTTATTATATAAAATATTTAAACATCATTTTAAACGTATCGCATAAATTTAAAAAGTTTTAAAATCAGTTTTAAAATCATCACATAAATTTAAAACATCATTTTAAAATTTCATGTTTAAAATTTTATCATATAAAATATTTAAACATCTAAAATCTTTTTAAACTTATCGCATAAATTTAAAGAAACAATTTAAAAAGCATCTAAAACATTTTAAAAATTCTCTCATAACTTTAAAACATTTTAAAATTATTTTAAAAGCATTCAATTAATTAATCGCAACCCTAGATCAGCATACAGACATGGCTCTGATACCACTGAAGTGTATTCTAGGACCCTTAGGGCACAAAAACTCTATTCCAGTCACAAGTCGGACGGAACATAGACATAAAACGCAGCGGAAAATAAAATTATGTTAATCTAATTAATATGCAGCCCTAAGGAACCAGACCCTCTTAGCCAAGATCTCTGCCAACTCGGGGTGGATCTGACCACACCAAGAGGGATCAAAACTACTGCGAATAATTAAAACGAAAGCTTCTAAAAAAATACCCTGAATCTTGACCCTGGAGTGGGCAAGATGTTTCGCACCGTCTTCTGAGCCGCTCCCCATCACACGCTGTCACGCCACATTCTCACAAATACCCTATAAGGCAAACTGTACTCTGAGAAAGGGAAGATGGAGCTTGACAAGCAGCGGTGTAACACCTAACGTAATTAGAAAACAACATAAACAGACCACTGCGAATGCTGGGATCATACATCACATTATAAAAGGAAAGAAGTAACACATACAGCCATCACAAAGAGTACATTATCATAGATTTACATAACCAGAGAAGGTACTACACCACTGTATCAAGTACAAAGTAAAACTGACTCAAGTGTACATAAGAAGTACTACAAACCACCAACAAATGTCACAGCTACAAAAGACAACTCGCTCACCACTCAACCCAACTCACACTACACGACACATCCCAAAAGAGTGGTGTCCCCGAGTCAACTTACGCCTAAGGAATCTCCTGAGGGAGATTCTTCTCTGGTGTCCTATGCTCAAGGCCTGAAAAGTAACATGAGCACGTCAAAACGTGCCCAGTAGGAAACTAACTATGGCAGGGAAAAGTACAAGCAACCAAGGTAAAGAGTACAACACACAAATGAACAACAACAACGCATATGAAATTTATTAGGTGGCAGATGTTAATGACTCTTTGGAAGCCTTGGTGTCCCCCAAAGATAAGGGCCTGGACCTTACCCCAAATTTGGGGTGAATATAGCACACGACGCAGTGGACACGGGGCACTGTTGATGCGTCCGGAATCAACTCTTGAAACGATGTCGTTTACCGCAAGCGCACGGTATAGTGGCAAGCGGGTATCGAACACGGGGAGGCGGTGCTATACTACCTATCAACCCCTAGGTTGAGTTAGACTTGCGGGTTTATTGGTGGATGTGGAGTGTGGAGGGTCGTAATGGTGATGGATGCGAAGGTTTTGTCACTCAACGTTGCAAACACGGGGTTCCACACAGAGAAAGAAAGAAATAAAATACGAAGGTTAGGGCTTAGGGTTCGCCACTAGGACCGTCGGAAGTCGACGCTAGGCTAGGACTCATACGTTGCATTGGTTTAATTGGGGATTTGTAGCATCTAGAAAGTGAATTCATGCGTCTAAACACCATGAATCTAACGTATCATATTAGCCCGTAGGTGCACACAATACGTGCATTAAGGATCTACAATATTCTTACCACTCTCATGGTTCGAATGCTCTCAACTCATACCACTCTCGTGGGTTAGAGCTTCGAGATATTTTGGTGGCTCTTATTGACGCAATGGCGGTAACCGTCAATTAGTTATATAGTTCGTCGGTGGATCCCCTCAAGGCACGAGCCGGGCATGGTCACGTGCCTCGGTTGAATCCACTAACTCCCTAATTAAATCCGTAGGATATTCCTTAAGCTAATCGATTCCACCGACCGTGGGCACGATCTCAGTACGAATTCTCCTAGGGATCTTGATAGTTTAACCAAAATACAACCCCATTTATACCAACGCACCATAAAAATCCCCACTTTGCAACTAAGTCCTAAGATCCATGGGCTAATACCTTAGCCCTAGAAAATACTACTCATGCATCATAGGAAGAACAATAGAAGATTCAATAATAGCAAGAGAATTCATCCTAACATGCATCAACGAGATATTCAACAAATAATCACAAAGAAATAACAAATAAATAGAATTAAAGAGACAAAAGTACTTATCTTGATACAAAGGAGGGGCCTAGGGCATGGCCAAACTCCCCAAAAGATCGTCTCCACAAAAGTCTAAGAAAGATCTAAAAATTCCCTTTTGAAAAGTATACAAAAATCTCCTCCAATACTGATCTAAAAATCTCCCTAAAACTCCCCTACAGAACTCTCTAGGCTCCCCCTGGCGGCTCAGAAGAAATCCCCCCCAAAACGCTCCAATCGTTCCAAAAATCCGGGCGCAGATCAAATAATGGGCCCACAGTGACTCGGCCCGAGCACAAAGCTACTCGGTCGAGTCATTCGGCAGCTCGGGTCGAGTAGTAGGCTGCTCGGTCGAGTTTTACATAGAATCAAAACGCCTAAAATACGTCGCTCTGCCAACCCGGGCTGATTCGGCGCTGCTCGGTCGAGTAGGATGTTACTCGGGCCGAGTAGGAGGCTGCTCGGTCGAGTCAGACACCAAAAACAGCATCCTAATCGTATAGTGCACGACTCGGGCCGAGTAGGGTGCTACTCGGCCGAGTAGGCTGCTTAGAACAATTTCAGCACTGCACCATCAACTTGCAGAAATTCCACAGGGGTCATCCGACCTCCGATTGGCATGTTCTTGGTGGCGTTGGAACCGTATTGAAGTCTAATACCTGGGAAAAATATCAAAAAAAATAGTGAAAAATCCCAAGTGATAGCAGATTTAGAAAAAGTGAACGGTTGTCCTGTTTTCAGCATTTCAGGTCGCTCGATTCCTTCGCCGCATCATAGTTCGATCGAGCGACCTTCTCTCTTGCCTCTTCCTTGCTCCAGTATTCTTCTTTGGCACCTCAAACATGTCATCATGAGTCTCATTGGTTCTCTCACGTCGCCGTCGTCTTATCGACTCCAAAGTGCTCCAATATCGCTCCAAATCCCTGAAATGGAATAAACGCTCCGAAAGTCATATTGTTCCAAATAATAGTACAAAACCGTATAAGATGGGGGTTTGGAAGGTGAAATGTGTCATGAATATATGCGATAAAACATGTAAAATAGGAGCATATCAACTGTACGACGGGCCTCTCAGTTCCCCCGTCCCTGGCAGGAGTGAGGCTCTCCACATAATATCACAACCTCTATATGTCTCCTTCACTCCCGGTAAAGGCGAGTGGGAATACGTATCACATATCACATATCACTTTCCCCAACTTTTCAGTCCAGCCCCTTATAGTTAAGTTATACCCAAACTTCCCCCATCACAATACTAGGATGTTCACCCACCTTAGAGCAGATCAAGACATCCCAGTTAACAAATTATGTGTCATAATCTTCAATAATCATATGCAATTTCATAATGAATTACATGGTACAACACTTCTATAGCTATTTTCCAAGTTTCTTCAATTGCACATTCATTTGGGCATTTTAACGAACATATGGTGGGCGCCATGTAAATGAAAAGTGTCACACCATCAAATTTAATAACAAATAGCATAACCAAACTTACATACATGCATCAACATCATTCATGCATTTTGGAGTGGAAAATTAACATTATCACACAATTCCAACTTCACCCAACACAATCCAGCAAGCTGAAATTGCAAGGACAGCTAGAAAGTCAGCATTTTTAACCAATTTCTATTGTGTATTTGACAAAACTCACTGAATGAAAGTTGAAGATATAATAGTCTTGGGTTCACCCATCAAATTTCATGCAGAAATGTGGACTGAGTGATTTTTAGTGAATTAATTGGTGCAGCATGTCCAGACTGTTTTTCAGACAGAATTCTGGGCCTGTATCGAAAGCCAATTTTAAGCATGGTGTAACCAGAATTTCGACATATGAGCACTTTGATGAAATTTTAGATAAACTTGTTAAATTTCTAACGAGACCAAGAACATCAAATTCCATAAAATGTGCAGATGGTAGGCTTCATTTTTCTAAACTGTGTCCAGTTTGACAGATTTCCAGACATGTTGCAAACACTGAATGTTTACTCCTACTATTTGAACTCAACATATGATAATCTTATATGAATTTGGGGTAGAACTTCAATATCTATATCTACATATCTTTTTTAGAAAGTAAATCAAACTACAGAGATCAAAATTGAAGAAGAAACACACATCAGAAATTCTGAATTTCAGGAAAGGGTAATTAGTTAAGGAAAATAAAGAAAAATGTCATCTTTTTAATCTAATTCACATATAATCCATGGATTCAAGATCATGAGCAATCAAAATAGCATCATGGCATCCTCATAATCCCAAACAAAAATTTCCAAACCAAAGTTAGAATCCTACCTTAATGAATCATCTTTTTCTTCCTCTCTTCTCTTCCTCTTCTTTCTCCTTCCTTTCTCCTTGAAAAGCTAGGGTTTCCTTGAAATTTTTGAGATAAGGTTAGGGTTTTGGGAGCTTGGTGAAATTAAAAAGAGGGGGAGGGGGTTCGGCCAGCAATAGGGAAGAGAGAGGGTGGAGTATGAGTGAAATTAAAAAAAAGAAAGAAAGTTAAAGAATGTTAAAAAATGGTTTAGATCTTTCTTACAAAATATCTCCTACTAGAACCCTCTTTAGCATAAGCATGCATAGGTTAAAATTACTTTAATACCCCTCCAAAACTACCTCCCAAGTTCCAAGTATTTACAAGTTTGCCATTACTTTATGCACATACTCCTTTAGTATGTACGCACAGCAGTTTTAGTCAAAAAGACCGTTTTGCCCCTGACCTTTCTAAAATTTTACGGGTGTGCCACTAAGCCCATCCCTTTTCACACTAGCCCCTCTCACACTAATCCACTCCTTCACAATTTACAAGTATGACATTACTTTACACACCCACCTTCACTCCACACACACACATTCACCCATATGGCCAAATGACCAAAATACCCCTACACTTTTCACGGAACTACACGACTGCCACCTGCCACATACACGCCATATCACATCTTACCAACTCATTATAATCCCTCTACTCGCGTGTAGAGGACTACCGTATCAGTCGCCGTATAGGGCTAAACAGGTTATAACACCATACCCTCCTTAAAATAAAGTTTGTCCTCGAACTTTCGAAGTGTAAGGGTCCTAATCTACTAAGAGAAATACTACTAAATTTTAGGAGTTTCTCTATATAGTACCCTACACCACGGTCCTCACAAAATTTTGCACTTAAGATTAACAAAAGAGACAATGATACTAGGATAAGATACTTACATAAACAGGTGAGGGTATCTGTCTCTCATCTCGTCCTCGCGCTCCAAGGTGGACTCACCAGGGGACTCTTGTTGCTACATAACCCTTACTAGATTAATGGCCTTCTTCTTTAGTAACTTATGTCTCCGATCCAGGATGGCCATTGGTTGCTGTTCGTAAGTCAGGTCGGGGCGCACTTCAATCTCTGAGAAGTCCACAAGGTGACTAGGGTCACCCACATATTTCCGAAGCTGAGATACGTGGAACACATCATGGACGCCTTCAAGGGATGGAGGTAAAGCAAGGTGATAAGCAACTTCACCAACATGAGCCAAGATCTCGAAGGGACCAATGAATCTCGGGCTCAACTTTCCTCGTCTATCAAATCGAATCGTGCCACGTGTCGGGGAGATCTTCAAGAACACGTAATCACCTGGCTGAAACTCCAATAGACACCTCTTTATATCTGCCCAATGCTTATAGCGATCCTAAGCGATACGAAGATTATCTTTGACTGCCCGAACTACATCGATCACTTCCACCACCAAGTCATGTCCTACGAGTTCACGGTCCCCAACATCGTCCCAGCTTAGAGGCGATCTGCACTTTCTTCCATACACAGCAGTAAACGGTGCCATTCCAATACTTGCTTGGTAACTATTGTTGTAAGCAAACTCCACCAAGTGCAAGTGATCTTCCCAGGATGCCTTAAATTCCAGCATACACGCCCTCAACATGTCCTCGAGGATCTAAATAACTCGCTCAGATTACCCATCTGTCTGGGGATGATATGCTGTACTAAACTTGAGATGAGTCCCCAAACTAGACTACAAACTTCTCCAAAAATGTGAGGTGAATCTGGTGTCCCGATCAGAGATTATACAAACAGGAACTCCATGAAGCCTCACGATCTCCTGCAAGGGAAGGGTATGTCAAACAGCTCACGTTACCAAATATAGAAGTTGCAAGGGTGACAAAGGAGTTCTACCTCCATGTATATTCGGGCCAAATGCTCGGTAGACTGCCCAACTCGACAGGGAATGAAATGTGCAGATTTGGTCATGCGATCAACGACTACCCAAATTGCGTCATTTCCCTTGGGTGTGCGAGGTAAACCAGTCACAAAATCCATCGTCACATGTTGCCATTTCCATTCAGGAATGGGGAGGGGCTGCAATAGGTCTGCAACTCTTTGGTGTTCGGCCTTCACCTGCTGACAGACCAAACACGAGGCCATACTTCTGGTAATACTGTGCTTCATCCTATGCCACCAGTAATGTTGTCGCAGATCGTGATATATCTTTGTCCCGCCTGGATGAATTGAATAGGGCGAGCTATGAGCCTCTTTAAGCAATTCCTCTCGAATAGCACCAGCCGGCACACATAGCCGAGTCCCAAATCTAAGAGAGCCATCTTTATGAATGTGGAAATTGGTCCAAAGTCCGGCCTCTACCTATTCTTGGATCCTCTTTAGCTTTTCATCTCCTGACTGTGTGGCCTTGATCCGGTCCACTAGATCGGACTGACCTGTAAGTTCAACATGGTTGCTTTGATGCCCGAAAGAACGACATCTATCTCCATCTGTCGCAGGGCCCACTAGTGCTGAGGCTGAGAGGTCAACATCATTATAGCTGGATATCTACTGAGTGCATCAGGGACCACGTTCACCTTCTCAGTGTGATACTGGAGATCGATATCATATTCTGCCATTAGCTCATACCACCGACGATGTCTCATATTGAGCTCCTTCTGAGTGAATACATACTTCAAACTCTTATGGTCAGTGTATACCTTGATATGTTCCCCTAGCAGAAAGTGTCTCCGCTGCCTTAGGGCAAAAATCACGGCTACCAGCTCTAAGTCATGCGCATGGTAGTTTAGCTTATGCACCTTCAGAAGTCTAGAGGCATAAGAAACAACACGTCCATGTTGGTGTAGAACACATCCCAGCCCTTTGCCAGAAGCATCACAGAAGATCTCGAATCCTCCAGAACGATCTGGAATCGTCAGAACTGGCACAGTAGTCAACCTTCTCTTCAACTCCTCAAATGCATGCTGACATTCTTCAGACCAGATATAAGCAACATCCTTCTTAGTCAGGTGAGTAAGTGGTTCCGAAATCTTGGAAAAATACTTGATGAACTTCCTGTAATAGCTAGCCAATCCCAAGAAACTTCGAATCTATGAAACCGACCTGGGAACGGGCCATTTCTCCACTGCAGCCACCTTTTCTGGATCAACTGATATGCCTTCTCCTGAAACTATGTGCTCCAAAAATGCCACTTTAGACAGCCAAAGCTGGCACTTGCTATATTTAGCATATAACTGATGCTACCTCAAGGTCTCTAGAACAATCCTCAGATGCTCTGCATGTTCTTCCTCATCCTTGGAATATATCAGGATATCATCAATAAAGACCACTGTGAACTTGTCCAAATAGTCAAAGAACACCTGATTCATTAGCCTCATGAATGTAGCTGGAGCATTAGTCACACCGAAGGGCATCACTAGAAACTTTTAATGTCCATAACGGGTTCAAAAAGCTGTCTTCGAAACATCGGACCCCCGAACCTTTATCTGATGATAACCGCTCCGTAAGTCCAACTTTGAGTAGACTCGGGATCCACCAAGCTGATCAAAGAGGTCATCAATGTGAGGAAGTGGGTACGTGTCCTTTATTGTCACCTTGTTCGATTCCATATAGTCAATACACATCCTCCGGGATCCATCTTTCTTATTTACCAGAAGCACTGCTGCTCCCCAAGGTGACACGCTTGGCTGTATCAACCCTCGCTCTGATAGGTCCCTTAACTGATTACAAAGCTCGGCCAACTCAGGTGGTGCCATCCGATAAGGATCCTTCGCAATGGGTTGCGTGCCTGGTATCAAATCAATGGTGAACTCCAATGATCGATCAGGAGGAAGTCCATAAATGTCATCAGGAAAGACATCAGGAAAGTCTCGCACAACCCTGGGTAAACTGGCTCCGCCTCCATGGCCATTGCCAACACTTCCGCTTCCACTAGTGTTGCTCTGAATCTTACAGGTTCTAATGTGCAACTACCACTTCTGAACTCAAACTCTGGATGATCGGGAATTTGAAAGACACCCGCCTTAATTTGCAGTCAATAGTGGCACAAAACATTGATAACCAGTCCATCCCAAACATCGCTTCAAAGGTGGGCATCTCAATTACAAGGAAGTCAGCATATAACTCCCGAACGTAAATTTCCACTTAACAACAACGGAGTCCTGAAATACTCCTGATCACACCATTCTCTGTGTGAATATTCCAACTAACAGTGAAGGAGTCAACTGGTACTGCATTTTTGTCCACAAATTGTCAGGACAGAAAACAGTGTGAAGCCCCAGAATCAAAGAGTGCTAAGGCAGGAAAAGATGTTACTTTAGCCATACCTAGAAGCCAACAAGGGAATCAAACCAACATTCAACATAACTAAGCAACAAGTAATATAATGTAAAGAAAGGGGAGGGCTAGAACCATACCAATAATAACCTGACCTGAGTTTTCTGCCTCAATTGCTGTCATCGTGAAGGCCTGGGACTTTGGAGCAGAGTTTGTCTTCTTGTAGGCATGCCGCTGAGGAGGAAAGGAAGGTCCTCTAGGGGCTGGTGTGCCTGGTCCAGCTGGTGCTGGAAGGGAAGGCCGCTACGGACCAGGTGGAAGAGCTCGATGCTGCATCGGCCTAGTAGTCACAGGTGCAACGAGGGTCGGGTAGGCACCCTGTTGTGGGCAAAACCTGTTAATGTGTCCTCGGCCACCACAAGCGAAGCACTGACTAGCCCAAGCCCTGCACTCCTTCTGCTCATGACCAGTCTTGCCACAGAATTGGCATGTCAGACGTCTCTGAGTCACTGTAGGGGCTCCTGGCCTCTTGAACTGGGCCATCTGTACATGACGAGATAATGCCTTCTGTGATCCTGATGGTCGTCTGTCACCTGCATGCATCTTCCATATGCTCCGCTAGTGGATATTATATAATCTTGCTGCCTCGAGCACATCCTCTTGTGTGGCTAGTTTCTGTGTAGACATCGCCCCTCTATACTCCGGATCTAGTCCCATACGGAAGCGTCGAGCTCGGGTGGCATCAGTCGCAACAAACTCCGGGGCAAACTTGCTTAGTAAATAAAACTCGGTGTCATACTCATCCACACTCCATCGGCCCTGAGTCAACTGCTCAAAACGCTGTCTGAGCTCGTCCTTTGCAGTCTCTGGAAGGAACTTGGACTCAAAGCGCTCCTTGAAGGTCTTCCAAGAGATAGGGCCTGTTAGATGCCGCTCATGGGCATCCCATCAATATCTGGCCTGATGTGTCAACTGCCTTTTTGCTGCATCAACCCAACTCTCCAATGGAAATCCAACAGCTGTGAGGTCATCCTCTGTACACCGTAACCACTCATCAACCTCCAATGCAGTCTTCTTGCCAGAAAAAGTTCTCGGCTTCATTGCCCTAAACTGCTTGAAGCCTGGGGTCTTCTGACCCTGTATCTTGGCGAGCATCTGAGCCTGCTGATCCAGACTCGCCTGAAAACCCAGCAAAAGCTTCTCCATCAAAAAGGTCTCAGCATGCTCCATCTCTGACGAAAATATCTCGTTTCCACTATCCATTCTGCAGAGAAATGCATCACAAGAAGAATTAGTACTATATGTGATGGCATTAAAGTGTGTTGAATGTATCATCCTTTCGCATATCGCAGTGTGACAGACCGGCATGGGCCACCACTAAACCTGTCACGCCCCATTCTCACAAATACCCTATAAGGCAAACTATACTCTGAGAAAGGGAGGATGGAGCTTGACAAGCCGCGGTGTAACACCTAGCGTAATTAGAAACCACCATAAACAGGCCACTGCGAATGATGGGATCATACATCACATTATAAAAGGAAAGAAGCAACACATACAGCCATCACAGAGAGTACATTATCACATATTTACATAACCAGAGAACGTACTACACCACAGTATCAAGTACAAAGTGAAACTGACTCAAGTGTACATAAGAAGTACTACAAACCACCAACAAATGTCACAGCTACAAAAGACAACTCGCTCACCACTCAACCCAACTCACACTACACGACACATCCCAAAAGAGTGGTGTCCCCGAGTCAACTTACGCCTAAGGAATCTCCTGAGGGAGATTCTTCTCTTGTGTCCTATGCTCAAGGCCTGAAAAGTAACATGAGCACGTCAAAACGTGCCCAGTAGGAAACTAACTATGGCAGGGAAAAGTTATTAGAGGTTATGAGGGTAAAAGCAATAAGAGTACAAGCAACCAAGGTAAAGAGTACAACACACAAATGAACAACAACAACGCATATGAAATTTATTAGTTGGCAGATGTTAATGACTATTTGGAAGCCTGGGTGTCCCCAAAGATAAGGGCCTGGACCTCACCCCAAATTTGGGGTGAATATAGCACACGACGCGGTGGACACGGGCACTGTACGCCGGGCCTCTCAGCTCCCTGTCCCTGGCAGGAGCGAGGGTCTCCACATAATATCACAACCTCTGTATGTCCCCTCCACTCCCGGTAAAGGCGAGTGGGAATACGTATCACATATCACATATCAGTTTCCCCAACTTCTCAGTCCAGCCCCTTATAGTTAAGTTATACCCAAACTTCCCCCATTGCAATACTAGGATGTTCACCCGCCTTAGAGCAGATCGAGACATCACAGTTAACAAATTATGTGTCATAATCTTCAATAATTATATGCAATTTCATAATGAATTACATGGCACAACACTCCCATAGATATTTTCCAAGTTTCTTCAATTGCACATTCATTTGGGCATTTTAACGAACATATGGTGGGCGCCATGTAAATGGAAAGTGTCACTGTCATGCCCCGCTTCCCAAAAATGTGGAGGCGAGACGTGAGAAGGTCCACACAAACTTGAAGCTGTGAAGCTCCAAGTCTGATAAGCGTATAAAAACACTTATTATGGCAAGTCCTTGCAAAGCGAAACGAAACAACAATGATAATAAGGAAATGAGACGACATTTTATTGAATCTCCAAATGTCCATAAACAAATTACAATATCGCAGAAAAGCCACCAGGCTAAAAGGAAAAGAGTCTAAGGCCCAAACATGGCCAACAAGGTATAACATACATACAAAGGTACCACGCACCAACAACTAACAGCAAACCTAAACAAAGAAGTGAACACGAGCGGTCTTCAAGACAGGCCCCTGGTGTCCACTCACCACCACAGCAAACATCAGCATCAGCAACACCATATCCCCTGCAACAAAGCTCTGGCTCTGGGTCTAACATGTGACACCCAAAAGAGAGAGGGGCACATGTCAGCAAGTCTGGAAAGACTTGTGCAAGGAAACTGAAAGTAACTAACAACCTAGCACTTATAATATTAAGCAATGACATGACAGTTTAGTTTGATGCAACAGTTTAAAAAGAGAGTGTCACGCACTCACGATGTAGTAATCACTAAGCACTAATCATGATTCACTTATCACTATTAATCACTTGTGCACTAGAGATTTCGCCTGCTGACCGGAGTGGCGGATCAGGCCAACTCGGGGCTCAGGTGGCCGCATATCTCTTACCCCACCCATATGTGACGAGCGTTGGGGTTTCCAACTAACTGCGCTCGCTTCTGGATCACGAGCCATGAAGTGTATTTGGCATAGGGGTGCACCTAGCCGGTATCCGAGCGTTGGGGTTTCCAACTACAGGGCTCGCTTCTGGAACACGAGCCAGGAATATAATATTGTAGCGTGGGCTACACAATCATGATGAATAATCACTATGTAATGACATGAACAGATATTTGCGTACCGTTAATGGAAATTAAACATGACTTGGCAAGCATGATGAAGGTGACGGGTCTAGCTTCGTTGTCAAGCTAGATCAAAGGCGTCCAGACAGCTATCCTTTCACTGTCTAGTCTCTTTTACGCTAAAGCAAGGTAATGGCCTAAGACATGGCCCAATTCGAAAGATAGCAAGTTTCACTTGCCTGGCACCGAGGAGAACGATCAACGAAGGCACATCACACAAATTTGTTATCTACTGGAATGGATCACTATCATGGAAAAACAACATTAGAATGGTAACTAATCCGTATTCACAATCGAACCCTACGATTTCTAATGATCCATTTTATTAGGGTTTCACAAATATCAAGTGTGGGTTATGAGATTATTAAAGGAAGAATACTACCCGTGAAGAAACGGAGGAACGACGCCGAGAACTACGGCGATGGAAGAACGATCCGGCTCAGATCTGGAAATGGGGAAAATCTGGAGAAATGGGTTTGGATGAGGCTTTTGGGGATTTGATGAGGGTTTGAGGTTGAGGAGAGGTAGGATATGTGAAATGAGGGTTTGGATGATGATGGATGAGCTTGGGATGAAGGATCAATGGTTTGGGGAAGAAGGGGGCTCAATGGGGGAGAAATTAGGGTTTGGGGTGATGATGAAGAAGAAGAAAACGTTTGGGGCGTATTTATAGAAAAGTGTGGCGGCTAGGGCAAAACTTGGGTTTCCTGGGCTGATTAGTCTGTCAAAGAAGGATTGGTGACCGACTAGCTTGGGAACTAGTCAGTCGGTTGATCAACACAGACCGACTAAGAGTAAACAGTAGCTCGCTTAGGAAAACTGGACTATGAGTTAGTCGGTCTGTGAAGGCTTGTCAACCAACTAGTTTGAGAACTAGTCGGTTGGTGAGTGTTCATTGACCGACAAAAGGCTGAATTCTGAGAGAGATCATGGAAATGAGAGTTAGTTGGTCTGAGAAAGATTCCTGACCGACTAGTTTAGCATCTAGTCGGTCGAGGTTGTTCTTAGACCGACTAAGAGTAAACAGTAACTCCTGAATAATTGATTAAATGAACTAGTCGGTTCCAGTTATTTTCCAAGTTTCTTCAATTGCACATTAATTTGGGCATTTTAACGAACATATGGTGGGCTCCATGTAAATGGAAACCACACAAGGAGAGAACCCACCATCACAAGGAAAGTGTCACACCATCAAATTTAGTAACAAATAGCATAACCAAACTTACATACATGCATCAACATCATTCATTCATTTTGGAGTGGAAAATTAACATTATCACACAATTCCAACTTCACCCAACACAATCCAGCATGCTGAAATTGCCAGGACAGGTAGAAAGTCAGCATTTTAACCAATTTCTATTGTGAATTTGACAAAACTCACTGAATGAAAGTTGAAGATATAATAGTCCTGGGTTCACCCATAAAATTGCATGCAGAAATGTGGACTGATTGGGTTATAGTGAATTAATTGGTGCAGCATGTCCAGACTGTTTTTCAGACAGAATTCTGGGCCTGTATTGAAAGCCAATTTTAAGCATGGTGTAACCAGAATTTCAACACATGAGAACTGTGATGAAATTTTAGATAATCTTATTAACTTTCCAACGAGACCAAGAACAATCAAATTCCATAAAGTGTGCAGGTGGTAGGCTTCATTTTTCTAAACTGTGTCCAGTTTGACAGATTTCCAGACATGTTGCAAACACTGAATGTTTACTCCTACTATTTGAACTCAACATATGACAATCTTATATGAATTTGGGGTAGAACTTCAAGATCGATATCTACATATTTTTTTAGAAAGTAAATCAAACTACATAGATCAAAATTGAAGAAGAAACACACATCAGAAATTCTGAATTTCAGGAAAAGGGTAATTAATTAAGGAAAACAAAGAAAATTGTCATATTTTTAATCTAATTCACAAATAATCCATGGATTCAAGATCATGAGCAATCAAAATAGCATCATGGCATCCTCATAATCTCAAATAAAAATTTCCAAACCAAAGTTAGAATCCTACCTCAATGATTCCCTTTTTTTCTTCCTCTCTTCTCTTCCTCTTCTTTCCCCTTCCTTTCTCCTTGAAAAGCTAGGGGTTCCTTGAAATTTTTGAGGTAAGATTAGGGTTTTGGGAGCTTGGTGAAATGAAAAAGAGGGGGAGGGGGTTCGGCCAGCAATAGGGAAGAGAGGGGATGGAGTATGAGTGAAATTAAAAAAAGAAAGAAAGTTAAAGAAAGTTAAAGAATGGTTTAGATCTTTCTTACAAAATATCTCCTACTAGAACCCTCTTTAAGATAAGCATTCATAGGTTAAAATTACTTTAATACCACTCCAAAACTACCCCCAAGTTCCAAGTATTTACAAATTTGCTATTACTTTATACACATACTCCTTTAGTATGTACGCACAGCTGTTTTAGTCAAAAAGACCGTTTTGCCCCTGACCTTTCTAAAATTTTACGGGTGTGCCACTAAACCCATCCCTTTTCACACTATCCCCTCTCACACTAACCCACTCCTTCACAATTTACAAGTATGCCACTACTTTACACACCCACCTTCACTGCACACATACATCCACCCATATGGCCAAATGACCAAAATACCCCTACACTTTTCACGGAATTACCTGACTGCCACCAGCCACATACACGCCATATCACATCTTATCAACTCATTATAATCCCTCTACTCACGCGTAGAGGACTACCGTATCAGTCGCCGTGTAGGGCTAAACAGGCTATGACACACGCCGAGCCGATCCTCGAACCGCTCCGCATCCCAATGCGAGCAATCCTCGTGTCGCCGAGCCAACCATGCTGCCACGCCCCGCTTCCCAAAACGATGGAAGCAAAACGTGACAAAGGCCCGCTTAGGCTGGAGCTGTGAAGCTCGGACCCAATAAGCATCTGTAGGGGTACCATTTTAAAATTTTCAAGTTCTTGCATTTATAAAATCCGGAACAACAAAAGTACAGAAGGAAAAGGATGCATTCATTTTTATAAAAAGATAATATCCAGCGAGTACAAAAGTCTAAAAAGAGAAGCCTAAGCATGGCAACAAACTATCGAAAGAGAGTAAACTAAAAGTAGTAACCTCCGAAAGGCAGCGACGGTAAAGACCTCCAGGTCTGGTCCTCGTCAGGAACGTACTCTGGTTCGACGTCCTCGGGCTCCACGTACTCTGGCAAGTCTGCCTCATCCACGAACTCCGGCTCAACACCTGACGTACAGCACCCAAGAGAAAAGGAATTGTACGTCAGGTAAAGTCTACACAGAAATGTTAGACTCTACTGCAAGTGTATTTTAATTTAAAGCAACGATTTACTGGTTGATTAACATGCTGGGGTTATAACAAGGTATTTAAAGAAAGTAAACGGAGCAGGAAAAATAAACACGACACACGGTAGCTGTAGCGTGTGCTACTGACTACGGGATTAACCTAAACGGGTCAAGACAAGACAATACAAGACGTGACAAGACAAGACAAGACACGATAAGACACGTGTGACTCGAAGGGTTCACGCCTTACGGTTCGAGGGGGATCAGACCCTCTCCCCGTGCGCACGCTCAACCCTACCCCAACCCAAGTGCTCAGGACAAGAAGGTACAGGGATCACTCCTGCTAGGAGAGCATCCAAAACGCCCGGAGGCTTTTGTGTAACACGGATCACTCTCGCGTGGAGAGCATCCAAAACGCCCGTAGGCTTTTTGTATAACAGGGATCACTCTCGCATGGAGAGCATCCGAAACGCCCAGAGGCTTTTTGTGTAACAGGGATCAATCTCGCGTGGAGAGCATCCGAAACGCCCGGAGGCTTTTTGTATAATAGGACACGACATGACATGCAAGGAATTGTTATTCTAGGGGGTCCATGCGTACGCACACACAGGAAAACCCCTAAGGTGTCAATTGTTGTTGTTGCGCTTAGACTTCGTCGTCAAGTCTAAGCCGTCAAGGGGGTCCCAGACGCTATCATTTCACGTCCGATTCTCTTTGTTCACATTTTAACAGTTCTAGTAGCCTATGGCCTAAACACGGACGAAGGTACAAGTGAGTACACTTGCCTGCGGTGGCGAGTGCGTCGTCTGTCCGGATCGTACCGTCAAAACGTCGCGTCAGCGGTAGTCCGTCTGAAACAGGGTCATGTCGATGTCAGATCGTGCTTTTTTGTCAATCCTATTACGGTTTGTTTCTAAATTTGGCCGGACTAACCTATCAGTCAAAAAGTCACGTTTTGATGTTTGTTCAGCCTAAATCGACGTCTACCCTATGTGCACAGAAAATTATCCGTTCGTCGATCTTTCCTACGGTGGGCAACGTTTTACAAATTCTGAAATAAATTTTAGTTCAAGTTAACAAATTTTAGTTTTGGTTTTGGTTAGCTACGATGTGGGTTTTACTACTCGTTAGGGAAACCAACCTCGTGATGTCGTCCAACAAGTGGAAGTCGGGTCTGAACGGCGAAACATCGGCGTCGTCTGGAACTCCTCGGCCGCAGGTAGTGCAGTGAGATACCTCAGGATAGTGGGGTAGTGACACGAAATCAGCGAGCTAACAGCGATCCTCCTCCCGTTGCGAGTAGCGCAACGGATCTTCACGATAACGGCGACGTCGGCTAAAAGTACGTGCGTGCGGCAATGCACGTGAACTCCGAGAGTTCAAGGGGGCTGTCGGTAGATGAAGTGGGACCAGAAAAAGATGCTCGGCCCGGTGGGTGGCTGACGGCGTGAGCGTACGGCGGTGGGTGGCCGTGAGAAGCCGGAGAGGACAGATTTGCGCAACGTCCGTTGTCGCGCGTCTCAGCGGGATTTCAGCGACAAACAGCAAAAACGGGAAATTGCAGAAGGTAAAGGACTTCAAGACGAAGCCAACGGCATTGGAGTTGTCGTCGGGGGTGGTCGGAGGTGGCCGTGAACCGGCGGCGAAGTTCAGCTTCCAGATCTGTGAAAAACAGCCGATACAGCGTGTTCCGACGAGGATTCTGGGAGCTACAGGTGGGATATGAGCGTGAGGGAAGTTGCAGAGCGGAGAGGGGTCAAAGGGGAACAAAGTAGCAGTGGTGGTCACCGACGGTGATGGCCGACGGCGGCTGGCCGTGAACAGTAACTCCGGCTGCCAGATCTGTCAAAAACAGCGACTGGGCTTGGTTTTGGCGGATT
The DNA here is from genome assembly GCA_030789695.1 of Scilla litardierei. NCBI lineage: Eukaryota > Viridiplantae > Streptophyta > Magnoliopsida > Asparagales > Asparagaceae > Scilla > Scilla litardierei. The sequence continues at coordinate 138,572,013 of CM061136.1, forward strand.
TTCCAGGAGCTACAGATGGGATATGAGCGTGAGAGAAATTGCAGTTGGTAGAGGGGTTCGATTGGAGTCCAACGACGGTAGGATGGTTGTTGTAGGTGGCCGGATGGCCGGTGGGCGCGAGTTTTCCCGGCGGTGGTGCAGATCTGTAAAACTGGCGTCACGTCGAGTTCGACAGATGTTTCGAGGAGGTAGAGATGAGGAAAGAGGGTAAGGGGAGTGGGAGATGATCGGGGGGTTCGATAGGAGTCCGACGGTGGTGGATTGGGTGGTCGAAGGCCGCCGGAGGTGGCGGGCGTTGGGGTTTTCCGGCGGGCGCCAGATCTGGAAAAACGGCAGCTTCTTGGTGTTTCAATGGGGTTTTGAGGGGTTTTGAGGAGGGAGGAAGAAGGGAGGATGGGTGCAGCGACTAGGGGGGTTGTGGGGTGTCGGGTGGAGGCCGAGGGGGGCGCCGGAGGTGGCCGGAGGTGGCCGGAGGCGCCGGGCGTGGAGGTTGAAAGTCGGGCGGCCTGCTGTCCAAAAAAAACTGCGGCTTGGGCTATTTGGGGTGTTTTTGAGAGGGGAGAGGGAGGAGATAGGAGAGGGGGAGGAGAGGGGATGTTCGCCGGAGGAGGAGGTGGCCGGAGGCACCTCGCCGGCGGTGAGAAAAAGGGGAAAACGCAAAGGAATGGGGCGGCGGCCTAGTGTGCGTGAGTTAGCTAGGGTTGCCATGGGTTGTTGTTTTAAAAGAGAAAGGTGCTATAAGGACCTCTAGTTTAGGGATGTGGGAGAGGGAGTGTGAGAGAAAGGGTGTGCAAAGAGAGGAAAAGCTGGGTGAGGATAGCCCAAATGAAATCCCACATGATACGTAGGGGGATCTCATGAGATTTGGGATTAACATTTGAATTTCGAAATTGGATTAGGCTAAGAGGGCTTGGATTTTGATTAGCGATTTGGGTGGGCTAGGAGTGTCAGAAAAATACGAAAAAAATATGGGGACGACCGTAACGAAGAGAGGCTCGGGGATACGGTGGTCAATCGCACGTTTGGTCCATGGTGAACGAACAAAAAAATAAAAGATCCGGTGACTAAGTCTAAAACTACGTCGATCCTGTAATCAAACTCGATTTGTGGGAGAACGACCAGTGAAATGACACTCACTAAAAATCTCACAAATAACTACTCTTCCTTACGGTCACAACGACATATCGCATCGTATAGTCCGGATCCAAGAAGAGGCAAAAAAATAAATACGCACATGAAAGGGTCGTACGCGTAGAAAATACGAACGGTCGGAAAGCGACCGTTACATTCTACCCACCTTAGAAATGATTCCGTCATCGGAATCACTTATAATAATAATAATATCTATATACACTTATGCCTACAACTCCCACATTCCACATAATGATCGATAATCCTATAACTTTTAATCAGTGTTCCTCAACAATTCGTCATAACTCGTCTCTCCACTGGCTAACGCTACAACTAGAACCACATCTTGACACCTGACTATAGATCCACATTACTGTCTACAAACTAACAATCATCTCGCCCCCAATATATCATCCATCATATCGACCCATAAACCCATTCTCCTTAATCAAAGAACCATCAAACCACCGCTATCCTTACCCCTATTATCAAACCTCCTAATCTTATTAAAATCCATCTTCATAGCATCCCATCTGTCTCAACATGTCGCATTATTTCCATTGTATTCTCACATCAACTCAATAATCAAGTCTTGATGCTTAAATGTTCTACTCATTCTCATGACCACTCTAAATCATACTATACTCCGTAGCTACTCCTATCTACCACTCGTCTAAGTCTCAAGTCTGATAAGTTATCATCTCCCCGCATATAATTTAATCCGACCAGAATTCTCCATTGAGTCCGTCATGTTGGAATTTCATAATTCCATATTTCTATTCCCATATGGTTTTGATATGACAAACACATTCAGTGCTACTAACTCTATGTATGCAGATACATATCAATGCTGAGTTCCACACAAATGAGATATCTTCATGCATACTCAATCAGATATATCAATCATGAAGCTGGAAAGACAAAGGCACCTAATCCACGACTTGGATATATAATCACTTGATAAGGATCTCCTGCAAAGAAGCTTCTCAGATTCAGTTGCAGATGCAGTCCTATCTACGGCTTTATGTAATCATTGTCAAATTTACTTTATTAAGAGTCACAAAGCCTTGTGATAATATATCTTAGTCATCTAGGTTCCATTACTCAGAGATCTACACTTTCCAATTTCGAAAATTCGCAACTTTGAAAATTGGCAGCCAATAACCCCATTTTGGTCGACCAATTTTAAACCTTCGAATTTGGTTATGGGATTGCATATGCAAACTCCCCTAACCGTGTAGATTCTAGAAATGTTTTCCAACGGTCGAAATTCCCTCTCTAAATTTTGGTCGACCAATTTGTCCTTTTGGTCGACCAATTTCAAAACTAGCCGTTTTGATCCCAAATTTTCAGGGACGGTTCTTGCCCGTTTTCCAACATTAACTACAGTCTCCAACCGTCCCTAAACACTATAAATAGAGGGGTAGATCCTCTCTTTCTCTACACTCACTTTCCTTTTCTTTACTCTCTTAAATTGTTGAAATCAAGTCTTTCATTTTCTAAAGCTTTAGGCCATTAGTTGTTCTTTTCTTATTTGTAAGAAGAAATCATTAGATTTCCTTCTTCATTTAAGAACGGAAGAACTTGGATTTTTCAACATCATTTTGGAAAGTTGTTTGTGTTCATAATTGCAAGAAGAAATCGATTGATCTCTCTCTTCTTTTATGAACCAGAGAACTTCAAGTGCTGCTCTTCATTACATATCTTTTACATCTTGAAGTTCATCTTCTAAACACCATCCTTGAATTCTTTCTCTGAAAATTATAACAAGGCTATAGGTGTTTTTCTATTTCATTATTTTACAGGTTTGAATCTCTGTTAGAGATTGTACAAAGTTTGGGACACGGGGAGTGTCGCCATTTTTGTAAGTTCGTGCTTGCGGGGCAAGTGATTATATTGGATTGAATATCTCTACGGGGTAGAGGACTGGAGTAGGATCACAAGGATCCGAACCAGGATAAATCTCTGTGTTTGCGATTGATTTAATTTCAGTACTTGTCTTTTTATTTCCGTGCCATCTTTGCAAATATTACTAACATTTTATTTGCGAAATTTTTTTATATACACTATTCACCTCCCCTCTAGTGTATTGATCCTTACAGGCTAAAATTACATTTGGTATCAGAGCAAGGTTAAGATGGCAGCAAGTTCCTCAAACATGAACGCAGTTCCACACAACTACAATCAGCATCCTGAAGGGCACTCTCAAACTCGTCCTCCTCTATTTGATGGTTCAAATTACTCATATTGGAAAATACGAATGGAGATTCATCTCCAAAGTATGAATTATGAGATTTGGGACATCGTAGAGTCAGGATACGAAAAGCCAACTACTCCTATTGCTGATTGGACCACCAATGACAAAACTGCAAAAACCAACAACTCAAAGGCCATGAATGCTTTATTTTGTGCTATGGATAAACATGAGTTTAATCGAGTATCTCAGGCCAAAAGTGCTAAGGAGATTTGGCATATACTTGAGGTAACTCATGAAGGAGCCAGTAAAGTGAAGGAAACTAAGATTTCCGTTTTGGTTCACAAATTCGAGTTGTTCAAGATGAAGGACCAAGAGACAATTGGAGAAATGAACACCATGTTTACTAATATTATAAATTCTTTGAATGCTCTTGGAAAAACTTACACTTCTCTTGAACAGGTTCGCAAAATTCTTAAAGCTTTAACCCCAGTATGGCGTCCAAAGATCACCGCTATTGAGGAAGCCAATGATCTTTCCACATTATCTTTGGAAAATCTTATTGGTAACTTAATGGCACATGAAGTTACACTACAAGATGAGAAAGAAGAATCAGATCAAAAGAAGAAAGTACTTGCCTTCAACGCAACATCAGATAATGAAGATTCAGATGATGATATGGCATTTTTGCCAAAAACTTCAGAAAATTCTTTCAGAAAGGTAAGTATAATAATTTTAAATCTAAGAATACTGATTCTTCTCTTTGCTTTAATTGTAATAAGCCAGGACATATGAAGAAAGACTGTCCTCTTCTCAAAACAAAGTTCAAAACTTCCAATAATGATCAATCCAGAAAAGAAAGGAGGTTTGACAAAATGAAAAAGGCATTTGCAGCAACATAAGATGATTCTTCAGATGATGAAGATGATGTTCTAAATGAAAGTGCTAACATGTGCTTTATGGCACAAGAAGATGAAGATGAGGTAAGTTCTTTTAATAACGAAGAATTACTTGATGCATTAAAAGATCTCTATTCTCGTTTCAAAAAATTAAATAGTCGACATAAATCATTGAAACAGAATAATGATGATCTCCTTATTAAATATCAAGAATTATCTTCTTCTAGAAACACTGAGAATACATCTTCTCAAAATTTGAATCTTAGTAAAGAGAATGATATTCTCAAAACTAAGAATCTAGAACTACATACTCAAATATCCGAAATGGATAAAAATATTTCATCACTAAAGATGAAATATGACGAGATGTCTTCCAATATTAATAAATTTAATAAAGAAAAGACTAATCTTGATGATTTTCTAAAAATACAATATCCAGCAAATCATAGACAAGGTCTGGGATATTCTCATAAGGATGCACCCAAGTCTTGCAGCACTTCTTCTTCTTGTGGAAAAACTACTTTTGTTAAACCTCAAAAGAAGAATCATGCATTTATTTACACAAAGAAAGTAAACATTCCTGCTTCTTCTTTACAAAGAAATGTTATTAACATTTCAAAATCATCTCTTAGGAAACCTACTACAATTAGTGTATGGGTTCCTAAGAATACATGCTTAGAAAATAGAAATTATTATATTTCTCATTTCATGCATTCTATTGTTCATTTTAGTGATTACATTAGAAAGCCAAATTTCACTTGGGTTTGGCTTCCTAAAATCTAATCCCAAGGACCCTCAAAACAAAGGGTACCAATGCTTAATGTTTTATCTTTCAGGTGCCTAGGAAAGAAAGATGGATTTTGGACAGTGGATGTTCAAAACATATAACAGGAAATATCAACTTGCTTTCAAACATTAAATATAAAGATGGAGGCACAGTTACCTTTGGTGACAACAAGAAAGGAAAAATCATAGGCACTGGAACAGTTGGCAATACAAATCAGCCTATCATTGAGAATGTTCACCTGGTTGACGGTTTGAAACATAATTTACTTTCCATTAGTCAGTTATGCGATAAAATTACAAAATAGTTTTTGAACAAAATGATTGCATTATTTATGATTCTGATATGTCATCTGTTTTGTTTCGTGGTAAGCGTAAAAATAACATTTATATTTTATGCATGTCTGTTACCACAAATAATCATTGTTTAATGATTGCATCTGATGATACACTTTTATGGCATAAACGTTTTGGACACACTAATTTCAAAAATCTAGCACACATTTCGAAACACAAATTAGTAAATGGAATGCCAAATATTTCTTTCAAACACAAACATTTTTGTGATGCTTGTCAACAAGGAAAAATGCACAAATCTTCTTTTAAATCAAAGGATGTTATCTCAACAAAGAGACCATTAGAACTCTTACACTTAGATTTGTTTGGTCCTTCAAGAGTAGCTTCTTTGAATATAAGTAGATATGCATTTGTCATTGTTGATGATTATTCAAGATATACTTGGGTTATATTCTTACAAAACAAGAATGATGCATTTGAAGAATTTGCAATATTTTGTAAAAAGATACAAAAAATCAAATCCTCTAACATTGTCACTATTCGTAGTGATCATGGAGGAGAATTTGAAAATGAATTGTTTACCAAGCTTTTTAATGAAAATGGCATTACTCACAATTTTTCTTTTCCTCGTGCTCCTCCTCAAAATGGAATAGTTGAAAGGAAAAATAGAACTTTACAAGAATGTGCAAGAACAATGCTTTGTGATAGTAATTTACCAAAATATTTTTAGGCTGAAGCTGTCACAACTGCATGTTACATTATGAATAAAATTCTCACAAGTCCATTGCTTAATAAAACTTGTTTTGAATTATTCTTTGATCGCATTCCACGTGTATCATATTTTAAAGTGTTTGGATGTTAATGTTTCATTCTAAATACTAAAGATGCACTTGATAAATTTGATTCTAAATCTGATGAAGGTATTTTTGTTGGATACTCAACACGTAGCAAAGCCTACAGAGTATATAACAAAAGAACTTCAACAGTTGAAGAATCACTACATGTCACATTTGATGAGAATCCCTCATCTAAGTCTCCCATTGTTGATGATGAAGAAAATATATTACCTTTATCTAATTCTTTAGATAATATCAAACTTGATGAAATTGATGCTAATAATCATTCTGTTGAGTCTATTTCAGATAATACAGATCTTCCCAAGGCTTTTGCACAAGTTCCAAATCATCCATCAGAATTAATCATTGGAGATATTACAGATGGAGTTAGAACTCGTCGTCAAATTGAACAAATGACGCATTGTGCTTTCCTTTCATCCATTGAACCAAAGAACATCAAAGATGCATGTGAAGACAGTTCATGGATTATCGCTATGCAGGAAGAACTCAATCAATTTCAACGAAATGATGTTTGGGAATTAGTTCCCAGACCAACAGATCATTCAATTATTGGTACCAAGTGGGTATTCAAAAATAAATTGGATGAATCTGGTCAGGTAATTAGAAACAAGGCACGATTGGTTGCACAAGGTTATAATCAAGAAGAAGGTATTGCTTATGATGAAACTTATGCACCAGTTGCTCGTCTTGAGTCCATTCGCATGTTGTTATCATTTGCATGTTTTAAAGATTTTAAATTATTTCAAATGGATGTCAAAAGTGCTTTTTTAAATGGATTTCTTAAGGAGGAAGTTTATGTTGAACAACCTCCTGGTTTTCATCATGAAAACTTTGAAAATCATGTTTTCAAATTAAAGAAAGCTCTTTATGGTCCCAAACAAGCACCTCGTGCTTGGTATGAAAGACTTAAAAGCTATCTTTTAAATTCTGGTTATAATATTGGTAAAATAGATTCCACTCTTTTTATTAAAAATATTAAATCTGACATAATCATTATTCAAATATACGTTGATGACATTATTTTTGGTTCTACTAATGAATCTCTTTGTCAATATTTTTCTAAGATTATGCAAAAAGAATTTGAGATGAGTCACATGGGTGAACTCAATTACTTCCTCGGTCTTCAAATCAAACAATTGAAGGAAGGAATCTTTATTCACCAAAACAAGTACTCTAAAGAACTCATCAAGCGTTTTGGTTTAGAAAGTTCTGCAGAAAAACGTACTCCCATGAGTACATCTACATCTCTCGACAAAGACTTAAATGGTAAGAGTGTTGATCAACGTCTTTACAGAGGTATGATTGGCTCTTTACTCTATTTAACTGCTAGTAGACCAGACATTATGTTTTCAGTATGTTTATGTGCACGTTTTCAGGCAGATCCTAAAGTTCCACACTTAACTGCCGTAAAAAAGATTATTAGATATGTTAAGCACACTTCTGATTTTGGTTTATTTTATCCCAAGTCAAGCACATTTGATTTATTATCCTATAGTGATGCAGACTTTGCTGGTTGCAAATCAGATCGTAAAAGTACCAGTGGTACTTGCCACTTTTTAGGTCATGCTTTAGTTTCTTGGTTTAGCAAAAAGGAAAACTCCGTTTCATTATCAACAACCGAGGCAGAATATATTGCCGCCGATTTAGCATGTGCTCAAATCTTATGGATGAAACAAACTATATCTGACTATGGTATTGATTGCTCTACTTGCCCTATTATGTTTGATAATACTAGTGCTATTAATCTTTCTAAAAATCATGTGCATCATTCTCGTACAAAACATATTGATGTACGTCATCATTTTCTAGATGATCATGTTCAGAAAGGAGATATAGTTCTTAAATTTATAGCTACTGAACATCAGACAGCTGATATTTTAACTAAACCGTTGAAAGAAGAAACTTTTATTAAGCTTCGTAGGAATTTAGGGATTATTAGTGAATCAGACTTATGACACATTTTTATTTTATTTTTAGAATTTTTCTCAAATTTTTTCAAATTTTTCTGACTCTTTTTAAAATTGGTCGACCAATTCACCAATATTGGTCGCCAATTGTCGAATTTTTAATTATTTTTTAACTTTTTCGGTAACTGCTTCGTCTTCCCGCTTATTCTCGTTATCCGTTTCCTCCATTTTTTCAGAAACTGAACACATCCCTTCGTTTTCAAATTTTGGTGGGACTCGTTTCTTAAACTTCTCTGCCGATTGGAATTCTATCCGTTCCAACAACTACCATTAACTGTTTTTCTTCCCTATTTAATTCTTGCCTAGGGAAATGTTAAGTCCCCGCAAAATATCTCTGCCCATTTCTTTCTATTTCCCAACGCACCCCTTCTCCCTAATCAAAGAAACCCGCCGACCTCTCCCAAATCTCCACCGTCCTCCCCTCAAATCACCGGCCTCCACCCTCTAAATCCGCCGGCGCCTCCCTCCATCCACTCGCCCGTGCCGATCCTCCTCCTCTTCCCTTAAATCGATCCTCCGCCGCTCTCCTAGGCCGCCCGATCTTCAGTTTCGACGGATCCGACCCCGTCTTCGCCGGCGACCACCCCCAAATCCACCCTCCTCGCCGCTATTTCCGCGCACGGCTTTGAAAGCCTCTCGTTCGGTCCTTCTTCGACTTCATTCCCGATGGCTCAGCCCCCTCCAGATTTCCTTGCAACCCCAGCACCAGCCTACTTCCGTTCTCCGGCGGCTTCACAGCATTTCCGCCTCCTGGAGCGCCTCCCATTCCATCCTGAACGTCACGTGGACTTCGGTGACCACGGCTTCTCTCGGATCTTGGCCCCTCTCCATTCCGCCGGCCTAGTTGGTCTCTGTTTTTCCATTTGTTCTTGTGTTGTACTCTGTTCATATTCATTCTTCTATATGCGTTCACTGCTATGTTCTTTGTTTTGGACTATCTTACGTAAGCAGGGCTTCCCTGTTCACTTTTTTAACAGCATTCATCACATTGCAACAGTCTTTTCAGACCTCTATTATGCATGTTTGCTTCACTAAGTTATACTCAATATTTCGGCCACTGCCAATGACCATATTTTGTTCATTATTTCCCTTAGGCCTCACTTAAATATTACGGCCTCCATATTTTTTTTGGCCTACACCTCATTTTTCAACTCTGGCCAAATTCGGTTCAATTTTTTAAAAGGCTATCTACTTTGACCGCATTTTATATTACCCTCATATTTTCCCGTATTAACTACTCTTTACTTTCCCTCTTTTTGAGGATTCCAAAGGGGGAGAATATATTTCATCTACTCAGGGGGAGTATTCACAAACTCCACATATTCAGGGGGAGTATCTCTGATATGTTAAATTTTAACGATATATATTTTTCATGTTTGTCATCATCAAAAAGGGGGAGAATGTTGGAATTTCATAATTCCATATTTCTATTCCCATATGGTTTTGATATGACAAACACATTCAGTGCTACTAACTCTATGTATGCAGATACATATCAATGCTGAGTTCCACACAAATGAGATATCTTCATGCATACTCAATCAGATATATCAATCATGAAGCTGGAAAGACAAAGGCACCTAATCCACGACTTGGATATATAATCACTTGATAAGGATCTCCTGCAAAGAAGCTTCTCAGATTCAGTTGCAGATGCAGTCCTATCTACGGCTTTATGTAATCATTGTCAAATTTACTTTATTAAGAGTCACAAAGCCTTGTGATAATATATCTTAGTCATCTAGGTTCCATTACTTAGAGATCTACACTTTCCAATTTCGAAAATTCGCAACTTTGAAAATTGGCAGCCAATAACCCCATTTTGGTCGACCAATTTTAAACCTTCGAATTTGGTTATGGGATTGCATATGCAAACTCCCCTAACCGTGTAGATTCTAGAAATGTTTTCCAACGGTCGAAATTCCCTCTCTAAATTTTGGTCGACCAATTTGTCCTTTTGGTCGACCAATTTCAAAACTAGCCGTTTTGATCCCAAATTTTCAGGGACGGTTCTTGCCCGTTTTCCAACATTAACTACAGTCTCCAACCGTCCCTAAACACTATAAATAGAGGGGTAGATCCTCTCTTTCTCTACACTCACTTTCCTTTTCTTTACTCTCTTAAATTGTTGAAATCAAGTCTTTCATTTTCTAAAGCTTTAGGCCATTAGTTGTTCTTTTCTTATTTGTAAGAAGAAATCATTAGATTTCCTTCTTCATTTAAGAACGGAAGAACTTGGATTTTTCAACATCATTTTGGAAAGTTGTTTGTGTTCATAATTGCAAGAAGAAATCGATTGATCTCTCTCTTCTTTTATGAACCAGAGAACTTCAAGTGCTGCTCTTCATTACATATCTTTTACATCTTGAAGTTCATCTTCTAAACACCATCCTTGAATTCTTTCTCTGAAAATTATAACAAGGCTATAGGTTTTTTTCTATTTCATTATTTTACAGGTTTGAATCTCTGTTAGAGATTGTACAAAGTTTGGGACACGGGGAGTGTCGCCATTTTTGTAAGTTCGTGCTTGCGGGGCAAGTGATTATAGTGGATTGAAAATCTTTACGGGGTAGAGGACTGGAGTAGGATCACAAGGATCCGAACAAGGATAAATCTCTGTGTTTGCGATTGATTTAATTTCAGTACTTGTCTTTTTATTTCCGTTCCATCTTTGCAAATATTACTAACATTTTATTTGCGACATTTTTTTATATACACTATTCACCCCCTCCCCCCTCTAGTGTATTGATCCTTACAGGCTAAAATTACATGTCACACATCGGTATTATAAATAAGTCTTGGACAGCTCATTCTTTTCCTCCAAAGAAATCTAATCCAATATCATTGTGTTCCAAAATCAATTAATCATCGCTACGACATATCTCCCTCACTCTAAGCCTACCCGCAACATAATCCTATAGCAATAATAACCAGTTCTAATACTATAACAACAATGAAAATAACACTTCAAAGAGGGAAGAAGAGGAAAGAAATTTTAAGGTCAAAGATATATTTAAAAAAATATAACATGTGGAAAAAAAACGTGTGGTGTGGTGGTAATGGTTGAGGGAGAATAAGGAGTCGTGATCTTGTGAGCTAGTTTCAAAAACTTTAAAGATTTGGTTTTAAAAAGAAAACAAAAGTTTTGTTACAAACGCATGCAGCCAAAGATAAGCTATACTATAATACGAAAGACTAAGTCTAAGGAATTGCCTGCTATGACGCTATCCACACAAATATGAATACCATCATTCAGACAACCCCATATGTATATCGCGGACCACACTGAGTATACATACATACACAAGAGACAATCAATCAAGATCCTAAAGGTAGCACATTCTAATAGGTCCACACACACTACCTATATACATGCACCCCGACGACATCACAAATAATGGGCCCACTTCTAAACTAGAGTTAACACAGGCAACCACAAGCACTAATGTCTAAACAATATGAAGGAAGCCGGAACCAAAAGCGAAACGAAACAAGATCAGAAAGGACGAGTTTGGATGAGCGAGGATAAGGAGATAGCTAGTTAGATGGGACATAGATATTGCTTTAAATGATTTAAAAGATGAAAGAGGGATTTCGTGCAAAATATGGTATCATATACTTTTATACTTATAAAAAATATGTAGAAAAGTGAGCAGATGTAGAAAATTACAATTCTGGAAAAGAGTGAGACGAAGGAAAGAAGGGTAGGGTGAGAAGCGATTGTTTTGCAAATGAAAATAGGTTTAAACAAAGATTTTTTTTGAAATGTGAGTACAATGAACATAGAACTGATATACGTAAAAAAATATTTGAAGTTCTATTTAGCTTAGAAAAATATTCTGAAAGTACGTATGGTAAGCGGTTGAAATAAATTTCGTAGTTTAGAAAAGAATAATATATTTATTGAATTTTCAAAGTGGTAACAATGTTTTAAAACTGAAATACAAAAGATACCGGTTAGAAATAATTACGAGATATTAACTAAAAATTTGACTAAGAAGGTTTCAAAATCCGTGAAACAATTTTAACTCAATCGAAAAGTGAGAAATTTAAATACATGTAATAAGAGGGGTTTAAAGAAGTTAAACTGAGCGAAAATCTTAATAATGAATTTCGAAAATACTTTTAAATGAAGCCGAATTTGCAATGGAGAGATTTGAAGAATTATCGTTAATGGTCCTGAAGCGATAACGTGAATCGAGGGCAAGGAACACGATCTCATGATGAATATGCCTAAGATGTGATTCATGAAAGCTACGATGGGACTCTACGGTCGATAAAACAGAAAGATAACGACTAGGAAGATGTTAGAAATCAGGGGTTCTAATTATCAGGCCGTCTAAAGATCAGGAGAATACAGCACTAAATCTTCCTAATGAACTAGACTGTAATAGAGAGATTTCAGGGAAGGGCCCCAAGAGAATCAAGATTACGTTCTGCTGGCCCGAAGTCGATGTATCCGAGCGAACGACTAAAAGGCGGGATCTAGAGATCTAACACGTTCAGAGTCAAGTGAGGGCTCCTAAGGTATCCTAAGACGTGTATGACTAAATCTTAACCAAGGCGCCTGACTATCAAACCTGTATGTCTATCTAAGTCTCCCTACCATGTAAGACTAGGAAAAGCCTAATTTAGACTTGTACATGGATATTAAATGAATGCGATACTCTTATTGTTCCGAACTTTTGCATGACCTGCATGGGCCACCACTAAAACCTGTCACGCCCCGCTTCCCAAAACGACGAAAGCGAAACGTGACAAAGGCCCGCTTAGGCCGGAGCTGTGAAGCTCGGACCCAATAAGCGTCTGTAGGGGTACCATTTTAAAATTTTCAGGTTCTTGCATTTATAAAATCCGGAACAACAAAAGTACAGAAGGAAAAGGATGCATTCATTTTTATAAAAAGATAATATCCAGCGAGTACAAAAGTCTAAAAAGAGAAGCCTAAGCATTACAACAAACTATCGAAAGAGAGTAAACTAAAAGTAGTAACCTCCGAAAGGCAGCGACGGTAAAGACCTCCAGGTCTGGTCCTCGTCAAGAACGTACTCTGGTTCGACGTCCTCGGGCTCCACGTACTCTGGCAAGTCTGCCTCATCCACGAACTCCGGCTCAACACCTGACGTACAGCACCCAAGAGAAAAGGAACTGTACGTCAGGTAAAGTCTACACAGAAATGTTAGACTCTACTGCAAGTGTATTTTAATTTAAAGCAACGATTTACTGGTTGATTAACATGCTGGGGTTATAACAAGGTATTTAAAGAAAGTAAACGGAGCAGGAAAAATAAACACGACACACGGTAGCTGTAGCGTGTGCTACTGACTACGGGATTAACCTAAACGGGTCAAGACAAGACAAGACAAGACGTGACAAGACAAGACAAGACACGATAAGACACGTGTGACTCGAAGGGTTCACGCCTTACGGTTCGAGGGGGATCAGACCCTCTCCCCGTGCGCACGCTCAACCCTACCCCAACCCAAGTGCTCAGGACAAGAAGGTACAGGGATCACTCCTGCTAGGAGAGCATCTGAAACGCCCGGAGGCTTTTGTGTAACAGGGATCACTCTCGCGTGGAGAGCATCCAAAACGCCCGTAGGCTTTTTGTATAACAGGGATCACTCTCGCATGGAGAGCATCCGAAACGCCCGGAGGCTTTTTGTGTAACAGGGATCACTCTCGCGTGGAGAGCATCCGAAACGCCCGGAGGCTTTTTATATAACAGGACACGACATGACATGCAAGGAATTGTTATTCTATGGGGGTCCACACGTACGCACACACAGGAAAACCCCTAAGGTGTCAATTGTTGTTGTTGCGCTTAGACTTCGTCATCAAGTCTAAGCCATCAAGGGGGTCCCAGACGCTATCATTTCACGTTCGATTCTCTTTGTTCACATTTTAACAGTTCTAGTAGCCTATGGCCTAAACACGGACGAAGGTACAAGTGAGTACACTTGCCTGCGGTGGCGAGTGTGTCGTCTGTCCGGAGCGTCCCGTCAAAACATCGCGTCGGCGGTAGTCCGTCTGAAACAGGGTCATGTCGATGTCAGATCGCGCTTTTTGTCAATCCTATTAAGGTTTGGTTCTAAATTTGGCGGGACTAACCTATCAGTCAAAAAGTCACGTTTTGATGTTTGTTCAGCCTAAATCGACGTCTACCCTATGTGCACAGAAAATTGTCCGTTCATCGATCTTTCCTACGGTGGGCAACGTTTTACAAATGCTGAAATAAATTTTAGTTCAAGTTGACAAATTTTAGTTTAGGTTTTGGTTAGCTACGGTGTGGGTTTTACTACTCGTTAGGGAAACCAACCTCGTGATGTCGTCCAACAAGTGGAAGTCGGGTCTGAACGGCGAAACATCGGTGTCGTCTGGAACTCCTCGACCGCAGGTAGTGCAGTGAGATACCTCGGAACAGCGGGGTAGTGGCACAAAATCAGCGAGCTAACATCGATCGTCCTCCCGTTGCGAGTAGCGCAACGGATCTTCACGATAACGGCGACATCGGCTAAAAGTACGTGCATGTGGCAATGCACGTGAACTCCAAGAGTCCAAGGGGACTGTCGGTAGATGAAGTGGGACCAGAGGATGATGCTCGGCCTGGTGTGTGGTTGACGTCGTAAGCGTACGGCGGTGGGTGGCCGTGAGAAGCCGAAGAGGACAGATTTGCGCAACGTCCGTTGTCGCGCGTCTCAGCGGGATTCCTGCGATAAATAGCAAAAACGGGAAGTTGCAAAAGGTAAAGGACTTTAAGATGAAGCCAACGACAGTGGAGTTGTCACTGGGGGTGGTCGGAGGTGGCCGTGAGCCGGCGGCGAAGTTCAGCTTCCAGATCTGTGAAAAACAGCCGATACGTCGTGTTCCAACGAGGATTCCGGGAGCTACAGGTGGGATATGAGCATGATGGAAGTTGCAGAGCAGGGAGGGTTCAAAGGGGAACAAAGTAGCAGTGGTGGTCACCAGCGGCGGTGGCCGACGGCGGCTGGCCGTGAACAGTAACTCCGGCGGCCAGATCTGTCAAAAGCAGCGACTGGGCTTGGTTTCGGCAGATTTTCCAGGAGCTACAGATGGGATATAAGCGTGAGAGAAATTGCAGTTGGTAGAGGGGTTCGATTGGAGTCCAACGGCGGTAGGATGGTCGTTGTAGGTGGCCGGATGGCCGGTGTGCACGAGTTTTCCCGGCGGTGGCGCAGATCTGTAAAATTGGCATTACGTCGAGTTCGACAGATGTTTCGAGGAGGTAGAAATGAGGAAAGAGGGTAAGGGGAGTGGGAGATGATCGGGGGGTTCGATAGGAGTCCGAGGTGGTGGATTGGGTGGCCGAATGCCGCCAGAGGTGGCGGGCGTCGGGGTTTTTCGACAGGCGCCAGATCTGGAAAAACGGCAGCTTCTTGGTGTTTCAATGGGAGTTTGAGGGGGTTTGAGGAGGGAGGAAGAAGGGAGGATGGGTGCAGCGGTTGTGGGGTGTCGGGTGGAGGCCGAGGGGGGCGCCGGAGGTGGCCGAAGGCGCCGGGCGTGGAGGTTGAAAGCCGGGCGGCCTGCTGTCCAAAAAAAACTGCGGCTTGGGCTATTTGGGGTGTTTTTGAGAGGGGAGAGGAAGGAGATAGGAGAGGGGGAGGAGAGGGGATGTTCGTCGGAGGAGGAGGTGGCCGGAGGCACCTTGCCGGCGGCGAGAAAAAGGGGGAAACACAAAGGAATGGGGCGGCGGCCTGGTGTGCGTGAGTTAGCTAGGGTTGCCATGGGTTGTTGTTTTAAAAGAGAAAGGTGCTATATGGACCTCTAGTTTAGGGATGTGGGAGAGGGAGTGTGAGAGAGAGGATGTGCAAAGAGAGGAAAAGCTGGGTGAGGATAGCCCAAATGAAATCCCACATGATACGTAGGGGGATCTCATGAGATTTGGGATTAACATTTGAATTTCGAAATTGGATTAGGCTAAGCGGGCTTGGATTTTGATTAGCGATTTGGGTGGGCTAGGAGTGTCAGAAAAATACGAAAAAATTATGGGGATGACCGTGACGAAGAGAGGCTCGGGGATACGGTGGTCAATCACATGTTTGGTCCACGGTGAACGAACAAAAAAATAAAAGATCCGATGACTACGTCTAAAACTACGTTGATCCTGTAATCAAACTTGATTTGTGGGAGAACGACCCGTGAAATGACGTTCACTAAAAATCTCACAAATAACTACTCTTCCTTACGGTCACAAAGACATCGCATCGTATAGTCCGGATCCAAGAAGCGGTAAAAAAATAAATACTCACATGAAAGAGTCGTACGCGTAGAAAATATGAACGGTCGGAAAGCGACCGTTACACACGTGCTGAAGAAAGTTTCACACGAGTGAAAGCCTTTTCCAAGATTTCGGATCTGAATCCGAACTCCTTCGTGGCTTTGTTAGAGCCCTCAGGAGTAAGGCAGAAATATAGGGAGATAGAGAATATTAATTTCAGCCTAGATCCGAGCGTGCTCCAACATTACGGGAGCAGCTCAGATCTGGAGCTTGGGACGAGTTTTAAGTAGAGGAGCAGACCCCTATTTATATAGGCGGTTGATTGCTCCCCTTTGCTCAAAATCCGATGTGGGACTAAATTTGGAGTTAATCAATTCAATTTAGTTTGCCTTTCAAAAAGGTCAAACTTCCGTGAATTTTTACTCCCTCACCATTGAGCTTCATGATCGATACAACCTATCAATGCGAAGGGCGTTCAACGGCGAACGCATAGGAAAAAATGGCGCGTCAATCCGAGTCCGTTTGACCCCTCAATTGTATGTCCAAAGTTAAGCCCAAAACCGGTTTTTCGTTCAAAACAGCCGTCACAAATGGAACACAGTTTCTAGGGTTCTAAACCCTGCTGTGGGGCCCCAACAGCCTGGCACGCACCAGCCTGTAAGGCGCGTGCCTGGCACGCGTCCAGCGCCCAGCGGCGCGTGCCAGGCACGCGCCAGGATGGCGCGTGCCTGCGAACAAACTGGCACCCCTAAAAGGGGCGCCAGGCAACTCCCAGCCCTTTGGGCCGGGCTGACAGCTTTTATAAAATAAAATTTTCTTGTTTGTTTCTCAAACAACAAAATAGCTTTGGGCCTGGTTTGGGCTTCTATTTAAAACACTTTTAAATAGTCTTATTGGGCTCGTTTGAACTCTGTTTTCGACGCGGTTTGAACCTGCGTTTAGAGCGGGACGAACCCGTTTTACTGGTAACCTTTTCCTTGCATTTATATTTAAATATGGTCTTAAACAATTTAAGACTCATTTAATCTCTTTTGCATCATATGCAAATTAGTCCCCTATCTTAGCTTAAATTGTCATTTGCATCAAAATGCAATTTTCTCTTCCTTTACATCAAATGCAAATTAATCTCCCTAACTAATTTCTACCTATTACTAGACGAAGGTCGCACTCCGTGTAAGACCCTACAGCTTGATCCTTACAACAGGTTGGGCTCGAAGCCCTATACGACAGTGATCACGAGCAGTGGTTGCCGTCGCTGCTTTAGAATCATCATTATGTGGTTGACTCATCGTCATGAGTATTGTCGGGACCACCCTGACTGTTTGCATGATGAGTTCTGTAGTTATAGTCTCTTCGCCTTAACTATGTTGTGTAGATCGAGTCTAGTGTACGGTCAAACTGTCAACCCCAATAACTTGACTTCGGTTAGTTTCTATCGATCTTTAGTCAACTAATATTGGACTTCTTCTAACATACTCTGATCAGAGATTTTACTAAAGATCGAACTAACTCTACGACACTAACTCCCATTGACCGGGAGAGACGAATCTTCTCTTGGTCATTACTCGTCTCGTATGCTTCAAGTGACTCCCAATTAAAGACCTTTCGAGAGGCTTAGCCTCGAAGCTAGATCAATGATCCAAGTGGCACCGTTCACGCACAGATTCGTAAAATGACCTCAAGTCAAAAGACCAACTTGTCTATCATCACTAAGAGTTATCATTGACAGATTGGTTAATATAACCATATGATAACTCTTGTGGATCGTTCAGTGAACTCATTCTCTAATGAGCACCTGTGTCTCGTCTTCGACTTCGCCAAGTCAAACGATCATGAGATAATCGTAACCGCTAAACGGTGAAGACTAAGACACAATGGTCTATCTGATTTTCGATATCCTTGTTTCGAAACGTCTACGACCATGAACCCTTTTAGACTTATGCAACAGACGGTCAAACATTTCTCCATGATTGAGATACTCATCTCGATACCTGTTTGACATTGCATAAAGTCTCAGGACTTTACCTAAGTTAATATCTAATGTTAACTACATTATAATATAACTTAGATAAATTATTACCAACCAGCTTACTGTTATTTCGAACAAGACGTTTGTGCTATTCACAGAGATAAATAGGCTCGAAGGCATCATCTCTCTACAGTATATCTATGCAAACACATATCCATACATACATACATATATACATCGGACTATCCAAGTCTACCCTCAGGGACTCTACACCTCGACTTATAATATCAGAGCTCTATCATAAGGCTGGACTCCTACCCACCTTATGACTAAACTATCCTCGAAATAATTCACACACTGCCCTTACACAGCCGCAGTGCGGTGACCTGCATGGGCCACTAAATGTAATGCCCCTCTCCCCAGGATACCCGGGAAGTACGAAACCGTCCCAGGTTCATCCCAGAGTATCGAGTGTTACGAAGGAAGAATGAAAAAAATACAAGTGTGTCAGCAGGTCACTGCGCACTGCTGGGGTAGTACCTGTAATGTTCCCACGATTTAAATCACAAACACAGAGAAAGAAAAGAAAAACACAGAAAGAAACAAAAACCAATGCAGAACTAACTAAGCCAGCTCAGAGACTATACACAAACACCAAAGTCCAACAAAGTCCATCTTATACAACAACAACTATGCCTAAAACTCTCACTAAACCAAAACCCCAACCCAATAAAGGACCCAAGAATACAAGTCTCTCCAACTAGCGGCTCACGACTACCCAAACACCAGAGATCACAACACGACTCAAGCTCCACTCTGCACAGGCACACCCCCAACTCAGCTCCACCAGCTCACAACACCAAACACCTGCTACCTGAAACTGCCACATGTGAGACACGTAAAAGCGTGACCCAGTAGGAAACTCAACTAGCACATGGAATACTATTTGTTTGTTGTTGTATACAGACACGAATATGATGCAATAGACAAAGGGAGTCGCAGTTATATCAGGCAGAAAGTAAAAGGAGACATTACACATATATGGCAATTCAGCATTTAATTTAACTATGTTTCGGAAGTCTGAGTACAACGCTGATATGAGGATCAGGACGCTCGTCCCAGGGTGGGACGGTAGGAGCACCAACGACTCCATAGAGCACCAACACTATAATAACAACTCAACCCGCTCACCTAGTGAAACGGGGCCCATCACTTCAGTAGTGCAAGTGAGGATAATAACTACAGCTCATCACTGTTGTTTGTCAACAACGATGGTGCCAACAGTGAAACACACAGTACTGTGCTCATACCCTAACCGTACTCAGCCTTCCCCCAACCCCTGCCTAGGGTGCTCACCCACCACACGACGGACAGAGACACACCTAGGATTAAATCTACATGTTACGGAATAACCAGCATACAACATTAAGTGACATAGAGCTAAAAGCAACAAGCATGAAACATAAATGACATAAATGTACCATGCAACATAAAGTGACAAAAAGTAGCATGCGACATAAAGTGACATAAAAGCAGCATGCAATACTGAATTAACATAAAAGAGACATTTAACATTGAAGTGTAACAAGCTATTATGCAGCATTACAACTTTATCAACTTAGCAACTCCATCAACATTAGCAACTAAAAGTAACTTTGACAAGCGAAACAACTTTTCATCCATGATACAAGCTCTAACCATCATTACATATATTACTATTAAAAAGCAAACTTTTAAGCGAACCATGTAAGGATTTCTACTCAATGCCACCTTAACAACAACCATTTGCAACTAAAAGAGGGTTTAACAACATCCAGAATTTAACAACTTTTAGCAACCTTTAACAATTTTAGCAAGCTTAACTGACCAACATGTACCTTTAGCAACTTTAGTAACTAAAAGGCAACACTAACAACTTCAAGTGCAGCCTTTAACAACAAAAAGCAAACCTAAACTAATTTAACAATATTAGCAAACTAATGCAACATAAGCAACTATTTAGGAGATACTTAAAAAGAAAATGCAAGCTATGGAAATTCTACTTGGACAAAAAGCAACTTTGAGTAAGTTTAGTTTATGTTTGTATTAAAATGCAACATCCTTAAAAGATAATTTTGAATTTATACGAAAAATATTAACTTTTAGGGGGAAAGCTTAATATCTGACTTAAAAAATGACACCTCTTAGTAACAACCTATGGATCTTCATTAAAAATGTAATCTTTGGATAAGTTACGTAAGGAGCTTCGTTAAAAATGTAAACTTTGAAGTAAGGGCTCAAGTTCTAAGTTAAAAATGTCATCTTTTTGAAAACCACTAATGGATCTTATGATAAAATGCTAGCTTTATGAAAATAAATAAGAACTATGTCAAAAAATGAAGCTTTCAATAGAGTTAATTAAGGCTCTAATCATAAAATGCATGTTTCATGATATCACACTAAGATATCTAATGAAAATATGAACTTTAAATAATTTAACCATGTAACTTCAAAAATTACAAACTATATTAAACCACTTACAGATCTAAGATAATAATGTGAGCTTTAAGCCTTTAAGTGAGTCATTCATGGATCTTCCATAAAAACACAACCTTTACAAATGAGACAGCCCACCCTCGTTCGGGGGGGCCTCCTCGATGCGCCTCCCCCAGTCCAGGGGGCCCTTCTGAAGTGCCGCCCCCTGTAGGGGGGCCTCCTAACAGCGAAACCCCCCAGGTCAGGGGGCCTCCCCGCAGGTGCCGCCTCCCCCCAGTCCGGGGGGTCCTCTTCGTGCGCCGCCACAAACACTCCCCTCGTCGGAGGGGGGCGATCGCTGGATCTCCACCCCCCTTGAAGGGGGGTCTCACTATGATGGCAGTCTCCCTGAAGGGGGTGGCCTCTTTTGTTCTTTTGGGGCTGTATATAATCCTGAACCCTAGGGTTAGGGTTAGAGTAATATAAGGCTGCACTTAACATATGGGCTAGTGGACCATTAACCCCTTTATTTAAAAATTAATATAAATAAAATTTTTGGTTATTGGGCCTGAAGCCCGCAACAAGTCTAAGAGGTTTCAGGCCCATAGGCTTTTTATAAATAATGGGGTATATCATAATTCTGTTTTAAATATATATTTAAATCAGAAAAAATCAATTAAATCTGGATAAATATCCGAAAAACCAGAAAATTACTGGAAAATTCTGGATACTTGAGATAATACTGTGTGGCATTAATATATTACTTTTGAGATGGTTTTTTTAATAAAATTAATTATTGGTCCATATTCTGTTAATTTCAACATCTTGCAATTTATGAAAATTGGATTAAATTAATTATTAAATTCACGATTTAATAATTACACGGATCCTGAGATGTCTCTGTCGTTAGTTACCTAACCTATCGGGTAATGACATTTCCTAGTGGTCCAAGTAATTATTAAACGTAAATTTTATATGCCTCTAATAAATTGCTTGCGATGTTGAATAAATTAAATTGTTTATGCCTGTGATGTTGCATAATTATTTGAATGTTATATAAACTGCTTGGAATGTTAGTAAAACTGTGTTGTGGTTTTTGGATCGGTCATTTTTAGTCACCACTATTTATCTTCCTCGCATTTTTTCTTTTTTTCGAGTGAAAATGTATTGTGGAATTAATTATAAAAGCCAAAGCCCAGAGATACTTACCCTGAAGACGGAGGCAAAATTGTTAGTGTTGGGACCCCCAAGGGTTTCCAAATTGTAATTTTAAATTTTTCGTACTTCTGATTGTATTATGGACTTTGACCTTTTATTATTTTTGGTGGTGACTGGCCGATCCCCACAACTAATTTGTTTTACTACTATGCATGTTTTAATTTTTAAAATTAATTATTTCATGCTTATTTCATGCTTAGATAAATGGCAAAGATTGCGAGCATCGATTTTGATGTTCTCGATGTGACTGGCAAAAATTACTTGAGTTGGCAGCTGGATCTGAAGTTCCACCTACGCTCACAGTGCCTAAGTCTCACAATTCAAGCTCTAGCTACGCCTGTGGCATCTAGTGAAGGGACTTCTACTGTTAGAGTCTCCGATATAGAGAAGGCGAAATCCATTGTCTATATTAGGAGACATGTCTATCAGGCCCTGAAGGACAAATATCTAACAGTGGAAGACCCTCATGGACTGTGGACAACACTTGAGGACAGATACAAACATCAGAGAGATGTGATCCTCCCTCGTGCACGTTATGAGTGGGAGAATCTCCGACTTCAGGACTTCAAGTCCGTAGCTGAGTATAACTCAGCTCTCCATAACATCACCCACACCTGAAGTTGTGTGGTGAAGAAGTCTCGGATACCCGCATGATTGAGAAAACATATACATCCTTCCATGAGAAGGATGCTATTCTCATGCAACAATATCGTGAACGCAAGTTCACGAGGTACTCTGAGTTACTCTCATGCTTTCTTACGGCAGAGCAGAACAGAGACCTCCTACTGGACACTCATAACCTACGCCCTGCTGGCTCTGCTCCTCTCCCTGAGGCTCACAAAGTTTCTTCCCAGAAGATGAAGAACAAGCACAAAGGCAGATTCAATAAGGGGAATGCTGCGAAGAAGCAGACCAAAGCTCCTCCCCAGAATAACAATAACGGGGGGAAGAAGAAGAATACATGGAAGAGGAATACCTCTGGCCAGACGTCTACTTCCAAGAAAAACTGGGAGGACAAATGCCATAGATGTTGCATGATTAGACATTGGTCCAGGGTCTGTCATACTCCATGCCACCTCCAAGATTTGTATAAGGCAAGCTTGAAGCCTTCCGCTGAGACAAATCTGGTGTATATACAGCCTCCAACTTGGTTCACCCCCAAGGATTTTGAGAATGACGACCTCCTAGACTGAAGATGTTTTAGTTATTTTTAAGCTTTTTCATTTATGTTTGATGTATCTTCTATTATGTCCATGTACTTCTTTATCTTAATTATGAATCGAATGTAGTTTTCCTTTTCATAAAAATTTTTACATTCTTTTCTTGAGATGAAGTGTGAATGCATATTGGACAGTGCCTCCACACACATGATCCTTCGATATAGATGCTATTTTAATAGCATCATTAATTATAATGGTCCCGTCACTACAATTTCGGGACTATATAATATAATAGAAGGATCATGTGAAGCAATTGTATTGCTCCCAAACCAAACGCATGTTATAATAAAAGATACTTTATTTTCTCCAAAATCTAACAGAAATCTACTAAGTTTCAAGGACATCTGTTTAATCAGATATCACTTGAAAACTAATGATTTCAATAGCGTTGAATGTTTGTATGTTACTCGTCATAATGATGGTATCAAAAACATCCTAAACGTTTTAAAGGACTCCCGTCGGGCCTTTATCAAATATACATCCAACCTATAGAAGCTAATCTGATGGTGCACCAGCAGTGTTCTACATCATCAGAATTCAGTCTCTGGCATTATAGACTAGGTCATCCAGGATCGGTTATGATGCACCACATCATCTCCCAATCCCTTGGATACAATTTCAAGAACATGAAGATTCTTTAAAAGGGTGATTTTCCTTGTCCCCCCTGTTATAAGAGTAAACTAATCACGAGACCATCCCACCTGAAAGTGTGGTTTGAGTCTCCTAGCTTCTTGGAGAGAATACATGGAGACATTTATGGGCCAATTCACCCATCAAGTGGTCCATTTCGATTCTTTATGATTGTCACGCCCCGTTCCCCAGAATACCCTGCATCTAATTTTTTTCCAAGTATCCTGAAGAGTGAGGGTGATGAGAGAGGAAAAAGAAAGGGAAAGGAGAAACCGAACAAGCAGGCCACTGCGCACATACTGGGATAGTACAAGTAAAACTCCACAGTAATATCAAACAACCTCATGAAACAATAACAACACTTCATATTTAACATGTTTCATTTATACACATTGTCCGAGTGTAACAATACATATACACCACTCTCAATCTGCCAAGACAACCCAGTCACAGTACAACCCCAGCTCACACCAACACTACCCCTGAAACCCAACTCCAAGCCACCACCAACTCTGTTGTCCCTGCTACCTGAAAAATAGGGGGGAAGCACGTCAATGCGTGCCCCAGTAGGAACCAACTTGGATTTGGAACGCCATTCTAAGGTTATCAATCCACAAGGCAAGCCAAGAGAAATAGAGCATGTAACTAAGTGATATAATGAAAGTTAAATAGCTAAAACAAGGGAATCATACCTGCGGTCCAATGTCGAGTTACTGCAAGAAAGGGTTAGCACAAATAATAATAATAATAGCACAAGTGTTCAAGCAACCAATATCTAATAAGATAAGTGCAAGTGCCTGAGGCATGACACAGAGTCACCAAGAAACAGGCAAAGGGAAGGGGAAGAACTGCCAGCAGTAGAAGTAACACGTAATTCTTATTTTATTATTTCATAATTGAGTTAATTGGAACTTGGGTAAACTATGTGATACCGGGACCTGGACTTCACTCCAAATTTGGGGTAAAAATAGCACACGACGCAGTGGACACGTGCACTGTACACCAGGCCTCTCAGCTCCCCTGTCCCTCGTAGGAGTGAGGCTCATATCACAACCTCCGTATGCCATCTTCCCCTCCACTCCCGTTAAAGGCGAGTGTGTATCAAAATCCCCTCCACTCCCGGTAAAGGCGAGTGGGTATAAACTCTACACATCACATAATCATCTCCCAACTTCACAGTCCAGGCCTCATATCCACAATTTACTCAAATCCCACCAAAACCCCGGGTTTTGCTAACTTACCCCCTTTTGGAGGGGATTGAGACATTTTCATTCATCAATTAAGCATTTTAAGTTTCATTATAGGAATCATAGTGGCATGGTACACATTCAGTAACTTCCTTTCATCAACACGGGTCATGCACCTAAGTTAGGGGTGGCAAACGGGTCGGGTCGGGTCGGGTTTGGGTCGGGTCAGGTTTGACCCGACCCGAATAAGGGTAAACACGAACCCGACCCGAATTAAATTCAGGTCGCGGTTTGGATACCCGTACCCGACGCGGCCGTAACCCGGGTGACCCGTACCCGACCCGGTTTGTCTTACGGGTCGGATTCGGATCGGATTCGGGTCGGGTTTAGTGTGAAAGAGTGATTATTTTACAAAAAAGGTCGGGTTCGGGTCGGGTTCGGGTCGGGTCCGGGTCGGGTTTGGGGTGAAAAGAGTAAAAATACGGGTCGAATTCGGGTCAATCGGGTCGAGGGGTCAAACCCGTACCCGACCCGGATTTTTATCCGGGTCGGTCGGGTTGACCCGAATTCGACCCGGCCTGGATTGGCCCCTACCCATACCCGACCCAAGAGGCCGGGTTCGGGTCGGGTCGGGTCAGGTCTAGTTTGCCACCCCTAACCTAAGTGCTATGCCCTCAGTCATCGCATCATCACATAGCAATCTGGGTCATGCACTCACGTGACATGCCCTTCATCACATCGCATACACATTCATGTATAATAGTGTATCCATGCCATCCATGTCCCCAACATCATCAATTTATAACAGGGTTCTTGATACAAGAGCATATAGGCCCAATTTCCATGTTTCTTTAACTTCACATTCATTGGGGCATTTCAACAAACACATGGCAGGCGCCATATAAACGAACATTGTCACATTATCAAATGTAATAACAATAGTGTAACTAAACATTCCGTCATTAGTACAACATCCATGCATAATGGGATGGGGAAATTAACATCACCACACGATTTAATATTCAACTAGCACTCCAACTTGCGGGAATTACAAGAACAGCCATAAACATCAACACATTTCATTCATGTATCTTGGGAATTTGACACAACTTTATAAATGAAAGTTGAAGATATGGCAGTTATGGATTTACAGATAAAATTTCATGCAAAAATATGAACTATATGATTTATGGTGAATTAATTGGTGAAGTGTGTCAATTCTGTTTATTAGACAGATTTCAGGGTCTGTATTGGAAGCAAACTTTGGGCATGTTGGAGCCAGAAATTTGACATATAAGCACCCGGTGAATTTTTAGAAAACTTGTTAACTTTTCAACAAGGCCAAGATCATAAAAGTCCATGATGTGTGCAGGTGTCCAGGCCAAGTTTACTAAACTGTGTCAACACTGAAAATCATACAGACATGTTGTAAAGATGGATTTATTGCTCCTAATTTCTGTATTGAAACTATGTCAAAATTTATATGATTTTGGGGTAGGACTTCAATATATACAAGCTCATATTTTTTTCGAACCCTAATTCGAGCTACAGTAACCACAATCAAGGAAAACTCAGACATCAAGATTTCTGAATTTCAAAAGGAGATGACTTTGCCAAGTATTTTGTCACGACCCGCTTCCCTAAAATGGAGGCGAGACGTGAAAAGGTCCGCACGAGAGTGGATCTGTGAAGCCCCAAACCCGATAAGCGTCCACAATACATAAACAGGTCCCTGTAACCACAACAGAATAGCAATAATAACACAAGGAGAGACTGAGATAAAATTCACATCTCACAAATATTGTCCAGCATCACAAATAAGTTCAACATCCAGAAAGGCCACCAGGCTAAAAGAAAAGAGTCTAAAGGCCCAGAACAAGGCCAACAAAAGCAACGACATAACAAAGTATGGGTGCCACGCACCAATAACAAACAACTGCCTAACAAAATAAAACGCAACGGAGACACTAGGACTGGTCCCCAGTGTCCACGTACTCCCCGTCAAACACAAGCTCGGGCTCGGCGTCAGCAAACACCTCGTCCTCAACGAGGTACTCGGGCTCAGGATCTAACATGTGTCACCCAAAAGAGTAAAGGGGCACATGTCAGCAAGTCTAAAAGACTTGGGCAAGGAAACTGAAAGTGAGGCATCTAGCAACCTAGCAGTTATAGTATTAAGTAATGACATGACAGTTAAGCATGATGCGACAGTTTAAAAAGAGAAGCAAGCATGCACAATGTAGCAAAAGCTACCAAATCACTAATCACTTATCATTTAACACTTATCACTTATCACTTATCACTTATCACTTATCACTTATCACTTAGTGCATAGAGAGTCCACCTGCTGGCCAGCTCGTGGCTCAGGCCGCTTATCTCTACCACTATTAATCACTTGTCAATGGTAAACACTTAGTGCATAGAGAGTCCACCTCCTGGCCAGCTCGTGGCTCAGGCCGCTTATCTCTATCACTATTAATCACTTGTGCACTAGAGAGTCCACCTGCTGGCCGGAGTGGCGGATCAGGCCAACTCGGGGCTCAGGCCGCTTATCTCTTACCCCACCCATATGTGTCGAGCGTTGGGGTTTCCAACTCACTAAGCTCGCTTCTGGAACACGAGCCAGGAATATAATATTGTAGCGTGCGCTACGCAATCACGATGAATAATCACTATGCAAAGACATGAACAGATATTTGCGTACCGTTAATTTAAATTAAACGTGACAGGCAAAATGCAATGACATGAACATATTCGCGTACCGTTAATTGAAAGTAAACATGACATGGTAATTGTGCAACATGCTAATAGTCGGAATTAGCTTCGTTGTCAAGCTAATTCCCCAATTTGCGCCTAGGCGAGCTTCCTTTCGTCGCCTAGCCTCTTTTACGCCTACAACATGCAAATGGCCTAAAACATGGCCTAAACCCTAAGTGGCAAGTTTCACTTGCCTAGCACCGAGGATGACGATCAACCTCGTCACACGGATGCTATCTACGAGGAAATCGCTGTTTAGGGGGAAACAAACATCAAACACATGAAATTAATTAGGGTTTCACCAAAATTATAAATAAGTTATAAAAACAACGGTAGATCGATCTCTTACCGAGAGGAGACGGAAGGAACACTCCGGGGAACCCTAGGATCAAATCTGGAGAAGATTGGAGAAGATTGGGGAAACTAGGGTTTTGGGGGATTTGGGGATTTGATGGGTTTTGGTGAGATTTTGGGGAAGATGAGAGGTAGATAGGGTAGATGGATGGTTTGGATGATGGATTTAGGGCTTGGAATGAAGCAATGGAGCTTGGAGGAAGGTGGGGGATCAATGGGGGCGATTTTAGGGTTTAGGGTCGAGTTGGAGGGGAAGAAAACGTTTGGGTTGGGTATTTATAGGCTAGGCTGGTGGCTAGGGCAAAACTAGGGTTTACAGCACTAGTTAGTCGGTCAAAGAACAACCACTGACCGACTAGTTTGACAACTAGTCGGTCGGTCGACCAACGCAGACCGACTAAGTGTAAACAGTAGCTACAGGTGAAATTAGGATTCTAGAGTTAGTCGGTCCATGAACAAATACTGACCGACTAGTTTGGCAACTAGTCGGTCGATGAACGTTCTTAGACCGACTAAGAGTAAACAGTAACTGATACAAAAATAATTTGATGAGTTAGTCGGTTCAAGAAGCATTGCTGACCGACTAGTTTGCAACCTAGTCGGTCAACCAACGTTCTTAGACCGACTAACGATAAACAGTAACTCCTGAGAAATTTAGAAAGCTAACTAGTCGGTCCAAGAAGGATTGCCGACCGACTGGATCGTCATCTAGTCGGTCGGTGGCCCTTCTTACACCGGCTAATGAGCACAGAAAGTACCGATACGGAGCGCGGGGCCCCGGGATCGATTCCTAAGACTCCTAGGCTTGATCTAATAGTTAGATACGACCGTTATGAAGCCCGTCACGAGTGACAAACTTCGAAATCGACAATCCTAAGAAAGAAGCGAGAAAATACGACGAATCGATCGAAAATGAAAATTACGGAGACGAAAACCACACAAGAGGAGAAAATCCACCAAAACATTTATTATAATACTAAAATCCAGATACATGAAAAGCAGTCGTTACATCCTCCCCAACTTAAGAAAAATTCCGTCCTCGGAATTTCCAAAACTCACGAGTCCGGAAACAAAAGTGGAAAACGCTCTCGCATCTCATCCTCATTCTCCCAAGTAGACTCTCCAGGTGAACCGTGTCGCCACATCACCCTCACAAGATTAACAATCTTGTTCCGAAGCGATTTCTGACGCCTGTCCAGAATCTGCACTGGATGCTGGTCATACGTCATATCGGGGCGAACGGTAATCTCCGAAAAATCCACAGCATGAGACGGATCGCTAATGTATCGACGAAGCTGCGACACATGGAAAACATTGTGAACTCCTTCCAAAGACGGCGGCAAGGCCAAGCGATAAGCTACCTCGCCAACCCTCTCCAAAACGTCAAACGGTCCAATGTATCGCGGGCTCAACTTTCCACGCTTCCCAAAACGAATCACACCACGATTCGGGGAAATCTTCAAGAACACATGGTCACCCGGCTGAAACTCCAAAGGACGACGTTTAGCATCCGCCCAATGCTTAAAACGGTCCTGAGCAATTCTCAACCTCTCCCGAATATTCCTGACGATATCCACGGCCTCCACGATCATCTCAGGTCCCAACAACTCCCGATCACCAACGTCATCCCAACTCAATGGCGATCGACATTTCCTCCCATAAAGAGCGGCGAAAGGCGCCATGCCAATACTCGCCTGGAAGCTGTTGTTGTAAGAGAACTCCACCAAGTGTAGATGGTCCTCCCACGAACCCTTGAAATCCAACATGCACGCCCTCAGCATGTCTTCCAAAATCTGAATCGTCCTCTCGGACTGGCCATCCGTCTGCGGATGGTACGCCGTGCTGAAACTCAGACGCGTACCCAAGCTCTTCTGCAAACTCTGCCAGAACTGAGATGTGAACCTCGTGTCTCTGTCAGACACGATACTCACGGGGACTCCGTGAAGTCGTACAACTTCCTGCACGATTCACGTTACATCACTATCCAAACTAGGAAAAGGAATTAAAGACGGAGAGTAAAAGAATTTTACCTCCATATATCTCCTTGCTAGCGCCTCAGTGGACTGTCCCACTCGGAACGGAATAAAGTGCGCAGATTTGGTCAATCGATCCACGATCACCCAAATCGCGTCATTCTGCTTCGGACTCCAAGGTAGTCCAGTCACGAAATCCATAGTGATGTGTTGCCACTTCCACTCCGGAATCGGAAGCGGTTGTAGCAACCCGGCCGAACGCTGATGTTCCGCCTTCACTTGCTGGCAAACCAAGCACTTGGCTACACTCCGAGCCACGCTCCTCTTCATACCATGCCACCAATAATTCAGACGAAGATCCTGGTACATCTTGGTGTCACCAGGATGCACAGAATACGGCGAACTGTGTGCCTCCACCATCAGCTCCTCTCTGATATCCCCAGCAGGCACACACAACCTGGCTCCAAACCTCAGCGAGCCATCCTCATGAATCAAGAAGTCAGTCCGCAGACCGGCTTCCACCATCTCCCGAATCCTCACCAGCTTCGGATCCTCAGCCTGGCCAGCCTTAATCCGATCCACGATCGTCGACTGTACCTGCATGTACATCAACGAAGAAGCCTCCCCAGGAAGAACAATTTCCACTCCAGACTCGCAAAAATCCTGCTGCAATCTCCACTGCGAGGTCAAAATCATCACCGCTGGCAGCCTACTCAAAGCATCTGGAACCACATTCACCTTGCCAGGGTGATACTGCAAATCAATATCATAATCCGCCATAAGCTCCAACCATCGACGCTGTCGCATGTTGAGCTCCTTCTGAGTGAAAATATACTTCAAGCTTTTGTGATCGGTGAAAATCTTCACTTTCTCACTCAGCAAGAAGTGCCTCCAAATCTTAAGAGCAAACACAACGGCAGCCAACTCCAAATCATGCGTCGGGTAATTCTTCTCATGAACCTTAAGCTGACGAGACGCATACGCCACAACATGCCCATGCTGATGCAACACACAACCGAGACCCTTGCCAGAAGCATCGCAAAAGATCTCAAATCCACCGCTGCGATCAGGCACAACAAGAATAGGGGCAGTCGTCAACCTCTCCTTCAAAATACCAAAAGCACTCCCACAATCACCCGACCAAACATAAGCAACATCCTTCCGCGTCAACCTGGTCATCGGCTCAGCAATACGAGAAAAGTCCTTAATGAATTGTAACGGCCAGTATTTTTTTTAAGAAAAGTTTTCGAATGTGTGTACTTGTATTTTTCTTTCTGTCGTTCGGATAATATTTTTAGTCCGTACATTTTTTTTTGCTTCGAGTCGACGCGAGTGCGTCTCCGATTTCGTTTTTTTAACCGTGTCATCATTAATTAGCTGTCAAAGTTTAACAAATTACTTTAACTAAATTATCGTGCTAATTACCGATTGTTAATCACTTTAATTATTTCACTAATTATTTTTTTACATTTAACCTTACTTAATTACTTAATTCCCTAACTTAACATCACCTGTTATTCACATTTTAAATTTTATAAGCAGGAATGAAGAGTGTAACACGTTTTTTTGAAATCAGATTCATTCCCCCTCAGATTAGTCAAGTTACATTAATATCTATCCTAATCATGACTAACCCTTTTTGACTAAAACTTGAAAGCTTGTCAAAACCAACTCACGTCTCTTCTCTTTGAAGGCAGATGTTAGGCAGATGTTTTCCTTGCCCATTAATCAAAACACAAAACAAACACGTCTCTCTGCAAACGTTTCCTCAATTAGTCTACGTTAACAATAACCTCCCGTCCTAATCTAATTAAAACTGGTTTGACAAACGAAAAAGATGTTCCCTGCTAAATCCCTTAAGAACAGGCAACGTTTCTTCTCCCCGGCAACAATCATTTTCCAAAATCCACCACCACAAACCTCTTCCAATCAGTTCACCATTCCCAAACAATTTC
Source organism: Scilla litardierei (assembly GCA_030789695.1). NCBI lineage: Eukaryota > Viridiplantae > Streptophyta > Magnoliopsida > Asparagales > Asparagaceae > Scilla > Scilla litardierei. Next base: position 138,604,097 of record CM061136.1, read on the forward strand.
ATCAAATCCAAATTCTCAAACCAAAATCAATGCAAACATCATCTCCCCAAATAATTTCAGCAACCAAATCAAATTCCCAAACAAAACCCCAAGCTGATTTTTGAAAGCAGAAATCAAGAACAAGAGGAGAAATCTGAAAACAACTTCAGATTCTCTCAAATTCAGATCAAAATTCAGATCTCTCCCCAACCTTTCTTCTTCCTCCCAAAATCTTTTTCCCAAACAAAAATCCACACTGAAATTTTGAGAGGGAAGATCTGAAAACAAATTTCAGATCTGAAAACAATTTTAGAAATCACAGAAATCAAACCCTCCATTCATTCTTCCCAGTTCTCCTTCCTCCTCCCCTCACCATGGCCGTCGCTCGAACCCATGCGCCGGAGCCGCCGCCCACCGCCGGAGGGGGGCCGAGCACCGTCGCGCAGCCGCCCGTCGGCAGCCCGCGCAGCCGCCCTCCGCGCCGTCGCATTCCCTGTTCGCCACCGAGCCGCCGTGAGCTTCCCCTGCAACCAAAAATAAGGGGGAAAGAAAGAGATGAATGAAGGATTGAAGAAGAAGATAGAGGGATAGAGAGCATGTATAACCTTATTGGGTATGAGATCAAGTTGGGCTTTAGTGTTTTGCATAATGGGTTTAAGTTATATTATTGGGTATGGGCTTATTGGGCTTGTAAAATTATTATTGCTTATTGGGTTATTCTTTAGGATAAATTGAATGATTTAATTAGAGTTATTAAGAATTCCTAAGTTTAAAGTTTAAAATTATTATAAGTTATTATAAGTCTTAAGTTTTAAAGTTATTAAGTTTTAAAGTTATTATGTATTAAGTTATTAAGTTTCAAAAATTATATAAACTAGTTTAAGTTATGATTTGTAACTTAAGTTTGAAGGTTATATATTAAATAATGTTAGGAGATAAGTTATAACATGTTAGTTTTTACCCATATTCAAAGTTAGTAGGTGAGAATATTAAACACCATGTATTAGATTAGTGAGTTAATTAGCTTAGTTAATTAGTTAAATGGTTAATATTAGTTAGCGCTATTAATTTAAATGTTAATTTGATTTCACCATGTTAATAATTTTTAAACGATGTTATGTTGATAAATATTAAATTAATAAGACGTACCATGTTAGTGTAACCCAGTATAGACGCCACCCTAGCCAGAGAACTCAGTAAAATTAGACGAACCCACTTTATGGATTAACCCGATACTTTGATTATCTCGCGATATATCTAATTCGGTGATTTGTCTAACCAAAACAGAGAACCAGCAGTACCGATACGTAATACCCGTCGAGACGAACCCAACGTCACCAAAATCGCCGGAATCAGGCAAGTATACAATTTATAATGTATTTTTGAAATTAGATGCTCCATTGGTCTTTTATTTGATATATGCTCAACTTTTAATTATAACAAAGAAAAATGATTTTCTGTAAAATGTTCATCAAACCAACCTGCTTGCCATTCTTTCAAATTTATTGTGAATGTTGTAAATTAATGGTGAAACATTGACGACTTAAATTGAAAGAACATCTTGCTTGATCACTAGAGAGTGAGACATCGTGAGATCGTGCGCCTCGAAGGCGAAATCGTGATTTTCGTGATGTCATGTAAGTTGACAAATTCGTGATTGTAATTCGTGAATTAGGCTGGCTCGTGTTCCAGCACAAATCTTGGGTGGGGTAAGGGTTGCGCGGCTGCTAGGCGTATGAACGAGTACTCTCTTCAAGGGCACCACCCGTAGGCGGTGGGTTAGCGCCAATCACGGTAAGCCCCCGTGAGAAGAACGACTCACTCATCACGTCCTAAGGGCGAGAACCCTATTGTAGAATTGACAATGCTAACATCGTGAAACTTGCAACTTGAAATTATTGTCTCAGTTGAATTGACATGTTAATGAAACAAAGAAAAGATCTATACTGCTTAGAACTGCATGTTAGGGTGTCTTTACTTTAAATCATTTATAATCAGTTTGTTTAATCCTTTCGTCGTTATCTCATTTAAATGATTAATGCCTCTTAAATGCAGTATAAATTTGTATATACCTTGGCTTGGGTTTCTGACCTCTACTTGCAGACCCTTGCTGACATGCATTCATGTTTTTGGATGTATGTCAGATCCCGAGCTTTAGCACCAGGAGGACTAGTTGAGATAGCTGAACCAGTGGACCAAGAACTGTCAAACTAGAGAACTTTCATTGCACTTCCTTTCACTTATTGTACGGGTCATAAGACTCACTCTTCTTTCCGCCATTTGTTGTAATTCCGTTGAGACGGTTGAGATTGTAATATTGTTTTTACCTATCTGTGTTGTTTTTGAGTAATGCAAGCAAGAACCTGCAGTTTTTACACAGACGCTTATTGTGATAAGTCACGGGGAAAGAAAAGCAAAAGTACCTCCTCCTGACTTGCACAAGCGGGCCCGTTCATGTCCTCGCTCTCAAGTCTAATGGGAAGCGGGGCGTGACAGGTTTTAGTGGTGGCCCATGCAGGTCAATGCTCATGCAAAATACTTTAAAACAACATAGATAATATTACAATCTTGACACTCAAACAACAACTTCCCTAGGATCTTCTACCCCAATCAACTTCATTGAAAAATTCCAGTCCTAAGCTTCCTGATCCTTAGTCAACCAAATCAGTATATCCTTGATTTTTAAATCTCCATTCATTTTACATTCCATTTTTGACCTTAGGAATTTATCGTAACCTTTCACAAGTCAATTCTGACCCGTACTCGCATTTCTAATCCTTGCTTTCGATCCACGTGATCTTCCTGACAGCCATCTTTACCTTTTGAATCACTCCCATTACTATACTGATTTTACTATCGATGTCTCTTTTATGAAATTTCTCGCCCAGCTTAACTTCTTTAAAAAAAATCTTTTACATAGGCCTTATATTTTTCAACTGACTTAAAATTTTTATTTGATTTTGAGTTCCCTTCACTGAAAATTTTTAGTCACAAAATTTTTAATGATTTCAAATCTATACCATCCTATTTTACTTTCTACATATGGAGATCTTTATCTTTAAACTCTTTTGTTGATGGCACGCATATAAATGATAAGTTTCCTTCAATGGACCATGATCCGGTCAATGTGCTTGGCTAAGTTTGTTGGATCACCCTAGCTAGACTTGGGGTAAGTGATCCTGGCTTAGTCACTTTCCTGGCCGTGTCAGCTGGACCGCAAGGACGTGAATCATGATTATGTATGACATTTTCTTCTTACTATACTACAACAGATTTCAAAACAACCGACCATATACTAATTTTAAATACTTTTACGCTAGTTAAAAACTTTAACTATTTCAGTGTATTAGTTCTGTATTCATCGTATTTATACCTTAAAAATTTTGTACAAAAAAATCTATAACAAAAAAAAACTACATCTCTACACCCATGACTCTTTCGTCTATTGCTTATCTACTATTACCACCCACTCACTATCCTTATATACGTTATTTGGATATTGTCACATTTTACACATACCTCCCGTTCTCCCATTTAATTATACATAACCATCCCTATGCCACCTGATCAAGCTAACTCTTGTCACGACTGCCGATTTGATATCACTATTCCACAGACTAAGTCAAGACTACTCTAACGTGATAGAACGGTATAATAAAGAGCGGTCTTAAATTACTACTGGATCAGTGTCTAGAAAGGAATGGGAAGGGGGTTGGTTAATCAAAGGACTTGTCCTGCGGTCAAAGAAGTGACCTGTACCTTCAAGCCCTGACTGCCTGGCTGGTTTAGGAGTTAAACAAGACTTCTTATTATTAGGCCAGCCTACGCTATTAGATAGTCAAGCAACGTTTGTTTTCCTCATGCCCGTTCATTACTTATCCTTTTCAGTTTTACTGCGTCTACCTGGTTGTCTTACTATTGTCATCACATTGCCTGTTGGTTAAAACATTGTTACCATTTGCCATGCCACCGTCGTTACTTTTGCACCTGGACAGTCACCTTTACTTTATGCATTACATGCACTTTACTTACCACGCTTGAGCAGCCACCAATACTTTATTTTTCGCTCGTATATGCATGTCTGTTCTTACTTTACTTTTGCACCTGTAAGATCATCTTTCTGATCAAGCTAACTCCATATCCTTGCCTCACCTGAACCCATTCGTCGTAAACTTGATTCGTTACATCAAACAGCTCTGTATCCTATTTGTTACCACATTAGTGCATCCATTTACTTATTACCACTTTAGCGAGATTAGTTTTACATTTGCGTTATAACCTTTTTTTAAATGTTCTCTCCTACATCTATTACTATCACTAGCAATGTTGAATTTTTGTTATGCATTATTTTAATAGGATGTTAGATATGATTTTTATTGTTATTAAGTGATTAAAATTACGGGTAGGAGTAGTTTGAGAAGATGTATGGTGTAATTGTATTGAATGTTTACAATATGATGGATAGAATGATGTGTTCAAGAATTACAATTCACATTTGGATATACCCACACATAATGGCTTCAATAAGATTTTATACCATGAGTGATGCACAGGAAGACGAGTACATTACGAATTTAGTATTCACATTTGTAGCAGCTGAGAGTAACTTTGTAGATATTATTTGAGTTATGATGACGATGATGATTAGTAGAGTATGTAGACTTCACCAGATAGTTTGTGAGATGGAGACGTCGGGAATAATGTGACATATTGATACGAAGGGATGGTAGTGTAAATTAATCTAAGTTGCTCAGGATAAGATTCGATGAGATGTTGATTTATAATAATTTGTTAATTATGGTGCTTAAACTTATGAGTTGTCATAATAAAGGATGAGTTGGGAGCATGATAAATGTTGAGGGTGATGTTTACTAAGCGTATCTTTGCTTGTCGTCTTATGTTAGTAATTGGTAGCGCCATTATATCAATAGATGAACACAAGAATAAGAATCATATTGGAATTTGTGACTGTCACAATTATAGTACTACAAGTTAGGTTATACAATAAACAAGGGATGATACACTACGGATAGGACAACCTAGGAGAATGTACAGCTTTTGGAGAACTTACGTGTGGAGGATATCGTACTTTAAAGACCCCTGAGAAGATGTTACTGTCTTAATAGCAATGATGAGCGAATAAGTGAAGAAATTTATGAGAAGTATTGGTTGAGGATAGTTAGTATTTTTCCCTTCCGAGGTTGTTTTAATAAAAGTATTAATTGTTCAAGACAAGAAGTATGAGATAGAGATTAAAAGAGGGAAGTGTTGGACTTGTATTTAAGTTCAGGATATGCTTATAGTTGTAACATTATTCAGTGACGAGACAAGAAGTGATGATTTATTCTAAGAACACTTGTTTAGGTTTATGAGTTTAGCAAACCGTGTGTTACGATATTGGGGTGGCTGTTAAGAGAATACGTGTATACATTATTATTTCTCTCATCATCATCCCTGCACATCGCTGGTAGCCATCGTTAGCTATTTTTGCTTGACTATTGACGATTAAGGCTATCGATGGTGCTTAGTCATCCGAACCGCTTTTTGAAACTCAATCACTTGTGTCTTTTCCTAACCAAATTCATTTCCTTGTCTCGACGTATTTCTAGTCAAAATTTACCTCCTAGAAATACGAGAGCATTATCCATACTTGTTTCCTGCTCAGTAGTTGAATAGAATTCCGAGGACGGAATTTTTCTTAAGGTGGGTAGAATGTAACGGCCAGTATTTTTTTTAAGAAAAGTTTTCGAATGTGTGTACTTGTATTTTTCTTTCTGTCGTTCGGATAATATTTTTAGTCCGTACATTTTTTTTTTGCTTCGAGTCGACGCGAGTGCGTCTCCGATTTCGTTTTTTTAACCGTGTCATCATTAATTAGCTGTCAAAGTTTAACAAATTACTTTAACTAAATTATCGTGCTAATTACCGATTGTTAATCACTTTAATTATTTCACTAATTATTTTTTTACATTTAACCTTACTTAATTACTTAATTCCCTAACTTAACATCACCTGTTATTCACATTTTAAATTTTATAAGCAGGAATGAAGAGTGTAACACGTTTTTTTGAAATCAGATTCATTCCCCCTCAGATTAGTCAAGTTACATTAATATCTATCCTAATCATGACTAACCCTTTTTGACTAAAACTTGAAAGCTTGTCAAAACCAACTCACGTCTCTTCTCTTTGAAGGCAGATGTTAGGCAGATGTTTTCCTTGCCCATTAATCAAAACACAAAACAAACACGTCTCTCTGCAAACGTTTCCTCAATTAGTCTACGTTAACAATAACTTCCCGTCCTAATCTAATTAAAACTGGTTTGACAAACGAAAAAGATGTTCCCTGCTAAATCCCTTAAGAACAGGCAACGTTTCTTCTCCCCGGCAACAATCATTTTCCAAAATCCACCACCACAAACCTCTTCCAATCAGTTCACCATTCCCAAACAATTTCATCAAATCCAAATTCTCAAACCAAAATCAATGCAAACATCATCTCCCCAAATAATTTCAGCAACCAAATCAAATTCCCAAACAAAACCCCAAGCTGATTTTTGAAAGCAGAAATCAAGAACAAGAGGAGAAATCTGAAAACAACTTCAGATTCTCTCAAATTCAGATCAAAATTCAGATCTCTCCCCAACCTTTCTTCTTCCTCCCAAAATCTTTTTCCCAAACAAAAATCCACACTGAAATTTTGAGAGGGAAGATCTGAAAACAAATTTCAGATCTGAAAACAATTTTAGAAATCACAGAAATCAAACCCTCCATTCATTCTTCCCAGTTCTCCTTCCTCCTCCCCTCACCATGGCCGTCGCTCGAACCCATGCGCCGGAGCCGCCGCCCACCGCCGGAGGGGGGCCGAGCACCGTCGCGCAGCCGCCCGTCGGCAGCCCGCGCAGCCGCCCTCCGCGCCGTCGCATTCCCTGTTCGCCACCGAGCCGCCGTGAGCTTCCCCTGCAACCAAAAATAAGGGGGAAAGAAAGAGATGAATGAAGGATTGAAGAAGAAGATAGAGGGATAGCAGGTATAACCTTATTGGGTATGAGATCAAGTTGGGCTTTAGTGTTTTGCATAATGGGTTTAAGTTATATTATTATGTATGGGCTTATTGGGCTTGTAATATTATTATTGCTTATTGGGTTATTCTTTAAGATAAATTGAATGATTTAATTAGAGTTATTAAGAATTCCTAAGTTTAAAGTTTAAAATTATTATAAGTTATTATAAGTCTTAGTTTTAATAAGTTTTAAAGTTATTATGTATTAAGTTATTAAGTTTCAAAAATTATATAAACTAGTTTAAGTTATGATTTGTAACTTAAGTTTGAAGGTTATATATTAAATAATGTTAGGAGATAAGTTATAACATGTTAGTTTTTACCCATATTCAAAGTTAGTAGGTGAGAATATTAAACACCATGTATTAGATTAGTGAGTTAATTAGCTTAGTTAATTAGTTAAATGGTTAATATTAGTTAGCGCTATTAATTTAAATGTTAATTTGCTTTCACCATGTTAGTAATTTTTAAACGATGTTATGTTGTTAAATATTAAATTAATAAGACGTACCATGTTAATATAACACAATATAGACATCACCCTAGCCAGAGAACCCAATAAAATTAGACGAACCCAATTTATGGATTAATTCGATATTTTGATTACCTCGCAATATATCTAATTCGGTGATTTGATTAACCAGAACAGAGAACCAGCAGTACCGATACGTAATACCCGTCGAGACGAACCCAACGTCACCAAAATCGCCGGAATCAGGCAAGTATACAATTTATAATGTATTTTTGAAATTAGATGCTCCATTGGTCTTTTATTTGATATATGCTCAACTTTTAATTATAACAAAGAAAAATGATTTTCTGTAAAATGTTCATCAAACCAACCTGCTTTCCATTCTTTCATTTATTGTGAATGTTGTAAATTAATGGTGAAACATTGACGACTTAAATTGAAAGAACATCTTGCTTGATCACTAGAGAGTGACATCGTGAGATCGTGCGCCTCGAAGGCGAAATCGTGATTTTCGTGATGTCATGTAAGTTGACAAATTCGTGATTGTAATTCGTGAATTAGGCTGGCTCGTGTTCCAGCACAAATCTTGGGTGGGGTAAGGGTTGAGCGGCTGCTAGGCGTATGAACGAGTACTCTCTTCAAGGGCACCACCCGTAGGCGGTGGGTTAGCGCCAATCACGGTAAGCCCCCGTGAGAAGAACGACTCACTCATCACGTCCTAAGGGCGAGAACCCTATTGTAGAATTGACAATGCTAACATCGTGAAACTTGCAACTTGAAATTATTGTCTCAGTTGAATTGACATGTTAATGAAACAAAGAAAAGATCTATACTGCTTAGAACTGCATGTTAGGGTGTCTTTACTTTAAATCATTTATAATCAGTTTGTTTAATCCTTTCGTCGTTATCTCATTTAAATGATTAATGCCTCTTAAATGCAGTATAAATTTGTATATACCTTGGCTTGGGTTTCTGACCTCTACTTGCAGACCCTTGCTGACATGCATTCATGTTTTTGGATGTATGTCAGATCCCGAGCTTTAGCACCAGGAGGACTAGTTGAGATAGCTGAACCAGTGGACCAAGAACTGTCAAACTAGAGAACTTTCATTGCACTTCCTTTCACTTATTGTACGGGTCATAAGACTCACTCTTCTTTCCGCCATTTGTTGTAATTCCGTTGAGACGGTTGAGATTGTAATATTGTTTTTACCTATCTGTGTTGTTTTTGAGTAATGCAAGCAAGAACCTGCAGTTTTTACACAGACGCTTATTGTGATAAGTCACGGGGAAAGAAAAGCAAAAGTACCTCCTCCTGACTTGCACAAGCGGGCCCGTTCATGTCCTCGCTCTCAAGTCTAATGGGAAGCGGGGCGTGACATGAATCGCCGATAATAACCAGCAAGTCCGAGAAAACTCCGAATCTCAGACGCAGACGACGGAACAGGCCACTCCCTGATGGCCCTAATCTTCTCGGGATCCACAGAAATACCACCTCCAGACACCACATGCCCCAGAAAAGCAACTCGATCCAGCCAAAACTCGCACTTCGAAAACTTAGCATACAAACGATGCTTCCTCAAAATCTCCAACACCGTCCTCAAGTGCGAGGCATGCTCTTCCTCCGACTTCGAATAGATCAGAATGTCGTCAATAAAGATAACGACAAACTTATCCAAAAAGTCGTAGAAAATCAGGTTCATCAGATTCATGAAAACTGCGGGCGCGTTAGTTACGCCGAAAGGCATAACCACAAACTCATAGTGTCCATACTTCGTCCTGAACGCTGTCTTCGGAACATCTCCCTTCTTCACCTTCAACTGATGGTAACCACTCCTCAAATCCAACTTAGAAAACACCCTCGAACCTCCAAGCTGATCAAAGATATCATCGATGCGAGGCAACGGGTATTTATTCTTAATGGTCACCGCATTCAACTCCCGATAGTCCACGCACATGCGACGCGAACCATCCTTCTTCTTAACCAACAACACCGGTGCTCCCCACGGAGACACACTAGGATTAATATAACCCTTCTGCAAAAGCTCATCCAACTGCTTCCGTAACTCTTCCAACTCTGCAGGTGCCATACGATACGGCGCCTTCGAAATCGGCTGCGCACCTGGAACAAGATCGATAGAAAATTCCAAAGCTCGATCAGGCGGCAAACCAGACATCTCCTCGGGGAAGACGTCGCCAAAATCTCGCACCACAGCTGGCCACTCCAGCTCCATCTGCATAGCCACAGCCTCCACCGGCCTGGCCCGAAATCTGACAGGACCAAGCGAACTGCTACCACGACTGAACTCAAATACTGGATGTCCGGGAATCTCGAACACCACCTTCTTCCTCCGACAGTCGATCGTAGCATAGAAGCTCGCAAGCCAGTCCATCCCAAGAACTGCATCATAGTTGATGATGTCGTGGACAATGAAATCAGCAAAAAGCTCATGTCCACAGACCACCAACGAGCAAGAATTGCAACCACGATGCACCGAGACCACACCATTCCCTGTAACGATATTCCAACTCTTGGGGAGAGGGGACGTCGACAAGGAATGCCTCTCCACGAAGCTCCGAGAAATAATGCACATCGATGCACCAGAGTCAAAGAGGACTCGTGCAGGAAATGTGCACACCAAAATCACACCTAACCAATCAATTAACAATCAAACCCTAGTCTAGCAAACAAGCAAGTTCAAGCAAACAACATAATCTAGCAATCAAGACCAAATAGGAAAGTAATAGCTAGAATGAGGATTACCTGCGATAACCTCATCCACAGCTTCGCTCTCCGCAGCGGTCATCAGAAAAGCCTGCCTACTCGGCGGAGCAGCCTGCTGAAAAGCCTGCCTCTGCGGAACAAGAGCTGCTCCACGTCCAGCAGGAACAGACGCTCGCTGCTGCAACGGCTGGGCAGCAATAGGTGCCTTCCAAGGCTGCTTCAACCTCGGGCACTCCCTGAGAGCATGGGCAGGATCTCCGCAGGCGATACATTGCCCCAAGAACCTCCTACACGATTCCTTGACATGGCCCTCCTTGCCACAAAAATGGCAAGTCCTCCGAGCAGGCCCTACTGGCCTCTTAAAATGAACAGGCTGGTTCGGCCTGAATCCAGGCCTAACCACAGCTCTCGCCTGTTCCACAGGCCTCTTCCCAGCACCAACCACAGATCCTCTCCTCTGGTTCACGAGCAGCTCCTGCCTCTTGGCAGCTACTAGAACCTTCTGATAAGATTCCCGGTCAGAGGAGGTCACAAAGCTCTGGAGCTCCGAAGCAAGCCCCTGCAGGAACCTCTGAGCTCTCTCCTCAGCGTCCTGCACCATCTTCGGCGCAAACCGACTAAGCCTCATGAACTCCTGGTGGTACATGTCCACCGACGAGTTCCCCTGCTTCAGATCGATAAAACGCTGCAGCATCTCCTCCTTGGCAGCCTTCGGGAAGAACTCACCCTCAAATCTGGCTTTGAAGGTAGCCCAAGCTATCGGCTCCACCAACAACTTCTCTTCAGCATCCCACCAATTCCTGGCGTTATCCTTCAGCTGCCTCTTCGCCAAATCAACCCATCCAGCCGGGGTGATCTTGGCCATCTTCAGATTGTCCTCGACGTTCCGAATCCACTCATCGGCCGCCAGAGGACCCTCAGAACCATCAAAATATGCGGGACCCAGCTCCCGAAATTGCTTCGCTCCTGGCTCAGAGCGAGGGGCATCCGGAAGAACCCGGGCAGCTCGAGCAGGTGGAGCATTCTGGACTTGCAAAAGCACGCCCTGCTGCACTTGCATCATCTGGATCATCATCCGCATCATCTCACCGCTGGTGGGTTCCCGCTCAGGCTCCTCATCATGAGGGAGCGCACCACTGCCCCCACCACGGGTGAAACGTCTTCCTGCCATCTAGTGACACGGAAAACAAATCAGATTAGACTCATAGCTTATGACTCGAACGTCGAACTTAGTTTATTGGACATTCTAATGTTATTATCGCTATTCCAAAAATCGCAGTTACAGAAGAGGACCTACATGGGCCACCACTAAAACCTGTCACGACCCGCTTCCCTAAAATGGAGGCGAGACGTGAAAAGGTCCGCACGAGAGTGGAGCTGTGAAGCCCCAAACCCGATAAGCATCCACAATACATAAACAGGTCCCTGTAACCACAACAGAATAGCAATAATAACACAAGGAGAGACTGAGATAAAATTCACATCTCACAAATATTGTCCAGCATCACAAATAAGTTCAACATCCAGAAAGGCCACCAGGCTAAAAGAAAAGAGTCTAAAGGCCCAGAACAAGGCCAACAAAAGCAACGACATAACAAAGTATGGGTGCCACGCACCAATAACAAACAACTGCCTAACAAAATAAAACGCAACGGAGACACTAGGACTGGTCCCCAGTGTCCACGTACTCCCCGTCAAACACAAGCTCGGGCTCGGCGTCAGCAAACACCTCGTCCTCAACGAGGTACTCGGGCTCAGGATCTAACATGTGTCACCCAAAAGAGTAAAGGGGCACATGTCAGCAAGTCTAAAAGACTTGGGCAAGGAAACTGAAAGTGAGGCATCTAGCAACCTAGCAGTTATAGTATTAAGTAATGACATGACAGTTAAGCATGATGCGACAGTTTAAAAAGAGAAGCAAGCATGCACAATGTAGCAAAAGCTACCAAATCACTAATCACTTATCATTTAACACTTATCACTTATCACTTATCACTTATCACTTAGTGCATAGAGAGTCCACCTGCTGGCCAGCTCGTGGCTCAGGCCGCTTATCTCTACCACTATTAATCACTTGTCAATGGTAAACACTTAGTGCATAGAGAGTCCACCTGCTGGCCAGCTCGTGGCTCAGGCCGCTTATCTCTATCACTATTAATCACTTGTGCACTAGAGAGTCCACCTGCTGGCCGGAGTGGCGGATCAGGCCAACTCGGGGCTCAGGCCGCTTATCTCTTACCCCACCCATATGTGTCGAGCGTTGGGGTTTCCAACTCACTAAGCTCGCTTCTGGAACACGAGCCAGGAATATAATATTGTAGCGTGCGCTACGCAATCACGATGAATAATCACTATGCAAAGACATGAACAGATATTTGCGTACCGTTAATTTAAATTAAACGTGACAGGCAAAATGCAATGACATGAACATATTCGCGTACCGTTAATTGAAAGTAAACATGACATGGTAATTGTGCAACATGCTAATAGTCGGAATTAGCTTCGTTGTCAAGCTAATTCCCCAATTTGCGCCTAGGCGAGCTTCCTTTCGTCGCCTAGCCTCTTTTACGCCTACAACATGCAAATGGCCTAAAACATGGCCTAAACCCTAAGTGGCAAGTTTCACTTGCCTAGCACCGGGGATGACGATCAACCTCGTCACACAGATGCTATCTACGAGGAAATCGCTGTTTAGGGGGAAACAAACATCAAACACATGAAATTAATTAGGGTTTCACCAAAATTATAAATAAGTTATAAAAACAACGGTAGATCGATCTCTTACCGAGAGGAGACGGAAGGAACACTCCGGGGAACCCTAGGATCAAATCTGGAGAAGATTGGAGAAGATTGGGGAAACTAGGGTTTTGGGGGATTTGGGGATTTGATGGGTTTTGGTGAGATTTTGGGGAAGATGAGAGGTAGATAGGGTAGATGGATGGTTTGGATGATGGATTTAGGGCTTGGAATGAAGCAATGGAGCTTGGAGGAAGGTGGGGGATCAATGGGGGCGATTTTAGGGTTTAGGGTCGAGTTGGAGGGGAAGAAAACGTTTGGGTTGGGTATTTATAGGCTAGGCTGGCGGCTAGGGCAAAACTAGGGTTTACAGCACTAGTTAGTCGGTCAAAGAACAACCACTGACCGACTAGTTTGACAACTAGTCGGTCGGTCGACCAACGCAGACCGACTAAGTGTAAACAGTAGCTACAGGTGAAATTAGGATTCTAGAGTTAGTCGGTCCATGAACAAATACTGACCGACTAGTTTGGCAACTAGTCGGTCGATGAACGTTCTTAGACCGACTAAGAGTAAACAGTAACTGATACAAAAATAATTTGATGAGTTAGTCGGTTCAAGAAGCATTGCTGACCGACTAGTTTGCAACCTAGTCGGTCAACCAACGTTCTTAGACCGACTAACGATAAACAGTAACTCCTGAGAAATTTAGAAAGCTAACTAGTCGGTCCAAGAAGGATTGCCGACCGACTGGATCGTCATCTAGTCGGTCGGTGGCCCTTCTTACACCGGCTAATGAGCACAGAAAGTACCGATACGGAGCGCGGGGCCCCGGGATCGATTCCTAAGACTCCTAGGCTTGATCTAATAGTTAGATACGACCGTTATGAAGCCCGTCACGAGTGACAAACTTCGAAATCGACAATCCTAAGAAAGAAGCGAGAAAATACGACGAATCGATCGAAAATGAAAATTACGGAGACGAAAACCACACAAGAGGAGAAAATCCACCAAAACATTTATTATAATACATAAAATCCAGATACATGAAAAGCAGTCGTTACATATTTCAAAGGGAAATTGTGAAATTGAGCCATAGCATGTAAAAATTGACTATCCTCATCACATATTAGATAAAACATGCTATAAAAACATATTAACAAAAATTAATTTGATGGAATTCCAAACCAAGAGAGTTCCTACCTCAAAATCTTAATTTTCCTCTTCTCCTTCTCTTCTTTCGTCTCCACCTTCTTCTCTCTTGAAGTAAGCTTGAACCCCTTCTATTTGAGACTATAAATTAGGGTTTTTGAGTTGAAGGAGGAGGTGGAATTAGAAGAGGGGTGGCCGGCCATAGCTAGGAGAAGAAAAAGAAAAGAGAAAGAGTGAAGGAGGGAGAAGATTCAAGAAAGCAAGAAAAGATTTTCCTAAAGAAAAATCTACACACTCCTAGCTTCTCCCATAAGCCATGCATCACTTGAAATGACCATAATACCCTTCCAAAAATACCCCTCAAGTTTCAAGTATTTACAAGTTTTTCATTACTTTATGCACATACAACATTAGTATGTACGCACATAAGTTTTAGTCAAAAAGACCGTTTTGCCCCTAACCTTTCTAAAAACTTACGGAGGTTGCCATCGACCCCTAACCCCTTTCACACTAGCATGGCTCTTCCTACACACATCCACGCACATCCATGCATGCGTACATACTTCACACACAGACGTCTAACACATTCCTGTTGTTTTACACTCACGACGTCATTTGCTCTTCTCCCGCATTCACATTTCGCATTCTCTTCCCTTAGTCACGTATTATGGCCTAATCCCCCTTGCACTCCGTCATATACATCGATATCTACACTTATTTCAAGCCCACGTATGTATCGTAGGTAGAAATACCATGTGTGTTCAGTAGAATACACGTATAGTGCAATATAGGGCATGACATCCTACCTACCTTAAAGTAAAATCCGTCCTCGGACTTCCTAGGGTGTGAACCTTGCCGAGGTCAGCTAAGTATGATAGTCTTACTACCCATGGATTACAAACAAGAATACGTATCTACACCACACTTATATACTCTATATGCTTCACTATCATCCATACACATCCGTATTGCACACATGTTACAGATACATCCTATTACTCACCTAGTAGCACATCCATAGCATTATATGCATCGTTACATACACATAAGTATATGTTCTTCACATAAACATATAGGCACATATATTCACACATTAACATATATATCACACGCCACAGTTAAGTCTCTATACATATTTGTAACGCCCCGCTTCCCAAAAGACACCAGAAGCGAGAGCGTTACGCGGTCCGCTTGAACTAGAGCGGTGAAGCTCAAGTTCAATAAGCGTCTGTGATAAAAACACAGATGAGGTTCTTGCATTTGCGAATCATAACAATCAGAACATAACAAGAAAATAGAGCCACATCCAGAGTTATAATGTTCGTACACGAAATTAATCAACAAGCCACAGCTGGGCTACAGTAGCAACAGAAAGTGAAACGTACACGAAATTACTACAACGACTGAAAGTAAACTACAAAAACTGGAAATGAAGGGGTCCTCTAGTCCTCAGCTGGAAGAGGCACTGCGTCAGGTGCGAACTCCGGACTCTCTAAGTCTGGCGTCTCGTATGCGTCCTCCGGGTAAGCGATGAATCTGACATACATCCACCAACAATGAATGTATGTCAGCTAGGGGTCTGCAAGCAAGGTTAGCATCCCAAGACAAGATATATGATATATATGAAATTGCGAAGCATTTAATAATTTAAAGAAACAACTGCAACAATTTAACATTTAACAATTCTATAGAAACAGAGACGAGCATTCCTAACATGCAGTTCTAGACGGTTGCAAGGTTAAAGTTAAGCTTTCTCTGAGTTCGTTAGTATGACAATTTTCTAAGAGACCAAAGTTAGCGTTGTATTTCCATGTCAAGAGTTCACATCTAATCTAGGGTTCTCGCCTTTAGGTCGTGATGAGAAGGTCGTTCCTCTCACGGGAGCTTACCGTGATTGATGCTAACCCACCGCGTGCGGGTGGTGCTCTTGAGGAGAGTACCCTTCATACGCCCATTGGCCACTCAACCCTAACCCCACCAAAAAGTTTGCCGGAACACGAGCCGGCTTAGTCGACTCACACGACATCACGATATCACGATACCGCCTTCGAGGCACACGATTTTCACGATGTCCAATTTTGTTAGGCATGTCAAGACTCACTGAATTTTACTGTTATCATCAATAATACCCACTTGTGACGGTTCTACACAACAAAAGTGGGTTGAACAAGTTTGTGGCATTCTCAAAATAATAACGAGCACATATTTCCTTTGGACTTGCTACAGAAAACATTTTTTTTCTCTTAATTGTTTTAAATTAAGGTATATCATATGATATACCGTTGGATCCCAAATTTCGTCTTGATCATTATGGTGTCGATTTCGCACGTCATTTCACGCCTAGTTTTTGAGTTATACAGCAATACATAAAGATGGCGCAAAAGTGTCGAAACTTCGGAAAATCATATAAAATCATATACTTGCCTGTTTTTGACGTTCTTGGTGTCGTCGGAAACGTCTTGACGAATACTACGCTACGGAGGAGACGGCTCGCTGGTTTGACAAAACATGAAATCAGAATAGACGTTTTTTGATCAGGACAGATTTACAACAAGCTCCTACGACGTCTAATCACCCGGTTTTATTAAGTTCTCTACTTTACGGTGTGGGTTAAGGGTTGTTAAAGGGTAGAACCACTAACCGGTAGTGCAGCAGAGGATCGAAACGCAGCGAAGAATCGTGGCGACGCGTACGACTCCTAACAGCGACGTTGAGCTTCGGGAAGGAGGGAGAGGGTTGTCTGCGGCTCTCTCGCGGCAGCAGTAGCAGTACGGTGCGGCGGTCCCGGACAGTGGGCATGGCAGCGATGAGGAAGCGTCGTGCGGCTGTGTCGCGTGCGTGGACGATGGCTGCCTCGCTTCAGGTTGTTGGGTGATGGAGGTCGACGCGAGAGATCTGGGCGTCGGAGTACGGATGAGGAGGAAAGGAGATCAGGCGGCTTCGAGGGGGTTCTTGCGAGGAGGAAGAAGGTGCACAAGGTCTGGGCGGTGTTGGCCTGTCGCAGGCGGGGGTGACCGCCGGAAGAAGGAGGGGTGAGGGCGAGGCTTGACCCGCGTGGATGAGGGTTGAGGGTTGTGTATAGGGCGGCTGAGCTTGGGGTTGTCGCGAGGGGAAGGGAGATGTCGCGACGTTGCTCTCTCGCGTGGAGAGAAAAAGACCGGGCGGCGGCTGTGAGAAGGAAAATGAAGCCTAGGGTTTAATACACAGGGTAGGTTCACGTAGGTTATAGCTTTGTGTTGTGTGGGGTTATTTGACAGCACATGAGGTCTATTGGGTTATAGGTTTACTTCCCCCCTATATTATATGCTTTAAACTCTGTTTCATGTGTGTTGTGTGGGTACCTGGGCTTAGGTGTAGGATATATGTGTGTTTCTTTTTTTCCCTTTGGGTGTTAGTGGTGTGCGTGAGTGATGATTTCGGCCTCAAGTTAGGGTACGGCCTAGGGTAGGAAAATGGGCTAAAGTTTGATTTAGGAAGTAATTTGAAATGTGATTAATATGATTTAATAGGAATAGGATATATTAGGAAGGTTTTTGAAATACTAATAATGGGATTTAATAGTCTTAATCAAGGGAAATTAAGGCTAATCAAGTCAATTAAAAGTGTTTTAACATGGAAAGTATTAAACATTTAAAAAGTTTTAAAAATCAAATTGAATTTTGAATTTGTAATTTAAAAACAATTTTAAGAAGATATATGTAAAAAAATAATTATAATAAAGGGTTATAATAGTAATATTAATGATAAGTATGAAAAAGAAGTGGATGCGGATAAGAAATGGATGCGGGTACGGGTACGGAGACAGAAACGTATAATAACGGATACGGGAAAAATAATATACGATAGATACAGATGTAGCGTAACGAAAAAAAATCGGTCGTTACAATATTATTATACATATTTAGATTACTACTCATATCCATGTGCATTCGACATCACGTCATATCCATATTACGATACCTTCAAGTATAACGACTTATATTCTACCTGCTTATATAAATATACATATACGTTTATATCCATGCACAAACACACAACAATACACATTAATCTACACACCATTTATTGACAGACAGGGTCACTATCACGGTGTCACAACATATGTACACCAGATCCTTATACACTCAATACTTAGTCATCTAAGTTCATCCACATATAAGTTTATCCACAATTATATGCACATAGATATCTACATACACATAATATTTAGTCACATCCAACATACATAGACGAGCACGCACTAACACATGTACGATTAAGTCACTTAGGTCTGCAATCATAACTTTAGATAAATGTACACATAATCCCACATTCATAGCGATGCACCTACTGCCTCACACAGATAGGCACATATACCCCCACGCAATACTCACAAGAGTGCCAAACATATATGCTATATATATATATATCTATCTACCTTAGCACATCCTATGCACATACTGCCATGATAGTCAAATGATTATAAATAGCCATATACCCTCACGCACCCATATACATATGCAAACAATCACACACATCTCAATGCCTACATACCAACCAGTTTCATTCACTTATATTTATCAAACATATATGTACCCCTACATTACATATCTTATCACCTTTACATTTACATTGCACATGTATATACATACATACATGCTTTGGTACAGAATTATATGTATATATACATGCATACAAGTAGAAATACATTTATCCAGGGCATACCGAGGTACACCTGGATGAACAACCCTATAGGATAGATCAGCAAGTGAACAAACAAGATATGTATAAGTATATATACATATATATGTTCATTCATCCAATTTACACACCATTACATATACTCCTGCTGCACATTACACCTACATGAACACATCCCAACACTTCACATTCATACAAGTATGATACATATTCACATATAGGTAACAAACAATACTTCACATAGATATTCCACATCTAATTATATACACACTCATTATATACCCACAGATGTATTCATATCAACACCATATATATATATATATATATATATATATATATATATATATATATATATATATATATATATATATATAATACATTTGGTAGCGATTTTTGAATTATAGGGCTGACTAGGACAAGCTGACTAGGATAAAAGGTTTGATAGAAAGAGGACTTGGATTTAATCTTGAGGAATGAATGGTTGAGATGAGATTTTGTGAAAAGTTTTGGAGGGAAAAACATTTCTAGGGGAATGAATCTTTAGGGGGAATGTAAGTTTCTGGGGAAATGAAACTTTATGGGGAATGAAAGTTTCTGGGGAAATGAAACTATATGGGAAATGAAAGTTTCTTGGGAATAGCAGAGTGCACACAATTAATGCATTCGGGAAAAAAACATAAACTTGCACTTAATGCTGCAGATCGAATGCACCGTCTCTTCGACTCATGCGTCCGCGTGCCGAAGGCGCTCGCAAATTTTTTTTACGCTAATTTGTTGTTCCGCGCCTAAAGCACCCGCGCCAATTTTTTTACGCTAATTTGTTGTTCTGTGTCGAATGCGCCTGCGTCGAATTTGTTGTTCCGCACCGAAGACGCCCGTGCAGCTAAATATTTTTATGCTAAAGTGTTGTTCCACGCAATTTTGGATGTGGAAATAATTTTTTGGAAAATAAAGATTTCGCGGTGGGAATCTTAAATGAACTGTGCCCGCGGGCACGGGTTATGACTTATATATATATATATGGTAAAATGCGCCTGAGCTCATGCTCAGATGGGATTCCTGCGCTCGACCCCTCCGGACCGTCCGATCCGATCCCCCGGCTATTGTTAAAAGCGGAACATGAGGAACTTTTGGTGCAATTACCAACGCGCCCTTACGCGACCGGAACTTTTGGGGCAATTACCATCCCGCCCTTATAGCCCCTATGAAAGCAACTTTTTAGAACTATTGGTGCAATTACCATCCCGCCCTTTATGTCCTTTTCAAAGAAATAGTTTACACTATACTGCACCGTTGTGCGCGTCGACCCAGAACGGAGTATATTACTCCATGCGCACAACGCGCTACAGCCTACGCATCGTGCGCGACGTAGGCTTAAAACGCACAAGTGTTGAGAAGTTACCAACCGTGGGCACGACGGGCAAAATTACCCCCGTCGTGCGCGAGGGGAAAAACGCAACGTGTAAAGCAATTTCCATCCGTGCGCACGACGTGCAAAATTACCCCATCGTGCACGAGGGGTAAAATGCAACGTGTAAAGCAATTTCTATCCGCGCGCACGACGAGCAAAATTACCGCGTCGTGCGCGAGGGGTAATGTGCAACATGTAAAGGAATTTCCACCCGCGCGCACGACGGGCAAAATTACCCACGTCGTGCGCGAGGGTTAAAACGCCTAGTGTGCAGCAATTTCCATCCGCGCGCACGACGGATGGAAATTAACCCCGTTATGCGCGAGGGTTAAAACGCCTAGAGTGAAGCAATTCACATCCGCGCGCACGACGGGCAAAAATAACCCCCGTCGTGCGCGTCGTGTGCGGGCAAACGCACAAGTGTGGAGCAATTTACAGCAGTGCGCACGACGGGCAAAATTACCCCCGTCGTGCGCGAGGGGGAAAACGCAATGTGTAAAGCAATTTCCATCCGCGCGCACGACGGGCAAACTTACCCCGTCGTGCGCGTGGGTTAAAACGCCTAGTGTGCAGCAATTTCCATCCGAGCGGACGACGGGCAAAATTAACCCCGTCATGCGCGGGGGTTAAAACGCCTAGTGTGAAGCAATTACCCCCGTCGTGGGCGTCCTGCGCGGAAAATGCACAAGTGTGGAGCATTTACCAACCGTGTGCACGACAGGCAAAAATTACCCCCGTCGTGCGCGAGGGGTAAAACGCAACGTGTAAAGCAATTTCCATCCCTGTCGTGCGCGTGGGTTAAAACGCCTAATGTGCAGCAATTTCCATCCGAGCACACGACGGGCAAAATTAACCACGTCGTGCCCGAGGGTTAAAACGCCTAGTGTGAAGCAATTCACATCCGTGCGCACGACGGGCAAAAATAACCCCGTCGTGCGTGTCGTCTGCGGGGCATAAAACGCAAAAGTGTCGAGCAATTTCCATCCGCGCGCACGACGGGCAAAATTACCCCCGTCGTGCGCGTGGGTTAAAACGCCTAGTGTGGAGCAATTTCCATCCGAGCGCACGACGGACAAAATTAACCCCGTCGTCCGTGGGGGTTAAAACGCTCAAGTGTGCAGCAATTTCCATCCGCACGCACGACGGGCAAAATTAACCCCGTCGTGCGCGTCGTGTGCGGGCAAACGCACAAGTGTGGAGCAATTTAAAGCCGTGCGCACGACGGGCAAAATTACCCCCGCCATCCGCGAGGGGGAAAACGCAATGTGTAAAGCAATTTCCATCCGCGCGCACGACGGGCAAACTTACCCCGTCGTGCGCGTGGGTTAAAACGCCTAGTATGCAGCAATTTCCATCCGAGCGCACGATGGGCAAAAATTAACACCGTCGTCCGCGGGGGTTAAAACGCACAAGTGTGAAGCAATTTCCATCCGTGCGCACGACGGGAAAAATTACCCCCGTCGTGCGCGTGGGTTAAAACGCCTAGTGTGGAGCAATTTCCATCCGAGCGCACCACGGGAAAAATTAACCCCGTCGTCCGCGGGGGTTAAAACGCACAAGTGTGCAGCGACGGGCAAAATTAACCCCGTCGTGCGTGTCGTGTGCGGGCAAATGCACAAGTGTGGAGCAATTTACAGCCGTGCGCACGACGGGCAAAATTACCCCATCGTGCGCGAGGGGGAAAACGCAATGTGTAAAGCAATTTCCATCCGTGCACACGACGTCCAAACTTACCCCGTCGTGCGCGTGGGTTAAAACGCCTAGTGTGCAGCAATTTCCATCCGAGCGGACGACGGGCAAAATTAACCCCGTCGTGCGCGGGGGTTAAAATGCCTAGTGTTAAGCAATTACCCCCGTCGTGGGCGTCGTGTGCGGGAAACGCAAAAGTGTGGAGCATTTACCAACCGTGCGCACGACAGGTAAAAATTACCCCTGTCGTGCGCGAGGGGTAAAATGCAACATGTAAAGCAATTTCCATCCCTGTCGTGCGCGTGAATTAAAACGCCTAGTGTGCAGCAATTTCCATCCGAGCGCACGAAGGGCAAAATTAACCCCGTCGTACCCGGGGGTTAAAACGCCTAGTGTGAAGCAATTCACATCCGCGCGCACGACGGGCAAAAATAACCCCGTCGTGCGCGTCGTCCACGGGGCATAAAACGCAAAAGTGTCGAGCAATTTCCATCCACGCGCACGACGGGCAAAATTACCCCCGTCGTGCGTGTGGGTTAAAACGCCTAGTGTGGAGCAATTTCCATCCGAGCGCACGACAGACAAAATTAACCCCTTCGTCCGCGGGGGTTAAAACGCACAAGTGTTCAGCAATATCCATCCGCGCGCACGACGGGCAAAATTAACCCCGTCGTGCGCGTCGTGTGCGGGCAAACGCACAAGTGTGGAGCAATTTACAGCCGTGCGCACGACGGGCAAAATTACCCACGTCGTGCGCGAGGGGAAAAACGCAATGTGTAAAGCAATTTCCATCCGCGCGCACGACGGGCAAACTTACCCCGTCGTGCACGTGGGTTAAAACGCCTAGTGTGCAGCAATTTCCATCCGAGCGCACGACGGGCAAAAATTAACCATGTCGTCCGCGGGGGTTAAAACGCACAAGTGTGAAGCAATTTCCATCCGCATGCACGACGGGCAAAATTACCCCCGTCGTGCGCGTGGGTTAAAACGCCTAGTGTGGAGCAATTTCCATCCGAGCGCACCACGGGCAAAATTAACCCCGTCGTCCGCGGGGGTTAAAATGCACAAGTGTGCAACGACGGGCAAAATTAACCCCGTCGTGCGCGTCGTGTGCGGGCAAATGCACAAGTGTGGAGCAATTTACAGCCGTGCGCACGACGGGAAAAATTACCACATCATGCGCGAGGGCGAAAACGCAATGTGTAAAGCAATTTCCATCCGCGCACACGACGACCAAACTTACCCCGTCGTGCGCGTGGGTTAAAATGCCTAGTGTGCAGCATTTTCCATCCGAGCGCACGACGGGCAAAATTAACCCCGTCGTGCGAGGGGGTAAAACGCCTAGTGTTAAGCAATTCACATCCGCGAGCACGACGGGCAAAAATATCCCCGTCCTGCGTGTCTTCCGTGGGGCATAAAACGCACAAGTGTCGAGCAATTTCCATCCGCGCGCACGACGGGCAAAATTACCCCCGTCGTGCGCGTGGGTTAAAACGCCTAGTGTGGAGCAATTTCCATCCGAGCGCACGACGGGCAAAATTAACCCCGTCGTCCGCGGGGGTTAAAACGCACAAGTGTGCAGCAATTTCCATCCGCTCGCACGACGGGCAAAATTAACCCCGTCGTGCACGTCGTGTGCGAGAAAACGCACAAGTGTGGAGCAATTTCCAGCCGTGCGCACGACGGGCAAAATTACCCCTGTCGTGCTCAAGGGGGAAAACGCAATGTGTAAAGCAATTTCCATCCCCGCGCACGACGGGCAAACTTACCCCGTCATGCGCGTGGGTTAAAACGCCTAGTGTGCAGCAATTTCCATCCGAGCGCACGACGGACAAAATTAACCCCGTCGTGCGCAGGGGTTAAAGCGCCTAGTGTGAAGCAATTCACATCCGCGCGCACGACGGGCAAAATTAACCCCGTCGTGCGCAGGGGTTAAAGCGCCTAGTGTGAAGCAATTCACATCCGCGCGCACGACGGGCAAAAATAACCCCGTCATGCGCGTCGTCCGCGGGGCTTAAAACGCACAAGTGTCGAGCAATTTCCATCCGCGCGCACGACGGGCAAAATTAACTCGTCATGTTCGTGGGTTAAAACGCCTAGTGTGGAGCAATTTCCATCCGCGCGCACAATGGGCAAAATTACCCCGTCGTGCACATGGGTTAAAACGCCTAGTGTGGAGCAATTTTCATCCGAGCGCACGACGGGCAAAATTAACCCCGTCGTGCGCAGGGGTTAAAACACCTAGTGTGAAGCAATTCACATCCGCGCGCACGACGGGCAAAAATAACCCCCGTCGTGCGCGTCGTGTGCGGGCAAATGCACAAGTGTGGAGCAATTTACAGCCGGGCGCACGACGGGCAAAATTACCCCCGTCGTGCGCGAGGGGGAAAACGCAATGTGTAAAGCAATTTCCATCCGCGCGCACGACGGGCAAACTTACCCCGTCGTGCGCGTGGGTTAAAACGCCTAGTGTGCAGCAATTTCCATCCGATCACACGACGGACAAAATTAACCCCGTCGTGCGCGGGGGTTAAAACGCCTAGTGTCAAGCAATTACCCCCATCGTGGGCGTCGTGCGCGGAAGACGCAGAAGTGTGGAGCATTTACCAACCATGCGCATGACAGGCAAAAATTACCCCCGTCGTGCGCGAGGGGTAAAATGCAACGTGTTAAGCAATTTCCATCCGCGCGCACGACGGGCAAAATTACCCCCGTCGTGCGCGTGGGTTAAAACGCCTAGTGTGCAGCAATTTTCATCCGAGCGCACGACGGGTAAAAATAACCCCGTCTTGCGCGTCGTCTGCGGGGCTTAAAACGCACAAGTGTCGAGCAATTTCCATCCGCGCGCACGACGGGCAAAATTACCCCCGTCGTGCACGTGGGTTAAAACGCCTAGTGTGGAGCAATTTCCATCCGGGCGCACGACGGGCAAAATTATTCCCGTCGTCCGCGGGGGTTAAAACGCACAAGTGTGCAGCAATTTCCATCCGCGCTCACGACGGGCAAAATTAACCCCGTCGTGCGCGTCGTGTGTAGGCAAACGCACAAGTGTGGAGCAATTTCCAGCCATGCGCACGACGGGCAAAATTACCCCCGTCATGCGCGAGGGGGAAAACGCAAGGTGTAAAGCAACTTCCATCCGCGCACGCGACTTAACCCGTCGTGCGCGTTGGATAAAACGCCAAGTGTACAGCAATTTCCATCCGAGCGCACGACGGGCAAAATTAACCCCGTCGTGCGCGGGGGTTAAAACGCCTAGTGTGAAGCAATTACCCCCGTCGTGGGCGTCGTGCACGGGAAACGCACAAGTGTGGAGCATTTACCAACCGTGCGCACGACAGGAAAAAATTACCCCCGTTGTGCGCGAGGTGTAAAACACAACGTGTAAAGCAATTTCCATCCCCGTCGTGCACGTGCTTTAAAACGCCTAGTGTGCAGCAATTTTCATCCGAGCGCACGACGGGCAAAATTAACCCCGTCGTGCGCGGGGGTTAAAACGCCTAGTGTGAAGCAATTCACATCAGCGCGCACGACGGGCAAAAATAACCGCGTCGTGCGCGTCGTTTGCGGGGCTTAAAATGCACAAGTGTAGAGTAATTTCCATCCGCGCGCAAGACGGGCAAAATTACCCCCGTCGTGCGCGGGGGTTAAAACGCCTAGTGTGAAGCAATTACCCCCGTCGTGGGCGTCGTGCGCGGGAAACGCACAAGTGTGGAGCATTTACCAACCATGCGCACGACAGGCAAAAATTACCCCCATCGTGCGCGAGGGGTAAAACGCAACGTGTTACGCAATTTCCATCCGCGCGCACGACGGGCAAAATTACCCCCGTCGTGCGCGTGGGTTAAAATGCCTAGTGTGGAGCAATTTCCATCTGAGAGCACGACGGACAAAATTAACCCCGTCGTCCGCGGCGGTTAAAACGCACAAGTGTGCAGCAATTTCCATCCGCGTGCATGACGGGAAAAATTAACCCCGTCGTGCGCGTCGTGTGCGGGCAAACGCACAAGTGTGGAGCAATTTACAGTCGGGCGCACGACGGGCAAAATTACCCCCGTCGTGCGCGAGGGGGAAAACGCAATGTGTAAAGCAATTTCCATCCGCGCGCACGACGGGCAAACTTACCCCGTCGTGCGCGTGGGTTAAAAATGCCTAGTGTGCAGCAATGTCCATCCGAGCGCACGAAGGGCAAAAATTAACCCTGTCGTCCACGGGGGTTAAAACGCACAAGTGTGAAGCAATTTCCATCCGCGCGCACGACGGGCAAAATTAACCCCGTCGTGTGCATTGTTCGCGGGGCTTAAAAGTTAAAACGCACCAGTGTAGAGCATTTTTCAGCCGCGCGCACGACGGGCAAAAATACGCCCCGTCGTGAACGGGGGTTAAAACGCCTAGTGTGAAGCAATTTCCATCTGCGCGAACGACGGGCAAAATTCTCCCCAGTCGTGCGCGTCGTGCACGGGGCTAAAACGTACAAGTGTGGAGCATTTTCCATTCGCGCGCACGACGGGCAAAATTACCCCCATCGTACACGTCGTACGCGGGGCTTAAAAAGCACAAGTGACAAGTGTGGTGAAATTTCCATACGAAGGTAGCAATATGGGTAAACATATCTTTTAATTTCTTACAACAAGTGATTATTTTGTACAAAACCTAACATCAATTTTATACCGAATTTTTTTCAATATCAACATTCTTGTTGTCCCTTTTTACTCGGTGACGTGCATTATAAATTGATTTGCATGGAAGGTTGGATTTTCCTACATGACTTTCAAAATCTCAGCCGGCCTCAGCGTGCTATTTGCCAAATCTCTCAATGATCCATCTCCATTCCCTGCTACTGCCCTTCATCGGAATGGCCCTCGACATAATTAGCAGCTTGATGGTTGTGCCTGCCCTCAACGACTGTTAATCTCAACTCCTCACCGCCAACGCCGACGCCCACCATTACCACGCAATGAGAACAGACATAGACACTTCTTGGTTTTAACTGGCATGTCGGTCATTTTTTTCTTTCGGTGTCACCTGTAAACCCCGCTTCTTTCACATGCAAAGTAAACAGTAGGAATCCTATTGGAAGTTTTACATGCAAAGCGACAACATTCTTGTTGTCCCTTTTTAATCGGTGACGTGCATTATAAATTTATTTGCATGGAAGGTTGGATTTTCCTACATGACTTTCAAAATTTCAGCTGGCCTCAGCGTGCTATTTGTCAAATCTCTCAATGATTCCATCTCCATTCCCTGCAACTGCCCTTCATTGGAATGGCCATCGACATAATTAGCAGCTTGATGGTTGTGCCTGCCCTCAACGACTGTTAACCTTCACTCCTCACCGCCAACGCCGACGCCCACCATTACCACGCAATGAGAACAGACATTGACACTTCTTGGTTTTAACTGGCCTGCGGTATTTCGGTGTCACCTGTAAACCCCGCTTCTTTCACATGCAAAGTAAATAGCAGGAATGCTATTAGAAGTTTTACCCAAACTCGTCGTCGACAAGGTAATAATCACATGGCTGACGGTCTTTATCCACACAAACAGCTCGTCTCTTCTCTTAAAAATTTGCGCGGTAGTAAATTCTTTTGTAAAATCCATTTCATCCTGTATCAAACAATTCATACAACTAATTCGACCTTGATTCAAAGATTTAATGTATTATCCCAGAAAAGATAAATCAATAGTACCTTGGATTGTTGTACCTTCTAGGATACATTAGCATTTTCTTGCTTTCTTGCGTCTGAAAGTAGGGATTTTCGAGGTATTCCATTTGGTAAGTTCCGTATCTGCATGCATGTAAAATCACCAAATTTCTACATCATTTTCCACCCAATTGAATAAGAATTTCACCTACAGTGTATTTAAAAGTATATACTTACCAAATGGAATACCTGGAAAATCCCTACTTTCAGACGCAAGAAAGGAAGAAAATGCTACTGTATCTTAGAAGGTCCGCTGACCGCTGAGATCTTCTGGGAAGATTTGAAGGTGCATTTTGGTTGCAAATGCTTCTTTATCCTAGAAGGTATGCTGACCGCTGAGATCTTCTGGGAAGATTTGAAGGTACATTTTGGTTGCGAAGTTAGCCAGATTTCATTGGAGTCATTTTCTACCGCCATCCCATTCTCGTTACAGGCATCTACATCATGAAGGAAATGGTCCACATTGAAATAGCAGGAGTAACTTTCAATTTTATCTTCCTTTTACCATGGTATATATCTACATCAAGCAGAACGAAGCAATGGTTAGAATTTGTCCGGTTAAACTAAGAAACAAACATATTGTAAGAAAAATACGTAGAATACCGTGGCTATACGAGGAAGATCCGAGAAGCAGAATACTTAGTTGATGTAATTGAAACCGCTGTGGCGCGACCTCGGTGGTAATCGCTGTTGCCGGTTGCTCCCGAAGGTTAACACAGCAGCCCCTGGCCGCGTCCACACTTGGGTAGAGACTTTGGATTTTGCACAGTACAGCTACACAGGAGAACGGGATGTAGCAAAGAAGAATTTTTGGAGGAAGCAATTTTTCCGTGTATTTTCTTGAGGAAAGAAGAGGGATATAAATAGAGTTCAAAAAATAGCTGTTATGAATTCAAACTGTCAAATATTAAACGAGTATTAAATAGGCTTTGAATGCTGCGTATTAAAGCGAGGCTTTATTTGCATATTTATTGAGAGGTTTTGAATGCTGCAATCAAATTAGCAGTTACCAACATTTTAGAATGAGACGCCATTTATTATAGACGAATTGGACTGCCCATGGATGAGGATGAGACTACAGTTGATTTACTGTGAGTCATGGAAAGAACCCGTGAGTCTACAGTTGTTGAGCTCGTGAATATACAGTATATACAGATGTTGCGGTGTGAGTGATTTTTGAGGGTAATCTCAAACACAAAGCGAAATTTTTGAGGGCTTTCACGGTCCATTTATAGTGAAATTGACCATTCAAATTGATGAGTATAAGTCCGTTATCCTACAGCGAGCCCTTCATTGCAAACATCTACGTAGACAATCATATGTATCAGTTTGTAAGAGCATAGGCTAATGAATCAGTTTGGGTCTGTATCAGTATGTACATCAATATAGTTGAATTCGATTGAATATGCCTTCAGCTTGAATAAGTATCAGATTTAATTTTAAAGTTTGCATGTAGTTTCTGAGTCAGAGTGAATAAGTATCCGGTTTAATCTACAATGTTTTCAGATTGAACAAGTATAATAAGACTTAAATCTAAAAGCTTGCATGTAGGCTTGATTGGGATTCAGATTAAGTATGATTAAATTTATTCCCGTGGTCGCGTTGAGAAAATTTGTCATCGATGAAACATCAGTTTAACGCGCACAACGAGTTAATTCTGCTGGTTGTGCGCGTTAAATAATTGTTCATAAAATACCTTAGATGCTCAAAGCAAACACCTGGCTCTGGCTGTGCTTGTTGTGCGCTTTGCGCAATTAAAGTAACCATTATAAATATGATCAACGCGCACAACGGCCATAAATTAGTTGGTACTGAGCGTTGAGCAATTATGTAAGCGGCTATTAATTTTTCCAGCTCATGTCCCACCGGCCGGTCAAACATTCTTGAGAAATGCACATGTGTCACGACCCGCTTCCCTAAAATGGAGGCGAGATGTGAAAAGGTCCGCACGGGAGTGGAGCGGTGAAGCCCCAAACCCGATAAGCGTCAATTTAGTATAAGCAGGTCCCTGTAATTGCAATCGAAACAACAATAATAATAATATGAGACGGAAAAGAAACACCAATCCCAAGGGTTGTCCACAAATATTCAACATCACAGAAAAGCCACCAGGCTAAAAGAAAGAGTCTAAGGGCCCAGAACAAGGCCAAACAAAAGCAACGACATAATTAAGTATGGGTGCCACGCACCGATAACAAACAACTGTCTAACAAAAATATAACACAACGGAGACACTAGGACTGGTCCCCAGTGTCCGCGTACTCCCCGTCCAACACGGGCTCAAGCTCGGCGTCCGCAAACACCTCACCCTCAACGGGCAACTCAGGCTCAAGGTCTAACATGCGTCACCCAAAAGAGAAAGGGGCACATGTCAGCAAGTCTGAAAAGACTTGGGCAAGGAAACTGAAAGTGACTAACAACCTAGCATTTAAATGTTAAACAATGGCATGGCAGTTGAATATGATGCAACAGTTTAAAAGAGAGACAAGCATGCACAATGTAGCCAAAGCTACCAACTCACTAGTTCACGAATCACTTATCACTGTTTTCACTTATCACTGTTAATCACTTAAACGCTAGAGATTTCGCCTGCAGGCTGGAGTGGCGGATCAGGCCATCTCGTGCTCTGGTGACGCATATCTCTTACTCACTTAAACACTAGAGATTTCGCCTGCAGGCTGGAGTGGCGGATCAGGCCATCTCGTGCTCTGGTGACGCATATCTCTTACCCCACCCCTACGTGTATCGAGCATTTGCTCGCTTCTGGATCACGGGCCAGGAAGTGTAATTGGCATAGGGTTGTGCCCACGAAAAGTGGGTGCCTAGCCGGTATCCGAGCGTTGGGGTTTCCAACTGCAGGGCTCGCTTCTGGAACACGAGCCAGGAATATAATGTTGTAGCGTGTGCTACACAATCACAATAATTTATTACTATGCAATGACATGAACAAATGATTGCGTACCGTTAATTGAATTTAAACGTGACATACAAGCATGATGAGGGTGACGGACCAAGCTTCGTTGTCAAGCTAGGTCAATGGCGTCTAAACGGCTATCCTTTCACCGTTTAGTCTCTTTTACGCTAAAACAAGGTAATGGCCTAAGACATGGCCCAAATCAAGAGATGCAAGTTTCACTTGCCTATCACCGGGGAGAACGGTTACGAAAGTTCGTTTCCGCGAATGCTAGGCTACGGGGAATCGCTGTTTTGGGGGACCAATCAACAAACAACATGAATTATTATTAGGGTTTCATAAAAATTACAATAAGATATGAAAACAACGGTAGATCGACTTCTTACCGAGAGGAGGCGGAAGGAACACTCCGGGGAACCCTAGGACCAGATCTGGAAATGATTGGGGAAGCTTGGGGAAACTAGGGTTTAGGGGATTTTGATGGGTTTTGTTGGATTTCAATGGAGATTTGGGGAAGATGTGGGGTAGATGGAGTGAATGGATGGATTGGATGATGATTCTAGGGCTTGGAATGAAGAAATGGAGCTTGGAGGAAGATGGGGGCTCAAAGGGGAAGTTTCTAGGGTTTTGGATCGTGTTGGAGAAGAAGAAAACGAATGGGTTGGGTATTTATAGGTTGGGCTGGCGGCTGCCCAGAAATTAGGGTTTTAACACAGACTAGTCGGTCAAAGAACAACCACTGACCGACTAGTTTGGCAACTAGTCGGTCGGTCGACCAACGCAGACCGACTAAGTGCAAACAGTAACTCCTGAACGAAAATAGGATTTAGAGTTAGTCGGTCCATGAACAAGTACTGACCGACTAGTTTAGCAACTAGTCGGTCGATGAACGTTCTTAGACCGACTAAGAGTAAACAGTAACTCAACTAAAATTAAGATGATGTGTTAGTCGGTTCAAGAAGCATTGCCGACCGACTAGTTTGCAACCTAGTCGGTCAACAACTCTTCTTAGACCGACTAACGATAAACAGTAGCTTCCTCAGGAAATTTAGAAAGCTCACTAGTCGGTCCAAGAAGGATTGCCGACCGACTGGATCGTCATCTAGTCGGTCGGTGGCCCTTCTTACACCGGCTAATGAGCACAGAAAAGTACCGATACGGAGCGCGAGGCCCCGGTATCGATTCCTAAGACTCCTAGGCTTGATCTAATAGTTAGATATGACCGTTATGAAGCCCGTCACAAACGACGTACTTCGAAATCGACGATCCTAAGGAAGAAACGAGAAAATACGACGAATCGATCGAAAATGAAAGTTACGGAGACGAAAACCACACAAGAGGAGAAAATCCACCAAAACATATATTATATTATAATAAATTCAGATACAAGGAAACCAGTCGTTACATCCTCCCCAACTTAAGAAAAATTCCGTCCTCGGAATTTCCGAATATTCACGAGTCCGGAAACAAAAGTGGGTAGCGCTCTCGCATCTCATCTTCTCTCTCCCAAGTAGACTCTCCCGGCGAACCGTGCCGCCACATCACTCTAACAAGATCGACGACCTTGTTTCGAAGTGACTTCTGACGCATGTCCAGAATCTGCACCGGATACTGGTCATACGTCAAATCTGAGCGAACGGCGATCTCCGAGAAATCCACGGCATGAGATGGATCGCTAATGTATCGACGAAGCTGCGACACATGGAAAACATTGTGAACTCCTTCCAAAGATGGCGGCAAAGCCAAGCGATACGCTACCTCGCCAACCCTCTCCAAAACATCAAATGGTCCAATGTATCGCGGGCTCAACTTCCCACGCTTCCCAAAACGAATCACACCACGATTCGGGGAAATCTTCAAGAACACATGGTCGCCCGGCTGAAATTCCAAATGACGACGTTTAGCATCCGCCCAATGCTTAAAACGGTCCTGAGCAATCCTCAACCTCTCCCGAATATTCCTGACGATCTCCACGGCCTCCACAATCATCTCAGGTCCCAACAACTCCCGATCTCCAACGTCATCCCAACTCAATGGCGATCGACATTTCCTCCCATAAAGAGCGGCGAAAGGCGCCATGCCAATACTCGCCTGGAAGCTGTTGTTGTAGGAAAACTCCACCAAATGCAGATGGTCCTCCCACGAACCCTTGAAATCCAACATGCACGCCCTCAGCATGTCTTCCAAAATCTGAATTGTCCTCTCGGACTGGCCATCCGTCTGCGGATGGTACGCCGTGCTGAAACTCAGACGCGTACCCAAACTCTTCTGCAAACTCTGCCAAAACTGAGATGTGAACCTCGTGTCTCTATCCGACACGATACTCACGGGGACCCCATGAAGTCGCACGATTTCCTCCATATATCTCCTCGCTAGCACCTCCGTGGACTGTCCCACTCGGAACGGAATAAAGTGCGCAGATTTGGTCAATCGATCCACGATCACCCAAATCGCGTCATTCTGCTTCGGACTCCGAGGTAGTCCAGTCACGAAATCCATAGTGATATGCTGCCACTTCCACTCCGGAATCGGAAGCGGTTGTAGCAACCCGGCCGAACGCTGATGCTCCGCCTTCACTTGCTGGCAAACCAAGCACTTGGCCACACTCCGAGCCACACTCCTCTTCATACCATGCCACCAATAATTCAGACGAAGATCCTGGTACATCTTGGTGCCACCAGGATGCACAGAATACGGCGAACTGTGTGCCTCCACCATCAGCTCCTCTCTGATATCCCCAGCTGGCACACACAACCTGGCTCCAAACCTCAGCGAGCCATCCTCATGAATCAAAAAGTCAGTCCGCAGACCGGCTTCCACCTGCTCCCGAATCCTTACCAACTTCGGATCTCCGGCCTGGCCAGCCTTAATCCGATCCACGATCGTCGACTGTACCTGCATGTACATCAACGAAGAAGCCTCCCCAGGAAGAACAATTTCCACGCCAGACTCGCAAAAATCCTGCTGCAATCTCCACTGCGAGGTCAAAATCATCACCGCTGGAAGCCTACTCAAAGCATCTGGAACCACATTCACCTTGCCAGGGTGATACTGCAAATCAATCTCATAATCCGCCATAAGCTCCAACCATCGACGCTGTCGCATGTTGAGCTCCTTCTGAGTAAAAATATACTTCAAGCTTTTGTGATCGGTGAAAATTTTCACTTTCTCACTCAGCAAGAAGTGCCTCCAAATCTTAAGAGCAAAAACAACGGCAGCCAACTCCAAATCATGCGTCGGGTAATTCTTCTCATGAACCTTAAGCTGACGAGACGCATACGCCACAACATGCCCGTGCTGATGCAACACGCAACCGAGACCCTTGCCAGAAGCATCGCAAAAGATCTCAAATCCACCGCTGCGATCAGGCACGACAAGAATAGGGGCACTCGTCAACCTCTCCTTCAGAATACCAAAAGCACTCTCGCAATCACCCGACCAAACATAAGCAACATCCTTCCGCGTCAACCTGGTCATCGGCTCAGCAATACGAGAAAAGTCCTTAATGAATCGCCGATAATATCCCGCCAAACC
This sequence comes from Scilla litardierei, assembly GCA_030789695.1. NCBI lineage: Eukaryota > Viridiplantae > Streptophyta > Magnoliopsida > Asparagales > Asparagaceae > Scilla > Scilla litardierei. The sequence continues at coordinate 138,638,156 of CM061136.1, forward strand.
AAGGAAACTCCGAATCTCAGATGCAGACGACGGAACAGGCCACTCCCTGATAGCCCTAATCTTCTCGGGATCCACAGAAATACCATCTCCAGTCACCACATGCCCCAGAAAAGCGACTCGATCTAGCCAAAACTCGCACTTCGAAAACTTAGCATACAAACGATGCTTCCTCAAAATTTCCAACACCGTCCTCAAGTGCGATGCATGCTCTTCCTCCGACTTCGAATAGATCAGAATGTCGTCGATAAAGATAACGACAAACTTATCCAAAAAGTCGTAGAAAATCAGGTTCATCAGATTCATGAAAACTGCGGGCGCGTTAGTTACGCCGAAAGGCATAACCACAAACTCATAGTGTCCATACTTCGTCCTGAACGCTGTCTTCGGAACATCATCCCTCTTCACCTTCAACTGATGGTAACCACTCCTCAAATCCAGTTTAGAAAACACCCTCGAACCTCCAAGCTGATCAAAAATATCATCGATGCGAGGCAACGGGTATTTATTCTTAATGGTCACCGCATTCAATCCCCGATAGTCCACGCACATGCGACGCGAACCATCCTTCTTCTTAACCAGCAACACCGGTGCTCCCCACGGAGACACACTAGGATTAATATAACCCTTCAGCAACAGCTCATCCAACTGCTTCCGCAACTCTTCCAATTCAGCAGGTGCCATACGATACGGCGCCTTCGAAATCGGCTGCGCACCTGGAACGAGGTCAATAGAAAATTCCAGAGCTCGATCAGGTGGCAAACCAGACATCTCCTCAGGGAAGACGTCGCCAAAATCTCGCACCACAGCTGGCCACTCCAGCTCCATCTGCATAGCTACAGCCTCCACCGGCCTGGCCCGAAATCTGACAGGACCAAGCGAACTGCTACCACGACTGAACTCAAATACCGGATGTCCGGGAATCTCGAACACCACCTTCTTCCTCCTGCAGTCGATCGTAGCATAGAAGCTCGCTAGCCAATCCATCCCAAAGACCGCATCGTAGTTGGTGATGTTGTGGACAATAAAATCAGCATAAAGCTCATGTCCACAAACCACCACAGAGCAAGGACTGCACCCACGATGCACCGTGACTACTCCATTCCCTGTGACGATATTCCAACTCTTGGAGAGAGGGGACGTCGACAAGGAATGCTTCTCCACGAAGCTCTGGGCCAAAATGCACATTGACGCACCTGAGTCAAAGAGGACTCGGGCAGGGAACATGCAAACCAAAACCACACCTAACAAACAGTCTAATCAATCAAATCTTACTCTAGCAACATTCATACACAAGCATCCAGCATAATTTAACAATCAATTAATTAAGGAAGGAACAATCTAGATCGAAAGTTACCTGCAATGACCTCATCCATGGCCAAAACCTCCTCCTCGGTCATCAGAAATGCCTGCCTCCTCGGCGGAGCAGCCCGCTCAAAAGCCTGCCTCTGCGGGACGAGGGGCACCCCACGACCAACGGGCACCGGGGCTCTCTGCTGCAACGGCGGGGCAGCAATAGGTGTCCGCCAAGGTTGCCTCAACTTCGGGCACTCCCTGAGAGCATGGGCGGGATCTCCACAAGCAACACATTGCCCCAAGAACTTCCTACACGATTCCTTGATATGGCCCTCCTTGCCACAGAAATTGCAAGTCCTCCGAACAGGCCCTCCTGGCCTCTTGAACTGAACAGGCTGGTTCGGCCTGAATCCAGGCCTAACCACAGCTCTCGCCTGCTCCACAGGCCTCCTCACAGCACCAACAACAGACCCCTTCCTCTGGTTCACAAGCAGCTCCTGCCTCTTGGCAGCGACCAAAACCTTCTGATAAGATTCCCGGTCAGAAGAGGTCACAAAGCTCTGGAGCTCTGAAGCAAGCCCCTGCAGAAACCTCTGAGCTCGCTCCTCAGCGTCCTGCACCATCTTTGGTGCAAACCGACTAAGCCTCATGAACTCCTGGTGGTACATGTCCACCGACGAGTTCCCCTGCTTCAGGTCGATAAAACGCTGCAGCATCTCTTCCCTGGCAGCCTTCGGGAAGAACTCACCATCAAATCTGGCCTTGAAGGTAGCCCAGACGATCGGCTCTACCAACATCCTTTCCTCAGCATCCCACCAATTCCTGGCGTTATCCTTCAGCTGGCGCTTCGCCAAGTCAACCCAACTCACTTCGTTGACCTTGGACATCTTCAGGTTGTCCTCGATATTCCTCATCCATTCATCAGCAGCTAAGGGACCTTCGGTTCCATCAAAATACGCAGGACCCAGCTCTCTGAACTGCTTCGCCCCGGGCTCAGGGCGAGGGGTCTCCACCACCCGAGCAGCTCGAGTCACCGGAGCATTCTGCACCTGCAGAAGCACACCCTGCTGAACCTGCATCATTTGCAACATCATCCTCATCATCTCCCCATTAGTGGGCTCCCGCTCAGGCTCCTCGTCGTGAGGGGGCGCACCACTACCACCACCTCGGGTGATCCGTCTTCCTGCCATCTAATGACGCAGAAAACGAAACAATTAGACTCATAGCTTAGGGCTCAGGGGTCGAAATTATTTGTAGGACAATCTTGCATCATTATCGTTATCCCGATAATTGCAGTTACAGAGGACCTGCATGGGCCACCACTAAAACCTGTCACGACCCGCTTCCCTAAAATGGAGGCGAGACGTGAAAAGGTCCGCACGGGAGTGGAGCGGTGAAGCCCCAAACCCGATAAGCGTCAATTTAGTATAAGCAGGTCCCTGTAATTGCAATCGAAACAACAATAATAATAATATGAGACGGAAAAGAAACACCAATCCCAAGGGTTGTCCACAAAGTATTCAACATCACAGAAAAGCCACCAGGCTAAAAGAAAGAGTCTAAGGGCCCAGAACAAGGCCAAACAAAAGCAACGACATAATTAAGTATGGGTGCCACGCACCGATAACAAACAACTGTCTAACAAAAATATAACACAACGGAGACACTAGGACTGGTCCCCAGTGTCTGCGTACTCCCCGTCCAACACGGGCTCAAGCTCGGCGTCCGCAAACACCTCACCCTCAACGGGCAACTCAGGCTCAAGGTCTAACATGCGTCACCCAAAAGAGAAAGGGGCACATGTCAGCAAGTCTGAAAAGACTTGGGCAAGGAAACTGAAAGTGACTAACAACCTAGCATTTAAATGTTAAACAATGGCATGGCAGTTGAATATGATGCAACAGTTTAAAAGAGAGACAAGCATGCACAATGTAGCCAAAGCTACCAACTCACTAGTTCACGAATCACTTATCACTGTTTTCACTTATCACTGTTAATCACTTAAACGCTAGAGATTTCGCCTGCAGGCTGGAGTGGCGGATCAGGCCATCTCGTGCTCTGGTGACGCATATCTCTTACTCACTTAAACACTAGAGATTTCGCCTGCAGGCTGGAGTGGCGGATCAGGCCATCTCGTGCTCTGGTGACGCATATCTCTTACCCCACCCCTACGTGTATCGAGCATTTGCTCGCTTCTGGATCACGGGCCAGGAAGTGTAATTGGCATAGGGTTGTGCCCACGAAAAGTGGGTGCCTAGCCGGTATCCGAGCGTTGGGGTTTCCAACTGCAGGGCTCGCTTCTGGAACACGAGCCAGGAATATAATGTTGTAGCGTGTGCTACACAATCACAATAATTTATTACTATGCAATGACATGAACAAATGATTGCGTACCGTTAATTGAATTTAAACGTGACATACAAGCATGATGAGGGTGACGGACCAAGCTTCGTTGTCAAGCTAGGTCAATGGCGTCTAAACGGCTATCCTTTCACCGTTTAGTCTCTTTTACGCTAAAACAAGGTAATGGCCTAAGACATGGCCCAAATCAAGAGATGCAAGTTTCACTTGCCTATCACCGGGGAGAACGGTTACGAAAGTTCGTTTCCGCGAATGCTAGGCTACGGGGAATCGCTGTTTTGGGGGACCAATCAACAAACAACATGAATTATTATTAGGGTTTCATAAAAATTACAATAAGATATGAAAACAACGGTAGATCGACTTCTTACCGAGAGGAGGCGGAAGGAACACTCCGGGGAACCCTAGGACCAGATCTGGAAATGATTGGGGAAGCTTGGGGAAACTAGGGTTTAGGGGATTTTGATGGGTTTTGTTGGATTTCAATGGAGATTTGGGGAAGATGTGGGGTAGATGGAGTGAATGGATGGATTGGATGATGATTCTAGGGCTTGGAATGAAGAAATGGAGCTTGGAGGAAGATGGGGGCTCAAAGGGGAAGTTTCTAGGGTTTTGGATCGTGTTGGAGAAGAAGAAAACGAATGGGTTGGGTATTTATAGGTTGGGCTGGCGGCTGCCCAGAAATTAGGGTTTTAACACAGACTAGTCGGTCAAAGAACAACCACTGACCGACTAGTTTGGCAACTAGTCGGTCGGTCGACCAACGCAGACCGACTAAGTGCAAACAGTAACTCCTGAACGAAAATAGGATTTAGAGTTAGTCGGTCCATGAACAAGTACTGACCGACTAGTTTAGCAACTAGTCGGTCGATGAACGTTCTTAGACCGACTAAGAGTAAACAGTAACTCAACTAAAATTAAGATGATGTGTTAGTCGGTTCAAGAAGCATTGCCGACCGACTAGTTTGCAACCTAGTCGGTCAACAACTCTTCTTAGACCGACTAACGATAAACAGTAGCTTCCTCAGGAAATTTAGAAAGCTCACTAGTCGGTCCAAGAAGGATTGCCGACCGACTGGATCGTCATCTAGTCGGTCGGTGGCCCTTCTTACACCGGCTAATGAGCACAGAAAAGTACCGATACGGAGCGCGAGGCCCCGGTATCGATTCCTAAGACTCCTAGGCTTGATCTAATAGTTAGATATGACCGTTATGAAGCCCGTCACAAACGACGTACTTCGAAATCGACGATCCTAAGGAAGAAACGAGAAAATACGACGAATCGATCGAAAATGAAAGTTACGGAGACGAAAACCACACAAGAGGAGAAAAATCCACCAAAACATATATTATATTATAATAAATTCAGATACAAGGAAACCAGTCGTTACAACATGTCTGGTATCAATCAGCTGTAGATTTACGAGCAGTCTTTTGTATATTCACGAGAACCCCTCAGTTTGTAAGAGCATAGGCTAATGAATCAGTTTGGATCTGTATCAGTATGTACATCAATATATTTGAATGGCTGTGTCATTTTCAAAATGTCATCAATTTGAATATGTAAGAGATTTAATCTAAAATTTTGCATGCAGTTTCTGAATTCGATTGAATATGTCTTCAGATTGAAAAGGTATCAGATTTATTTTTAAAGTTTGCATGTAGTTTCTGAGTCAGAGTGAATAAGTATCCGGTTTAATCTACAATGTTTTCAGATTGAACAAGTATAAGAAGACTTAAATCTAAAAGTTTGGATGTAGGCTTGGTTGGGATTCAGATTAAGTATGATGAAATTAGGAATTTGATTGATTCACAGCGGTGGCGCGCATTGGGATTAAAATTATAGCATCTCACAAATATGCTCAAAGCGCAAAATGGTCAAATTTATTCCCGTGGGGGCGTTGAGCAAATTTGTCATCGACGCAACTATAGCTTAACGCGCACAACGGGTATAATTCTGCATGTTGTGCGCTTTGCGTAATTATGTTAGCCATAACAAATTTGCTGAACGCGCACACCGGCTCAAAGTGAACACCTGGCGTTACTTGTTGTGCGCTTTGAGCAATTTTTTAAACCATTAAAAATTTGCTCACCGCGCACAACGGGCATAACTTTGTATATTCACGAGCACCCCTATGTAGCTTGACTGGGTCTTCGATGTAGCCACACAGTAAATATGGTAATGCAGCAGTCACATCCTCATTGACCTATCTGCGTTGCGCGCATTGAGCAATTCCCGCTTTCCATGCGTTTTGCGCGGTGATCAATTATAATAGTTTCTCTCTTCTGTATTATTTAGCCTGGGGTGCGTGTCGAATAAAATGTATTAAAAAATCTTAGTGGAGAGTAGTATTGTTGGGAGTAATTTTCCTATTAGCATCAATGTTGATCAAGGCGAAAAATCGTTGAGTTTCATTGTTATGCGCGGAGAGTAATTAACCTATTTTGATCCAGATGCTAAAATAATTGGGATTACGCGATTTTCGTGTTGGTATTACGCGGTTTGCGCGTTGAGTAAATAATTGTTGATCCCGAGATCCATTGCATTACTGTAGGATCAAGGACTTATTATACGCTTCATTTTGATTGCTCCAATTCCCTATAGCAACTCCAACCCAAATCTCTAAAAAAACCCCTTCAAAATGGAATATCTTTAAAAGATGCTATTTTTGAGGATGGGCAACTCCAACCCACCATCTTCAAATCCTATTTTCTCTTTGTTTAAGCTTTACTAATGAAAAATATTTATCATTATAATGGGTTAATCTAATACATTGTTTCTGCATGAAAGAAAACTATAAATAATATTATTCTTCAATGTTAATTTTTTTAATTTTTAAGTATTTAGTATTTCTTGTAATATTGTAAATATTTTAAAATTTGCTCGAAAAATATCCAATATTGGTCTCATGTAGTAGGTATAATTGAGATATTTCCATCGGTACTAAACTTATTAAATTTGGTCATGTGATTTGTAAAATACATTTGTAATAAATAGCCGTTACCAAGCTATGACGGTAATAAACGCAACGAAGGGCTGATATCAATTATCCTGTGTGCGCGTCATGCGCGGTGGTTAAAATTCATAGTGTGAATCAATATCCATCCGTTGTACACACACGGTCTCACATCTGAGGACTCCACATTACACACAAGGGCTTATAGTGGAACCAATTAACCCGCACGCACAACAGAAACAATTTGATTGTTTTTGTTGCGCTGGAAAATAAATAATTTTTCGAGTCTTTGACGGAGAGTAATTCAAGGCGCAAAACGGTTCGGTTTCCTTGTCGTGTGGGGAGAGTAATTTGCCTCTTTTTCAGCTGAGCCTAAAATACTTAGGATTACGTGTTTTTCTCGGTGGGATTACGCGTTGAGTAAATAAGATGTTCATTCTCGAGATCCTTAGCATTACTGTAGGATAACGGACTTAATACTCATCAATTTGATCGGTCGTTTTTCATTATAAATGGACCGTGAATGCCGTGAATGCCCTGGAGAAGCGTATGAAATCGGAGGACTACATGCTGATGCAGTCGCGTCCCGAATATGCTTCTCTCCCTGGTCTGCAAAGAGAAGAATGGCCCCCTGGGCCTTTGCGTCCTGGTTGGCTGCTCTGGGTCAATTAGGTTGGCGGTGCATGGCTACCGTCTCTCTGAGGCACAAGCACTCCCTCCTGTTCTTTTCGATCTCTTGGCTCGCAGCCAAATTGGCCAAATCTGACTGTGGATGAAGCAGATCATAATTGTCCCTTTCCTCCTGGAGATTTCCAATTTTGGCTGCGAGACAAGAGATCGAAAAGAACAGGAGGGAGTGCTTGTGCCTCAGAGGGACGGTAGCCATGCACCGCCAACCTATGTGACCCAGGGCAGACATCCAGGGCGCAAAGGCCAGGGGGCCATTCATCTCTTCGCAGAACAGGGATAGGAGCATATTCGGGAGGCGACAGCATCAGCTTGTAGTCCTCCGATTTCATACGCTTCTCCAGGGCATTCACGGTCCATTTAGTGTGAAATTGACCATTCAAATTGATGAGTATACTCTGTTATCCTACAGCGAGCCCTAATGCCTGACGCTTACGATAGAAATGGACGATGGAATCCAACCAGTTCTCTTTTCACGTAAAGCTAAATGGTTGATGTTGGAAACTTACGCAATGGTGGTAATAAACGCAACGAAGGGCTATCGTCCATTTATAATCATGCATGCCCGATGAATGCCTTCCATATGTGAGCATTTCGCCTTCCACTCCTCGACTATACACTCCATATCCATCTCCTCTTTATAAACTCCATCCAAACCATTAAATCCTTCATCATTTCACTCTACCTCGTCTATGACACACAAACACTCCCTCATGTCCTTTCTGATCGCGAAGATAAAAAGCTCATTCTATTTTTTATGCAACCATTTGGTGTTGTTCGACGCCTCATGTGAATCGGAGTTCCTCGGTGTCTTTGAAACGGCTACATACCCGACTGCAGGTTACACCGACGCATGCTATGACTACACTCATATCCAGCCGATGATGGCAGAAAATCGGCAACGACGGTAATAAACGGAACAAAGATGGTCGCCCGATGAACTCGCAGAAGTTGACGGGGAAGCACGCAGATCACACCGACAATCACATGTTTCAGTTTGTAAGAGCATAGGCTAATGAATCAGTTTGGATCTGTATCAGTATGTACATCAATATATTTGAATGGCTGGGTCATTTTCAAAATAACATCAACTAGAATATGTATGAGATTTAATTTAAACTTTAGCTAAACGCGCACAACGGGCTTAATTCTGCTGGTTGTGCGCGTTTAAATATGATGAAATTTGGAATGTGATTGATTCACTGTGCTGGTGCGAGGTGGAATTAAAATTATAGCATCTCACAAATATGCTCAAAGCGCAAAACGGTCAAATTTATTCCCGTGGGGGCGTTGAGCAAATTTGTCATGACTTTAGCTAAACACGCACAACGGGCATAATTCTGCTGGTTGTGCGTGTTTAAGTATGATGAAATTTGGAATGTGATTGATTAACTGCGGTGGCGCGCAGTGGGAGTAAAATTATAGCATCTCACAAATATGCTCAAAGGAAAAACGGTCAAATTTATTCCCGTGGGGGCGTTGAGCAAATTTGTCATCGACGCAACTTTTGCCTAACGCGCACAACCGGCATAATTCTGCATGTTGTGCGCTTTGCGCCATTATGTTAACCATTAAAAATTTGCTGAACGCGCACACCGGCTCAAAATGAACACCTGGCGATACTTGTTGTGTGCTTTGAGCAATTTTTTAAACCATTAAAAATTTGCTCACCGCGCACAACGGCCAAAATATAAATTTTGCCAGCTCACTTGCCACTGGTCATACATTCTTCGGAAAATCATATGTCTGGTATCAATCAGCTGTAGATTCAGGAGCAGTATTTTGTATATTCACGAGCACACCTCTGTTGCTTGACGGGGTCTTCGATGTAGCCACACAGTTAAACTCTACTGCAGCAGTCACATCCTCATTGACCTATCTGCGTTGTGTGCATTGAGCAATTCCCATTTTCCATGCGTTTTGCGCGAGGATCAGTTATAATAGTTACTCTCTTCTGTACTATTTAGCCCGGGGTGCGTGTCGAATAAATTGTATTAAAAATCTTAGTGGAGAGTAGGATTGTTGGGAGTAATTTTCCTATTAGCATCAATGTTGATCAAGGCGAAAAATCATTGAGTTTCCTTGTTATGCACGGAGAGTAATTAACCTATTTTGATCCAGATGCTAAAATAATTGGGATTACGTGATTTTCGCGTTGGTATTATGTGGTTTGTGCGTTGAGTAAATAATTGTTGATTCCCGAGATCCATTGCATTACTGTAGGATCAAGGACTTATTATACGCTTCATTTTGATTGCTCCAATTCCCCTATAAAAATGGCGGACAAGGAGCACTCATCTTCTCACAACTTCATCTACTTTCTTCCATCATCTTCTTCTTTATTTGCCCACACAACCTCCGTATGGAAACAGTAAGTCCTTCAGCTGTTCGTGCATGCTTGATATAGATATCAGATATGGACGATAGCATTCATTCAGCTGTTCGTCCATTTATAATCAGGCATGCCCGAAAAAGGGTTTCCAGATGTAAGGATTTCGCCTTCCACCATGCCCGTGACTCTGTGGTGTCTCTTGCCGAAGATGAAAGAACTCACCCTCAGATGGATACCTTGCACAACAACCACGTTTTCAATCCTGTCATGCTTGCTGAATAGCTGCCCGAACCTGGAGGATCTAGTCATTGGAGTAAGTACAAATTTTCTAATTATTTCCTCTGAATAATTCAAAACTACATATGTATGTATGATGGCATTAAGCATTCTGTTTTGTTAGCAGGATGAAATGTTTGATTTTCCAGACCCGGAAGCTTCAGCGCTAGAATACTGGGATCAGCAGATGCCTTCGGATTGCATGACAAATACGCTGAGCACGGTAACTGTAAACATGGTCGATGTACACCGCAAGGGCTCGCATCCAACGAAGCAGTCTAGAACCTCTGGATCGATGGTAACATGAATTTCACTTTTTTTCATATTCCCTCTAGATTCTTCGTCATTATCTTCTTCAATTTGGAATCGATCCAAGAGATCGAAAACAACAGGAGGGAGTGCTTGTGTCTCGGAGGTACGGTAGCCATGCACCGCCAACCTATGTGTCCAAGGGCCGCCATCCAGGCTTAATCATATGTATCAGTTTGTAAGATCATATGCTAATGAATCAGTTTGGATCTGTATCAGTATGTACATCAATATAGTTGAATTCGATTGAATATGTCTTCAGATTGGTTGTGCGCGTTAAACAATTGTCTATAAAATACCTTAGATGCTCAAAGCGAACACATGTCAAAGCGCACAACGACTCAAAGCCTCTACACCTGTCGTTTCTTGTTGTTCGCTATGAGCAATTATTTAAACCATTAAAAATTTGCTCATCACGCACAACGGCCATAAATTTGTCTGTTCTTAGCTTTGTGCAATTATGTCAGCGGCTATTAATTTTTCCAGCTCACATCCCACCGGCCGGTTAAACATTCTTAAGAAATGCACATGTCTGGTATCAATCAGCTGTAGATTGACGAGCAGTCTTTTGTATATTCACGATAACCCCTCCTGTAGCATGACGGGGTCTTCGATGGAGCCACACATTAACTCTACTTCGGTCGCATCCTCATAAACCAATACAATTCGCTGCCATGCGTAGTGCGTTGTGCGCCTTGAGCAATTCCAGTTTTCCATGCGTTTTGCGCGGTGAGCAATTCTGATAGTTTGTTACTCGCTTCTGTATTATTTATCACGGTGTGCGCGTCGAATTAAATGTATTAAAAAGGATTAGTGGAGATTAGTATTGTTGGGAGTAATTTTCCAATGGGCACCATTGTTGATCAAGGCGAAAAACCGTTGAGTTTCATTTTGATTGGTCCAATTCCCCTATAAAATGGCGGACAAGGAGCCCTCATCTTCTCACAACTTCTTCTACTTTCTTATATCATCTTCTTCTTTTTGCCCACACAACCTCCGTCTGGAAACAATAAGGTCTTCTTATGTTCGAGCATGATGCATGAGGTAGAAATGGACGAGATGGAGATGGATATGGGGTGTAAAGATGAGATGGTCTTCTACTGTTCGGGCCTGATGCTTGAGATAGAAATGGACGATAGAATTCAACCAGTACTTTTTTCACGCATGCACGTGGAACGGCCATCTCCTCTTTACACTATCTTCTCCTCCATCCCCTTCATCTTTGTACTATAGATCGTCTAAGACACACAAACACCTCCTACTGTCCTTTCCGATCTCGAAAATGAAAATCTCATTCTATTTATAACGAACCATGTGTTGGTGTTCACCGCCTCTTGGGAATCGGAGTTCTTTTCGGTGTCTTTGAACCGGCGTCATACTTGACAACTGGGTACAACGACGCCTGCAATGACGACACTCCTATAAGGGCTACGGTGGCAGAAAGTTAGCAAACATGTCCATAAACTCAACGAAGATGGTTGCTTCGTTGCGTTAGTTAACGTTGTTGCCGGCTTTCGGCAACCGTAGGCAGGATAGGAGTGTCGTCATTGCAGGCGTCGTTGTAGGGTGAAGCACGCAGATCACGCCGACAATTTATCCGGTAAAAAGCCCCTTCATTGCAAACATCTTACGAAGACAATCATATGTATCAGTTTGTAAAGAGCATGGGGTAATGAATATGTTTTGTTCTGTATCAGTATGTACATCCATATAGTTGAATGGCTGGGTCATTTTGAAAATGTCATCAATTGGAATATGTATGAGATATAATCTAAAAATTTTCAATCAGTTTACGAAGTCAATTGAATATGTAGTCGATTTAATCTAAAATGTCTTCAGATTGATTATGTATCAGAGATAATCTAAAAGTTTGCATGTAAACAAGTTAATTTTATCATAGACGGAATTTAACAACTTGCTTGGAGGGACATTTTCGCGTTCTTTACAATACGTCGATAAAGACGCCAGTGGTTGAAGGCAGGCCGTTGGATGGCGGGCTGGGGTGCCGTTCCACTTTACCGTAAACTGCATCAGGATGTGCGACGGGAGGTCGAGGAGTGGAAGGCATGCCTTTGGATGGCGGTCGGGGGTTTCGTTCTAATTTACTATAACCTGCACCAGGATGTGCGACGGGGGATCACGGAGTGGAAGGCATGCCGTTGGATGGCGGGATGGGGTTTCGTTCCACTTCAGGATGTGTGACGAGAGTTCGATGAGTGGAAGGCAGACCGTTGGATGGCGGAGGGACCCGTTGTCTGGGAACGGTGGTGCCCAGTGGGGTGATTGGCATGGCGATGCCTTCACCGGTGATTTGGACCGACACCCCGCGGGCGACGACGCCTCCACCGGAGGTGGAGGTAGTCACGGAGTAGGCGCTGGAGGGGAGGAGCGGTCCGCCCTAAGTCCCCTGGCGATAGTTCTCCAAGGGAAGTCGGGGAGTGGAAGGCTGGCCGCTCCATGTGTAAGAGGAATAACTCGTCGGCGATCCGCCTGTGAAAGGAAGAATTCGTCGGGAAGGAGAGGTCCGGTATCAACGGAGGGCCTATCCAACGATCGGGCCAACGGGAGGTTTCTTTTGAGATGGGAGAAGTGTCTAGAGGTAAATCGTCCCTAACGCCCTGGATTTGTGAGGAGAGATCGAATACGGGGGCGTCTCGCCCCCTTTCAAACTTCATGGTAAGGCTTTTCTTTCTTTGCTTTGAGCAATTATGTCTTAGCATTGAGCAATTAAGTAAGCGGATACAAAACCACTCATACCTCAGAATTACTCACCGCACACAACCACTCAAACTCAGAATAAGCACACCGCACACAACCACTCAAAACTCAGAATTGCTCAGCGCACAAATCCACTCAAAACTTAAAATTGCTCATCGCACAGAACCACTCAAACTCAGAAGTGCTCACCGCACACAACCTCTCAAAAATCAGAATTGCTCAGAGCACAAAACCACTCAAACCTCAGAATTGCTCACCGCACACAACCAATTTTGTCCCAGTGAGGGTGAACTGCCACAAAGTTCTCCACTGGGTCACAGTTGCTCTTGCTTTTGAGGACATTTGTGTCATTTTTCGGGTCAAAGGTCTCCCTGAGAGCTTTCAAATCTCTCCAGCTACATCAATTCTCTCCCATCGCAATTAAAGTCTCTTCATATGTCTGACATCAATCTGCTGTAGATGCGCAGTCTTTTGTATATTCACGAGAACCCCTTTGTAGCATGACGGGGTCTTCGATGTAGCCACACATTAACTCTACTTCTTCTCATCAATACAATTCGTTGTCATGCGTTCTGCGTTTTGCGCATTGAGCAATTCTCGTTTTCTATGCGTTCTACGCGGTGAGCAATTATGATAGTTACTCGCTTCTGTATTATTTAGCCCGGTGTGCGCGGCGAATATAATGTATTAAAAAATCTTAGTGGAGAGTAGTATTGTTGAGTGTAATTTTCCTATTATGTGATCAAGGCGAAAAACCGTAGGGTTTCATGGTTTTGCACGGAGAGTAATTAACCTATTTTTTTTCCACATTCTAAAATAATTTAGGGAGCCCCTTTGGAGATGCTCTAAATGTTGATTCCCGAGATCCATTGCATTACTGTAGGATCACGGACTTTTTATACGCTTCATTATGATTGGTCCAATTTCCCCTATAAATGGCGGACAACGAGCACTCATCTTCTCTAAACTTCGTCTACTTTCTTCTATCATCTTCTTTATTTGCCCACACAACCTCCGTATGGAAACAATAAGTCCTTCAGCTGTTCGTGCATGCTTGATATAGATATGGACGATAGCATTCATCCAGTACTCTTTTCACGTAAAGGTAAATGGTTCATGTTGGAAACTTATGCAACGAAGGGCTATCGTCCATTTATAATCATGCATCCCCGATAATGCTGGGGGGTGTTGCAACTGCGTTGAGAAAATTTGTCCCAAACAGCACTATGAAAAATGTGTACGATAATCATACCATATTCTTTTGGGGTGATATTGGCTATGATGTCGCACATGTTTCAGGAAAGCTGCTGGGTGTTGTACCATGTAAGATTGTTATTCCCTCCTATTATAAATTGTGGCTATGTATTGTTTTGCGTGTCTTTCTATACACTCCATATCCATCTCCATCTCCTTTTTATACACTCCATCTCCTCCATCAAACCCTTCATCGTTTCACTATACATCATCTTTGACGCACAGACACTCCATCCTATCCTTTCCGATCTCTTACACTCCCAAACACAACTTCTTATGCAACCCTGTGTTGTTTTACATCGTCTCCGATAACGGAGTTCCAATCGGTGTCTTTTGTCCTGACTTCAGGTTACAACGACGACAGCAATGACGGTAATTAGCGAAACGGTCTGCCGACTTTCGAATTCACGGGGTCTCCTACTACGGACAAAGTGCCACGTCATTGCACACATCTGGTATGACAATCATCTTGAGCAGATTAAGGCAGAAATTCGGCAACTGCAACGTAGTTGTGGAGCGCATTGCCCGTGTGGTACATCACCACAGGGGGAATCGGCGTTCCAGGCGTTGTGTTTGACACGGCTACATACTTGACTGCAGGTTACAACGACGCGACACTCATATCCAACTATCCAAGGACGTTAATAAACGCAACGAAGATGGGCGCCCGATGAACTCGCGGAAGTTGAAGGGGGAAGCACGCAGATCACTCGCCACTTCATTGCAAACATCTGCGAAGACAATCAAATGTATCAGTTTGTAAACGTAAAGGGATATGTATCTGTTTGGATCTGTATCTGTACATACTTCAGTATGTTAGAATGGGTTGGCCATTTTGGAAGGGTCACCGTTTGAATATGTATCAGCGTTAATCTAAAGGTTTGCATGCAGTTTCTGAATCAGATTGACTAGGTATCAGATTTTATATAAAATGTCTTCAGAATGAATAAGTATCGGTCTTAATCACAATTAGGTAAAGTTTCTAAGTGAAGTTTGACGGTTGGCATGTCGCGGAATCACAATTTTAGTATAATGAAAATAGGAGTGTGAATGATTGACTGTTGGAACAAAAATTACAGCATCCAACAAATATGCTCAAAGCGCACAACGGGCAAAATTAGTCCGTACGGGGTGTGTTGAGCAAATGCGCTATCATCGCAACTTTGCTCAACGCGCACACCGGGCATAAGGCTACTAGGTGTGTGCGCGTTTAACAATTGTTGATAAACTACCTTTTATATGCTCAAAAAGCGAACACCCGGCTTTCCTTTTTGCCCGTTGTGCCCGTTGTTTTGCCCGTTGTGCGCGTAATTTTGCCCGTTGTGCGCGTTGTTTTCCCGTTGTGCTCGTAATTTTGCCCGAGCCTAAGGGCATAATTTTGCCCGTTGTGCGTGTTGGGCTATTTTTTTAGTGGCTACAGTTTATCCCAACGCGCAAAACTTAGGCAGGCATTAATCATTATAGAGCAGAACATCCGGCTGGTAGCAATCCGCTGTATATTAACGATCCCTGCTCTGTATGTTCACCAACACTGCTCTGCAGACTCGAGGGGTCTCTTAGACTCTTAGTAAGACCAAAGGTTCCAATATATCGCCGTTGTGCGCTGTGAGCATTTCTGTTAACCATTAAAAATTTGCACGGTGCGAGCAGCAATAAATGTGGATATATCAGCAAATTTTATTGAGTGGACGAGTAGGAGTTTTTTTTCGCACTAACAAAATTGCTCACCGCGCACAACCGGTCAAAATTATTTGTTCTGATCGTGGTGAATGGTGAGCAATTGTAGTAACCACTAACAAATTGGCTAATAAATCCACTGTATATTAATGATCCCTGCTCTGTATGTTCACCAACACTGCTCTGCAGACTCGAGGGGTCTCTTAGTAAGACCAAAGGTTCCAATATATCGCCGTTGTGCGCTGTGAGCATTTCTGTTAACCATTAAAAATTTGCACGGTGCGAGCAGCAATAAATGTGGATATATCAGCAAATTTTATTGAGTGGACGAGTAGGAGTTTTTTTTCGCACTAACAAAATTGCTCACCGCGCACAACCGGTCAAAATTATTTGTTCTGATCGTGGTGAATGGTGAGCAATTGTAGTAACCACTAACAAATTGGCTAATAAAGCCGCTCAACGGGCAAAACTTATCAATGGGAGTTTGTGGTAAGCAATTTTGTCAGACAATAACATATATGATACAATAACCCTACTCTCACTTGGACTATTGGACACACTAACAATGACACATTCTCATCTCATAACAATTTGGAACAAAGGTTGATGTTATTAAAAATACCCAGAGCGCAAAACCGGCACTAATATTGCCAGTTCTGCACGTTGAGCAATTTGGTAGGTAAAGACATAATTACTCAAAGCGCAAAACGGGCAATATTACTGCAGTGTTGCACTCGGTGTAATTGGTATGATACACAACATCAATCCATACCGATGATGACATTTGCACATTTCGGAAGCCATGATAAAATTTCATCCTACAAAGTGGTCCATTTTTATACCAAAAAAACTTATTACATTGATAAACGTTTTATCTTACAGATACTAAAAAGCATCAGCGGTAGCAATACCCGTACCTTTTACCCTCTCAACGAATGACTGCATCCTCTGCTCATAACCAACCGGCCATCCATCGGCCACAGCGTCATGCGATCTTGTCCACACAACTGAAGTCGGAGGGACGTCACCTGTTGGGTTAAGTTGAAGGATAACAAAGTGATTTCTGTTCACATGACCCAACGTTATGTGGAGTCTGGAGGCTCGGTTTACTGGAGGACTTCTCAATGGAAAAAATGTCACACACATATCACGTGCAATCAAATGTACTACACAGTTGTAGCATGAGGCAATGACATGTCCCATGTCTGGCATCTGCATCCAATTTTCCTCTCCTGCACGTTCATCAGTAATAATATAGTTCACTGCCTTCAAATTATAATTATATGAAACCTCACTCATAACACGCCTGTACAAGACGATGTATGTCCGCATCTCACAGAGCAAATCAGCTCTGACAGTCCGCCAATCAGATTGATCCAAGCCCAACTGAACTGCCACAGCCCTGTACCCACAGTTGCGATCTGAATCCACGTCTTCGCCGCCCACTATGAGGGATTGTAGGTCGGGATGAAAATCCAAATAATATGGTATGAGGAAGTTGGCAGGCAAATCATCAACATAATCATCACGGGGAAACGAAGGTTTCGGCTTCTTTATTTGAAGTTTTGGATGCCTACTACTTTCCTTCGAAGGCCGCCTCTTCAATTTAGGCTTCTCCTTCGCCGCCGCCGTATGCTCCGCAATTGAATGCAACCGTGGAGCCTTAACAGGCTTCCTCATAAATGTAGGCATCTCCGTCACATCCGAAAAATGTTCAAAAATCTCATCAACAAGGGGAGAAAGTTGTTTAAGCATGCCATCCATCTCCTCGTGCTCATCAAAATACGAGGCCACAGCCGTCTCCTCCTCCCTCCCAGCAGTCTGAGCATCCACATTATGATCCCCCGTCTCCACCGTCGCCCCCAACTCCAACGTAAGCTCAGTTTGCATCAACCCAGCATCCTCTATCTTCTCATCCTCCACATCCTCCACATTCGCCTCATCCTCCTGCGGCTCCTCATTCTCCCCAGCTGCATTCTCCCCCTCATCCATCTCAGCAGTCTGGTCAGCCACATTACGTTCCATCGTCCCCGCCGTATCCACCAACTTCCCAGTATGCTCCTCAGTAATCAAATCAGTAGCCACTTCCTTATCATCCTCCTCCTCGTTCGCCTTCTCCTCATACACCTTCGGCTCCACAGTCTCAGCCGCTGCATTATCCTCCACCAGTACCTCCTCTGCATTCTGCACCTCCACGTTAAGGGCAACCGTCTCCTCCGTCTCCACCATCTCCCCAATAACTTAATCATCTACAGTCAACTCAGCAGCCACTGCATTCTCAGCCTCATCATCCCCATAAACATCATGCACCCTCGGCTCCACATTCTCATCCGCTGCATTAACCTCATCCTCCTCCGCAGCATTCTGCTCCTGCCCACTAAGAGCCAACTTCTCAGCAGCCTGCTCCATCGCATTACGATCCACCTCATCATCCTGCCAATAAGCAGCCAATGCAGTCGCCTCCTCAGCCTCATCCACCTTCTCCTCATCTCCCTTCTGCTCCTCCTCAACATTATCCACATGCACCACAAGCTCATCACCCACAATTCTACACGGTGATGCTAACTCCTTCAACTTGTTTACCATACCCACACTTTGCCCCCTTAGTAATCGGGAACGTGCAATATAAATTGATTTGATTGGTGTTTCATTGAAGGATTTAGTTTCCTTCATGCCTTTCAAAATTGCTGACGACGGCACCTTTCTATTTGCCAAGTCTCGCAATGCTTCCACCTCTTTTCCCTGCAGCATCCCGTCGTTGGAATGGCCCGCGACATAATTAGCAGCTTGATGGTTGTGCCTGCCATCAACGACCGTTAAACTCCACTCACCGCCATCGCCCACCTCATTACCACGCAATTTGAACGGGCATCCACACTTGTTGGTTCTAACTGGCCGGTTGCTCTTTCGTACTGGTCGGTGTCCCCTGTAGTTCCCGCTTCTTGCACATGCATAGTAGGCAGCGGGAGTCCTATTGGACGATTTACTCATACTCGACGCACTGGTAACAATCACATGCCCCTGTTGTCATCTGACGCTCTTTATCCACTGAAAGAGCTCGTCTCTACTTTTAAAACGTTGAATCGTTGTAAATTCGACTGTATAATCCATATACACCTGTATCAAACAATTCATACAACTAATTGGACCGGGAACCAAACATTAGTTACATTATTGACGTAAAGAAAAATCAATATTACCTCGGAATTTTTTAGCATCTCCATCAATCTCAACTGTATCTGCAGGCAAGTCAAAACCAAAAATTTCTCCTTCTATTTCTACACATTGTAATTGTAATAAGAATATCAAATAAAATGTACTTAACATTGTATACTTACCAAATCGTGATTTCGACAAATTTAGGTTGAAAACCCCTAAATCGATTGCTATCACTTCACCGATTTGTTTGAACGCAGCAGTTGCCACTGTGATGTAAATGTCGAGCCCAGTAATAAAAATCAAATCTTTGGAATTTCCGTCTGTGCGCCTTGAGCAATCTACGAAAAACTTGCCGTTTGATATTCCGCCTTGAGCAATCTGTGGAAGGTTATGGCTGTGAGCGATGAGCAGAATTTATCAAGGGATGAAAGAGGGTCCTAACGGGTCAAAACGGGTAAAAAAATTTAACTCGTTGTGCGATTCGAGTAAATTCGGTGGTTTAGTTGGCTTATTTTTACTCAGCGTGCACAACGGTTATATTTTAACCTGATTTGAACCGTTTTGCGCGCTGAGTAATCTTACATGGATTGTCAGGATTGACATTAGTAACGGTAATCGTTATTAATCGCGATGCTGAGAACGATTTTGACCGTGGTGCGCGCTGAGGAGTTCTAAATTTTGTTTTTAATATTTATTTTATTGGATTACTCATATTCTTATGCCGATGTTAACAACATTATTGATACGTATAAAATAATATAATACCAACGTGATAACTATCATTAGTTGTATTAATTAACACCCTTAAGAAAATCTGGATAGATTGCGTGTGGTATTAAGCATTCAAAATCCAGTATATATCAGTTTGTACCCGTTCACCAAAAAGTTAGTAAGAGGCAAACTTGATTAGTAGGTCTATCGTTGAGCATAACTTATAGATACGATACACCACAGCACGGCATACAGATGATAACATTTGCACATTTAGGCAGACATGATAAAATTTCATGCTACCAATCTGTCAATATGAAATAAACAATCCATAGTAAAATGATACAACGTTTTATCCTACAATATTTCAATAACGTCAACGGTTGTAATATCGTGACCAAATACTATTGACTGGAATTGATGCATCATATCCTCATAAGCAGCCGGCCATCCGGCTGACACATCGGAACGGTATCTTAGCCACATACTTGAAGTCAGAGGGACATGACCAAGTTTAACAATAACGAAGTGATTATTGTTCACATGACCCAACGTTATGTGGCGTCTGGATGATAGGGGTACTGGAGGAGTTCTTAAAGGAAAATATATCACACACTGATGAGGTGCAAGAATATGTACTACACAGTCGTAGCATGAGGCAATGAAATGTGCCATTTCTGGCATCTGCATCCACCATTTA
Source organism: Scilla litardierei (assembly GCA_030789695.1). Classification (NCBI taxonomy): domain Eukaryota; kingdom Viridiplantae; phylum Streptophyta; class Magnoliopsida; order Asparagales; family Asparagaceae; genus Scilla; species Scilla litardierei. The sequence continues at coordinate 138,658,590 of CM061136.1, forward strand.
GCTTTTGGACGGTCTAACAAATGGCCCAGTGCCACTACATTCTTTTTAAATTCCACGGCACCCATAAGTTGCCGGTACAAGCCGTCGTGGTTCTGCATCTCTTCTCGCAAGTCATATTTCACCTGCCTCCATTCGTCCTCACCCAGTCCCAACTAAGCTGCCACAGCCCTATACCCACAGTTTCCGTCTGTTTTCACATCTACGACATGCACTATAAGGGGTCGTAGACACTCAGGAAAAGCGTTCCAATATGGTATTATTATGTCGACAGCCAAGTCCTCGTCACTACCATCATGTGAAATTGATTGTTTCGGCTTCTTTATTGTACGTTTCCACAACGGTCTACTTCTTCCCTTACCCGGCTTACACGTCAATGTAGACGTATCCGTTATCTCAGCATGCTGCTTAGCAATCTCCGCTACCATGGTAGAAATTTGAAGACGTAGAACCTCAAGCTCCTTCTCAAAGGCCTTAGCCACTGCATTCTCATCATCATCCTCCTCCTCCTCAGCAGTCTGCTCCGCCTCATCACGATCCACCTTATCATCCTCCCCACCCATCTTCCCAGTATGATCCTCCTCCTGCAACTCAGCAGGCACTGCATTCTCCCAAAACGCCTCCCCCACCTTCTGATCATCCCCCTCATTATTCACAGCCTTCACATTCTCAGCACCCACAATTTTATCAGCTGATGCTAACTCCTTCAACTGTTTTACAATACCAACCTTCTTCCCCCGTTGTAACCGGTTTCGTGCATTATAAATTGCTTTGATTGAGGTTGCACTGAAGTTTTTATTTGCCTTCAGTACTTTCAACATTTCAGCTGGCCGAACCTTGCTATTTGCCAAGTCACGCACTGTTTCCATCTCCATTCCCTGCAACGTCCCGTCATCGGAATGGCCATCGACATATTTAGCTGCTTCATGGTTGTGCATGCCACAAACGACTGTTAACTTCCACTCCTCAACGCCCACGCCCACGCCCACCATATAACCACGTAATGAGAAAGTACATGAACACTTCTTGGTTTTAACAGGCTGGTTGGTCTTTTTTAGCTTTCGGTGTCCCCGATACTCACCGCTTCTTTCACACGCAAAGTACACAGCATGATGCCTGGTGGGACCGGAAAGGTGCTCTCTCAAGTGCAAGAGTCCGTACAAGTAGTAAAATCTGGGAGTCCAGATGTCGAATCCACGGGAAGAAATCTGTTGCAACCACAATTCAAATCAAATAGAAATCCTACGAAAAGAAACTAACCACTTCAACAATGGTGACGGTGATGGTGATGTGAACACGTGAACAATATAAACAAAGAAAATCGTGTCTGAAAATATCTATAAAAAGTATGCACATGGTATGGGTTCGTTAGGATCAAAGATTCGTATTAATTTGGTTGATGAATATATCACAATGAATTCTCTTTTTGAGAGCAATTCACCGGGAAAATATCCAATATAACTCAATGAATTCTCCTTTTGGGAGCAACTCATCGGAAGATGCCCTTTTGGGGGTTCAAACACAATATTCAAAAAGATCGTCGCTAAAGTTATAATACGATATGAAACTCTCTTTTGGAGAGATCAAAACTACGGTATGAAACTCCCTTTTGGGGAGATCAAAACTCACCCTTTTGGAGCGATCATCAACTAAATCAATTCTTTTGGAATCTGAAAAAGTCGATTTACGAACAAAGATTACAATTTTAGCGACGTTTAACGATTTCGCACAAGGAATACAACCAAACTAACACAAATCATAGCCCCTAACTACGCCATACCATGCACAACAGAGATTTAGCTACTCATCATGCAATAATAAACAACTTTCATGGCAAAATACATCAAGATTATAGCAAAATACGGTAGAAAAGCATCAAATAAGGGGTTTAAGTTAAGAAATATATCACCAATTCTCCTTGAAAAGACTTCAAACTCTCTGGAAATAATAAAACAAGCCTCTGGAATTTTACAGAATTTTTCAGGGGGAAAATACGGCTCCTAGAGCCTCCAATACGCTCCAAATACGCCCCAATCTGCTTGAATACGCCCAAAACCCCCTAAAATACCTTATATACGCTCATTGCGGGTTTAAATAGGCTTAACGGGTCTAAACCCGCTCTAATATCGCGCCCGAATTCATCTCGGCCGCTCATCCTGATCGGAGCAGTTCGTGGCCGTTGGATGGAGGCGGGATGGAACCTCGTCGCGCCACGTGTCGAGGATGCGGATCCGCTTCGAGTGCATCGACCCGCTTCAATCACTGCATCTGAATTCGGATCGGAATAATTCCCAACCGTCCGATTGAGCTGGAAACCGTTGTGATCTTGCCACGTGTACAAGAACTCCCGCTTCATTTTCGTGATCCGCTTCTGCCTGCGTTCGTGCGGGTTGATTGTGCACCGTTCGATCTCGATCGAACGCTCTGGATGGAGCCGCGTCACCGCTTCGATGAGCAATGCTCCTAGCCGTTGGATTTGTTATCAACGGATCAGATGGACCCACGTCGCCGCTTCGATTTGAATTCAATGCGGGTTAATTCATGGCCGTTGGATGATGATCCAACGGCCATAAGATCGCCGCGTCGTCACAAGTTTTCGCCCGTTGGATCTTAGCGGGAAGCGGCAGATGGCCGCCACGTGGCAGCGCCTGATTGGTCCGCGACCGTATATTCGTATTTAATTGCGTATTTCTCCATTTAATTGGTATTCTGCATTCAAAAATTCACAGTAATTAGCACAGATCTCAGAAAAATACAAATAAATAGTCGTTGGAATCGTGAGATCGAGACCAAGCTATGAAAAATTTAAAAAGTGTAGAAATACTCCATTAATTACTGTTTTATGCTCAAATAAGGTGTTTTCTCTAATAAATAATTGTGTACAAAATATGTATGAATTAGAGAACAATGTAGCATCACATGAGCACAAAATATGGCTAAATGGGGGGTTAAATATGTAATATTGAACCCGAATCAATGCCCTTTGGCCGTTTTACTTAATCTCCCCGAACGTGTAACAATCACATGCCCATGACTTAACCCGATGTTTTGTATCCACTGAAACAGCTCTTTTCTATCCTTGAACAGTTGATTGGTGGTAAAGTCGGTTGTAAAATCCATAGTATCATGTATCAAACAATTCATAACCTGATCCTCAAAGATTTAATGCATTATTGCCGAGAAGATAAATCAATATTACCTTGGATTTTTGTACCAACTTCATCAACCTCAACCGTGGATGAATGCATGTAAAATCAAAATAAGAAAGGCAGATAAACTGTACTTAAAAGTATAGACGTACCAAAGAGTCGATGTTGATAAATTTAGGTCAAAAACCCCTAAATCGATTTCTCTCGATTCAGCTCTTTGTTTGATCTCACCAGTTGACTAAGTGATGTATCCTTCAAGCAATTAAATAAAAATCAAAGCTTTTGGATTTTGGTCTGGGCGACTGGAGCGATCTTTGAAAATACTTGCCGTTTGAAATTCCGCCGTGAGCAATCTGTGTAATTGTCTGTCAATTCGCTGCGAGCAGAAGGTATCACGGGACAATTTCGGGTCCTACCGGGTCATATCGGGTCTACAATAATTTACCCGTTGTTCTGGTTGAGTAAACAAGTCTAGTTTGAAATATTACTAGCAAATAACCCGTCCACATGTGCACGTGGACTTGACCAAAACGGTTGTGTGCGGTGAGCAATTACGGGTTTTGAGTGGTTGTGTGCGATGAGCAATTCCGAGTTTTGCGTGGTTGTGTGCGCTGAGCAATTCCGTGTTTTGATTGGTTGGGAGCGGTGAGCAATTCCGAGTTTTGCATGGTTGTGTGCGCTGAGCAATTCCGTGTTTTGTGTGGTTGTGGGCGGTGAGCAATTCCCAGTTTTGCGTGGTGGTGTGCGGTGAGCAATTCTGAGTTTTGCGCGGTTGTGTGCGGTGGGCAAACAGCTAGACGGTTCACAGAGGAGAACTTTTACATTTTTGCCCTCCCAGTGTTCGCGATGAGTAATTTACACTATGAACCAATATTTTTACGCATCCGTATATACAAAGGCATCATAACAGCTTCCATATGCGATCAGTTTTGTGACCTAAGGCGGGAAAAGCTAACGAGATAGGGTTTGATCAACAGAAATTATTCTAATTCGCTGATCTATATAGACTATAAGAGTTCCTGCTTATATCAAACGAAGGTCCTTAAGGCAGAGCAAAAGATTTGTGTCATTGGGTTGGGGTGCCCTAAAATAGTCGACTGCAGACGCATTGCATCGTAAAGTTGGTAAGCCATTAATTGATGCTAATTAATTTGGTATTTATTAATAATTTTAGAAATTGATTGCTGCAATGTACATTTGGTACATGATTGCGTAGAAAGTACGAAGATTGAGATGGACTCGGTACACATTGAGGGGATCTGGGATGAAGCGGACAAAGAAGCAAAGGTTTGAAATTATTTTGCTTTGTTAACTGACTAATTTACTAGAAAATAAAGCAAAATATTTAGTGACTATATTGGTATCTGGTACTTAATTCAGCGTATTGTTGAAGGCTCAGAGGTTAATGAAGATTATACAAATCAGTTCACAACAAATAAAAATTTTCCCAGCATAGAAGAGCTTGGTAAATGGGTAAAAGGGGTCGGTGTGAAAACCGGGAATTTGGTTGTTACAAAATCATCAAATATGAGTACAAAGGGCAATAGGGTCCCAACTTATTATTTTTGTTATGAAAGAAGTGGGACATATCGGCCACACAGGCCGGATATATCGGCCAAAAAATCAACTCGAAGCAAGAAGTGTTCATGTCCCTTCTACTTGAGGGCTAATGGTGTGGCAACAGATAAGTGGATTTTGACAGTTGTACGTGGCAATCACAACCATAAACCCGCAATGTACATCGAGCGACATCCAGATGAGAGGAGGTTCGGAGGGGGGGGAGATGGCCACGGTGAGAGACTTGTCAAATAGATTGCTTAGGCCAAGGGAAATCTTGAAATACCTGAAGGAAAAGGATAATGCAACATCTACCACAATCAACACTATTTATAAAGCCAGACAGAGGATGAAGGCAGGGGAAATGGCCTGGAGAGCAGAAATGCAGCTATTCCTTAATCTACTGACACAGCGTAATTACATTGTGTATCATGAAGTGGACGAAGTGACAACTGCAGTGAGGACTATATTTTGGGCACATCCGCAGTCGATTGAGTTATTACGAAAATTTTCAGAGATTCTGGTTATGGACTGCGCGTTGAAGACCAACCGCAACAGGCCACCAGTGATGGAGATGTATGGGGTGACGTCCACAGATATTCAGTTCGCAGCTACATTTTGTTACACGGAGGCCGTACGTGAGGAGAACTACTTGTGGGCCTTGGGGAAGTTGAGCTCTTTGCTGCATGGATACATGATGCCACGTGTAATTTTGTCAGCACTGGAGCCAGCACTTATGAATGCCATTGGCCATGAATTCCCCCTTGCGGTGCACCAATTATGTAGAATGCACATATCCAAAAATATTGCCAAAAATTGCCAGCCCTCTTTTGAAGATCAAGAAAAATGGTTAGGTTTCATCTCTAGCTGGAATTTATTGGTGGGGGCATGCAAGGAGGAGGAGTATGTTGCTAAACTGAAGGCATTGGAGACCGAGTACAAAGATTACACAAGGGTCGTGAGCTATGTGAAGACATCTTGGTTGGACAAGTACAAGGAGAAGTGTATTTCTGTATGGACAGATGGCAATCTGCACTTTGGAAATGTCAGTACCAACAGAGCGCAGACCAAAAGAGCCCAGACTGAACATTCTAAGCTTAAAAAGGCATTGGGTTCATCGGCCTTCAGTTTATCCGCTTCTTGGCCAACCATACATGAATCATTAGATGGGCAGCATATCGAGATCAAGGCATCATTCGAGAAATCTAAGATCATGTTGCAACATAATGTGCATGGGTTCTTGTTCAGGGAGCTGATAGGATTTACAGCCGCTGCGGCGTTGAAGATAATGTCTATGGAAGATGATAAATCTGACCCTATGGGAACAGACCAATGCATATGTGATTGTCTAGCTAGAATGATTTATGGTGTACCATGTGCCAATGAGATTGGCGAATTCACAAGGGAAAATCGCCCCATTCCCTTAGATGCCGTAAATTCTCATTAGAAGCAGCTAGACATGGAGGCTAAGACGGAATTGATGTATGAAGAAGATGGGCTTATACATGCTGAATTAGAGCGCATACACAAGCTCTATGCTCAACTTGATGGGACGATGAAGCAGGAGTTGTTAATTAAGTTGAAGGAGCTAGCTACGCCGGCGACAAATCTGATTACAGAGCCGCAAGTTAATGTCGTGTTCAATGGAAGAAGAAAAGGGGATAATAATTTGACAAATGAAGATACAGCCACCCCCATTCATCCTGCTCATTTTGATCATGTCTTAGCCGATGCGGCTAGTTGCTCTGCTCAAATTCCAACTGAAGTCTCATCGAAACAAGAAAGCGTCGGCCGTGTCCAGTCGAGACGGTCCCAAAGGATCAAAAATACGTCTGCCCCACCAATTCCTCCTCAACTTGCTAGAAATAAACCAACTGTCAAAGCCGCGACATCTGGCAATATGACTGTGGTTTCTGCTACAGCTTCATTTGTAGCAGCAAATTATGAAGCAAAGGACGCTAGAGCCGTTCAAGGAGGCATACCTTATCTTGATCAATTCCCCGCTGCAATCGCCAAATATATATCGAACGTCACAGATATGAAGGCAGATGGGAACTGTGGTTACAGGGCTATATCTTCACATCTAGGGATGGGAGAGGACCAGTGGAAGGTGGTCAGAAGAGAGTTGATTCAAGAGCTGCGTGACCACTATGATGTGTACTCAAAGGTGATGGGTGAGGAAAGTGCACAAGAACAGGTAGTGTCAATTAACTATATGGGTGACCACCCCCCGATGCAATATTGGATGACATTCCCTGAAGTTGGACATATAATCTCAATTCGTTATAACTGTGTAATACATCTGCTGTCAATGCAACAATGTCTTTCATTTTTTCCGTTAAGATCAGGACCAGACCAAGGTACGAAACGTGGTCCCTTCACCATAGGTTTTGTAAATAATAATCACTTTGTAAAGATTCAACTTAAAGATAGAAGCCCGATCCCACCGGTAATAAGGCATTGGAAGGCTAACCGCCTGCCTGCAGCCAAAGGATGGGTGGAAGGCCTTGAAGAGAGGATGCGACAATTCGAGACATTATTCTGTAAAGATGTAGGCAAATCTCCCACTGTACTTATCGTATCATCAGATGATTGAATTTATAATTTTGTGCAAATGTAGTGTCTGAGTTTATAATGAAAGAATATACTGAATTTTTTGGGATTTTTGTACAAAACTTTTGACTTCTTCTGACTCTTGGGGAGTTAGTGATGATGATTCACCGTCACCTGAACACGATGATCCCCTTCCCTCATCGTTCCCGGCTAATAGACCCATTCTGCGTGATTCGCTTTCGCTTGGTCAAACTCAAGGTGAACACAATGTGCTGTTGCCTCCTCTTGGTTTTCCTCCTTTACATGCAGGTTCATCAGTTCCATCTCCGTCTGAAAAAGCCCCACTCGAGGACAACAGTAACAGCCTCCTCTCTATGGTTGGGATGTCTCGCCGTCAGGACTCTGTTCTGCACAACCTCCGTAGCAAACTCGAGGAGCTTACTATGTCTGTCTCTGTACTTACAGATGAACAACGTCAGCTTAAGGATATACTCATAGGCAATGTAAGCCCAGCATCTGCTGCTTCATCCTCCTCCCATCAGCCGGTGAACTTCACTCGTAGATTAGGAGAAATTGAAACCCATCTCTCCAACACCAATCTGGCGATCTCACTTCTGCGTAGCGACTTCGACACTATGATGCTCATAATGTCGAACATACAAGAGAAGATGGAGACTCTTGTGCCCTCTCCTAGAGACATCCGTACTGTTGCCCCCACCATCACCACCACCACCTCCTCCTCCTCCTCCAGGTTTTTGAGGTGGCCGGGCCTTTGGCGCACAAGCCTTTCTCTTGTCTTATAATGTATTTTTGATCATCGACGGAGAAGAGTGTTTGTGGGTAGATATTCTTTGGTGTTTTATGTCATTATGTACAAAATGTAGTTTCAAATTTGTTGTGGTATGTACATTATAACGTATAAATGTTGTAGTATGATAGAATTCAGACCTTAATACACTGTCATTTAATTTGATACAATTGCATGACATTACGAAATTGATATATGTGATATATACATCGATGCTTACTTGAATCAATGTCCGAAATTGAAATTACCTATGTAAAAACTTTTTACCGATATATGATTTACCCAGCGAGCACAACGGGCATAAATTGTGACCGTCATTATATACGTTGTGATAAAACATTTACGTTTGCACACAATTACTCAGCACGCACAACGGTCACATAATGTGTTTGACCGATGTGCGGGCTGTGAGCATACCCATATCTGATTATCCACAATTACTCAGTTCACACAACTGCACGTAATTGTGACCTTTTTACGCGCGGAGCCAAACTATTCTATATTACAATTGAGAAAAGCTTTTGAATTTGTCCTATGTGGCAGTGTCATGTCAAGTTTTGGGGGGAAATATCTTGGATTGAGAAAATATGTTGGGAATACACAAAAGCATTGTAGAGAAATTAGTTGGGATAATACAAAAGCTTTTCTTTTTTGAAATTGGTAGCATTAGCACTTAAGTCTTAATATATCCACATTGAAGCAAATAGATGGGTGTAGATACATACTCCTTCCCCTTTTGTATTTAAGTCCTGTCCTTTTGGCATCCGTATTTACGACACGCACACCCGACGCTGACGACACGCACACCCACACTTTCCTCTCCTTCCCAGTTTCGCGTGTTAACCGCTATCGTGTTCATGGGGAATTATTTTTGCTCTGTGCACAATTTGCACGGGAAATTACTAGTATACATATAAGTGAAAAGACAACACATATCGTACTGTTTACAGAATAAGACACCATATATCTTTGTGAATGATACTCATCTGTCACGCTGTTGGATTTGATGGTGTCCCATTTTGTAATGTCCCATTATGAGTAATATTCTACAAACATAAATAATTTGCTCAACTTGCACAACAGCCATTATTTTCCCCGTTGTGCGCGTTGAGCAATTTTGTTATTGGCCTTCAAGTTTGCTCAACGCGCACCGTAAAGGCCAAACCTTCTTGGGAACATCATCTGGCTGGTAACAATGTTGTAGATTCACTCCTCTTTATGTCCAATACAATATCACGCACAGTGACTCTACTGTAGTCTATCGTCCTCATCAATGGGCCAGTCCAATTCGTCTATAAATAGCCTCTCTTCCCACTAGACCTTGTCAACCACTGTACTTCTTGACGATAGTATTCTAACTGATTCTATCTGTTTCTACTTCATACACTATTTTTTCTTCACAATGCTAAATATTTCCCGTTGTTCATCACTGCTTCGTCTTCAACACACAAAGATGAACAATATACTATCGGCAATTGACGTGTACTGGAAGATGTTATTTGCTCCTTCATATGTTCTACTACAGCAGCGGATTCTTCAGAGAAGAAGCAACCGTGATATATTTTTATATCAGTGCCTAAACGTAAAGTTGCATGTCTTTATACCCTATTTTTTTACTTAAATATACTTTTTATCGTTCATAATTGATGCTTCTTCAACGCATACAGTGGCATGCGCTGAAGAATCCAGATCAGCCAACTTCGTTAAAGGAGTGGCTATGTATACCGTTATGGACGACCTGGATGCTAGTGATGATGGTGTGTGCTATTGGAGCTGATCATAAATGCCATCTTGCTTGAGCTGTTCAGCATGACTATCTGAACAGTTTTGCGTAGTGGGATTCAATGTACCATTAGGATATTCCCGTGATTGAATTTCATACCAGTTCCAAACTGTGAAGTTGCAAAATGTTTAGCTGTAGTTACAACTTTGTTGTGTAATGTACAGAATAATGCATAAATGTTGTAGTATTTTGGAATTCAGACCCTAATACAATGTCATTTTATTTGATACAATTGCAGGACAATACAAAAAGGATATAGGTGATATATACGTCCAACACTGATATTACTGAGCAAAATTCTTTACCGAACTATAAATTACATTTATGCATTATGTACATTATAAAACATAATGTTGTAGTTTGTTAGAATTCAGGCCTTAATACTATGTCATTTAATTTGATACAATTACAGGACAATACAAAATTGATATAAGGTGATATATACATTAATGCTTACTTGAATCAATGTCCGACATAGATATTACTGATCAAACACTGTTCACCGAACTATAAATTCCCCAGGGCGCACAACAGGCTCATGCTATATGTTGTGATAAACTATTTACGTGTGCACACAGTTACTAGCATGCACAACGTTCATATCGATTTGTTTGACCACTGTGTGCGCTGAGCAAAACCGTATCTTGTTATCCACAATTACTCAAATCACACAACTGGACGTAGATGTGACCCTTTTGCTCGTAGAGCCAAACTGTATGCAATTAAACACAATAGACCATCGCACACAACAGTCAGATGCCATGACCGTTGTGCATGCTGAGCAAAACTGTATTACATGCTCCATTACCCATAGTTAATCATCCCGTCATATGGGCAACATAAGGTAAGGTTGCGAGCACTGATCAAATTACACCCACCTGGGCGCGTTGAGCAAAACGGTCGTAACGAATAATTGCTCTGCGCGCAAAACGTTCAATAAAAAATCCCAAAATATAAAAGAAACACAAAATCGGGCGAGAATTAAATAATGTTCAGTCTGACATTATTTAAAAAATCAAAATTGAAGCAAATTTGATGCGCAGCAGTTGATTGATGGGTGTAAAGACATTTAAGTGATAAGACAACACATATCCTACTGTTTACATAATAGGACATCAAAAATATCTACATTTCTTTGATTTGTTTAAAAAATATACATTTTGGATATATAATACAGCGTGCACAACGGATCAAAATACACCCCAGCTGTGCGCGTTGAGCAAAATGGACGTAACGAATAATTACTCTGCGCCCACAACGTTCAATACAAATTCCCCATAATTAATAACTTCAGCGCGCACAACGTTCAATAAAAAATCCCAATAATAAAGAAGAAAACAAAATTGAAGGAGAATTAATTAATGTTCAGACTGACAGGCCAGTTAAAAAAATTACCATTGAAGCAAATCTAATGCGCAACAGTTGATTGATGGGTGTAAAGACATTTAAGTGATAAGACAACACATATCAGACCGTTTACAGAATAAGACAGCAAAAATATCTACATTTCTTTGATTTGTTAAAATTTGATCCTTAGTGCGGGGTATATAAAAAGGTATACATTTAGAAAATATAATACAGCGCGCACAACGGATCAAAATACACCCAGCTGTGCGCGTTGAGCAAAACGGTCGTAACGAATAATTCCTCTGCGCGCACAACGTTCAATACAAAATTCCCATAATTAATTACATCAGTGCGCACAACGTTCAATACATTTAAGTGATAAGACAACACATATCCGACTGTTTGCAGAATAAGACAGCAAAAAGATATACATTTCTTTGATTTGTTTAAATTTGTCCCTTAGTGCGAGGTATATAAAAAGGTATACATTTAGAATATATAATACAGCGCGCACAACGGAACAAAATACACCCAGCTGTGCGCGTTCAGCAAAACAGTCGTAATGAATACTTACTCTGCGCGTACAACATTCATTACAAAATCCCCATAATTAATAACTTCAGCGCGCACAACGTTCAATAAAAAATCCCAATAATAAAGAAGAAACACAAAATTTTGGGAGATTAATTACTGTTCATACTGACATGCAAGAAAAAAAATCAAAATTGATGCAAATATAATGGCAGCAGTTGATTGATGGGTGTAAGGAAATTTAAGTGATATGACAACACATATCCGATAGTTTACAGAATAAGACTGCAAAAATATTCACATTTCTTTGATTTGTTAAAATTTGAGTTTTAGTGCGCACCGTGCGGGGTATTTAAAAATGTATACAATTTGGATATATAATACAGCGCGCACAACGGATCAAAATACACCCAGCTGTGCGCGTTGAGCAAAACGGTCGTAACGAATAATTACCATGCGCGCACAACGTTCAATACTAAATTCCCATAATTAATATCTTCAGCGCGCACAACGTTCAATAAAAAATCCCAATAATAAAGAAAACACAAAATTGGGGGAGAATTAATTAATGTTCAGACTGACATGCCAGATAAAAAAATCAAAATTGATGCAAATATAATGCGGAGCAGTTGATTGATGGGTATAAAGACATTTACGTGATAAGACAACACATATCCGACAGTTTACAGAATAAGATAGCAAAAATATTCACATTTCTTTGATTTGTTTAAATTTGAGTCTTAGTGCGGATTGTGCGGGGTATTTAAAAAGGTATACATTTTGCATATATAATACAGCGCGCACATCGGATCATAATACACCCAGCTGTGCGCGTTGAGCAAAACAGTCGTAACGAATAATTACTCTGCGCGCACAACGTTCAATACAAAATTCCCATAATTAATTACCTCAGCACGCACAACGTTCAGTAAAAAATCCCAATAATAAAGAAAACACAAAATTGGGGGAGAATTAAATAATATTCAGACTGATGGGTGTACAGACATTTAAGTGATAAGAAACACATATCTTACTGTTTACAGAATAAGACAACTTATATCTATGTGTTGATACTCATGGGTCACGCTGTTTGATTTGAGGTGTTCACATCGCTATAAATGGATTTATGAGTAATATTGTATAAACATAAATAATTTGCTCAACTCGCACAACTGCCATATTTTTACCCGTTTTGCGCTTTGAGCAATTTTCTTAGAGGCAATCAATTTTGTTAGCGTCAATTTCTGTAGCCCACAGTAACCCAACTGTAGTCTCAGCCTCATCCATGCGGACCATACCCAGTCCAATTCGTCTATATAAAGTGATTCACTTCCCTCTAGACATCGTCAACCACTACTCCTCTCGATGATAGTGTTCTATATGGTTATACCTATACAATATATTTTCTTTTACATGCTAAATTTTTGTTCTTACTAATGAATGCTTCGTCTACGACACACAAAGATGGCCAGCCAATAAACTTGCGGCAATTGCCGTGATGCTGAAATTGAATTCGTCACATTTATATGGGCATCAAAGATGGAGTCTGCTACTTCAGATATCATCAACGATGGTGTTGGCTCCTTCAGAAGAAGCACACGATGTTTTCGAATGCTTCACATTGCCATCAGCCTGAAGGTGCCACCAAGGTATCGGCTCTCAAACTGCGCAATCTTCTCTGAAACTGTGCATCCTCATTTGTATCCATGCTCAGAAGAATTTCTTACGAGTGCCATTATTGCATTTCATACCAGTGCAAAAATGTGAAGAATCTCTATTGGAGCTGCTCATAACTGCAATATCCACAGGAGACACGGTCACGGCATGAGAACTTGTCGTATGAGCAAAAGTGTATTCCATTGCTCAAAGTTAATCAGCCCGCCCTACGTGCAAAAGTAGTGACCTTTGTGTCCACTAAGCAAAAATATTTACTATACTGTGATTTGTTACAGTTATTGTCTTCTGAGATGATGCTGTATGTTTTTTTTGGAAAAACTTGGACAAGCACCGCAAGAGTATCGGTGTATTTAGATTTTGCACTTTCCTAATCGAAACCAGATGTTTTTTTTACCGTTGTGCGCGTTGAGTATAAAAAGGTATACCTTCAAGCAATTTTTCTCTTCGCGCACCACCGCAGTCGGATACTATTTGGAACAACGTCTGGCTGGTATCCATCTGCCATATATTCACGAGCACGAACTGTTACTCTACGGTGTTTCCATCCTCGTACTTGGTCAGTCCAACTCGTCTGTATATGGTTTCCATACCCACCAGACCTCATCAACCACTACCCCAGGTGAATATAGTTCCTTTATCTGATTCTCTCTGATTCTTCTAATACAATGTTTTTTCTTCAAATTTGTAATTTTGTTGTTGTTCATGAGTGCGTCGTCTACAGCACACAAAGATGGCCAATATACTAGCGGCAAGTGCCGTGATGCAGAAATTGAATACATCACCTTTATATGGCGGCGAAGATGTTCTTTTGCTCCTCTTCGCATGATCTGTTCATCTTCATTGCAAACCTCACATGAAGGCAAAGATGTTCTTGCAACCATTACAGCTTCATTCTCGTCCATGCCAACTTGCAAATATTCTTTGACCCTTCGTAAGTTCCGTTCAGATTCATTGCATACATAACTGCTTGATGATAACAACTGTTCTATCTTATATCTATCTAAGTCTAATTATATTTACTTTTTTATTCTATCTTTTCCTAGGGGAGTTTGTACTTGCTGGTATCCCTCCTGCTCCCAAGGGTGTTCGAAGTGTCATTGTTTGCCTTGAGATAGATGCCGACGGTATCTTGAATGCCTCTGCAGAGGAAAGTATGTGTGCAGAAAAATAAGATCACTATCACTAACGATAAGTGCCAGGTAGACCCAGGAGGAGATTGAAAGGATGTTCCTTGAGTCAAAGAAGTATAAAGCAGAAGATGCAGCGAACAAGAGAACGGCGGAGATGGTGTGTTATGTTCATTGGAATGCATAAATGTTGTAGTATGTTGGAATTCAGACCTCAATATAATGTCATTTAATGTGATACATTTGCAGCCCATTACACAGACCTTAATACAATGTCATTTAATGTGATACATTTGCAGCCCATTACAAACTTGTGATTGGTGATATATACATTGATGCTTGCTTAAATCAAATTCCAACAATGAAATTTAATGGGAAAAATTAGTGAAAGTAATATACTAAGATTTACACAGCGCGCACAACTGGCAAACGGCGTGAACGTTGTGCGCGTTTAGAAATTTTGATCGAGGCCAACGATTATGCTCATCGCTCAGCACGTCAGTGGATCTTTATTTGGGAACAGCATCTGTGTAATACATACAATAAATACCCGAGGTACAAGATTATTCTGTATATTCACGAGAAATCGTCTGTTGACTTTTATTTAGTAGAAGTGCTACTTTTGTTTATACCAGCTTCCATTTACCCCTGGACACTAATTAATCATCCCACATAATTGCTCAGCGTGCACAACTTGCAACAGAAATGAAAGTTGTTCGCGCTAAGCAACGCTTTCTACAATTACCGAGTTTTGCTCGTCGCGCACAACGGTGTTATTTAACAATCCGTTGTGCGCTCGGAGCTAAACTGTATACAATTACACAGTACACACAATTACTCATCGCGATCATATACGGAAGGTCATTCTCCCGCCAGTCTCGTCCTCGGTGACGGGGCCGTGTCGGCCGTCCAACAGGATTCCCAGGTGTCGACCTGGAATCAGGGGGAGGAAGTAAACGCTCTTACTCGACGTCTGTTGCAAAAATTCCCTTCATTAAATTCTGAAAAAATTACATATGACTCGCTCGCGAGCAGCAGTCTTACAAAAGTAACGATTCGTAAAATTTAGGAAGACGACGCACCGTCGGCTGTAAAGAGGTCCTTTATCGCTCTCGCCACCCTTTCCATCTTGGCGGTGGCCCAAGCTTTGAAAGCGTCGACCTCTTGCTCCTTCTCGAGAAGCTTGGCCTGAAGGTCAGCAACCTCCTTCCTCGATGCCTCAAGATCAGCTCGGAGTTGAGAACGCTCTCTACCCCACTGATCTTCCAACTGCTTCTTGGCACTTGACAAGGCGGCGAGGCTGGATGTCGCCTCCGAGGCCGCCCAATCCGACTTGCCCTTGGCGGCCATTATCTTCCCCAAATCTTCCTCCAGCTTCTTCACCTGAGCTCTGAGCTCAGAAGCCTCATTCTCGGCATCCGCCACCCGGCGCTGCCCCTCGATCAGTTCGCGGGCCCTGCAGCGCAGACCTGCCCCGAAAATGGTCACCTGCAGATGGCGACAATCAGCAAAACCAGAAGGGGAAGCAAAATTCGGAATGCACATTGGCAACGAACCTGAAGGCCACTGCAAACGAAGCAGTTGGCCATCGTCTCAAGGTCGACCCCATTCAGGAAATCGACATCCCTTGGCAGAGTGATATTCTCCGCCAGACGAGCCCCCGTCCCAAAGTCCAGGAGGGCCGACTCGGCGGTCCCCACGATGTACGGTGGCCGATAGGTCTCCCCATGAATCTCCCCATGATGGCCAGACCCAATGCGGTTCGACTGCAGAAGGTGGCTGAACTCTGGAGATATGGGGCCGACGGAAGGGACCGGAGGAACAATGTCCTCGTATGGCCACCCGTCGTGTGACGTGCTGGAGGACGATGCGCCCCCAACTCGAGGATCATAAGGAGCCGCCTTCAAAGACCGCGCAGCTTGACTTGAGGAGTATCCAGCCTCCCCCAACTCCAGCATGAGGTTCCCGGATTCCTCCGATTCCTCCGATTCCTCCTCTTCCTCCTCTTCCCTCTTCCTCTTACGGCCTTCTTCATTGGCCCGCTCCATCGTTGAAGTAACCTCTCTGTATGCTCCTCCCGCCATTTTTGTTTCTAGAAGAAATAATAAGATGATGAGATTTCCTCGGAGCGCAAAAGACATTGGCCTCACCTCCAATTTCTTTTATTACGCGAACGAATGGACAAGATGATCGACACGTGTCGGAATTTTGGCAAAAACAACGGTTGAGATAGGCGAAAGGTTTTGGCAGCCTTAATCCAAATTTGATGCTTCGAATGGCGTGCCCTATTAAAGGAAATTACTTATCAGTCGGCCTCGATCCGCGTTATTAATCGAGAACGAATCACGGGGGACAATGTTGAACCCGTGTACGGCGCCCGAAAAGGCATGGGGTTATTGCTCATCGCACAAAACGACTCAAACCCTATAATTGCTCTCCGCACACGCCCACTCAAAACTCACAATTGCTCACAGCACACAACCATTTTTTTCCCATCCACGTTTACATGTGAAAGGGTAAAATTATTATTCGTATCACCGTTGCATAATTGTTAAGAAATTCCATGTCACAACTAGTCCTTACATAAAGTTTAGAAATGGTGCATGTCAGCAGGCAGAGTGTATGTCATGGCATATACATCTACTGTAGTAAAGGCAGTAACAACTATACTTATGCACATGTGAAAGCGTGCACGTGCAACAGGCAAGGTGTACAACAATGGATCGACACATGCAACAGGCAGAGTGTAATGCAAGACTGACGTGCATTCAATCATTGAGATACAAAAAAAATCAATTCAAAGTGTCAAATAATACATCTTATGCATATAGTCCTCATCTAAGGGTGTTAGTGTTACAAATAATACATCTTATGCATATGAAGATGTTGGTGTATGTATAAGATGTATCAATGTATCATTAAAATGGAATATTGTGTTATTTTCTCAGTCTTTTTATCTTTGATGGAGTTTTACTTGTACTTCCCTGCAAGTGCAAACTACCTGCAGTGTTCTTTCTGCTCTCTTCTTTTATTTCTTTCTACGTAAAAACACTCGTCTTTTCGGGAATACATGATAAGGGTTCGTACTTATCGGATATCCCGGGGACCGGGTCGCATTGAATGAAGGCCAGTCGAACGAATTCTCCCGCCCATGGGGAGTGGTATTCGAAGTGCCGCCTCTGTGAGACTTTGACACGTGTCCCCTACTGACTGCTTGGATTCGAAGGGACCTTCAGTATAAAGCCTTTCTCCTTTTAAATTCTGCTTTACCCATTGCTCGTTACCCTGATTTTCATCTTTTTTGCTCAGATGGCGGGTCGGGATTTCAGTGAAGACGTTCCTAACGTTCCTCACCATCCGCCCTTGGGCACGGCCGAACCTTCGCCCTTCGTGGCGAATCAGATTGATTCGCCCTCCGGTCTCGACCTCGGAGAGGGGGACATGGCGGCTGTCGAGCAGGGTTCCCGTGTGTTAACCGGGAATGAGGAGAAGAAGAGACGCTCTCACTCGTGGTCTGAAGGTCCCGAGAGGAAGAAGAAGAGGAGTGAGAGTAGTCCAGCTGTCCTTCCGAGTGACCGCTCCTTCAGGGAGAAACTGGCAGACTCTCTGGTATGGCATATCCAGCATGTCAGACCCTTTTTTCTTCAACGACTGTTTTGTTGATGGCGACATTCATCCTTGCGGTCTTGCAGGTTTACCCGGTTGCTGTAGATTGTCTTGAGGCGGCCTTGGCGCAGGAGCGCCTGAGGGCTGAGGCGGCTGAGCAATCAGCCAAGGAGGCCCACCAGTTCAAACTGAGAGTTGCAGAGCTCACCTCGGAGGTGGGATGTTTGACGGAGGCTCTGGCTGTTGCCAAGAGTTTGGCCAAGTATGCTGAGGATGCACTGTCCCTCTCGCCCGGGAGGAGCATAGAAAGGCGAAAGGCGCTCTTTGGGCCGATATAGGCGACCTGCGGGAAGTGGCCCATGGTCGGATCGTAGCTGAGGTCCAGAGGGACTATGGGGATGTCCTGGCTCCGAAGATCGTGGAGTCTATCCGTGAGGGATTCCGGGCGTTCTCGGCCATTTTTGCTGCTCAGATCGAGAGGTCCTTCCGGGATGGTTTGGCAGCGTTCGAGGCGCGGGGCCGAAGAATGCTTCCCCGACCTCCGGTTGTCCCTGGTCACCCTACTGGTTCGGGAGAAGACGAATCGCCTGGGGACGCCTCTTCTCGAGCTCCTGCATCATAGGTGGATCGAACCCTTTTTTGTTTCTCCTTTTTGTTCGTTGTACTTGGAGTTATTTTTGATCAATGGAAACAATTTCTCGAATGATTTCTTGACAATTGGCGTGACCTGCTGTAACAGATAAATTATAAGATATGAGATCGACAGCAGCATATAGATTTCTCGAATGATAGGCATCATCCTCATACTCTCATGATTAAAACTTTGGGTATTAAGTTTTAGTTTGTACCCGCAGACCTAGGAATTCAAAGCCACACTAGCTGCATTTTGAACTAAAATACCAGATAAATCATTTTTCATAGATACAGCTTTCAAGAGATTCAGTTTTCAGCACATTTAATGATGGGCTTCATTACATAAATGCTTTTCATACCACTGCCACTTTTTCTTTGGTGATGAGCTTGATGACTGAGCCCACAGGCATGGCCAAAAGGCTGAAGAGGAAATTGACAAAATCTTTGCCCGCTTCCGCGAACAACACTCTCTTCATCCCCTTGTCTATGAAAAGCTTCAACCTCGTTTGGGTGGCCATCTTCACTGCTGCAGCAAACCGGTGATGGTTTGTTTAAGCTATGGTCTCTGGTTGTTTGGGAAGGGTTTGCTTGATATGGTCAGAGTAATATTTGAGCAAGGTTACTTCTTTCTCATGCCTTTCACAGCACTCGAAGTGTTGTGGTTGAATATAATTTGTGGGTATGGAAGCCATTTATAGACGAATTGGACTGCCCTTGGATGAGGATGAGCCTACAGTCGAGTGTAGCATTACTCCTTCCTCATGACTGATAACCATCACTCGAAGTGTAGAGGTTGAAGAGGGCTTGTGCGTAGGAAAGCCATTTTATAGACGAATTAGACTGCCCTTGGATGAGGATGAGTCTACAGAAGAGACCCCGTGAGTCTACAAAGCAGTGATCGTGAATGTACATAAGATTTTATTCATCGCGCACATCTTCCAAAATTATTTGCTCTCCGCGCAAAACGGCCATATTCTTGCCGGTTGTGCGCGTTGAGCTATTTTGTTTGCTCAACGCGCACCACCACGGTCATACATTATTGGGAACAACACTGGCTGCTATCAATCTGCTGTAGATTCACGGGCATTCTTCTGTATAATCACAAGCAATTTGCTGTAGACTCACGGGGTCTCTTGTGTTGCCTCCCAGTAACTCTACTGTAGTCTCATCCTCATCCAATGGCATCCAAAGTCGTCTATAAATGGCTTCCCTTCCCACAAGCCCTCGTCAACCACTACACTTCTTGATGATATTATTCTATCTTATTGTATCTGATTCTAGTTATATGATATTTTCTCTACGACATTCTATTTTTTCCTTCATCACTGCTGCGTCCTCAACACTCAAAGATGGACAATATACTAGCGTCTAGTGACGTGATGCAGAAATTGAATACATCACATATATATTGATTCGAAGATGTTCTTTGCTCCTTCATATGTTCTGTTTGTCGTCATTGAAGCTATCACCTTCCATGCACACTCGTTTCTTCACTGCTTGTATATGCTCTTTGATACTTCGTTGCAGACATCACTGCTCGATGATAATAAATGTTCTATCTTATTCTAAGTCTACCCGTACAATATTTTTACTTAATTATGCTTTGTTATGTGTTCATCACTGATTCTTCTTCAACGCAGACAGGGGGACGGATGGCCAAGATACAAAGAAGCAAGTGACGCTGATGCAGCTGATGGAGCAGCTCATAAATGGCAACAAACTTTAAATTTTTTTCATGGTGGGAATCCCTGTATCCCTAGTATAGTCTAGTGCTTTAATTGCTTAGTCGGGCAAAAACTGTGATGTTGCAAAATGTTTAGATGTAGTTTCTACTTTGTTGTGTTATGTACATTTGAATGCATAAATGTTGTAGCATGTTGGAATACAGATCTTAATACAATGTCATTAAATTTGGTGCAATTGCATCACATTACAAAATTGCGTGATGCTAACTTGAAGTACCCACAATTACTCAGCTCGCACCAACGGCAACAGCATTGAACGTTGTGCGAGCTGAGCACAACTGTCTACGATTACCAACATTTACTCAACGAGCATAACCGTCAAAGTTATTAACCGTTGTGCGCGTGGGGCTTAACTGTTTACAATTACCCATATTACTCAGCGCGCACATCCGTAACATTATTGAACGTTGTGTGCGCTTATTAGGAAGCCTGTAAAATTACCAAGTTTTGCTCAGCGCGCACAACTGGTAAAAGTTGTAAAAGTTGTACGCGCGGAGCTAAACTGTATACAATTACCCACCATTACTCATCACGGACAGCTACATGCATCATTCTCTTGAATCTTCATTCTCTTCAGCTCTTCTGCTTCTGCTTCTTACTCCTTAATCCCATTAATTTTCTTGACAATTGTCAGGTTCTGCAGCAACAGAGAAATTATAAGATATGAGATCCGCAGCATCGGATATAGGTCTCGAATGATAGGCATCATCCTCATAGGCTTATAACCAAGACTTAGTGTTTTAATGTTCAATTTGGACCCCCAGCCCTATTAATTCAACTCCACGATGGCTGCATTTTGGACTAAAAATATAGGAGGCTGCCGTTTTCAGATGACCATTTTTAAAGAGAACCAGTTTACTTACAACCCATTTACACTGATATGTCCGTGACAGATGCATGTAGTATATTTCTTCCAAGCTGATACAAAATTGTTACCTATAGGATATAAAAATGTCGGCCTTCATATCACAGCCTTGTTAAGTCATCGGGCGAAGATTTTTCCTACAGAGATTATGGAGCAATGATGTTACAATAATTTATACTAGTATATAAAATAGTAACCAGCTGTGCTCATATATACCTTATTTCTACCAGCTGTGCTCATACGACAAGTTCTCATGTCATGACCCTTTTCTGCACAAACACTGCATGTCCTTGTTCTTGTTTGACTTTGTTCTTGTGAGACTTGTATTCCAGACGGAATCCTTGACGCCACTCGTGGTCGGCCTTTAGTTCTAGCTTTTGCAGGATCATGCATAATGACATCATTTACTCCCACTTCTTGTTTGATAGGTGCACTGGACCCCACCTGTGATCTTGGCTCTTCAGAAGCAGTTTGCGCTTTATTAGTCATATTATGCTTGTCCAAAAAACTGTTTACCCACCCAAAGACGACATCAAACAGAAGGGGATCTCTTGTTACCGCCTCCACGACTTTATCGAATGATGAACGAAGTCTCCAGGCTTGAAGTGGAGTAATTTGAGTTAGACGCACTCCGTGTACTGTGCTAGTCGACGAGGCCCCAAGACTCATGATGCTATGTCTTGCATTTAGAGTCCACCTGGGTAAAATATATCTCTCAGGGATGGCTTGCATATCATACTTTTGCTTCATCATATATAAAATTTGCGTGCATAGCAAACCTTCAGTCACAGCCCTTGCACACGTACACCTGAACATTCCCTTAGATATATTGCATTGAACATTATGCACGTAGCTCTTTCCATCAATCCGCATAGTTACTCTATACGTGCTCGTATCCCCATCAGTGCTCACCCTTTCGTGCCGACAGCATAAAGTATTTTTGAAACGATTTTGAAAAATGGAAAATATGTTTCTAGTATATACCTTTGCGGCATGAACCTCTAACTCATGCATGCCGCTAAATTCTGGTTTGTTCCGCATACAAAAAGTATCTTCTCTCTCCTCTTTGTCTCGCTGAAATTTTACAGCTTTATCATATTGATCAATGAACTCGTATAATGGAGTCATACAGTTTACGTATCCATCAAAATACGCGTTCATGCTTTCACTCCTTTGGCTGGACGCCATGCCTACACACAAAACAAGAAATGAATACCATGTGCTGAGTTTATTTTGATCATATATTTTTACACCAATCTCTATCGTATTAACATTCATACCCACAAAGAAAGTATCCAGTAGGTACGCCTTAATCCAATGCTGTGCTTTCTCATGCATCGTATGCAACCACTTCCAGGCTTTCATTTCATTTTTTTGTTTTTCTGTCAATGGCTCCTGAAATTCTGTTTGGTACTTCTCCATTAAGATGCACCAACAATTCTCAGCTTCTTCAACATTTTGACTGTTCTTACACCAGTTTGCATAGTCTTCTTCAAATTCAGGGTTATAAGAAGACCGCAATGAACGTAGATGCTCATCTTCGTGCAGACTGATATGCCATATGCAATACCTGTGTTTTGTATTTGGAAAAACTCTTTTGATTGCATTGCATATTGCCGGGTCTTGATCGGTGATGATAGCTCCTGGTGCTTTATCCCACATACATGTTAACCACTGTCCAAATAACCACACAAAGGATTCTTCCTTCTCATCAGCAAGAAGAGCACATCCAAATAAAATAGACTGTTTATGATGATTGACACCTGTAAAAGGTGCAAAAGGCAACATGAATCTATTTGTCTTATAAGTGACATCAAATACAACAACATCTCCAAACTGGCTGTATGATGTCCTCGCCCTTCCATCAGCCCAAAATATACTCCTACATACATTCTCTTCATCATGCTCAATAGCATAATAGAACTGAGAGTCTGTAGCTTGCCTTTTAATAAATTGTTCTATTACTCTAATGCATTCCTTCCCAATGTTGTTCTTTCTTTCTACTCTCCCATTATCAATGCAATGTTGCGTAGTAATATTGACTGTAACGACCACTTTTCGTTGTACGTTGTTCGTGCACGTGCTTTTGGCCGTGCACGTGTTTGTTTTAGACTTTGTTTGTTTGTGAACACTTTCGTGTGATATGCCATTGTGAACGTCTCTGATAGTATTAAATAGTGGCACTAAATTGGAACGACCTTTCTCGAGTCGTTTTCCCACAATTTAATCTTATTCGATGAGACGTTGCGATTCTCACTTTTGACGGGAGACGTTTCTATTTTTAGTTTCGTCGTCCGACGTCGAAATTGAGATCCATCTTCTTAGTTAGCTCACTTTCGTCGACACGATCACCCCGATATTTATTTTATAATTTTTGGAGTTTATTTGACCACTTTTATATTTTTAACAAGGTTTATAATATTTTTAATAATTAATTTTTGTATTAATTTCGGACAAAGAAAATTTATTTGAGTTTAAAACGTTTTTAAATAATTTTTGAGCCAATTTCCAGCTCATTTGGGCCCCACCTAAGCCTTGGGTGAGTTGGAGTTGGTGAAATTTGAATTTTAAATTATTGTAAACTTCTAATCTCATTAGGATTAGCCCTAGACCTAGTCAACCCCATCTACACTATATAATCAACCTCTAGGAAGACCTATTTTCACAAGAAAATAACCCTTGCCGCTTCCAAAACCCAAATTTTACGTTGCGACGAATCGTCGCAACGTTGCGACAAACATCAGCCGCACGACCGAAGAAACAGCCCACGTTCGCCGCAACGTTGCAAGGGTTGCAACGTTGCAGCGCTGCGCTCTCCCGCATCCAAGGCGCCCAACCGATGGCCTCCCCTGCTCCGACCGAGAGAACCAAGCCGCACCGACCCGCTGCGCTGTGCAAGCCCCGTTCCCCCACACCGACCGATGGAATCCCCCGCACCGAGGCTGTACGACCGAGAGCCAAACGTCGCAACCCCGCACCCGTCGCACCACTTGCCACCGTGGGCCCCCAAGTTCTCCAGAGGTATTGTGGGTCCCCCATAGGACCCTAGGACTACTGTGGGCCCCACCTTGATTCTTTCTCTCCGACGATTTGCCGCGTACGACGTTGCGACACGTCATAGCCCGTCGTCGCACGTGCTAGCTTTGGAATCTGGAACCGTTTGCTCCGGTTGATGCTCTGAATTTTCCAGCGAGGAAACTAATTTGGAATCAAGACTTGGAGCGTGTTCTCTTACTCCAACCCCTGGCGTCGCTACCCGACGCCAGTGTAGCTTTTCGCGTCGTGTTGAGGTAACGCTTTGCACCCCTAGGACCCCCAACCCAAATGCATGCTAATCAAGACTAAAATATGTATTCTTAAAATGTTTTAAATGTTTTAAATTCACTAATCAAGATTAATAATATGGACTTTAGGCCGGTGGACTTGTGCACGTAGGATAATTGTGATTTTGGACTCTCTTGGACGGTGTTTCTCAGACGTCGTACTTACAGGCAAGTGAAACTTGCCAACTCTTGTGTAGGGCCATGTTTTTAGGCCACTTTCTTTCTTTCAACGTAAAAGAGACTAGTCAGTGAAATGATAGCTGGCTAGACGCCTACTTGATCTAGTTTGACAACGAAACTAGATCCGTCACCTGAATTGATCTAGCTTGACAACGAAGCTAGATCCAATCCTTAAACTTGTTCATGTATTTGTATCTGTCACGTTTAAATTCCTTAACTGTACGCACTTTTAACTGCCATGCATTGCATTCTATATGTCATCCAAGTTGATTGTTGCATTCGTAGCACACGCTACAATACTTGTACTTGTACTCCTTGAATACTACTTCCTGGGAACGGGCCTCATGTGTTGGTCAAAAGCCAATGCCCGGTTTCCTTGTCTGGCTAGGTGCACCCCTATGCCATACTTGTTAAAAACACTTCCTGGCTCGTGATCCAGAAGCGAGCATACGCGTTCGGGGGTAAGGCCCTGGCTCGATACACGTGGAGGGGTAGGGAAAAACGGTCACCTGAGCTTAGGAGTGGCCCGATCAGCCACTCTAGCCAGAAGGCGGAATCTTTGTGCACGAGGTGCTTACTTTACTTGTCTTGTACTAGTGAGTGTTACTTGTATAACTTGTCATCCATGCCATGTTTAAATGCCATGCTCATACCTTACAGTACTTTACATTACTTGTTGCACTCATACTTTAAACTGCCATGTCATTGCATTCATGTTAGAACGGCTAGGTTGCTTTACCTACTTTCAGTTTCCTTGCACAAGTCTCTTGTAGACTTGCTGACATGTGCCCCTTGCTCTTTTGGGTGTCACATGTTAGACCCTGAGCCAGAGACCGTTGCTGAGAACGTGGTGTTTTTGCTGACGCTGAATCTGAGTCCATGTCTGCCCAGGAGGAGCTTCGTGGACATCGGTGACCTTTCTTGGTGACTTTGCTGAGCTTCTTTTGTTTTAGGTTTTGTTGTTAGTTGTCGGTGCGTGGCACCTTTGTTTTGTACGATGTACTTTTGTTGGCCATGTTTGGGCCTATAGACTCTCTTTTATTTCAGCCTGGTGGCTTTTTCTGTGATGTTGAAATTTATTTTATGGATATTCTGAGATATCTCTTTTGTCTCATTTTATTATTATTATCTTTGTTTCGTTCGTGTTGCAAAGACCTGCAGTTTTAAATTTGATGATCAATGCATTGTTGCGTAGTAATATTGACATTACTACTACTCGTGGCATTTAGAATCCTTGCAATCTTTGCAGGTCCTACTCCACAGCCACGCATCTGATCAACTAAATTCCTACATGTTCCGTCCATCTGCGATCTTTTATGTGACCGTAGCATCTGGATCTTCGCTGGGCTTTTTATCAACTCATGATTATGATCATCATTAAAGGAGTTTATGCGCCATACTCCTCCGGTGATTTTATGAACTGTCATTCGAGCCATACAGCCTTCTCTCTCGTTTTTCCTTCGATTAACGTCCCTCCCTATCTCCCTCTTATCTTTTAAGCTTTTATACCCTTCTTTGTTGCACGTATACTTCCTCCTCGTGGTATTGCCATCTTTTCCCTTTCCCGTAGATCCCTTTCGGGTTGCAAAACCTTTCATTGCTGCATATGTATTATAAAATTGATACGCATCTTCTTCTGTTTGAAATGTCATTCCAACATGTGGGCTGCCTTTTTCATTATCATTATGCCTATCCTCTTGATATACGATGTTTGCACTGTCATTTTCAGCTTCAATCTCATTTGGCATCTCCTGATCATGCACATAGGGTTCACTCTCTTCGATTTTCATTTTCTACATTAGAAACAAGTAAAAATATCAGTAATATTGACGCAACATGACTGCTATACATGTCTATCCAAGTATCAGTAGATCATCATCAGCATGTTAGTTGAAACCACACTACTATTACTAATCATGTTAAAACCTTGCGTATTATATCTATTCTTTTTCAATATGATCTAATTGTTACCATCATATTTGATGACCGGATCAAATCCATCAAAAAATCAAACATATCAACCGTTTTGCGCGGTGGGCAATATTATGTACGCCATTCGCTCTATGTTGTTGTGCTATATGAGCTGCTTCGGCAAGTTTTGATGGACATCTCATATTGCTCAACGCGCACAACGGGTGCGATGTTTGAAGGGTTGTGCGCGGAGAGTAATTTCCATCGCAACACTTCGCTAGTTTGGAAATTACTCACCGCGCAAAACGGGACAAAAATTTAGCCCGTTGTGCGCGGAGAGGAATTTCCAGCACTAATCGTCCAAAGGTTGGAAATTACTCCCCGCGCAAAACCCTTCAAAAATTTATCCCGTTATGCGCGTTGAGCAATATGAGATGTCCAACAAATTAGGGATGACGATCCTTACCTCGATGGAGGAGAGTAACAGGGGAATCAACGAGAGTGTGATGGCCTGGATTTGGGGGCGATCTTAGGCGTGGGCTGTTGAAATCGAAGACCTTGTGCAAAACTGGGGATCTACTCCAGCTTCTGCGTTTTGCGCGGGAGTGAGCAAAAGAATTGGTGGCGATTGCTCCAGCTTCTGCGTTTTGCGCGGGAGTGAGCAAAAGAATTGGTGGCGATTGTATTTTAGTACAAAAGGGCTTAAAGGTAATTTAGTACAGAGGCGCGTTGAAAAGAGCTTAAAGGGAGTTTTGGTAATTGCACCAATGATCGCTGATCAGATCGGACGGTCAGGAGGGGTCGAGCGCAGGAATCCCATCTGAGCACGAGCTCAGGCGCATTTTACCCATATATATATATATATATATATATATATATATATATATATATATATATATATATATATATATATATATATATATATATATATATATATATATATATATGTCACGCCCCGCTTCCCTAAAATGGAGGCGAGACGTGAGAAGGTCCGCACGAGAGAGGAGCTGTGAAGCCCCAAACCCGATAAGCGTCAATTTAGTATAAGCAGGTCCCTGTAATCGCAAAAGGAACAACAACAATAATAATAAAGAGACGGATATAAATTTCCAATCCCAAAGTTCGTCCACAAAATATTCAACATCACAGAAAAGCCACCAGGCTAACAGAAAAGAGTCTAAGGCCCAGAACAAGGCCAACAAAAATAACACAAACATAACAGAGTATCAAACTAGGTGCCACGCACCGACAATTAAGCAGCCTAACAAAGAAGCTAAACGAAGACACTAAGACTGATCCCCAGTATCAATGTAGTCCTCGATCAACGCGGGCCCTGACTCAGCGTCAGCGAACACCACGTCCTCAGCAAGTAACTCAGGCTCGGGCTCTAACATGTGTCACCCAAAAGAGAAAAGGGGCACATGTCAGCAAGTCGAAAGACTTGTGCAAGGAAACGGGAATAAAGGTAAACTAGCAACCTAGCAGTTAAAATATGGTGCATGGCAAGTAAGGTAAGGTGGTAACAAGTAAAGTAAAGGAGAGTACAAGTGGCAAGTGGTTGTTGTGACATGTAATGTCGAGTAACAAGTACAAGTACAAGGGATCACTCAACGAGTGCCCTTTGCCCGCAGGCTGGGTTCAAGTTATCAAGTACAAGGGGTCACTCAACGAGTGCCCTATTGCCCGCAGGCTGTGTTGAGCTCGTCTTCTGGAACACGAGCCAGAAAGTGCAAATGGCATAGGATTGTGCCCACGCAAGGTGGGTGCCTAGCCGGAACAATAGTACAAGTATGTAGCGAAGCTACGCAATCACGATGAGTATTCAAGCATGCAATGACATGAGCAGTTAACACGCGTACCGTTAATTGTATTAAAACGTGACAGGCAAAATGCAATGACATGAACAGATATTCGCGTACCGTTTATTTAAATTAAACATGACAGTTAAAATGCAATAGCAGTTAAGGATGCATGGATGACATGAACATTTAATACGCGTACCGTTAAGGGAAAGTAAACGTGACATACAAGCATGATGAGGGTGACGGACCAAGCTTCGTTGTCAAGCTAGGTCAATGGCGTCTAAACGGCTATCCTTTCACCGTCTAGTCTCTTTTACGCTAAAGCAAGGTAAATGGCCTAAGACATGGCCCAAATCAAGAGATGCAAGTTTCACTTGCCTGATACCGGGATTGACGAGCAAAGAAGATCGTCACACAAGCTAACTACGGAATGATTCACTGTTATGGCAAAACAATTATTAGCACAATGGTCCTAAATAGGTTTCTTATTAGAACCCTAATCATCTAACAATCCATTTTATTAGGGTTTCACAATGTCAATGTGGGTTATGCTAAAATTAAAGGAATCGAGTATTACCGCGTAGGGAACGGAAGAATAACGCCGAGCAACCACGGCGACGGAAGAAACGCTCCGGGGAACCTAGGGTTCAGATCTGGAAATGATTGGAGAAGTTTGGAGAAATAGGGTTTTGGGGGATTTTTGGGGGTTTGATGGAGGTTTGGGGAAGATGAGAGGTAGAATGAATGGAGGGAGGGTTTGGATGATGGAGGATGAGCTTGGATGAAGGAAATAGGGTTTGAGGGAGATGGGGGCTCAAAAGGGGGAGAAATTAGGGTTTTAGGTCGTGAGGGAGGAGAAGAAAACGTTTGGGGGGGTATTTATAGAGTTTGGTGGCGGCTAGGGCAAAACTAGGGTTTACAGCACTGCTTAGTCGGTCAAGGAACAACTGTTGACCGACTAGTTTGAGAACTAGTCGGTCGGTGGACCAACGCAGACCGACTAAGTGTAAACAGTAACTCCAGTCGAAAACCTGAACTAAGAATTAGTCGGTCAAAGAACAACTACTGACCGACTAGTTTGATATCTAGTCGGTCGATGAACGTTCTTAGACCGACTAAGAGTAAACAGTAACTAGTGTCAAAAATAGTTGATGAGTTAGTCGGTTAAAGAAGCATTGCCGACCGACTAGTTTGCAACCTAGTCGGTCAACCAACGTTCTTAGACCGACTAACGATAAACAGTAACTCCAGAATATTTTAGAAAGCCAACTAGTCGGTTCAAGAAGGTTTGCCGACCGACTGGATCGTCATCTAGTCGGTCGGTGGCCCTTCTTACACCGGCTAATTAGCACCAAAAGTTCCGATACGGAGCGCGGAGCTCCGGGATCGATTCCTAAGACTCCTAGGCTTGATCTAACAGTAAGATACGACCGTTATGAAGCCCGTCACGAATGACATGCTTCGAAATCGACGATCCTAAGGAAGAAACGAGAAAACACGACGAAATGATCGAAAATGAAAGCTACGGAGATGAAAACCACACATGAGGAGAAAATCCACCAAAACATATATTATATTATAATAAATCCAGATACATGAAAAGCAGTCGTTACATCCTCCCCAACTTAAGAAAAATTCCGTCCTCGGAATTCCCAACACTCACGTGTCCGGAAACAAAAGTGGGAAACGCTCTCGCATCTCATCCTCATTCTCCCAAGTAGACTCTCCAGGTGAGCCGTGTCGCCACATCACCCTCACAAGATCGACGACCTTGTTTCGAAGTGACTTCTGACGCCTGTCCAGAATCTGCACCGGATACTGGTCATACGTCAAATCTGGGCGAACGGTGATCTCCGAAAAATCCACCGCATGAGACGGATCGCTAATGTATCGACGAAGCTGCGACACATGGAAAACATTGTGAACTCCTTCCAAAGATGGCGGCAAGGCCAAGCGGTAAGCTACCTCGCCAACCCTCTCCAAAACGTCAAATGGTCCAATGTATCGCGGGCTCAACTTCCCACGCTTCCCAAAACGAATCACACCACGATTCAGGGAAATCTTCAAGAACACATGGTCGCCCGGCTGAAATTCCAAAGGACGACGTTTAGCA
Source organism: Scilla litardierei (assembly GCA_030789695.1). Taxonomy (NCBI): domain Eukaryota; kingdom Viridiplantae; phylum Streptophyta; class Magnoliopsida; order Asparagales; family Asparagaceae; genus Scilla; species Scilla litardierei. Next base: position 138,689,297 of record CM061136.1, read on the forward strand.
TCCGCCCAATGCTTAAAACGGTCCTGAGCAATCCTCAACCTCTCCCGAATATTCCTGACGATATCCACGGCCTCCACGATCATCTCAGGTCCCAACAGCTCCCGATCACCAACGTCATCCCAACTCAATGGCGATCGACATTTCCTCCCATAAAGAGCGGCGAAAGGCGCCATGCCAATACTCGCCTGGAAGCTGTTGTTGTAAGAGAACTCCACCAAGTGTAGATGGTCCTCCCACGAACCCTTGAAATCCAACATGCACGCCCTCAGCATGTCTTCCAAAATCTGAATCGTCCTCTCGGACTGGCCATCCGTCTGCGGATGGTACGCCGTGCTGAAACTCAGACGCGTACCCAAGCTCTTCTGCAAACTCTGCCAGAACTGAGATGTGAACCTCGTGTCTCTGTCCGATACGATACTCACGGGGACCCCA